>OX638132.1:16379615-17021564 GCA_951804985.1 Dryomyza anilis
AGGTGTTACTTACTTTAACCAAATCAAAAATACCTCGTTGGTTCCTTGCGGAACCACTGGACACCTGGACTTCAAAATTGAAAAAGTGAATTTTGTACTTAAGAATTTTTAAAGCAAAAGTCAAGAAATTTTATTATGAAAAATCGTGAAAAATGTAAAAAAAAATATTAAAGTATGAATATTTGTGGTTTGTTTTGATGAAACATTTTTTTTATGGATTCACTACGACCATTGCTGATGCCATATTCACAACATTAATTTCCAAGCACTTATTCTGTTCGAAAATCAGGAATTCTGTTGTTTATAAACAACAAACTTAAATAAAAACCAGTTGGGAAGGTTAGATCACATGGGAAATTTTAAAGTAGGTGTAATTATGATAGTTAGGATTATCAAAATTATAGTCGGTCTAAGCTGACTATAAATACCCTACACATATGTGTGGTTACCATTCAAAGTGATATATAGGTCACCAGGGTATACGAATCCTGAAAATAACTACAAACATTCAATCGCTGAAGAATTTCCATTCATTTGATACCCATATTTACATATGGGTAGGTGTACCGAATTTCGATTTCTTTTTTGGTGAACCACAAGTCTTTTAGCCGGAAAACATTTTTATCATGTATTTGAGCATGATGTCAATATATATTTGACCAAAAAAGTTTACCTAAGCGCGTATACAGTAAAATTGATCTGTATATGTAAATTTTATATGAGGTATTTGAACATAAGTGGTCGCATCATAGGTCACAATGGACCGATCTCGCCAATTTTTTCGCACATACAGCGTAGGTATATTAGTAATCTAAGTTATAAGTTTCATTTATCTAGCTCTTCAATTTTAAAAGTCTTAGGGATTTCAACAGACAGACAGACAGACAGACAGACGGACAGACAGACGGACAGACAGACGGACAGACGGACATCGCTAAATCGACTCAGGAGGTCATGCTGATCAAGAATATATATACTTTTCCATACCGGAGATGCTTCCTTCTGGGTGTTACAAACGGCGTACCAAACTGAATATACCCTTTCACTCTTAGTGTAGGGTATAAACATAAAAAACGTTTCTATAGAATTTCACATATGAGTCATTCCACATCAAATCAACCGAACAAATTCAAATTATGGCAGCACCATTTTAGAATTTTATGAAATTTGTAAATGTGGTGAAACAACATAAAATTAATAAATTGTTCAAATTTCAGCTTCCCAGCTGGTGTAGTTTCAGACATTTGGTGATTTAAAATAGAAAAAAACTTTATAAAAATCACAAATGTGGTGGTAATCAATTAAACGTAACTTAAGTTGTAGTCAACCAAAATAAAATACAAAGGTCTTATTTTAAAGATAATAAAATTGCCAAAAAGATGTCTTACAATTTCTATACCACGTTGATTTAATAGTGGTCAGTTTTAAACAAAGTATATTTCAAAAGGACATATCTCAAAAAGCAACCTTTTTAAAATTTTTTAAATTAATATATATTCAAGGTTGACTTTTTAGCTATTATTTAAGATTTTAACTAGAGTGGTAAAATCACGGGTTCAGAAGTTATGTGTAAGTTATGTATATGCCAAAAAATGAACGAAAAATAAATATTTTGATTGAAATTTGGTTTTATGAACAGCATTCATCAATATGATGTACATATAGGTTGTATTTGTATTTGTTCATTAATATGATGAACAAATACATATATTTGCTTCATCATTTAGAGAAACACTTTCATCAAATCATTCATCAAATTGAGAATGAATTCATAATATTGATGTTTTGCAGTTATCAATATTATATATCGTTCTTCAATGCAATGAATCATGCTTTTAAGAATGAAATTCAATAATATGAGAATGATATTTTGTCTGTGTATTGATATCAAATATGAAAAGTAAACAGAAAGCACATATTGTTGAGTACTTACTTCTGAGTGTACTTACTGAGTGTCTAGATTGTAGAGGAACACCATTCTTATACTTTAGCTTTAAATTTAAGAAATTTCATCACATTTTAAACTAGGGGAGACCAGGGCTAAGTCGACACTTTTTTTTCAGTGCTAATTTTGACCACCATATCAATGCCGCGGTAGCTCAGTGGTTACTGCGTTGGACTGCGTGCCGAAAGGTCCCCGGTTAAAACCTGGACTGGGGCTAACAACATCTTTTCATAGAAACATTTTTCTATACCGCGCTACCTCTCGGCAGTAAATGGCAAACCTCCGAGAGTAAAAACATTGCCTATGAAAAGCTCTCACCCGCCGTTCGGATTCGGCAACAAACTGTAGGTCCCACCACTTTGAGTACAAATATAACACGCACTGCTCAAAATGGTGAGAGAGCTCGGCCTAAGTTCTTATAGAACTGTAGTGCCAAACTATTATTATTATATCAATAACATAGGACAAAAATAATAATACAGTTGGATAGATTGATTCATTAGTTAAAAATGGTCCATAAGTTGTAAAGATCTACAATATTTAGTTTTCACGAAACAAATGCAAATGCGACCCAACCTCAAAACTGATTCTGAAAATAGGCTGGGGTAAAGTCAACACTACCCACTTTTTCCGCGATTGCACATTTTTGCTGATATCTTTCATTTTGATTGAATTATATATTCCAAGATAAAACTATTCGAACTGTTTTATTCCGGTCCCGCGAAGTTGTTTGACCATTATTCATATTATTCACATTTTATCTATTTTTTGCAATAACTTCTTAAATCATGGTCAAATGATTTACAAGTCTCCTTATATTGCAAGAATGGACTATTTTGGAAAAATCATAGAACAAAAAGTTTCATAAATTATATTTTCGCCGAATCTACTTTGACCAAACGCTTATGTGTCGACTTTACCCCACGAGACTTTGTCTAATATTATTGGCATAAAAATGCGAATTGAATGGAGAAATAAAATAAAAATCAACACGACATGATAAGTGAACCCCTTACTACGTAAAACTCACAACAAAATATATAAATAATCAAAACTTTAATGCCAAGTATAAGTTTACTGCGTTATCAATATGTAACTTTTGGAGTCAAAAAACACATTTCATTACAAAAAACTGAAGTTCCAGCACAAAATGGATTTCTCTTCTTTGGTAACAGTGGCATCTAATGTTACGTGTACAGTATCAATTTGAAGTTGATCTGACATCCCATTCGCGTTTTAAAGCAAAAGTTGACTTTGCCCCGATGTCGACTTAGCTCCGGTCTCCCCTACTGTGTATTGATATCAATTTTGAAAATAAATATTACGGTACCAGAGATTTAAGTAAAAAGAGAGCGCATATTTTTGAGTAGTTACTTCTCAGTGTTTTACATTTACATTTACCATTAATAAATGTAATTCAGAGAAGTTCAATTTAAATTCAGATACTCCATTTGAATTTCAAAAGACATAAATTGAAATTCAGGAATTCCATTTGAAATTCAAAAGACATCAATTGAAATTCAGAAATTCCATTGGACATTCAAAAGACATCACTTGAAATTCAGAAATCACTTGAAATTTTGTAAATACTCATACGATGTAAATTTACATTAACCATTTACAAATGTAATTCAGAGAAATTCAATTGAAATTCAGGAGTTCCATTTGAAATTCAAAAGACATAAATTGAAATTCAGAAATTCCATTGGAAATGCAAAAGACATCACTTGAAATTCAGAAATCACTTGAAATTTTGTAAATACTCATACGATGTAAATTTACATTTACCATTTACAAATGTAATTCAGAGAAGTTCAATTGAAATTCAGGAGTTCCATTTGAAATTCAAAAGACATAAATTGTTATTCAGGAATTCCATTTGAAATTCAAAAGACACCAATTGAAATTTTGAAATTCAAAAGACATCACTTGAAATTCAGAAATCACTAGAAATTTTGTAAATACTCATACGATGTAAATTTACATTTACCATTTACAAATGTAATTCAGAGAAGTTCAATTGAAATTCAGGAGTTCGATTTGAAATTCAAAAGACATAAATTGAAATTCAGAAATTCCATTTGAAATTCAAAAGACATCAATTGAAATTGTAAATACTCATTCGACGTTAATTTAAAAATTACATTAAAACTGTTGACACCACGAATATCATTTACGATGTACGATGATGTAATAATGTATTTTAAAAGTTTGTGAATAGAATACTATTTAAGAATAAATTAAATAAAATATATTATTAAAAAGAAATAGTCAATTGCTAATATAATTCTCCATAATTATGGAGAAATTAGTGAAACTCGTATCGTGGTAACAGATACCAAATAAAATATAAACTTTAGACAATTTAACAAAAATCCAATTAAAACCAAATACAATGAAATACAATATGCTGCTTCAATGATGTATGTAATCATATTTTGGTAGCACTTGTATATGAAACAAATATTTACTTTCAACACTACGTAATTTGAATTTTCCTCGAAATTGAAGTACGTAATCGAAACTCAATAAAAAAAAATGCAACGCGCAAAAATCATCCATAAAGTACCCCTGTTTAATAAGAATTCTGCCACAAACACATAAAACAAATCAAAATAATAAATAGCCTCATTAAGGGCATTAAGCACCATAGTTAAAAAAACATATAAAATCACATACCAAAAATGCATGAAAATGTTCTAAGGATTCATTAGCATTTGTATGTAATAAAAACAAAAATACCAAAATAAAAGGGTTGTGCCAATGACTAAAAGGGGTGTCTTGCAAAAAGGTATTCCTTACATAACCTTTAAACCGAGACGGTGAATTTTGTATAATTTTGAATAAAGTTTCATTGTCATTTAGATTTAGCTTACTTAGTATTTACTGCTTAGTTTTTGAGTCAGACAAGTTTTCCAGCTGATTTAGTTGAACCTTGAACCACATTCGCTGTATTTGCGCGTCGTGTTACCTATAGAAGCAGGCTATATTTTTGGTGTTTGACAAAATAAAAAGAAATTGCAAACTCATTTTTGTGTGAATGACTAATTTTATTCGCTAAACATTGCAATCGAAAAATATGTTTGTGGAAAATTAAGGGAAACTAGCAAATTCAGGCAATAAAATAAAAAATGTTCCGTTTTCTGATTCTAAGGAATTTAGTTGCGTTGATTTCTTCGCTTTTTTTAGTAATTTTAATATCTCAATGCTTTGTTGCTCCATCGCACTCTTCGGATATGGCCAGCGTGTGCACCTGCTCCTGCAACTCGTTCTCAGACTCCTCATCGACATCGTCCTGGTTCGGTTTGGCGGACGTCTTTCTGTTTGCGACAAATTGTTGTCGCTTGAACACCGAGTTCCAGTAGTTGGAGAGCGAGCTCTTGAGACCCGATTTAACGGGTGCGCTGCTGCTGGAGCCGCACTCTTGTGCGTCCTCCACGATGTGTCCGGGCGTCATGACCGAGGGAGAGCTTTGGGTTTCTGCGAAGAAGGAAGTTCAAGTGAAAAAATGAAATGACTCTATTAACGGTGACACTCACCGCCACTATGCCTGTGCATGCCGCCCAGACGCAGATGAAATCGGCGCGGCTTTTCCGTTTGTTTGCTCTGCTCCACATCCTGTTCGACCGGCTCGATGTTGTCAGTGGCCGGCTGCTGCGCCCCATTGGCTGCGATACGTTTGCTGTTCATCTTGAAGAAGCGCTTTAGAGAGTTGGACTTGGAGGTGTCGATCTTCTCGTCGGCGGGTTTCGCGTCGCCGGGTTCGTCGCCGTCCAAGGAGAGCGGGATGTCGGTTAGCTTCGGCGCGCTGTTGATGCTCTGGGCCATAGTATTTTTGTAAAATATTTCAATTTGATCGTTTTGTTGTAGTTGGTTAATATTGATTGTTGTTGTTGATGATGATGTTTGTTGTCGTCGTTTGCAAAAAATACACAAAATTATCAAAAAAAAATAATTTAATAATAAAGAAAAAGAAAATTTTCGTCACTTGATTTAAATGAAAATATTTGAGCGAAAATGCTTACAAAGTAAAAATTTTGCTTTTCGATTTGAAACGTTTGTTCAAGTGTCTGGGTGGCCGGAGAAATTCTAATGACAAAGAACAAGACAAATTGAGACGTGGAAAATTTAATATAAAATAAAGTAATATAAAATACAAAGTTGTTTTTTTGTTGTATGTTTCAATAAAAAAAAACACGTGAGTTTTTGCAAAATAATGTCTGCATCAGATAACAAAAATAATAATCCTAGATTTATGTATGGTTATCATTACTACAACAACAACAATGCCAACCATTTTAGTTGTAGCAACAGCAATAAATCCATTGGTTGTGCAGCAATAAAACCGAGCAACAGCAACAATGTTGCGACCATTGTGTCCAGTGGCATTGTTCAATAAACAATGACAACATGTGTTGAAAGTCACCAACAATCAAAGTCCTTGCAAACGATTGCAACCATAAAAACCTGTTCACAAATTATGTCATAAATTGTGAAAATTAATTTATCGGAATGGACATTTTTCTTTTAGGTTCACAATGTAAATTTGTTTTTCGCTTTTAGGTTTCGAATATTTCAAACTGAGTTTAGAGTTTTCTTTATCCTGAACCTAAAATCGTTTAATTAAATTGCGAAATTGAATGTCATAATTGCTGAATATAGATTTGTTGCGCCAATCAACTCTTTACCCAAACAACTTATTCGGTTCTCTCAACCGCATAGTAAGTTGTTTTTGTCAAAATTAAAAGAGGACTACAAACAATTTCGAATTGTTTTAGCACAATTTTGTACAGATTAGTAGACAATTCGATTTAAACGAAAGAGGTTAGTTGGTACAACTAACATTTTGGTTCTTCAACCTCACGCCAAAAGAGGATTATTCTGTGTTATAGTTAACTAGGTGGACTGCTTCGCAATTACTATGTTAATGTTGATCGATTTTAAAGTTCACGCCCATTTATCACTTTTTATTGCATGTCTATTAGGGATGTCAATCACGGGATTTAAGTCAAATTAGTCCCGAAAGACTGGTCCCGGGATAATCGTTAAATCGCTGAATTCTGAAGACAGTCGAAAGATTTTATAATGATTTAAATCCTAGATTCGGATAGCAGAAAACGTTATTTATGAGAATCCGAACCATTCTGAAACTTCAAAGAATGCACACAGAAAAAATCTCTTTGAACGGGTTGCAACCGAAATACATATCGTCACTGTCAAGCCAAAGGAGCGAATGTGCATTTTTAAAAATATTGGGAAATCATATTTTAAAGATCGAAGTGCTTTAAAAATTGGTAAAAAAACAATGTTGGTTTTTGGTTATTTTGGTTTATTCATCAATAATCATAACGTATATAAAATATCTTTGAATTTGGATAACCTACTGAATTATAAATATGGATGACCAAAATACAATTTTTTTTTGTTTTCTTGCTATAACTATTTATTAGCGTAAAATAAAATAGACATTAATTGTTTGTTTTTAACGGACCTATCGATTGACATCGTTATTTAAAAATAATTTGACAAACATTAATTAGGCATTTGTTATTTGCAAGAAAAATGATTGGCAACACATTTTTAAATAATGATGTCAATCGATAGGTGCTTCAAAAACAAACAATTAATGCCTTTACACCACTATTTTATCATGTACTAATAAAGAGTTATAGCAAAAAGAAGAAACAATTTGAAAAATTGAAAATCTTATGCCAAAAGGGCGAATCGAATCATTTTATTGCTACAGATCTTTATTGGTGCAAGATAAAATAGTAGTGTAAAGGCATTCATTAATTGTTTTTGAAGCACGTATCTATTGGCATCATTACTTAAAAATAATTTGCCAAATACTTATCATGCAAGTAATAAAAATTCAAAAAAGTAGTGATGCCGATCGATAGATGCTTTAAAAACAAAAAATTAATTCCTTTACATTACTATTTTATCTTACACTAATAAAAAGTAATGGCAAAAAAACGAAAAGATTCGCCCTTTTGGCATGACAAGATGTTAAATTTTTCGAATTCGCCCTTTTTATACCCTACACTAAGAGTGAAAGGGTATATTCAGTTTGGTACGCCGTTTGTAACACCCAGAAGGAAGCATCTCCGGTATGGAAAAGTATATATCGTCACTATCATGCCAAAGGGGCGAATGTGCAATTTTTGACTTTTGCGTTTTTTTACATTTTTGAATGTAGTTTTTCCTCAAGTATACTGTGCTAAAATCGCGTGTCGTTTTGTTGGATATATCTAGCCACAAAAGTCAAAACCAAAAGGGCGAATTTGAAAAATTGAAAATCTTGTCATGCCAAAAGGGCGAATCTTTCCTTTTTCGCCATAACTATTTATTGGTACGAGATAAAATAGTAGTGTTAAGGCATTTATTGTTTGTTTTTAAAGCACCTATCGATCTGCATTGGGAAGGTTAGATCACATGGGAAATTTTAAAGTAGGTGTAATTATGATAGTTAGGATTATCAAAATTATAGTCGGTCTAAGCCGACTATAAATACCCTACACATATGTGTGGTTATCATTCAAAGTGATATATAGGTCACCAGGGTATACGAATCCTGAAAATAACTACAAACATTCAATCGCTGAAGAATTTCCATTCATTTGATACCCATATTTACAAATGGGTAGGTGTACCGAATTTCGATTTTTTTTTAATGAACCACAGGTCTTTTCGACGGAAAACATTATTATCACGTACTTGAGCATGATGTCAATATATATTTGACCAAAAAAGTTTACCTAAGCACGTATACATAAAAATTGATCTTTATATGTACATTTTATATGAGGTATTTGAACATAAGTGGTCGGATCATAGGTCACAATGAACCGATCTCGCCAATTTTTTCGCACATACAGCGTAGGTATTTTAGTAATCAAAGTTATAAGTTTCATTTATCTAGCTCTTCAATTTTAAAAGTAGTAGGGATTTCAACAGACAGACGGACAGACAGACGGACAGACAGACAGACGGACAGACAGACGGACAGACGGACATCGCTAAATCGACTCAGGAGGTCATGCTGATCAAGAATATATATACTTTTCCATACCGGAGATGCTTCCTTCTGGGTGTTACAAACGGCGTACCAAACTGAATATACCCTTTCACTCTTAGTGTAGGGTATAAAAATGTAAAAAAAAAACGCAAATGCTAAAAATTACACATTCGCACTTTTGGCATGATAGTGACGATACGTTGTAACCTTAAATCATTACCTTATTTTACTATAACCAAAATGTTAGTCCACGCAACTGCACGTTCGGTTGGCTTAACCTCTTGAAAAATTTATGGAAAAATTTACATGAATAGGTTTTTTATAAATATATTAAACTTTCATAAAATAAATATTTAATTGGATATTTCGACATGCTTGCTGATTTGGAAGTTGAAACAACCTCATGCTTTCTGCTTAGAATGTTGAAACAACCGGCTTACTGATTAGGAGGTTTCCACAAAACTCATGCTTGCTGACTACGAGGTTGCCACAATCGAATCATCGCGCGGACGAAGCTGTACACGGGTCGCGCTAATTATATTATTACATTAAAAGGGATATATTGCAAAATGTTTATGGCATTTCATTTTGGATACACTTCCCCTATATTATCGTCGTTGTAGAACTAAAATTCACCAACTACATTTTCAAAATGCCAACTTTTCCTTTACAAAAACCTTTATATATCTTTCATTTTTTGATCGATGAGCTCAATATATATACCAAATAATAATAAAATGGGAATCTATCATTTAAACTTTAAAAATATATCAATTACTTTTTGAAATAATAACCAACAAAGTTGAAATTTAAGATTTTCATAAAAATGTATTTGATGACTTTTAGTTCTACAACGACGTTATTATTATTATTAAATATATACATTTTATTTTTAATAAATGTAACTTTCAATTGAAAATAATTGCAATTATAAACCAGTTGGGAAGGTTAGATCACATGGGAAATTTTAAAGTAGGTGTAATTATGATAGTTAGGATTATCAAAATTATAGTCGGTCTAAGCCGACTATAAATACCCTACACATATGTGTGGTTACCATTCAAAGTGATATATAGGTCACCAGGGTATACGAATCCTGAAAATAACTACAAACATTCAATCGCTGAAGAATTTCCATTCATTTGATACCCATATTTACAAATGGGTAGGTGTACCGAATTTCGATTTTTTTTTTGTGAACCACAAGTCTTTTCGCCGGAAAACATTATTATCATGTATTTGAGCATGATGTCAATATATATTTGACCAACAAAGTTTACCTAAGCACGTATACATAAAAATTGATCTTTATATGTACATTTTATATGTGGTATTTGAACATAAGTGGTCGGATCATAGGTCACAATGGACCGATCTCGCCATACAGCGTAGGTATATTAGTAATCTAAGTTATAAGTTTCATTTATCTAGCTCTTCAATTTTAAAAGTCTTAGGGATTTCAACAGACAGACGGACAGACAGACAGACAGACAGACGGACAGACAGACGGACAGACGGACATCGCTAAATCGACTCAGGAGGTCATGCTGATCAAGAATATATATACTTTTCCATACCGGAGATGCTTTCTTCTGGGTGTTACAAACGGCGTACCAAACTGAATATACCCTTTCACTCTTAGTGTAGGGTATAAAAATAGAATACACATTTTTTTTATTAATTTTAATTTGTTTATGTGTACCTAAATCGTATATAATGTGATTAAACGTAATCTTCAGATATCCTTTGTCAATTTTTCAGTGATTCATCAAATTAATGATGAAATTCATAACATTGATGTTTAGCTGTCAATTTAATTATGAATTGTACTTCAAAACAATGAATCATGACGTGTTGTATGAAATTATTAAATTTTATGACTTCTGTGTGCCATTGAGTCGTTTTCAATCCCTGTCTTTAACAATACATCAGATGCAACAGGTATCAAAAACACCAACATAATAAATACCCAATACTTTTAATTTCACCACACCTGTTGATGACAGTTGATGGTCGATTGTATTATCACCACTTTTTGTATGTAAACAAACTGTAAACCAGCCGGCTTCTGTCAAAAATTCAAAATATTTACAAAAATTTACACTTGTTGGCATTTTGTTTACATACGGACAACACGATGTACTCACCACCCCAAAAATATCAGTGCGCATGACAAAAAAACAGCTGTTTGTAAAAACATACAGGATGGGGGTGAAAATATAGATTTTTGGTGTCCACTTCTTATCAGTAACATATACCATGCGCAGTTACTCCACAAAAAGCATTTAGGTGAACGCTGAATTTTATAAAAACTGCCTTGTAGATAGAGAAATAAAATAAAAGAACCAACATTTGTAGAAAAAAAAATATTTTAAAAAATACCTAAAACTAAATTATATACAAATGATAAACGTTTAATCAAACTATTAAAAATTTTGTTGTAAAATATAAACTTCAATGTATTTGCTGTTGCAAAGTAAAATTGTGAAGTAAAGCACTGCTACTTCATGTAGTTGAGAACGCCAATACATACACAGAATACAGTTAAATTTTCATCATAATCGTTGGATACATTTTCCCGTAAGGTACTGAAAAGAGCAGAAAATTTTATAAAATTGCAAATTTATTGAAAAAACTTAAAAATTTCGAGGTAAGTGCTAGGAAATATTTTAGAAAATATACGATAATTATATTAAAGTGTGCTGGTGTTAAATGTGCTGAATTTAGTTCAAAAAATTCAATTAGCATCTGCAGTATCCTGTTTTTCTGAGACATTACATAATCACTTTTGCAGTCGTGGAAAAAAATAAATTTATTCCTTCTTCCCTATAACATAAGAATCTACATTTAATTACAAAAATAATATTATTTTATTAACAGCATGCGAAGTCCTTTGGAGGAGGTGTGGGCAATGCGAAGGATTTGTCCGATATAATGACTGGCAGCTTTAAAGTCCAGCTCATCAATATGGGCACTCGTGCTGCTGCCTGTAAGGAGTCACTTAAAACAATCAAATATAATATATTTTTTCATTTTATTCCTTGTTTTTCAGTTCAGGCAAAGTTGCGGTGCCTCCATGAATATCATGTCCGCCTCCTGCATAATGTTCTACCTGCGCCCTCTGGCGTCGATATCGCTAATAATATTAAATACTTTTCTCAAACTCTACTAAGTAGGTTATCATTTTATTAATTTTGAACTTTACATAACACACAAATCTCTTTGATCAATCACCACAGCTGTCCTCAAAGATGTACGCACTTCGCCTCACGAACTTATACGCGATCCTTCTGAAGATCCCACACGCATGTGCGCCTATCCCAATCTAGAATATGGCAATCTATATAATGCCCTTACCATGCTAATAGACGTTGCTCCATGCATACAATATGGACAAATCGGTTAGTGTCTTATATAGGAAACGACAGCAATATGTTTAACCAAACAAATTTATTTATTACAGTTTTTGGCAAAGCCCTGCTGCAATGTCTCTGCTGTATACTACCCTTCCTGGACAAGGACCTTATCGATAATCTACCCTATTTGGTAAGCTCGGCAATATCAGTGCTGCCACCTGCGCTCCATCAGGATATTGTCAATGCTCTATGTTACTACATTCTGCCTTTTACTATAAGTAAGTTCGATTCTATACACAGAAAAAATAATCGACGTAAATATAGCAAATGTGTTTATTAAATTAGTTAATTTCATTGCTGGATTGATTAAGGATATGCAATTAATATCGTTTGCTATATTTACGTCGATTATTTTTTCTATAAGTATAAGTAATTCATGCTCACACATTATAAATTATAACTAATGTCTCTTATTAATTTCAATGCAGCACGTCGTAGCACAGATGAGCAGGAATGTCAAGCCTGTCAATCTGTCTCCTCGGTCATTATGATGGTTCTGCAATACTCCAATAATCCTGGTATGTAAATGTATAACACACATGTTGAACGAAATTTTAAATTTACTTTGAGATTGAATTGATCAACTCTATATGAAACAGTAACGGGATTGATTAAATTTCATATCTTTGGGATTGCAATATAAGTTTACTATAGTATTTTAGATTTAACATTTGACTACACATATGGGCATTTTCTGGGGTTCCGCACGGAACATTTGTACTTTAATATCTCTATGGAAAATTAATGAATTTATATGTATTTTTGTTGCTCAAGTAGAAAATAAATAGGACTAAACAATTGTAAAAAATTAGAGAATTCTATACGGTATTGCAAAAGATATAAATTAAGTAGTGGTCGTTCCGGATGGTACAAAAACAGAATTGCATGTCGAGGTTCATGCCGAAAAGTCAGCAAATATTGCGTACAAATATTTTTTTAATCAGCTAAAATCATGTGCTTTCTTTGTATATTTACACTTTGTTTCTAAAATTTATAGTTTTCCGGACGGGACAAAAAATTCAATAAAGAAATTATCAGTATGATTTTTATTCTAAAAATACGTTTTGCGTACAATATATTTTTTTGGAATACCGCAGATTAGCTGAGACAATTTACTTTATTTTTGTATATGTACACTTTGTTCCTAAAGTTTACAGTTATTTCGTAATAAATCGCAGAATAATTCCGGACGTTTCGTATGGAAATTTGCACTACGATTTTTTGCTAAGAATAATTTTGTATATGACAATATTAATAATCATTATTACGAAATTAATACCCACTTTCTGTATTACGAAACGAAAATTTTACGTCAAAATATCGTCACACACATTTTGATTTCACGTTGTTTGACTTTTAAAACTTTGAAATATATTTAAAATTACGTCATTTTCGTTTCGAAATACAGATTTCCAGATGTTTTTTAAGTGTTTAATTTTTTTTTAATAATTTTGGAAAAAATAAATTTTCATATTGTTATACTGTAGTTTTACACTTATGGTGCTCAAAATTCCGGAAGGGGCAGATTTCAATTAGCTGTCAAAAATGTTCCAGAATTATTAGAAAATCGTTACATTTTTGTTTACATTTTTGAAAATGTCGATGAAATTCGGATTTAGGAACAGAAGATTCAACAATATAAAAAAAATGTTTGTTTAATATGATAATAAATATTTTTTTTGTGTTTCGGACGGAACAAATATCAAAATTTGGTTATTTTTAAGCTTTAGATATATTTTGAATCTGTATGTCTCTAAAATTAGTTAATTTGGTTACTCAAAGTACATGGAAAATGGGTATATTTTAAAGATGTGTAGTTAATGTATGTGTATTTTTTTATACGTTAACGTAGTAAAATTTTCTTTTCAGATTTTAAGATTCACATATTTAAGATTCCAAATCCACAGATATTTCAAAGATTTGAGAGTTTTAAATTTTTCGGTCGTGGTTGACGATTTTCTGTAAATACCCATATTATAGATATCCAAAACATCAATAATTCAGTTTTGTTTTCACAACTACAAAGATTTTGTAAAATAGAAAATCGTCTTCCATATTTTACCCTACACTAAAAGTGCAATGGTTAAAAAGTATATAAAATTCTCATTAGCTTCACCTCGATGTTCGTTTGACTTTCTGGCAGAAGAATCACACCAATTGAGCTGAGCGTGTTATATTTGTACTCAAAGTGGTGGGACCTACAGTTTATTGCCGAATCCGACGGCGGGTGAGAGCTTTTCATAGGCAAGGTTTTACTCTCGTAGGTTTGCCATTTACTGCCGATAGGTAGCGCGGTATAGAAAATGTTTCTATGAAAAGATGTTGTTAGCCCCAGTCCAGGCTTGAACCGAGGACCTTTCGGCTCGCAGTCCAACGCACTAACCACTGAGCTACCGCGGCTACTAGCAACATTACTAATTATAAATTCTAACAACTGCTGCACGTTCACAATTTAACTGAACATTGATCGCATACGAGATCTGCTCGACCACTTTCCAATTACTACGGAAGTTTTGTGCCTTAGATGCGGCGCCCTTATGTACTGCATACATCAGTCCGAAACGTTTCAAGAAGCTTCCAAACTTTTCGCGAATGCTGCATGCTAGTTGCATCTCATTCGCACTCGTGTGTTTTAATGCACTGATCTTCTCAGAGCGCTGAATGATCTTTAGTCTCTTTCTAACACATTGCGCCCTTATATACTGCATACATCCGTTCGGCATGCTTCGATACGTTTCGAGAAGCTTCTACACTTTTCGCGAATGCTGTATGCTAGTTGCATCTCATTCACACTCATATGTTTTAATGCACTGATCTTCTCAGTGCGCTGAATGATATTTAGTCTATTTTGAATTGCTTCAGTACGCAACTGTCTTGCGTCTCTTTTGCCCTTGCACAGTGGAGCAAATTACCACTATTCGTAACAATATGAAAATTTAAATTTTTGCTTACGCTATAATATCTAAAGTCCATCCTCTCTCAAATTTTAAACATTCTCCCAACTCTCACCAAACTCATCGCTGTCCATTAGCTCATCACTGTCAATTGCTGGAGTGTCTGATGACCCTGAAACACAACGTAGTTAAGGACATACTCTGCGTGGTGGCCTACGGCACAGCTGCGTCCCGTTCGTCAGCGGCCAAATTGCTCTTTTACTATTGGCCTGCATTCGATGCAAATCTATTCGATCGTCGTGTTCTACTCACCAAACTAACAAGTAACCATGACATATTTTAATATTATGCCCTACATAGATCTATTTATTGTGTCTCATCTCAGATGATCTGGTTCCCTTTGTTTGTCAACGCGAACAATGTCCCAACTCCGGCAATGCTGAGGCCGCTAAAGTCTGCTACGATCATAGCATCAGCATTGCGTACGCACCCGATTGTCCACCGCCGCTGTATCTGTGCATCGAGTGCGCGAATGAGATACATCGCGAACATGCAAATCTCGAGTTCGGCGATATACTGCATCCGATGCAGCAAGTTTCGATGGTGTGCGAAAACAAGAATTGCCGCTCCACGGAGAAGTCCGCCTTCTCCATTTGTTTCTCCACAGAATGCGCCAGCTACAATGGCAACCATCCGATTCGCTACTGTTCACAATGCCACAGCAATCGGCACAATTCGCGACGTGGCGGTGATCATGTGGTGCATCGCAGTTTGCCACCAGCCTGGCAAATGGATGCGGAGATGCAAATGAGCATGGTGGAGTCGGTAGTGAGTTTGTTGCGTGAGGCGAAACCGCTGAACTTTGAGCCGGGCAAAGAGCAGGTTGGCGGTGGGTGCATCGACAGCGTCAAGAAGAACGGCTCGAATGGTACGCTGGATACCATTTCGTTGGATGAGCGTCAAATGCTGGGACGTTATGGCATATGGTTGTTGGTGGGACGCTGCACACCGACGCCGGATACGCCCGTTGAGATTTTGGGCAGAATACTGAGCATGCTTTTTCATTGGTTCCATGTGACCGCTTATTCGTATGATGGTAAGTGAAACATACATTGATGAGACCCACATGGAAACTCTGTACATTAAATTAATGCAGCTGCTGGTCAAGTCGAAAGCACCATCGAGAAGCTTAAGGTCGATCATGTCTGCAACTGGCTTAAGGAAATCTGTCGAATTCATTACAATGTCTTCATTTCTTGCCTGCTGCCACATCCGCCGGAGTACGCACGCGTTGGTGGTCACTGGGAGACGTTGGCCTCGCGTACCAGTCATCTCAAGGAGGGTCTGCAGCGGCTCATCTGCTTGGTGCCCTACGAGGTGATTACCTCGGAAATCTGGGACTTTGTAATGCCACACTGGATGGAGGCCATTACCAATGATGTGGCCGAAAAGGAACTGAACGAGTTAAAAATTGTGCTCAGTAAAATTCTGGATCCTGAAATGTCGCCATTGGGTTTTGATGCCAAGACCATGTATAACTTTGTGGCCATACGTTTCGAGAAGACAACGGCCAAAGTGCAGCAACAAGCTCTTCACTGGCTGCAAATCCTTTCAAAACTCGGTATTCTCATACCTTTGGTACAGCTATTCGCCATGTTCGGCGATGGGGTGCGTATCATGAAGTACGGTGTACAGCATGAACTGTTGCGTGAAAAGGAGATTAAAGAAAGCAAAGCCGGGCAGAAGGCACCTGTCTACAAGGAGGATAAGGAAGACAAGGACGATAAGGAGGATAACGAAGACAAAGAGGACCAATCAGACATTACCAATCCACCTAGGCGCAGTTCTATTTGTAAGATTTGCAAAAATGCATTCTGTAATCTATAAAGCATTCCGCACAGAACTCAAAATGTTTTTGTAAATATCCAGTAATTCGGGCAACTTTAATTTCACTCCGTTTTCTAACCGTTTTCTAGCGCCTGTCGTTGAGGATGACTCGGGAAACACCTCAGCCATATCCGACGATGAGGCACCCACCAGTCGCCATACCGAATTCTCCACTGACACCGAACATAATCTGACGTGTTGTATTCTCATGTTGGATATACTGCTGAAGCAAATGGAGCTGCAGGATATCGAGCAGCACATGGGTATACACACCTCGGTATGTGAGAATGTCTCTCGTCTGATTAAGTGCATGGTTACGGCGGCACGCGTGGGTCTAAGCAGTCACATTTGCTCGCTCAAGGTTTGTACTCTGACAAAATACTGAACCTCTTTTTTTATTTACACCGTTTATACCACAGCAAGTTGCTGAGTGTGCCTACTGTGAAGCCTCTATTATGTGGCATCAGTTGGCCACCAAGTTGGTACAATTCATGGCACCCCTTAACCCTATACGCCCACCTGATGTAAGTATTTAAAGTGTTTTTTTCCAATTCCGATAAAGAAATGTTCGTGTAAACACATAGCTACCCATTGAGGATATCATCGAAGAGGAAAAATCATCACGCAAAAGTCCACCGGAGAGTGATAAAGATAAAACACGCGACCGTGATGTTTCGCTCTCAATGGCACCGCTGCCCATACCACTGGGACCACTCGGAGGTTTTGCAGGTGCTTGATATCTATTGATTTTTTTTATATATAGTTCAAACTGTATATCCCATACTAAAGAGTATTACTATCCAAGTAACTGTTATTTGAAATCTCTGAAATCCCTTTGTAAACCACGTAAAGTAAGAACGACAACAAAAGTATCCTCACCAACGTATTTAGTTTTCCCACCAGTAGTTAAATCAAGTTAATCTATGATCTCCCCCTAGTTCCAATTTAGATAATTGGAACTTTTTATTATTATTATTTAAAAATTATGCGCACCTGTTTGCTGTAATATAGGAGATCATAACTTCCAAACCTATACACATTATGTTATTCGCAACATAAATAATGAGTACCCTCAACTTTTATAAAGTACAATTAACAGTTTACAACTTTAAAGTACCACAGTATCTTTCACAAACGTTATAAAATTGCCTAATGCAACAAACAATTTGTACTTTTCTCTAAACGAAACATTAAATTGTTCAGTTATTTTTTGATTATGTTTTTGCTTTGCTTTTATCTTAAATATATCTTACTTATTCTTTCTCTCTATCTCTATATATGTCTTTCTCTTGCTGTCTTCACCATATACTCTTCTCTATGTCTCTGTACAAAACTTTGCTATTAAAACATTTTTTATAAAACTTTATGTCCACAATATATCTATAAAATTGTCTATATATGAAAAATCTTAAGACATCTTTAAGCTAGATCAATTTTTTTCAGACGATGGAAAAATTATAATAATGGCAGGTGAAGAACCTATTAATTATATACAACATTTAAACAATAAGCGTTCCATTAAATACTACCTTTTCAAATACTATTTAACAAATATTAACACTTTCTCTATCCAAGTAACTACTATTTTCTAATGATTGTTGCATTAAACTCTAACATATATCGTTTTTTTTTACTTATACTCTAAACAGACACTTTTTGGTGAATGCATATTGAAAACTCCAATTAGAATAATCATAGTAGATTCTTTCAATTCATTCTTGTTTCATTTGTAGACATAGTTCCAAAGTAGTTTGTATAATTTCAACTTCTATTATAACACGTCAACATACTCTACAAAAAGTACACCTTTTAAAACGTATAATACACCCTATTTAGAAAAACACAACATTGCAAGATAAACTTTTTTCTTTTAATATCAGTTGATTTCTTATAAAATGTCCTTGCATACTTAATTTAAAAGACCTGTAACACCGTCCGACACTATTTTGCACACTTGAAAAACGGTAAACTAGGGATCATTCTTTCTAGATCAATTCGTTTACGGTTTTTACACACGGAAAAAAATACTATAAAATCTATAGTTTTATTAATATTAAAATTAGTCAATAGTAGGTATAAATTATTATTTTAATAGATAAATACCATTAAATACTACAAAATACTATTAAATATATATTAATTTCACTGTGTTTTGCAGGAATCTGTAAGATTAATTCCTGAAAATTCTAAAAATTACACCTATCTGTGGAAAAAAAAGTTTAAAGGCTCAAATACACGATAGAGAAATTAGCTAGAGATAGAAAAAAAATCTACCGTAGGGCTCCCTACCGTCGAGCTCTATGTAGTGTTTACACAACTCTACGATATTTTTTGCTCTATCTATAGCTATTTTCTCTATCGTGTAAACTCGCCTTAACAAAAATACTGAAACTAATGTTAATATACTATTGAATGCTAATACTCCAGTACGTTTTTTAGATAAAGGGATCTAAACTCATAAAATTTTAATTTTTTTAGAGAATTTTTTATCATTTTGGATTTAATGATAAACAAAATATATATATATTGGTAAACAGAGAATAGTCCAAACTAACTATCAAAATTACTAACTTTTTTCTAATTGATCCACTTTATAAAATATTCCCTGAGAACTTAATTTTGGTACTCTTTCATAAAATCAATTTCCACTGAAAATTCGAATGCCCCAAAACTGAAAGTAGCATTACTTCATATTTAAAGTATGCTTATTCTTATTGCATACTCAGTTTTTTCTATTACGTGGCGTTTTTGAGAAAATTCGGGTAAAAACGGATATTTTCCAGTAATTTGTATGTAAAATGTACAAGCAATTTAAATTTTAACAGTTTTTGACGGATATTGTATTTATAGAACATTTTTTTAAATATGAGAACCCATACAAAAAAATTAGTAATTTTTATCGTTAGTTCGAACTATGCTCTGCATAACCATAAATCATTTCCTTAATTATCATTAGAACCAAAATAATAAAAAATCGTCCAAAACTAGTTTAAAAAAATTAATATTTTTCGAGTTTAGATCGAAATATCTTAAAAACCTATCGAAATAATAGTATTTATTGGTATATTGTAATTAGTCTGGACAATTGAAACAAAAATTGCATTTACAGTTTTTTGGAAAACTAGTTGTGTAAGGGACTGTATTTATTTAATTCTACAAAGTACTTTGTTAAACACAAAAGGGTGACCAGATAAGAACGATAGGAATATAAATTTAAATAAAATAACAACGGTGTGAGATATCAAATTGATTCTTAATTATAAAGCTACATTCATTCCATTATGTACATCAGGCATGTCAAACTCATTTGGCAACTCAAAAGATGAGGCGGGCCTTTGGCATTTGTGTGCCATACAAAAAATATTCGCTCGTTTTCTACATTTGGTTCTTCGGTTGTCAAATAAAATATTATGTTAAAATGATAAAAATTTCCATTGATCTTCGTTAAAAGCGTCGCACGCGCATTTTTTTATGCAAAATATGGTGCGATTTTTGTCTGTTCTTTGATCCTGCCAAAAATCTGTTTTTATAAAACAGATCTAACAATCATACAAAATTGTAGCAAATTTGTATGTCGGCAAAATCGTACGAAATCGAATTAGATCTTGTACCAATATCGAAGGCCAAATCGTACTAAAACTGCAAAAATAGTTCAAAGCGACATATCGCCGTTTTTTTTTTTCGGAACAATAATAAAAAAGCTTCTGGATTAATATTGCATCAAATAGTTCTAATATATAGAGATTTATTTGAAAAACATTGCGATATTGATGTGGAAAATGTTTTAATATTCGAACATAAAATTTTACTCTACGAAAATTACGAAATATTAAAAATTAGCAACGAGATCGGATTTTTGTTATCCAAGTTATTTCGAGAAAACTTCGAGGCATAAATCACATGGCTGCCAAATTTGTTGCCAAATTTTTTAGGTTGTTGGTACATATAATACTTAAACATATTGAAAAAGTTTGTTTTAAAAATATCGTATATAAATTTGATATTTATAGAAATTTGATAAAGGGTTCCTTTTTATGAACAATTAACTTAAATTGCAAGGACAATCCATTGATTAGATGTTCGGATTTATCCTAAATAATAATAATAATAGTTTGGCACTACAGTCCTATAAGAACTTAGGCCGACCATCTCTCACCATTTTGAGCTGTGCGTGTTATATTTGTACTCAAAGTGGTGGGACCTACAGTTTATTGCCGAATCCGAACGGCAGGTTAGAGCTTTTCATATGCGATGTTAACTCTCGTAGGTTTGCCATTTACTACCGAGAGGTAGCGCGGTATAGAAAAATGTTTCTATGAAAAGATGTTTTTAGCCCCAGTTCGCCGGCGAAATATATCCCAAGAAATTCAAAACTTTACATTAAATTTAAAATTGAATTGAATGAATAAAACACAATATTACTTGATGAAAAAAAAGTAAACATTATTGTTATGCCGTTTGTACTGCCTCATGTATAATATTTAAAATGACAATTAGGAAATTAAATTATGACTCTATATTAAAAACTTAAAAAATTCTCATTATTAAATATTGGAAAATAATGTACCTACAAAATTATTGATTTTTTTTTTTAATAAATTAATAAGTTTTTAACCAAGATTAGTAATTTAATTTCTTATGTGGCATGTTAAATTGAATACATGGTGTCACTGCTCAAAAATGCATAACAATATATAATAATCATGAAAAGAAAATATTTAAAAAAAAATTAAAATTTATCAATTCTTAAATATATATTTTTTTATATTATTTAAAAAGTCGTCGCGGGCCGCGTGTTTGACATGCCTTATGTACATGATTTAAATGGTCGTCTCACCTTCGCTGGCAGTGATTCAAGCGGTCGGACCGGAGTATTGATGACTCTGTCCAATATTTGCGGTGTTATTGCGGAAATAGCATTTCGAATGTTGGCCTGGAGTTCACCCAAAGATTTGTTAGCGTAGGCTACGGACTTGACGTAACCCTAGAGAAATTAATCGAGTGGTATCAAGTCGCATGATCGCGGCGACTAATTTTGAAATGGCAAACCTAATTAAATAAATTGACAGCTGGATGTCATTGGTAACTTTGACAGCTGCTGAAAAGTAAAAATTGGAAAAACAATCATTGCTATCTGGTCACCCTTTATTTTATTACGTTAGGATTTTTGTGTGTATTGTTTTTAGAACTTATTTTAAAATCTTAAAATATTTAAATATTAATAATTTAAACTGATTAAATTATATTACGCATTCATATACTGTTCATTAATCGGTTTTAAACAGATGTAGGTTTCGATTACAAGTTCAATCTATGGTTTTAAAATCTACACAAAACATAAACCGCAATTACAGCAGAACACAAACAATTTGCATGAGTTAATATAAAAAAAGTAAAGAAAAAAATTATAATTTTTATAGTAACTTTATAAAAAAAATACTATATGATAAATCGTCGTTGTAGAACGAAAAGTCACCAAATACATTTTTAAATTGCCAAATATTCATTTACAAAAATCCTTATATATCTGTCAATTTTAAATCTAAATTTAAATCTAAATATAAATCATGATAAGAAAATATAAATCTTTCAATTGATATTTCAATATTAAAAATACATCAATTACTTTTTATAATATTAATCAACAAACTCGAAATTTTAGTTTTTCATAAAAATGTATTTGGTGACTTTTCGTTCTACAACGACGATATGTGAATCGTTTGCATGTACTTAGTGAATGCATCTGAAATACCGGGTACTCTGTAATTACTTTGATACTATATATGTGTGTGTGTGTATTTTTTTAATGAAATGTTTGAAACTCAATATTAACACATTGTATACATTCTTTTTTTATTTTTGGATCTATATTTTTTTTTTGTAATTTCCAACACTAACAACCTCAGGTCCAATGCCCGTCGCTGTGCCGCAACCGGAACCACACTCAGTGGGTGGGGTACTCGTACACATGCCACATGTTTGCTCCGTATGTATAAAAAAAGAGCTTAATATAAACTATAACCATATAAATGTATTTTATTGACAACTTAAGCAACATTATATAATAAATATATTTAAACAGTTCAAATTAATATAACAAGTTAAACACACCAATTTTAAAAAATGATTTATTGTTAACTTACACAAATAGTTCATACATTTGTTAATTTTTTTTTTTGAAATATTTGCGATTGTGAATGCGATATTTACAAGCAGTACCGAAGACATTTGATTTTAAAAATTGAAATTTTCTTTTAATATTCCATTGATCCAAACAAAAAGTTTTGCTTTACCTATTACTATTCATTTATTTTGTTAAACACATTTCCAATTATTTTATATACTTTTTTTAGAGCAACGAAAATGGGCGTTCTGTTGAAAATATTGAATTAACTCAAAATGTTCACGCCACAGACGAGGTACTTTGCGCTGTCAAATTTCGAAAAATTTGTATTGCTTTCCATTGAAATTGGCATTATTTTTCTAATTCGTAAATATCACTGACTGTTTGTACATAAATGTAAAATGAAATATGTCTAATATTCGATATTACGGACTCATTTATCCGAACGGATTTTTCATATATGTAGCATATAGTGAAATTTTAAATCTAACTCAATTTTAATCTCAAATATTCAATGGATTTATGTTAAATATGTACAGCGCTCATTACAATTTAAACATTTTAATGATAATTTTAAAATAATTTCTATATCTTTTGCATATGTGAAAAATCTGTCCACTTAAGTGTACAAACCTTCGTAATATAAAATTGATTATAATTGTTGTTTAGTTTTTAGTTTGAAATAGTATTTTTATTTCATAAATACATTTTGTTCTAAATGTAAAGTGTTTTTTTTTTGTGTTATTTTATAAAATATAGTTTTTCTACTATACATTTTATTATAATTTATTTTTACCCATTAGTTTTGATCAAATACTCAATTCTATTATTATCGACCATGCTCTTATGACTACTTAAAATTTCTTTACATCACTTTAATAAAATTATATAATAATTTATGGCATACCTCATAAAAAAAGTAAAAACCAGAGACTAAAAACCATTGGAATATCTGTTCCGGTGTTTGTTCAAAGATTTTGAAAATAGCGGTTCCGATTTCGGTTCCAACAAAAAAATATAAGTGTTCCGATTCTGATAGCACACATTTTTTAATAAAGTTTCCGATTCCTGTTCTGTTTCCAAAAATTGAAACGGTTTCGATTCCAAATCTTAGGAGTCACTGACCGAGACTAAAATATTGGTTCCTGGTCTAAGATTTTTAAAATAGCGTTTCCTGTTCCAACCAACAAAAATGATATAGGTTTCGGTTACACACATTTTTTAAAATAACGGTTCCGATACCGATTCCGGTTCCAAAAATCGAAACGGCCCCGGTAACGGTTACGATTCCAGTTCTTTGAGGTTCCTGGTAGAACCATACATTTTTTGATATTAAACATATATTTCAAAAAAGTAATATATCGTCGAAAATAAAATTACGCCTAATTTTGTGTTATAATCAGGTTTTTAATGATATGTTGATCGAATAAATTAGATAAATGCCATTATATGTTATGACATACTTAATTTGTATGAAGGAAGTGCAAAATTGATACTCAAATTAGTTTTGTTTCTTCTGTAAAATTCATTTTGTAACAGCTATTCGAAAATGTAGATAGTCGGTTTTGCATATCACCGACGATATATATAAATCACATAATATCAAAAACGAATATTATATCTGATACAAAAACGGACTTGAAGTTCATTTCAAAAAGGAATGAAAGTCTATGATTGTTATGTCAATTTTTAAAGAAGGCATAACGTCCATCGACGTTATTAAATGTAGACATTTCTATTTTTATTTTAAACATCGAACATAAAGATTGATTACTTTACTAAAGAAATTATATTATATCAATATTTTAGCAAGTATCGAATATAAAATATTACACCCAGAAAAAAAAATACTATACAAAGGGTTTTTTCAATAAGAGCGCTACAAACGTTTTTTCAATATCTTTCCGTATATCTTTCTATCATAAAATGGCAAACCTTACTGAAGAGAAATGTCAAAAGAGCGGCAAGAAATTGGCGTCGTTTGCTATCCCTGTCGCACTAATTTCGCTCTACGTCCCTGTTGAAAAACCCTTTAAATGATAGTTTTTTACTATTAAAAATATTCAATAGGATAAATTATTATTTTAATCGAAAAATACCATTAAATACTAGAAAATACCATGACATTGCATTGAGTTTATATGAAAATTTGTATTTATTGTATACTATTAAATCAATAATTGTCCTATTGACCAATTTTAATGGGATTTGCGGGATTTTTTTTTCTGGGTGTAGGTATTCAAAAATAAACCATACCTATACAGGGGGGAAACATATTTTATGGAACCAAACGGTTTTGTATTTGTATGGTCAAAAATAAATGTATTTTACATGATTTCATACATTTTTCATGATTAGATTGTAACAATTACAGTTCAATACATTTCAATTAAATGTTTATCATTTTAAAACGTTTATTTTATTGCCACTGGCATATATAATTACACTGAAAAAAAAGCTTGGCCAAACAGAAAAATTTATATTTAGTTAACAAAACATTTTAATTTAAAAATTCTATTCAATACATGCAGAGAAAAAAATTTGTTTGCAGCAAACATAATATATTTGCAATCGTAAATTTGATGGCTTTATTTAGATTTTACTTTTAATTCAAAATATTTAAAATTCTTTTGTTATTCATTTCATGACATATAGTTAGCTATTGTTATAAATAACTTTATTTTAAAATCTTGAAAATGAACGCAAGTAATGTGAAACATAATATGTTTGCTGCAAAACATAATTTTACACTGTGCATTCTTTTGACTTTCAAATATGCACACTTTGAATTATAAGGTGTTTTTATACCAGAGTTTAAAGTATTATTTACCCAGTATATTTACCATTTTAATATATATAATTTGTATATAACTTTTTACTCGCTATGTTTAATATATATTTTATATTTTTATTTAAATGTTTTTTAACTTTTAATCTAAAATATGTACTCGTACATACATTTTATGTCGTCTCAAAGTATCTTGTATGTGTGTGAATAGAACTATATAACGAAAAACCAATAAAAATATAAAAAAAAGTAGCCACCTATTCAAAATCCTAAATTAATTAACTAACAAAATATTTGAATGTAAATATTGTTGTTTTTATTTGTATTTTAATTTAAACATAACATCATAAGAATTTTAGTTTCCAACCAATATTAATGGTACGCATGAAAATCTCAATGTTCGATTTGTTACTTCACACCAGCACCAGGATAAAAAATATGATCACGTTATAATTATTGTTCACTGATTTCACAAGACTGTAACGCACTCAAAATGCACACTTTATGTACTGTATTATATTTATTTAATAAATTTATTTAATAATCAAAGTAACATGTCTAATAACACCGTCCGACACTAATCTTTAATGTGATTAAGGGCCTGTTTTTCAGACACATTTTCAAATTAAACACAGAAAAACAAATTTCACCAACAACCAGTATTCATCATACTGATGATTTCATTCATTGAACTAAAATCGTATTCAGTGTTTTTCATTTTTAATATAAGAATTATAAATACATAAATGTGTAAATGAAGACAAATTTTTGTTTGAAATTTGATGTTGAAATTGAAAAATATTTAAAAAAACACAATATTAATTCAATGAATGAATTCATCAATATGATGAATCCTGGTTGTGGGTGAAATATTTTTTTTTTTTGTGTATAGTCAACCTATCGCAAATATTTAAATCATCAGATTATTAATTGTCTATATGTCTGGAAAATTTAAAGACATTCAGCCAGTTTCATTATGTTCTATAGACTTTTTATACTGTGAAATAGTTTAAACTAAGTTTAAACTTGTACTGAAAAATCGGCCCAAAAACTCAATATTTTGACATAAAATAGTTAAGAAATAATTTTTAGATCTGATATAATAATAATATTTTATCATTTGCGTAATTTTTTAACAATAATGGCGCATATTTATATACAATTTAAAGTCGACTTTAAATTTAAAATCAGATTTTTGACATTTTATTTTATGTAAAAAATGTCAAAAAGCTAACTGTAATTTTAAAGTTTACTTTAAATTATCTATGAATATGCGCCAATATTTTTATTTTCGAATAATATGTAAACATGTGCCTATATTTTATCGTTTTTTAAAATTTTAGATATTATGTGTCATTGATCTCTATGACATTTTACTATTAGTTCCTACACGGAAGGAAATAAACTTCTAAAACTGTATAGGAATTCGTCTCGAATGAAAAATTTAAGAATTTCTCCGAATATTAAAAAAGCAAATGAGTTAGATATCAAAAATGTAAACCAGATTTATTCATCTGGATTTTGAGAAGTTCATTTATTGAATATTAAGAATCAAAAATGCAAAATTGTTGCTGTTTTCTTCGCAAAAAGAACACGTGTTCATGTACTGTTGTTGTTTTCATGGATATTGTTTAAGCTAGAATCACCCAATTGAGACAAAGCATCAACAATCAACACAATTTTGTCGAATATCAATAAATAAGGGGAAATTACCTGATGTGTCAGTTTCAATCTAAAAATTAAAAACGCATCAACCAAATTTCGTCAATTTTTGTTGACGACTCGAGAATCAACAACATACATCAATTTTTAAATTGATACAATTTAGTCAATCATGTGATTCGAGCTTTAGACTGTCATATACGCTCCTATGCATTGTTTTGCGATGCCCGTCTGTTTGTTAGTGTTCCTGTCTGTCGAAATGTTGAAGTAACCAAGATCAATTATTCTTGATATGCAGATAACATGTTCTTAGGTATCAACAAATTAACTAAGAACAATTATTCTTTATATGCAAAAGTTAATTTCAAAGCTAACATACAAAAAACAAAAAAAAATTAGTTATTATTTTTTATTTAGAACTTTATTAAATGTATTTATATTTATGTCAAAATATAGAGTTTAGAATTGATTTTTTAAAATTTTTTTTGTAAGGACTTCTGTCGGAATCTGTTGAAGAAGTTCTGTTTGTTGTGTAAATATATTTTTTTCGGACTGTTTAATTAAAAATAACATTTAGTTTTCAACAATTCTTGTGTTCTTTTAAACAAACAATCACAAATACAACGAACACACCATATAGTTTATAGTTGTGTTTTTAAGTCATAATTTGTTAAATGTATATACTTTATTTTTTTATACACATTTGTCGAAAACATAATTTACAAATAGTTTTTTTTTGTTTGTTTTTGGAATATATATACATATTAAAACACAACTTTATTAATGTCGAAAAACATTAGATTATGACCGCCACTGTAGAAACAGTTTCGGAACAACTGGATTTAGCCTCTATAATGCCATCGGATAAGGCTATAGCCAGATCAGTGACCTTATCCGATGCTGATGTTGGTGAGGAAACTTACGAAAGCACATCGTATCTTTACCGGTACATATTAATTTTTTTTTAACATTCGTTCACACTATTTAAGGCAGCGCCAATGTGAGCGTCACCAAAGCCTCGGTGCTGGGTGAAAATGGCGCTCATAACGGCAGCACTGGAATGGGCGGTGAAAACGGCAGCATTACGGATGATGCTGAAGAGGAGGAGAACGGCGATGATTTCTGGCATACTTCGGTGGGAAAATTTAAATTCACTCTGGAGCAATTGCCGCAAACACTACAATATATACATCAGTTGTTAACGGTAGGTATATGAATTATCAGAATATAGTCGTGGATTTTATAGCTTATAGTAAAAAAATAAATAATACCGAGTTCTTAAAAAGTCTTAAAGAAATTTCAAATATATCCATTGTATGTATATCATGTCCATCAACTTTTGATCCTGAAATATAAATTCCAGGAAATACCAACAATTAAAAAACCCGAAATTCTCTACTATGTCCTGCAATGTCTCAACGTCATGGCGCTACATGGCGATGCCCTGGCCAAGGCAGCACGTGAGCATCGCGGTTTCTTTATTTGGTGTCAAGAAAATCTGTTAATCAAGAAGTACGTATGCTTCTAAATTCTAAAAACATACTACTACATACTCTTCGCTCTTTCTATAGCCTTTGGGAACTTTGCAATGCTGAACATTCACACATTTGCCAGGCTGGCGTTCCACTACTACTGCACTGTATCACGCTACCGCTGGGTTCGGATGTCTTTTGGCGTGTCGTCCAAGAGGCATTTCACGACACCGACTGGCGTGTTCGATTCACAGCAGTCGAACGAGTAACCGTAATTACACGTTTTATGGATTCAACGCCATTGCGTTCCGAGGTGGGCCTGCAGACGGCGCTCGCCACGGCATTTTGCCATCTCATTGCCAGCATGGATGACATCAATGTGTACGTAGCCCAACGGGCCACACTCTATATCGGAACCATACATGATACGGCAATTCGGTCACTCCTCTTCTGCTTGGAATCGCAATTCGATTTGTTCATTGTGGATCGTCCAGTGGTGCTGCAATCGGTCTATCAGTTGCATAATTCCCTCTCCGATCGCAAGGTTCTCACATGGGAATTCTTTCTAAATCGATTCGATACACTTTTCGTGGAGGCGCAAATCAATCTGGAGAAGTGCGGTGACATTTCGTTTTTGCGCGATCTGCGCAATTCGGAAAATGGCAGCGAAGCATTGTCGTCGAAAATAACGAAGGCACGCGAAGCGCTCAATCAGTCGGATACTTGTGGCAGCATGGCTAAAACACTGAGTGCCTCCTTTGGCACCAAGTGGCCATACAAACGCACGATGTCGGCACCGGCCAGCATGATACCCAGACAAGACTCGAAATTTGGTAGGTACCTACTACATTCAGAAAAAATCCCACAAAAATTGGGTAATAGGACATTTATTGATTTAATCAAAAATCACGTTTAATAGTATTTTGTAGTTTTTAATGGTATTTAACGATTAAAATATAAATGAATCTATTGGTCAATTTTAATAGTAAAGCAAACTATTAATTGTGTGGTACTTTTTCTGAGTGTACATTTGAGTTGCTTTTGCAAACCTCTGTGACCGCTAATCTCGAAAGCCTCCCCTCACATACACAAATCCGAACCAGTGCTTGACATGTGTCAACATATTAACCATTTCAGTGCCCGAAAAGGAGAAAATCTACAGTCGTCAAGTGTCGGCGCCTATTCTAAAACGGAAGACGTCACGCTTTGGATTGGGTCAGTTTTTAAGCTCTGGTGGAAATAATACCAGTACTACTAGTCATAGTTGCGCATCAACTAGTAATCAAGCATCCTTCCAACTGCCATCACATTCCTCACGTATTTTGCACTCCCATTCACAGCCCCACCAATCCCACCATTACTTTCAGTTTCCACACGCACATCATTCACATCCGCACTCACGTCAATCATGTCCTATTCACCAGCACCATTTTCATACACCACAGCAACATCACCACCAACTCACCATCTCCACCTCATCACAGTATCCACATTTTAGTAGTAGTGCACCAGTAGCAACAACATCCACATTAGCCTCTGGCCATAGTCAGAGCCACCAGTATTTAGTGCACTGTGTGCCAACCTCTAGTCAAACATTAGCCCAGCACAGTCCAATGCCTCCACTACAAGAGACCGAATCCCGACCGAAAACATCGGCACCACCTTCGACACATTTCTATCATCCACACTTTCAGAGACATCCATCCGCACCCAATCTATTCCCAACAACTTCAACGACGGCCTTCTCCCCGCCGCCGCCAACTCCCGCAGGTACCGGCTCTGTGCATTGCACATGTGATGTCGGCTGTGGCTGCTCCATGACAGCCACACAAGGTAGGTTTAGAGCATGCTTGTAATTGTGCGTGACAAAGTAAAAGTGGTGTGAATCTGTTCGATATTTTCCCCAAGTTAATTAAATGGGTTACTTATAGATAGTTGATGTAACTCTCTCAATTTCATCATTCTAATTTTCGATAAAAACAACGCTTTCGGAACGGAACGTTTTTGCTGTGTTTGTAATATCTGTACATATATTTTTGTGGACTAACTTTTAAGAAACGCTAGAAGATGTAGGAATTCGAAATAGGCAGCAAAGAAAATCTGTCTAAATAGTGCTAAAATACATATCGTCGTCTTTCAGTGAAAAGTCGTTAAGTCCATTTTTCGAAAATATCGTGATAAGTGTGCCACTATAGTAAAAACGAACTCATCTTTACGTGGCAAAAGTCCTCGGAGTCCTACATCCGAAAAAGGAGCCGATCAAATTTGTTTTGGCCTTAAACTATAGAAGAAGATCTACATGGACATTCCTTATCGAAAAATAAAATTACCATAATCGTAACAGCGTAACAAATCAGTCAAATTTATAAAGGACTTAGTGATTTTTCACTGAACGGCAATCGTCGAAATCTAAATAAAACGGTCCTGAGTCCACATAAATGGTCGGATTTCAACGATTTTTGTATTAAATGATAGATTTTGTACAGTTCTTTCATCTTCATTTCAAACTGAAATCCGATACATTTATGGGACTTAGTGATTTTTCACTGAACGGCAATCGTCGAAATCTGAATAAAAACCGCGCTGAGTCCACAAAAATGGTCGTATTTCAACGATTTTTGGATTCTTTTATCTCCACTTCAAACTAAAATCAGATACAATTATTTGGATAAACTAGAGCACTGTTACTGTTTATATAGGACTTATTGATTTTTCACTGAACGGCAATCGTCGAAATCTGAATAAAATCTGTGCTGAGTCCACAAAAATGGTCGGATTTAAACGATTTTTGAATGAAATGATATATATTAAGCAGTTCTTTCATCTCCAATTCAAACTAAAATCAGATACAGAAAAAAAAGCTAATATCGGTCATGTGTTTTGTCCAAACTATTTTTTTTTTACATTTTGTAGCGGAATATGTTGTCTTCGCACTAACTGAATCCAAAAATATTCTGATTTGTTCCGGTAATTTATATCTCTAAAAGCATTTATCTCAATACTAAATTTTTAGACTAAGTAACTTTTCACTGAACGACGACGATATAATACTCTTTAAGAAATTAACTTTTTTGAAAATGGATGTATATCGGGTAACATACTTTTGAATGGTTAACCTACTATCAGAAATCTTTCTCTTAAATACACCGGAGGGGATATTTTGTTCCGGATCATTAGGCTTCAAATATGGTTACGATTAGGCTTACCATCAGTGCTTGATTTAAAACGGTATTTAAGATGATTCGAGAAATATTTAAATTCTTCTAATACCAACTCTCTGTATTTCGAAACGAACGACGAAAATTTGACGGTCAATATCTCGTCACACGTATTCGAATTTCATGGCTTCAAATATGGTAATGATCAGGCTGTCCATCAGTGCTTGATTGAAAACTTTATATAATACATTTGAATTTCATATTTAATACGATATTTGATCGATCATTCGAGGAATATTTACATTCTTCTAATACCCACATTTTGGCTTTCAAAACGATTCATATTACTTGACTTAAAATACTTTGAAATTTGTTTAAAAGTACGTCACTTTCGTCTAACAAGTTCCCTTCATTTCGAAATACAGAAAGAGTTAGTTAAACTTAAAAATATAGTTTTCTGTGCACTACATTCCGAGTGGAAATTGGTTAAGGTTAGCCTTATTTCACATTCGTTCCGGATCATATTACGATAATGCATTTCTACTACAGCCCAATTAAAATGATTCTGATCTGGGTCGAGAAGGGTAGTCTCAATTTTACATCCACGTAGAGCAACATGATCCATATTTTACGAAGAATCCATATTTAAACCGTACTTAACTGAATCTGATTTGACACTTATGAAATTACCCGAGTGGAAATTTAGTTCAGGATGCAATCATTGTCTGATCATAATTAAAAATACGGTAATGATCAGGTTTCCACATTAGTGCCTGATTCGATACGTGACGCGGTTCGATTATGTTTCTAACCCTTATCTTTACCCTATATCATTCGAGGTATATTTAAATTCTTTTGAAAATGCTTTTACCAAATTCGAGCACTTTCAAAAACTAAGTTGGTACTAGACAGTTTTCAAGAACCTTCGGACCAGATTACAATAACACGATTTCCAAATTGCTTTTTCATAACACTGCGGGAAAAGGTGTCAATTGCTCTCAATCAATCTATCACGTGACTGGTACCATTGGTACCGACTAAGGACAGGAGAAGACCAGTTCTGTGATAAGTCTAAAGGTCTGGATGAGTAGACGGATCGTGTCCATGATAAACATGGCGCTAGAGAAGAGAAAAGGCATAAGGTGGCGCCATAGTCACGAGACTTATTTACACGCTGCATTGATTTAAATACAGTATGTATTCCAAGTAATTGAAATACACGCATGCCAGGTAGAAATCATTAGTGAAATCTGATTGCATGAAGAAGAAGATAATGTAAAATATAATGAAAATGTAAAGTAAAATAAAATAAATGAACTAAAATTTAAAATATATAAAAAAGTAAAAATTAAAAAGTAAAAATAAAAAAAGAAGTAAAAATAATCTTTAAATAAAAAAGTATTTCTTTTACTGAATATACCATTGATACCGGTCACAAAACAGGATTTTGAGGACTAGTACTGTGATAGGTCTAAAGGTACCAGTCATAAAATACGATTTTGAAGACCTGCCTGTGATAGGTCTAAAGATCTGCAGGGAGGTGTTAATTGACCCCTCCCTAGGACAACGCCATGTTGCCGATTGGTTTCATATAAAAGAGCCAGAACTAGGACCGATTAACTATCTCCGACGAACCAGTCGCGTGCCTAGTCTTGGATCGGTTCGTTCCCAGTAGAGAAATGTAAGATCAGGTAACCTTTAATAGGTTTTAGATCTGATTTCGTCTTTAACATTACCCTAGCCGAATCTGATCAGGATTATAACCGGTAGTCTTCGGTAGTGATTTCTGTTTAGGAACGGTTATTGAATTAGATTAAGCTTAACAAGTTTCCAGCACTTATTATAATTGGTTTAAAGAAAAAATGAAATATAAAATCATTTGTAAGCCCTACAATACTAAAATTCTACAGCTTTGTAGCTACATTGTTCATCATTTAATTTTTTTTGTTGTACATATAAAATAAAATATTTCGATGTATAGATTTGTGTGAAATATGTCGACAGTATTATATCATTTATTGGTAAGACGGTGTAATACATATAGTAAAATTTCAGTAATATATGTTATCTTAATGTCCAACCAACTCCCATTACCTCTTCTTGACTGGTATGTATTGCTAAATTATCTAGCTTGTTTGTACCTCCATTGGCTAATTTATAGAAAACAAATTAATGTGGCTTGTAAATGTTGCAATATTATGTATCAATTATATATTTTACAAAAATGGAATTTTTATTTTTTTCAGTTAATTATTAAATATTTAGAAAACTATTATCAACTTTTAACTATTGGATCATAATATGTGTAAATTTGAATTTTATGTGAATTGTGAATTTATTTATAATATTAATATAACGACATGTTATAGATGGTCATATACACTCATTGGGCGGTATCGGCGACGATAACTTAATTGGCCTACTTAGTCGTATTACTGAACTTGAGGAGTCCGATAGAGAAACCATACATTTACTAGTCTTTCTACTGATGCAATTTATGTCACGCACCGATCAAGCTTTTCCATCCGAAGACAAACCCATGACACGCACACAGAATATTGTGCTAAAACATCTTTTCCTGCTGTTGGGACACAATCAGATTGATAAAACCTTCCATACCACACCCGAGATATTGCGGTAAGCATGAAACTATCAAATCTGCAAAAAGCTTAAAATAATCCACAACTATTTTACAGCGGCTCTGCGGTCTTCAATGCATTCCTGGCAAATCTGCCACAAGTTTTGGATCAAAATCATCTTATTGGCGGACTAATGTTGCCCTCGGTTATGCAGATTGTACTTTTTGCACCATGTCCAAATAATTTCAATGCCGATTGCTATCAGAATCTTGTATTCAATTACTCGTTGTGGCATTTGGAGCAACATGCGCGCCGCAACTGGATGATGACCATACTGGTGGTGCTCTATAAATACACTTACACCCAGCCGCCGCATAGCGCCTATGTTAATTCGGCCATACGCATTGTGATCAATAGTCTGCGCGCCCAGTTCCATCAATGCAAACGCATACCGACCACCACAATACTAGACATACAGGCTTCGTCGCGTTCGCGTGATGTTAGCCAACCCTCGTTGGGTACCGATCCAGATGATAAGGATCAGCAGAGTCCACCGCCGAGTCCGATGTTTCCATCGGAGGCTACGAGTGGCGCATCGAAAGGCAAATGTCAGAACGTCGCATTTACGCCAAAGCTGCAACACGCATTCCGCAAGTATCCGGATTCGAGTCTGGAGGCTGACGATACGGAGTCCGAGTTGGTGGCCATACCAGAAAGTGATTTCTCGGATAGTACGCTGCATGGCAGCAGCGCACCGGTAAGTAACATTCAAATCAAAAGTTTTTCGATTTCTTTTAAATCTCTTAACGTATCTTGAGATATCGTATAAAAATTCCATATATTTGCAGGGTTCCTTCGATGACACCATACATTTTGAGGATGTCTCGGCCGTAAAACCTGACACTACACGCAGCCGTGCCATTGTCGGTGCTTCAAATCATACACTACGCACAACCGAACATTCGGATGAGGTTAGAATCTCTAAGAAACCCCAAAAATCTCCGTCTATGTTTAACGTTTCTTTTCACAGAAATCCAGTAAAACCGTAAAATCATTGGTAACCAACAAGAACGGTGACACCTTTGCCACACGGCACAAATCGGAAACCGTGAGCACAACTGTCGTGACCACACAATCGCGTTGCAGTCTACAGGATGGCGTACGCATGATTGTCACACCGCTCGTTGGTTCAGATACCCAAGAAACGGCGATCGTCAGTCCACCCATAGATGTGCAACTTGCCGTCACCGTGCGCAATAAGTCACTCGATAATGCCTCCGCTACCACAAAGATGTTTGCTGCTATTGCCACCAATCATCTGAAGGCATTGGGCGCCATACAGGGTATCGAGCCCAAGCCACAAACGGAAAGTTACGCCGCCAAATATTTGACATCGTCAAATGGCTCTGCCGGAAATCGTTCGAACAGCAGTATTCAAGGTTCGGAACGTCGAACCAAGGCGCCAGTACAACAGCAATTGGCCAATAAAGTACTGGGACGTCATAAGACAATTGTCGAATGCAGTGCTGGTACCTCGAGCTCCTCCAATGGTACAGATGATTCGCGTCCGGGTATGTCCAAACCACCACCACATAACGGCACCAATAAACATCTCAAACGTTCTGAAAAAGCCTACGGCTCACCCGATTCACCACTCTCGAAAATGAGCGTTATGCCAAATCCCACAGATGATACTGACGGCAGCTCGCATCTACCAGCACCGATGAAAATAGCCACTCTGGAAATACCTACGCCAGAGCGTCTATTACCTATTGGACCACATGAGAATGTATCCGCATTAGTGGAGCGTGTACGCGAAGGTCTAAACCTGCCAGATATCAGTCATTTGAAACAAGACAGCCTCGATGTGTCCGACAGCACAAAGGACGATATAACGCCCAGTAGTCGCACAAATTCCCCACGACGTCTTATCAAGCAGGTTGCATTGGAATCGCCACCCAATCCTAATGTTGGCTCTATGCTGCCACCAGATTTACACACGTCCATATTGAAAACAGTGCAGAAGGATGTTAAGAATACCGGTCCGACGACCGGTTTGTGCTCCGGTTTAATTTATGTCAACAATCTCGCACATGCCAAAACTGAACGCAGTACACGACCACGGCAGAAACGTGTACCGTTCGCTGTCAATTCGCAGGCTATTCCCGATATGCGTTCACGTTATGCGGGTTACTGGCCACCGCCACCATTGCAACACATCGAAGAACTCGAACTGGATGTGGATGAAAATGAAACCGCTAACGGACACCAATCGCAGCAACACCAAAATAAGCCGGTAAGTATTAAAGGTTGAAGAATTTGCAAAGTTTTAAGGTCCCAAATAAAATGAGAATTTCTCACAGAGCATTGCAAGAGTTGGTGATTATACGGTATGCGAACGTTGCTCCGATTGCGGTTCCATGATCGAGGAGTACAATGATGAGGAAGTAGGTATTCTCATAATAATACTGGGCACATTTATACATCGCGAACCTGCGATGGCTGCACCATTTCTGCCCGAAATTTTAACCATTGTGTCAAAGTAAGTAGATCGTTTATTAATATAACAGGTAAAATATATAGATCGGATATCAAACCAGTTAAAAAGGTTCGACACATGGGAAATTTTGAAGTAGTGAAATTTTATAGGTGAAATTAGTAAGAATTAGAAAAGCCGACTATAAATACCGTACACATCCATAATAATGTTCACGGTTACCTTTTTATGTGCTCCCCATGGTTTACGAATCTCGGAAATAACTGGAATTGGTAACCGCGAAGGAATTTCATATCCATTCATAGCCATTTGTTTGGACGAATTTTGTGTACCGAATTTTGATTTTTTTTTTTTTTTGGCATTAGTTCACGATAAATCCTTATTTTTTATATATTTGAACATAAATAAAGGGGATTTTACAAGAAAAAAAGAGTTCAATTCACCCATAGATGTGAATATGAGGTATTTGAACGTATAGCCCTGTCAAAATCGTGTGTGGTTTTGTGGGATATTTCTAGCCACAAAAGACAAAACCAAAAGAGCGAATTCGAAAAATTATAAATGTTGTCATGCCAAAAGGGCGAAACTTTTCGTTTTTTTGCCATAACTTTTGATTGTTATAAGATAAAATAGTGGTGTAAAAGCATTGTTTTTTTTAAAGCAGTTATCGATCATCATCATTATTTTAAAATATTTTTTGAATTTTAATCATTTGCAAGAAAAAAGTTTGGCAAATTATTAGATAATGATGCCAATCGATAGATGCTTTGAAAACAAACAATAAATGCGTTTACATCACTATTTTATCTTGCACCAATAAAGAGTTATAGCAAAAAACAAAAATATTCGCCCTTTTGGCATGACAAGATTTTCAATTCTTCAAATTTCTTCGTTTTTTTACTATAACTCTTTATTGGTGCAATATAAAATAGTGATGTGAACGCATTTATTCTTTGTTTTCAAAGCAATAATTCTCCAGTACAATTATCCTGAAACTTTTTTACTTGAGCCTTTTGATGTTGACTGAAAATACAAACTTTATAACTATTTCAGGATCGCCATGCACTCCACATATAGCTGGCAACACGAAAGCACTACCCATCTTCCCGGCAGCTCCCAGTCCGTAGCGCATCAGTTCATCCGTTGTGTGCTGCATCAACTGGCACCCAACGGCATCTTCTTGCAACTCTTCCAGACACAGGTCAAAAGTAGGTGCATCATCAAATTATACGCACTAATATCACAACTAAAATACATCCTTCTTTCACAAATAGTGCAAGTGCGACGCAACTCTTTCCGCAGCATAGCCAAAGCGTTGCTCGACTTTCCCGAGCTCAATCCAACCAGCCCTATTTACATGGTGTGCGAGTCGCTGCTGGCAAAGAAATCGCTACCGCTTGAACAATTACCGGTCATATTTCGAAACATTGCCGAATATTTACAATGCTTACCGACGGACATTGGTCTGGGACAGGCATCCTGGTGTCAGGCCATGCAGGCGATGGAATCGCTCTTCCGTCAGGTCGTAGTTATACTGCCCAATATCAATCGTTGCGACTTTCTGCTCGACATCATTGTCTCGACATTACGCATTGCGGGCATGCCGAAGACACTGCTGGAACCGTTCGGAAAAGTTGTCGGTTATTGTGTGCAGAACATTAGTCTGGAACACGGCGTCATCTACGATATGTGCACGCTGAACAGTCGTTGCTTCTCAAAGGATCGCGACAAAATGCTGCTGTGTCGCCAGATGATTTTCGAGTTTGTGCAGGCTCTGAAATTTAAAATCAGCATTCCCGATCACAATCTACTGCTGATTGTCGGCTTTGCGCTGCAAGACGCAGGTGGCACGCTACCGCCTGGCACCATCACCGGTCTGCCGGACACAACGCCCGCGCTCACAACAAACGCCGCTGAGTGTTTGCGTCAGTATATCAACGATGTGATTGATTTTCTGGCTGATTTTCATACACTGAGCAAGATCAAGAACTTTAAAAATTCGCAGCCACAAAACGGGCTTGGCGAGGATACGCTCGGTGGCGTGCTCAAGGGCGCCGTGGCGCAGTATCTGGCACTGGAAATGTCGCGCGGTAACTCACGCGACAACAAGGCGGTAGCGCGCTATCTGCCCTGGCTCTATAATGCACCATCATCACTGCAACAGGGGTAGGTGCCGAAAGTACGCCAACTATTTCTAATTATACAAATATTTCTCGCTCTCATAGACCAAAGGAGTTCACCGAGTGCGTCGGACACATGCGTCTGCTGTCGTGGCTGCTGTTGGGCTCACTAACGCACACCGCTCTCATGCATCGTCGCACAGATCTGCATGCCAGTGGGCCACACAGCGCCGCCGTAGTTGTACACTATCAAAACCAACACCAGGGCGCACCTATGTCGCAACCTGTGCCACAGGAAGCCTCCTGCCACATTGCCGATCATATACAGGTAATATTTGCCGGATTTGCCGAGCAGTCGAAGACGTCGGTGCTGCACATGTCATCACTTTTCCATGCGTTCACGCTGTGCCAGCTGTGGACCGTGTATCTGGAACAAATGGCCAATACTTCGAATAATACCGAAACGAACACGATCACGATGGGTATTCTGTTTGAATTCTGGGCCAAGGTGACACCGTGCATTTTGCAGTTGGTTTCGCACTCGAAACCCGCTAAGGATCCGATCGATTTCCAGCACAATACCAATGCTAAGGTGGGTATTTTTTATGAAATTGAATGGCTTTTTTTAAATTTGGTGTATTATTTAAGCTCTCCGAAATGGTGAATTTGCACTTCTTAAGTCTGTTGGAGGCTCTGAAGGAGACACACTCGACGGTGTTGGGCAAGTTGCTGCCACTATGGAGCCCAGTGTTGTCTTCACAGTCACAGGTAATTGAAAATAAACTTTGAAATAAGTTATAATCAGGGATTGAAACATATTACGATGTCCGTTAAAACCGTTTAATTTTTATAAAAATTTTTAATTCTTTTATAAAAATATAAAAAAATAAATGTTAAAATCACCAAAAAAAAAATTGAGAATCGATACAGCTCATCGAGACATACATTTTGATATCCAAAGGGGCAACCGTCGAGAACTCGAATATTTTTTGGAGGAATCGATACAGTTCTTCGAGCCAAACAATTTGATTTGCAGCTCATCCAGACCAATATTTTGACACTCAAAATGGAAACAAACCCCGACAATATTTAAAATGGTTAAAATATCCAGATTTTTTTACAGAATCGATACTGTTTATCGAGACTTAAAATTTGACACCCAAAAGTAAAACCCCGTCAATCTCCAAAATGGTCAAAATCTCGAAAGAAAAATTTTGTCGCGGAATCGATAATTCTCATCGAGACAATTATTTCGACACCCTGAGAGGACACCCCGTCAATCTCCAAAATGTTCAAAATCTCAAAATTTTATCGCGGAATCAATACAGCTCATCGAGACAAACATTTGGACATCCAAAGCGGAAACCGTCGGGAACTCTAATATTTTTAGCGGAATCGATACAGCTCTTCGAGTCAAACATTTTGTTTTGGGCAAAATCCCAAAAATAAAGACACGTAATTCATACAGCACATCGAGACAAATATTATGGCAGCCAAAGGTCAAAGCTCGTCTATCTCCAAAATGATCAAAATCTGAACCAAAAAAGGGGGAAATCTTGTGTCTTCAAAATAGTAAAAATCTCCAAAAACAAAACTTGCGGAATCTATACAGCTCATCAAGACAAATATTTTGACATCCATAAAGAGAAAGCCCGTCAATCTTCAAAATCGTTAAAATCTCAAAAAAAAAACATTTTTTAACTCGATTTTATTAAAAACGGATTGAATAACGAATGACAACATTACCATATTCTCTGTCGCTGCCTAATTGAAATACTAAGGGCCAGTTTTTCAGTGCTCGTTTAAACGTAGTTTAAACTCCGTTTAATTAATCTTCTCATTAAATAAAACGTCGTTTAATTTTGTTAGCAGTTTTTCAGTGATAGTTTAAAATGAACACAGACCAAGACAATACATATGGCACCACAGGCAAATGACAAATAATTCTCTCGATTTTGACTTCTGATAAATGTCATTCAAAATTAAATAAATAAAAAAATTGTTTCAAAAAAATAAAATTAATGTATTTTTAAATTTAAAGCAACTAAAGTGCACGTGAGACTTTTTTTTTTAATGCATAGTGTGCAAAAATACAAAATTTAATAATAATTTGTGAAACAGCGCAGCGACAGAAAACAGTGAAAATAGTGTTGTGAACAAAAATTCATGTCAAAAACTTTGAAAGTTTAAACGTAGTTTAAACCATCAGCATCGGTCGTTTAAATTAAGTTTAAACGACGATTGAAGTTCACTGAAAAAATCGATTTTGATTTTAAACGAAGTTTAAACCACAAACAGAGTTCAACTAGCACTGAAAAAGCGGACCTAAAAAAAGATTCAAAGAAATGTAGTTTGAGTCAAAATTTGACAGTAATATTTAAGATTGTTTGGTTTTACGTTATAAGTGACATGTAATAGGGGGCAATTTTGACGTGAACATATGAAAATAAAAATATTAATAAGTTTTTTTATTGCTTCAGCTCTCCGATACACTGCACGTGCGCCTACAAAATGTGCGCGACTATGCGCCCGACTTTGAACAACAACAGACGCATCACTCGACGGCGCTTCTCAAATGGCTGCAACGACTACAATTCAAAATGGGTCAAATCGAGCTGCAGGCTTCGACAGCAACACAATTTTACTCAATTTAAAAACTACTTTAGATAAATCCAATTATAAGCCAAAGTATTTATTGAAAAATTATTTATTTATAAAAAAAAGACGCAGCTTAAGCGCAGCTTGAGACTTAGAGCATTTAGAGCATTGAAAACATTACAGAAACTTAAAAATTATGCTAAATGAATGTTTAAATGTTAGATGTTTAGTGGAATATTGTTTATGTGTTGCATATAGCCACAGAAATTAAAATATAAAATGAAATTAAAATGTTTGTATTACTCATAGACGGTGTAGGTGATGCCGCCGCCAGGTTTCTCCTCATCCAGCGGGTCGTGCACTTCGTCAATATTATTGAAGCGCCGTTGATCGCCCTCAATGTGCGTGACGGCCGTGCTGCGGTAATCAGTGAATGCGGCACTGCGCGTTAACGCCTCGACGGAGGGAAGTTCGAGTTTGCGACTCTGCAGGCGCGACAGTTTAGCAGCTAAGCGTGCGGCAGCCTGCTGCTCCTGCAGTTGCTGAAATATACAATATAAATTATATATTTTTTTTATTTTGCACAAGTTGGTCCAATTATATTTTCTACTTTAAATATTATTACCTTTAATTTAGCCAAATAGCTGCTTTGTATTTCCACCGAATCGAGCAGCGTCAGCATCTTGGTAGCGCTGTGCTGCATAGGCGGCGGTGTGGCCGCTGTAATCTCCCACTTTTTGCCCTGCTTGCGCAGCTTCTCCTTGGCTGGATCATGCACATTAGAAACTGTCGTCTGATACGGTTTGAATTTTTCGCGATGCGGCTCACGCGTCGGTTGTTCCACCATGTCGACCAAGTAACGCACATGCTGTTCGACTTCTTGTGCATCTATCGGAGAGTCAGTACGTGAAACTACTGGTGAAGATGCCGCAGACGTTGTAGACGAAGTGGCTGCATCTGACTGCGTCTGCAGCTTATCTGGCACATGCAGCTGCTGTAACTTTGGTTTTATGTGGCTCAACTTGTCGCTCACATTAATAGCAATAAACTCTGCATCAATAGTTTCGACATCCGTTGCTGCGGCCGTCTCTGACGATGCCAAACCCGAATCGGGCGAGTCTGCTGAAAACGTTTGTATCTCCGCCAAGTCGTCGGCCGTTATTAACGACTGCTCCGGTGGCAGCACTTTGGTTTTACGCTCATGCATACTGCGTTGTGCAATAATACGCAGCGGATCCATTTCAGTCTCATCGTCGCTGTCGAGCACATCATCCGCGACATCTGCAGCATGCAGGCCATTGAGATCGCCATTCCATTCTAATTTATTAAGCATTGTTACGCCCTTGGCAACGATATTCAATTCGGAGAACATCGCTGCCGCCTCATCCACGTTGCAGCGTCGCTCCAACTCTTGCTGCACCTTGTCATGGAAGCACTGTATGCGCTGCCCTTTGTCTGGCAGTCGACTGAGTTTGGCTCTAGAGTGTTTGGTGTGAACAAGTGAGTGGTGCAATTAACATAAAACATACCTACTTGTTGGCCAGCAATTTTCCTTCGCGCTCTTTTATTTCCAGCAACTCGGCATGCGTCAATTTGTTTAAATCTTTGACGTGTTTCTCGCGCTGCGCCACCGGCATGCCGCCACCAGGTATTTTGTTTAAAACGGCGCGAGGTATAGCATTCATTTGTTATATTTGATTTTTAATTGTTAAAAGTTGAAAATATTACAAGTCACAGACCGCACTCCGCCGTCCTTTTGTTTTGATCGAAATTGATGAAATTCATTTTTACGAGATTTCTACTGTCAGCTGCCATCTGATTTTTATCGTAAATCTTTTTTTTAGCAATAAACCCTGCCACACAGTTCATAAGTTAACAAACATTGAACAGCCTAACCAAAGACTAGCCTAACCACCCAGCAGGAACACTATTGTCATGTGAGCAGTAATATTACTAGTAGCAAAACTGAAAGTTTCAGTCAAAGTTTCTATAACGTTTTTATGAGCGTCGGGACACAAATGACCGAAACTTTTGTTTCCGTGTGAATTTTTATCACTTTCTCACTGTTCTTATGGTAATAAGTGACGATTAAATTATTGGAAAAATTACGAAATATTTTACGTAACATAAACTGTTTTAATTTGAGGTTAGTGACGGTTAAATAAATAGTAAACTAACCTAACTAATAATAATTAGACCAATAATTAGACCAATTAGACCTAATAGTAATTAGACCAAATAAATTCAAAAAACCCAAAATTCTATAATTTTCATTTTTATTGCGTTGAATGTAATGTTTGCTTTGCAGATATTCTATTAAAACGACTTTTGTTTGCTGGTGTTTTGCTTCCTTCCATGCATTTGTTTATGCAGACGACCCTTCCTCTTTGTTGATATCTATAATACACACAGAAAAAAAAGTGTGTAAATATAACTATAATGTTAATCAATCCAATTAATTTTTAATTAAAACTCAGCCGATGTAACTTTTAGTAGCATTGAATCCCATATTCGTAATAATGAGAATATGTTAATTGGAGAAACATTAATTAATTTTTTTGTCATATTGATTATATTTTTTATTGGGTATTTTTAAATCATTAATTAATTAATTAGTAACATCAATTAAAAATTTCATTCGATAGAAATTGGATCAATTAAATATTTTGTTAAATTAAATAAAATATTTGTCGAATATATAACATAAAATAAATATTAAATAAGTATTTATACTGTTTGATATGCTTTGTAAAATTCTTTCAACCTAACGAATGTTTTACCGAAGTCAGTTTTCACAACTTCTACAGGTGGGCCAATTAATTGTGTCAAATATAAAATTTGATATTCGCTTTTTAATGATTCAATATGCAACAAAATGAGCATCATAATTAGTAAATACATTCTTATTTTTAATTGGAATACGATTTTGTTTGCTATTAATATCAATTGTTATATATACGTACAATATTTTTTCTGTGTATAAATAGATAAAAAGGCAATATATAAAAATACTCTTTTTAATTATTTTCTTTTAGTGTTTATCAATTATTTGTAATTTAAGTAAATTCTATTTTCAACTCCTGCTGTAGCGGCTGCTGTTGTAAACGTAATGAAGAACCTACAAATAAAAAATGGTGGCAAACCAACGCGCAAAAAATATTAGTTTTCATTACTAGTAAAATTACGGGTCATATATCTATCATTGATCATGCAGGGTTGTATTTCAAATTATTTATGTATGAGTTTTTTAATATAATTTTATATAATTCATAATAAAATTTACAATCCATGCAGAAAAACAACATTTTTCTTTTATTTCACTAACATTTTTTTGTTGGGTTTACTTGCTTCCTTGTAAACTTGTATATGAGTGGACTTGTTCTTTTAACCAAACAAAAATTGTTAGTAACATAAAATATAAATTTAAATGTTATTTTATAATTTTTATTTTATTATATATAATTTAAATTATATATTTAAATATAATTTAAATTTATTTTATTATTTATAATTTTTGTATATAAATAAACATATTAAAATAATTTAATCAATACAATGTGTATATTTTAAATTTTGTAACATTTGTATTATGAAATAAAATTAAAATATATTTTCAACAATATTTTTTTTTATTTTTATTGGAAATATACGGTGACGATATTTTTTTAGTTTTTTAATATTTAAATTATTTTAATACTTTGTAATAGTTCAAAAGTAACCAAATATAAAAAATACAATATAAAAAAATATTAAAATTTCAAATGTTTAAATAGAATTTAATATTTTCTTGATTTTTTAAAGCTATTTTACATAATTCAACACATTTATCGTAGCATAATTACTTGAAAATTCATGCAAAATACAAAATTTGCTCAAGATCACGAAAACAGAAATTTCATTTAATTTGTTTTGATGAAAGTTAAAGTTTGGATGTGTTGAGAATCTTTGAATGTGTTGAACGATTTCAAATATATACAATGTAAGTTGGAAATTTTGAAGAATTTATAGGTGCATTATACACAAAACATTTAACGTATGCGTGTCTTTTTTTTTTAAGTGATCTCATCGTTAAGTGAACTTCGAAGTTCACCTTTGACAGGTCGCATGCCATAAGAGCCATGTGAGAGAGAGTGAGACGACACTACAATATAATGTAGGTGTCCGTCCGTCTGTCTGCAAAAGAAAAAATGCATAGATGTCAGTCGGTGGAAACCACAAACAGAATTATGATGTAAAAATGATTATAGGAATATTTTTTCAGACAATATAAAAATTTGAAGACACAAAATCTTCAACTTTTGATATTTTCATAAAAAATAAAGCATGTTGCATGAAATTTAATTATTTCACACCTATAGTTGTTGCTGTGTTTTTTTGCGCAACTGCCAGTTGCCGTTGTTGTTGTTTTTGCGCAGCCGTAACCAAAAAAGCATAGATGTCTGGTCGTTGAAAACACAAACAGAATTATGATATAATAATGTTTATAGGAATATTTTTTCCGACAATATCAAAAATTGAAGACCAAAAATCTACAACTTTTGATGTTTTCATAAAAAATAAAGCATATTTAAATGATGCAGGAAAAATCGTTGAAAATTAATTATTTTCCAACTATTGTTGTTGTTGCTTTTTGTGCAGCCGTAACAAAAGAAATTGTTTCTAAACAAGTGTACTGTTGGTCTCGTTTTAGTACTATAAAATTATGGTATTATGAAACGACAACCGCATCTTTTTCACATGCCACAAACTTAACCATCTTATATATAAAGTCTTTGATATAAAGTCTTTGTTTGGAATATACACAGTATGAGCTAATATTCAATTCAAATATGTATTGCATGCAGTAAAATAATAAAAAATTGACAATCACTCACTCAATTGACGGTCACTCAAAAAATGTTTCGTACTTCTAAACCAAAACAAAAACGTACTACAAATTGAAAAAAATTAAAAGTACTTAGTACGAACTGCAAAGTATTTCGTACTTTCAAAATAAAAACGTACTCTAAATAGTACGAAAATACGCACTTTTGCAACACTGATCCCTGCATATTTTGCCACATTTCCAGCTGCTGCGTTTCGTGTTTCGCCAGATTTCATCAGAAATTGGCCAATAATTAAATTTTAATATATACAACCAAAAGCACACGATGGCTGAAAACGCGGATCTCATCGCAAAGTTCCAGTCACTTGGAATGAGTGAACAAAAGGCCAAGGAAACCATTAAGAATGTGACGGTAACCAAAAATCTGCTGCTGGCCTTGGCCGAGACCAAGAACGTTGCTTTGGCAGAGGGTGTCGGCATGCTGTTGTACCATATGGTCACAAAAATTAAGCCACAAATAAACGGTGAACTGCCGCTGCTGACGCGCTACATTGTCACACAAAAGCTGGACTCAACGGCGCGCGTAGACGCTGCGCTCGAATACTTGCTGAAGAGTCTGCAGAAAAAGGGTGCTGCCTTTGATGTGGCAGACTTTGAGCGCGAATGCGGCGTTGGTGTTGTTGTGACGCCAGAAGAAATAGATCGCTGTGTGGAGCAGCAAATCAAAATAAACAAAGAATCGTTGCTGGCACAACGATATCACTTTAATGTGTTCAAAATTATGCAGGATGTGCGCACCCAACTGCGTTGGGCTGACGCAAAAGCTGTAAAGGCCGAGATCGATGTGCAGATCTTTGATTTGCTGGGACCCAAGACCGAAGAAGACCTGAAACCCTTGGTGAAGGCGGATAAAAAGAAGGAAAAACCTGCAAAGAAACCCGCTGCAACAGGTTTTTTTTATTACTGTAATATTGTTAAAACCAATCTGACCTTAAAAATTACTTTACTACAGGCAACGACGTATCCGATGGCAAAACATCTACCGCCGCTACCAATGATGAAGAAGCTACCGATGGCGCGCGCACCATTGCCGAGCTCATGAAGACCAAAGTTCACTTTCATGCACCTGGCGAAAACTACAAAACAGATGGCTACGTCGTCACCGACAATACCGAGCGTCTGTTGAAGGAGCATTTGCGCCAAACGGGTAGTAAAGTTCACACGCGCTTTCCGCCAGAGCCCAATGGTATTCTGCATATAGGACACGCCAAGGCTATCAACATAAATTTTGGCTATGCGGCCTCGCAAAACGGCGTCTGCAACCTACGCTATGACGACACCAATCCCGAAAAGGAGGAGGAGAAATTCTTTGTTGCCATCAAAGACATGGTTGAGTGGTTGGGCTACAAGCCGCACAAGATAACGCACTCGTCGGACAACTTTCAGCAGCTATACGAGTGGGCGGTGGTATTGATACGCAAAGGTTTGGCCTATGTTTGTCATCAGTCGGCGGACGAGATGAAGGGATTCAATCCTAAGCCGAGTGCGTGGCGCGATCGTCCGTTGACGGAGTCTTTGCAACTGTTCGAAGACATGAAGAACGGCAAAATCGACGAGGGCGCCGCCACGCTGCGTCTGAAGTTGACCTTGGAGGAGGGCAAAGTAGATCCGGTTGCATATCGCATCAAATTCATACCGCATCATCGCACCGGTAACAAGTGGTGCATTTATCCTACCTACGACTATACGCACTGCCTGTGCGATTCGCTGGAAAACATCAGCCACTCACTGTGCACCAAAGAATTCCAGTCTCGTCGCTCATCCTACTATTGGCTCTGTAATGCGTTGGACATCTACTGCCCCGTGCAGTGGGAGTATGGCCGTTTGAATATGAACTATGCGCTCGTCTCGAAGCGCAAAATTGCCAAGCTCATCACGGAGCGCATTGTCAACGACTGGGACGATCCACGTCTGTTCACGTTGACCGCGCTGCGTCGTCGCGGTTTCCCTGCAGAGGCCATCAACAATTTCTGCGCACAAATGGGAGTCACAGGTGCACAGATGTCGGTAGATCCCTCTATGTTAGAGGCGGCAGTTCGTGATGTGTTGAATGTTACAGCGCCAAGGCGTTTGGTGGTGCTGCAGCCACTAAAGGTCACTATTGCAAATTTCCCACATGTACAGCCGGTGACTGTAGAGGTGCCTAATTTCCCACAAAACCCAGAGCTGGGCACGCACAAGGTATTTTTGGATCGTGTGCTCTACATCGAACAATCCGATTTTAAGTTGGAGCCGGAGAAGGGCTACCGTCGCCTGGCGCCGCAGCAAACAGTGGGTCTGCGACATGCCGGCTTGATAATTGCCGTGAAGGATGTAAAGAAAGATGCAGCGACTGGTGAGGTGCTAGAACTTATTTGCGAATGCGTTTCTACGGAGCAGGCGGAAAAGCCAAAAGCGTTTGTGCAGTGGGTTTCGCAGCCCATTCAGATCGAGGTGCGTCTTTACGAACAGCTGTTCAAGCACAAAAATCCCGAGGATCCCAACGAGGTGCCCGGCGGTTTTCTCTCCGATATCACAGACAATTCTGTCACCGTGTTGCAAGCCTATGCCGATCGTCTGCTGGGCGATGTTAAGGTCTACGAAAAGTTCCAATTTGAACGAATTGGTTTCTTTTCCGTCGATCCGGACAGCAACAAGCAGCGCGTAGTCTTTAATCGCACGGTGGGGCTTAAAGAGGATGCTGGCAAAAAATAATTTCAAAAACAACGAAATATTCGTACAACCTTTGTCATAAATCGTCCAAGACGTTAAAATAAAGCTTTATCGCTATAATTTATAATAAAAAAAGTTTATTAAACATACAAATTCGTACAGTGACTTATTTCTTTCCCTCTACCATTATTATGTGGTAGCCGAATTTCGTTTTCACCGGTGGATCCGTGTAGACTGGATTATTAACGTTTGAGATTGGCAGCGCGAAAGCTGCATCCTGAAAGGGTCCCACCATGGCGCCACGTATCTGCCAACCAAGATCACCACCTTGTCGTGCCTTGTCCTCGCTGTAGGCAGTTGCCACTTCGGGGAATTTTTGTCCAGCCTTCAGTTTCTCCATGGCCTCCATGATTTTGCCCTGTTTCTCACAGAGAATATGCCGTACTTTCACCGCATTGCCGCCCTTCTTCTCTTTACCTTTGTCGTCAGAGCCACCAGCGGCGCCACCTTTTTTAGCGGCGGCACCTTTGCTGTCCTTGCCCTTGGCATCTTTCTTCGGTGGCATTTTAATAGCAATATGCAGTGAACTGTTTCGACTATTTGAGGTTATGTTGGCTACAATAGTTCCAAACGTCAGAATGTTGCAATGCTGCCAATTTCATAGAATCTCTTTAATATATAAATCTTTGATTGTTTTAATTAATTATAATTTTACGCGTTTTGTGATTCTGGAATTATTAAATTATTTGTTTGTTTGTTTTATATTTAATTTACAAATTAATTGCGCATTTATTTATTTTAAATTTTGCAATTGTAAGAGCAACTTGGCAGCACTATTAGAGCAAAACAATAGGCCACCCGACAAATAAATTTAGTGGGATTTTTGAAAAACTGGTAAAATGTAGAAATATCAGAATAAACAAAAATCATATTAGATAATAAATAATTATCTATTGATTTTAAAACTGGCACCAACAAAAAGTTTCTTTTTAATTCATTCAAATAAAATAGCCTTAAAGATTGGCACAAAAGTCTTGAAGATGTCGGCTCTATTTCAAAAGAGTACATCAAAATCTCACACAAAATTTTTAATTTAAACAGTAAATGGCGCCTGAATTGTGCAAGATGCCATATATTCTTCAACCATGCATGGTTTATTTTTTACCCAAAATCTTTTTAAACATTTTTGTATAACGAAATATATTTGAGCTAAAGCAATGAATTAGTTTACAACTCCGAAACATATTTTTTGACTTACGTAAGACCAAAAAAATATTGTTTAGAAGGTACCTGTTTATTAATACATATTAGTAATCGTGAGTTTATGTTAGTACTCACACTTCCCTATACGTTGATTCACCGATTTTACAAGGTTACGAACCCGAGCGATTTTGTTTTATAATTTTTACCATGGTAAAAATTAGAAAATAAGCAAGAATCAGAAAAGCGCATGCTGTCCCAGCAAGAACACTGCCGGTCATGTTAGCAGTAATATTACTAGTAGCAAAACTGAAAGTTTCAGTAAAAGTTTCTATAACATTGTTAAGAGCGTCGGGATAAAATTTACCGAATCTTTTGTGTGCGTGTGAATTTTTATCTCTTTCTCACTCATTTACTATGAGATAGAATTGAATATATGTCTGTCACTGTTCTTTTGGTAATAAGTGACGATTAAATTACAAGTAAATTTACGAAATAATTTACGTAAAATAAACTGATTTAATTTTGAGGTTAGGGACGGTTAAATAATTAGTAAACTGACCAAATTAAACCAAATAAAACCAAAAAATCCAAAATTCTATAGTTTTCATTGTTATTGCGTTGATAGTAAGCTTGCTTTGCAGATTTTCTATTAAAACGACTTTTGTTTGTCGTTGTTTTACTTCCTTTCATGCATTTGTTTAATGCAGACGACCCTTCCATTTTGATGATATCTATAATATAAATAGATAAATAAGCAATCTATAAAAATACTATTTTTAATATACTTTCTTTTTATCAATTGTTTATAATTTAAGTAAAATCTATTTTCTACTCCTGCTGTAGCGGCTGCTGTGGCAAACGTAATGAATAACCTACAAATAAAAAATATAAGTTTGCATTACTAGTAAAATTACGGGTCATATATCTAACATTGATCCTGCAGGGATGTATTTCAAATTATTTATGTATGAGTGACAAAATATAATATTGTCTTTGTGTTGGAGTTTCGGTAAGGCATGTCTTGGTGGGGTATTTAAAAAAAAAAAGTCAATTGTGGGATTTTTGTCATCTGTTTGGCAACTATGTGAACATCTCTTCGCAAAACGGCAGCCATCTTGAATGTGTGACTCTACTCATCTCGCTCGCACTTGTGGCTGCCTAGGCAGCGTGTAAAATTTGCTATTGCTCATTCTTTGTCTCGAAAGACTTGAAAAGAAAAGTCGTCTCCACGATATCAAGCATTTTCGTAAGTAAAATTTGGACTATATTTGTGAAAATATATTTATGAAAAACCCGTCAAATTCTTCGTGAACATATAAATATTTTGCAGAGCATTAAATTGAAGGTGCAACCAAACCAGCTGTCGACAAAACACGCAGATTTCCTAAAACAAAATGCCTAAGAATAAGGGAAAAGGAGGTAAAAATCGTCGTCGTGGAAAGAACGAAAATGAATTCGAAAAACGTGAATTGATTTTCAAGGAGGACCAGCAGGAATATGCACAGGTTACAAAGATGTTGGGAAACGGGCGCCTGGAGGCAATGTGTTTCGATGGTGTCAAGCGTCTGTGTCACATTCGGGGGAAATTAAGGAAAAAGGTAAAATTGATTAAAATAAAATAAAAATTCGACAAGTAAATTTTGCACATACATAATTAACCCATTGTGGCAAGCAGTGTAGAAATGAGCACTTCTCTTCGTCTCAATGACAGTTGCAAGAATTGTATGTGAAAAAAAAGAGAACTTATTTTGAATTCACTTTTAAATGCTGTTTCGCAGATTTCAGTTTTATTTTTAATTTTTTTTTTTTGACATAAATATGGTGCGCAATTGTTAATTTCTTTGTGTTTTAGTATAAATTTTTGGCATACATTTATACAAACAGCATGTGTTAAGCGGGGTAGTGGCAGCTTCGAATCTGTTTCCATCGTACCTTTTTTTGTTATTGCGTTGAAGGCAATTTTTAAGGCCTAATGTATACAAATTTAACTCGTGTATATATATATATATATATATATATATATATATATATATATATATATATATATATATATATATATATGCATTTTAGAATCGCAGAAGGCTATATTTCGATGACATTTATAAATTGTTAAAACGAGATATTGATGGAAAAAAATACTTCTATTGCTAGTTAATGATGTTGTTAAAATCCAGATATGGGGTAATGGTTAATTATATCCATAATTTTGTTTTGCTCGACCGTCTGGAGATCTCCCTCTTAAAAACCAACTGATGTGTTTTTTTTTTATTGTGTGCATCATATGACACCAATAAAATCAACCTACCACAATTCATCCCCACTCCCCTCCATCGATCTGTGATTTTACAGAGACATAGTTGGAAATGCTGGTTTTGTTTTGTGAGAAAAGTGCCAAAGGCTTTGAAAAATATATTAAAAAATGTTATATTATTTGACGAGTTTACTGAAAATTTAGAAATTCAAACTTTTTTCCAAAAATTAAAAAAATGTTTTTCATAAACAAAATGTATTGACAAACATTTTAATTTAATTTAGTTAGTTTTGAACGAAAAACAAAATATACGGCCTGTTCCGGTTTTCGATCGAATACCATGAAAATTTGGATAACAATCGGTTTTGAATTCGATGTCACAATACAAAAAATGTATTTTTCAAACAAATTCAAATCGTTAAAGTTAAAGCAAACGGATTGAATTCATTGAAAAACAAATTCTTGTACCATAGTCTTAATCACACGATTGAATGAACAATCTACTTTTAGATAAATTTTTAAATATTTTTTATATAAAACTTGTGAATTGTCTAATTTTCCATACAAAAATTGTGCAATCACACAATTGATATAAAAATTATTTGAAAATTTATTAAAAAAAAAAAATTATTCACACGATTGACAGTAAAATTGTTTTGAAAGTTTGATTTTAATTCAATCGTGTAATTCAGGCATAAGACATCGATTTCAAACCCGTTTGTTTACATGATGTTAATGTTTGGCAAAATATTTTTAATTAATGATGCAGATCGATAGGTGCATTAAAAACAAACAAAAAAAAAATACCTTTACACCACTATTTTATCTCGTACCAATAAATAGTTATGGCGAAAAAGAAAAGATTCGCCCTTTTGGCATGACAAGATTTTCAATTTCCCCAATTTCTTCGTTTTTTTGCTATAACCTTTTATTCGTACAATATAAAATAGTAATTTAAAGGTATTAATTGTCTATTTTTAAAGTACCTATCGATTGGCATCATTATTTAAAATTTGTTTGCCAAACATTTTTCCTGCAAATAACAAATGGCATATTAATGTTTGGTAAAATATTTTTAAATAATGATGCCAATAGAGAGGTGGTTTAAAAACAAACAATTAATTCCTTTACACCACTATTTGAACTTATACCAATAAAAAGTTATGGCGAAAAAACGCAAAGATTCGCCCTTTTGGCATGACAAAATTTTCAATTTTATTGGTGCAAGATAAAATAGTGGTGTAAAGGTATTAATTGTTTGTTTTCAAAGCACCTATCGATTGACATCATTATTTAAAAATAGTTTTCCAAACATTTTTTCCTGAAAATAACAAATGGCAAATTAATGATTGACAAAATATTTTTAATTAATGATGCCAATAGATAGGTGCTTTAAAAGCAAACAATTAATGCCTTAACTTTACTATTTTATCTTACGCTAATAAAAAGTTATAGCATAAAAACCAAAATATTTGCCTTTGATCAGGATATAGCCTCACAAAATCCGTATTTTTAATTCAGTAGGTTGTCCAAATCTAAAGATATTTTATATACGTTATAATAATTGACGAATAAACCAAAATAACAGAAAAAATTGAAAAAAATATAAATTTTGATAATTTTTAAAGCACTTCAAACTTTAAAATTTGATTTCCCAACATTTTTAAAAATGCGCATTCGCCCCTTTGGCATGACAGTGACAATATGTTATGTCATGAGTGATGGCTGGTGTTGACCCCGTGTTAAAAAAATAAAATATTTTGAAAAATAAATTTTTTTCAGTATATATTTTTTTATTTTTATTTATAAATTTTTTTATTGAAAAATCTTTATATACTTATATAAATATTAAGTGTTTTTATTAACACTTCATCTATAAGAACACTTTAAAGTTTATTTCATTAATACTGGGACTATTTTTTAGACAATAAATAAAAATTGTATACAATCTACACCGCGATCACGAAGAAAATTCCTACCGAAAATCTCGCAATGAAATTTCGGGATTGCCAATTGTAATAACAGCAGATAAAATGCAGCCGTTAGCATATTTTCAATATTTTTTTTTAATATAACTTTAATATAACTTGAAGATATTTAAAGTTTATAGACAAATTCTTCGAAAAAAAGTTTTTATTGTTTTTATTTATTTTATTTGTTATATTAAATTAATAGTCTTATGTTTAACAAAAATTGATCAACATTTTGCAATTTTTGTTTGGAACTTAACAGATTAATAAACAAAATGTAAACATATCAAATACTTAGCCAATGCAATTGAAATGTGTATATTGAAGAGAAATCGTTTTTAAATTGTACAATAGAAAAACTTAAAAAGTCAAATAGTTTAATATTAAATGTCATTATCATTTAATTGCAAGTATTTAGCAAGCAATAAAGAGAACATTAGTTCGCATAAGATAAGGTGCAATTTGATTTAACATGAACTTAATATTTTTTATTTACGCCGTAGTTTTTGGGTATAAAATAATAACTACTTGCACGCAGCGCTGTTTCGTTTTGCTTTATTGGTTTTTATTTTTAGCGGAACCTGGGGTAATGTGGGACACGTTTTGATTTTCCTGCAAAAAAATACATTTGAATATTTTTAAATTCTTTTGGAGTGTACATTCCATTGAACGGTTCGAGATCTAACTTTTTGCATTAACAAAATACCATCTATATGTATTTTAATTCATTTTTAAGCGATGTTCTAAAACATCACATTTTCGGACTTCTTAAAAAATGTTAGGGTAAAGTGGGAAATTTCCGAATATTTATTTTTCATGTTAAATAAAGGGTTTTTCAACAGGGACACTACAAAAGTAGAGCGACAGAGACAGTAAACGACGCATATTTCTTGCCGCTCTTTTGAACTTTCTTTTCAGTAAGGTTTGTTAAGGATGGAAAGATATACGAATTCGAATTTCGGTAGTAAATTTTAATAATTTCGACTCGTTGTTAGCTCGTATATCTTTCCATCATGAAATGGCAAACCTTACTAAAGAGAAATGTGAAAAGAGCGGCAAGAAATATGGCGTCGATTGCTGTCCCTGTCGCTCAACTTTTGTAGCGTCCCTGTTGAAAAATCCTTGAAAAAACTTTTGTTGCGCTCTTATTAAAAAACCCTTTACATTAAGTATAAAAAATTATAATCAGCCTTATCGTGAAGACTTGGGGAATATTTCATTCCCTCGGAATTTGTTGTTCCCAGGTAAAATTTTTTGGTATCGTCAATCTCCCAGGAACAGCAATTCCTCAATTTTTTCCCTTTTCGAATATTGTTCACGATACCTATTTTCCACCAAGGGTAAAAATTCCCTGAGTAATTTTAATCACGATAAGGCTGAATAAGGTAATAATCAAATAATGAAAGAAAAATTTGTAAAGAAATAAAGTTTAAATTCATAAACATCTCCGAAGTTATGTTAAGAAAATACGAAAAGAAAAAATGTGCATTTACTACTAGTCAGAATATTCTTGAGAATCGTTACCGTAAAGCTTCACTTTTCGGCTTTCTTCAGGGATTCAGATCTTATCTCAGGTATAGTCAAAATGTGGCTTTATATTATTTTGTGGACACGATTGAAGTTTTTGGCTTTGCTACACTAATTAAATAATTCATATAACACAATATTTGAACTAAAATTACAGCAAATATTGCTTAAATTACGGTTCCCACTTTACACCATAAAATGTTTCTCACTTTTACCCAATATCGTAATTCGAACATAACTTTACACCAATGCAATGTTAAGCAATGTTAGCAATGTTAAATTATTTGCAAAACTCGTTTGTATTGCAAAAAAGATACAATATACGATCCGTCTTAATTAAAAACGACAAAAATTGTTTTTTTACATGTTCTCCAAATGCAATAAAAATGTATAAATTTGATTATTAACCATGTATGTTAAAGTTGATGCCAAATTAAGAAATACTTGACAATTGTTTTTATTTTAAGTGCAAAAACATGTTTAAAAATTATGTAATTTCTCACATTACCCCATGTCCCACTTTACCCCAGGTTCCCCTATATATATTTTTTAATTTATTAACTTTCGCATGGAAACTCAATTCGTAAGCAATCATAATATTTTGATTATCATTTTGATAAAAAAATATCACTTAACAATATTTAAAATCTCTTTATTGATTTATGGATGCATTTTTATTTGTGTAGCACGCATTGTTTTTATAACTTTTGAATTCACGTGACAAGCTTTTTATCAACTGACAAGACGGCACAAGCTGCGCTGCAGTTATATTATTCTTTACTTAATATAGAATGAAAACGATTAAAAATTATCAATAGTTTGTATGTTTTTAATGTTCTCTTGAAACCTATTACGACGGTATACAAATGAGAACAATTTAAACGGAACATAACTGAACATACAAGTTGTAGAGTTAATCATGCCGATTATGGAATCTCGGGAATCCATGTCTGCGGGAAATTGCTTAAAAGTGATTATTGAATCCTTTTTATTATATTTTCCCGCCGCATTGGATTCCTGGGATTCCATAATCGGCATTAATAATAAAGTCGTTAAGTTCAATTGCACTGACATTTGGATATCCCATACATCATTTCTATATATTGGAGGGTGTTGATTTTCTACTGCATAAAAAAACAGAAACCATAAAGTTGGTAATTTTCCTTTTTGTTATTATGCTTACATTATATAATTTGACTTCATTTTTTTCCATAAACTTGTGAAATTATAGTAAATTTTTCCATTGACTTTAGATAATTATATCTCTTAACAATCATATTTGACAAATGTGTGTGTGGCATACATAAATCACACATAATTTAATAATTAATTGACATTTATCATTATCTAAAAATGTGCTATTTTTAGCACCACTTAATTACACAATTTTTAAACTAATTAAAAACAAGATAAAATATGATATACCTAATTTAAAAGCTAAAAATAAATGTATATAGTACCCAGAGACTATTTTAAAAACTAATTAAGAACGAGTTAAAAGAAATATGATATTATTAAACAAATATATATATTGTGCAAAGACTTTACTTTGAACCATTCTTGTATAACATAAACACGAAACAGTTAAAAAATATATTTAATATGTTAACAGCTGTGTTAACAATTGCCACAATTTCACAATATAATGTTTTTTTTAATGATAAAATTTATATTTGAAATATATGAAATAAAATATATGAAATATATGAAATAAAATTAAAAAAAAAAACGTTTAGAGCTAAAATTGGTTCTTAAATTTTAACACTGCACTAAAACTCTGTAATACAATCTTATCTGAATTTTTCCCATAAAATATGACAAGGCATTCTTGAACTACAATATAATGATTTGTATAATTTAATATGAACATTAAATACACGACGAACTAAAATGCAATTATTGATTTCAGTTTATGATATACCCTATCGTGGACATATTTATTAGTCTTTTCGTTAAAGATGATATCTTTTTTGTAGAAGTACATTTTAATAATATCAGTAATTGGTTTAAAATAAAATCTACATATATTTTTTAACTTAAACACGCTGTTTTTTAACCTCTTTCCAATTTTGAACATTTAATGACTGACGAAATATAGCGCCTTGTTCCGGCTTTCAATTGAATTCCGATTAAATTTCACAAATAATTTCGTCGTTGTAAAACAAAACGACACCAAGTACATTTTTGTGAAAATCTTAAATTTCGAGTTAATAAAAAGTAATTTATGCATTTTTAAAGTTTGAAATATCAATTGATATATTCACATTTTCTTAACATTTGGTACAAAAATTTAGATGTTCAATCAGAAATTTACAGATATAAAGATTTATTTATTTAAATAAATAATAAGCATTTTGAAAATGTACTTGCCCTGCGGGAAAATGAACTGGTACTAGACTACGTACGTGACTGGTTCCTCGGAGATACCCAACAAAACACGAAACGTTATCTTTGCGACTATCGTTTTTCAGGGAACTTAAAGGTTTTTACAAAAGTTATCTATTAAGCATCGTAAAGATATATCAGAAAGGTAATTTTTTAAAGTAAACAAATCGGGATAAAACCCATATAGTGCCACCTCTGAACTTCATACTTCAAAATTGGCATTAGTTTTTTTTTTTTGCTGCGTCATACCGTTTGCTGTTAGCGTATTTTGTGCCCCGTGTATTTTGTGTGGACAAAATTGTCCGATTGATATTAAAAATATTAACCGCGACTTGTAAATTGCCTTTATGAATCGCTATAAAATCGGGTTTATGAAATTGAAAATGTTCGTGGGCGGTTACTTACTGCAGGCATTTAAAACATAGCTTTTTTGATAATAATTTGTTGTCATATGTTAACTAAAAGCTGTATTTAAGCTATCTTATTGGCTGTCTAGAGGACAACTTTCTGATGATGCCTTTTAATAGTTGACTTAAACATAACTTTTTAGTTATCTTTCAAATACCTTTTTGGTCACTTTTACGACAATATTCAGATATCGCTAACTTTTTAAAGTTAGCATAAAGTTAGGTTTTGTGTATCGTTTGTCTGGTTGGATAGTGAACCGGGCCTAGTTCTCCCACTTTTATATGAAACCAACCGGCAACTTTAACATGGTTATGTCCCAGGGAGGGGATAAATTAACCCCTCCTGAAGACCTTTTCTTTTGTAAACTCAGAGTCTTAATTTAAAACTCTCATAATTTTACTACAGCTTTTTTATACACATATTGTATGATTTAAAATGTAATGTAAAAATGACATTTTATTATTTTTTAAATATTTAAAATTTTGTTTGCATTTCCAGTAAACGGTAATCATTAGTCAAAATTATAGTTTTCAATAGATTGCAAATCAATTTGTGTTATCAATATTTTTGAATTTAATATTTAGCATATGTAAAATTTTACTAAATTGTTGACAAAACTAAATAGCAAATGTTCGAGCAAACTAAATTAACCTAAATTGGATGAGAGCAGACAGACATATGATAATGAATTGATTACGGTAAACAATTACCGGTTACCAAATGGAGATCCTAATGAAAAACTGTTAATTTTATTTAGTCAGCAATTTGTCGAATTCAAAGGTTTTGTACAAAAAAAGGGTTAAGTAAATTTTTTCACTTAGTTGTAAAATCAATAAAAATTGTTAAAAATTGACAATTTTTCGATTTTTTGTTAAAAAAAATCTATAGTATAACTACGTATGCATTGTCGGGTTTGCAAAGAAAAAAACTTAAATTTTCCATGTAACTAGGCTGAAAAACGTAATTTAAACTGCTGGACTTGACTCCTTTTTGCCGCAAAAATTGTAACAAAATTTTGTTTCATACAAAAATTGTATTTTATTCTAATGAAATTAAATTTATATTAAAATTCCTGGTTTTAACCTTCAGATGAATTATCACCTGTCGATGTCATTCTCATACCAATGGTAGTTGCGTGTTTAAGGAAGTGGTAAAATCACATATTCATCATATGCAAATATTTCTTTTTTAACGGTTAAACATTTTCAATTTTTTTATTGATTGTCAATGATAAATTAATGAAATACAACATTGATAATATAATTTTGTAAAAGGTATAATGATTCCATTAGTTTTTAATTCGTATATATTGTGTAATTTACCTTATAAATCATGGTATCTCAGTGTATATACTTCGGATATGGATGATTTTGGTACCAAACGACGCGAAATATAAAAAGCTATCATATGTCATCAAAAACTCAATTTCTTCGTACACATCCTAAATATAAAATTCGAAAAAATTCATATGAATAAGTTATTTGCAATCTTTTGAAAACAATAATTCTGACCCAATAATACAGCCAATACAAAAAGAAATGAAATATTCGGGATCCTTGCGGCCTAATTAGTAATTCAAAGTAGATTTATCTCAAAAGTCGAAAAAAAATCGGGAAGATTCGTGTTAAATTTGTTGATCTCATATTTTGTCTCTTCTTTTGGTAATAAATAATTTTCAATCAATAGAAATTAGTAATAGGAGTTATCAAATAATTGTGACTAATGGAAAAGTCTTTCAAAATTCAACATTAAAGTCCACATGTAAATTTTAAATAAACTCCTACTTTTGGTCAATGTTTGACATATAATTTTGATATGGTTTAATTTAATTAAAAATATTTTTTTTACAAATGCCGAAAACATCCATGCAAAAATGAACAAATTGTATAAGTATTTAAACCGCACGGTTTAAAACTTTGAATTCGAAGAAAACTGAAAATTGCTTCCAATTAATGGTAACTCTTACATTGTACTATTAACAATGGGATCAATACCAATAATTCAAGGTTTTTTTTTAATGATTTCAAATTTTTAAATGTACAAACAGAGTTGATCCTTTTTTTTTTTGTTAATATACAAATTTTAATCTCGCGTTATCTTTTTCGATCAATTCTATGTGTTAATGATTGCAAGAACAAAAATCTTTCAATTCAAATAAAATTTTCCTTAGCACTTGAAGGTTACGCGTGATTTTTTTTGACTTGCAGACATCATTTACCCACTTAACGACATTATGCAAAGCTAATCTAAGTTGTAGAGCATGGACTTTGCGCTGCGGCACATGAACCACATTACGTGACTAATTGCGTTCCGAATTTAATGTTTGTCGTTCACCTGTTTGTCTGCCCGCCTGTTCGCCTGTTACCATATGATTAATAATTTCACAATTCTAGGAAATATGACAGAAGCATATATAAAATAAAAAATAAATTTTTATAAAATTAACATTTTTATTAATTGACTTAATCTAATCAAGGTCATGCGCACTGATAACCGTTTACATGCTAGGCAATGAGATAGGCATTTTTATATTAACATATGCGAGATTTATAAAATATTTAAAAACTAAATTTCTAATAATAATGAGATTATCACATTTGAAAACAAACAACAACAAAAAATTAAAACTATATTCACAAAATTATTTATATATTTTCGGCAATTTACTCAAAATGTGTAGCCGTTGTAATTACTTGATGAATCCAGTTGGTGAATGCCGAAACGCGCACAAACACCGACGGTGCATTCTTCTGGCCGCAGGGCATTTTGCCCCAAGACACGATGCCAATTATCGTGTATTCATTGTCGCCAAAGTACTCGTCACAGCATTGCTGTATGAGCGGTCCTCCCGAGTCTGCGGTACAAATGCTGACGCCACCAGTCAGCGGACCCGTGCACAGATTTGTCTCGTGCAGCGTTAGTCCAGAGGCGGCCAACACCTGTTCGCACAGCTCCAAATCGAGTATGGGCATATTAGCCTCTTGTAGTTTGTGCGGATAATTCGGCACTGCCGTCATCGAGCGGTTGCCCCAGCCGTAAAGCGTGCCATAACCTGTAGGCAGCTCATCTTGTGAGGGCAGCGATGCCGGTTGCACGTTCTTCGTAAACTCGAACGGTGTCTTTGTGTAGATGAGCGCAATGTCATATGGATTGATGCCGCCCAAATACAGCTCGTGTGCCACATAGTAATCAATGTGACGCAGTTGTCTATCAGCGTCTCCGCCACAGGTGCCATGTATGTCATGGCAACCGGCCACTATGACCGACTGCTCGACGACTTGCGGCGACTGCAGACAATGCGCGGCCGTCAGTATCCAGTTCTCGTTGATAATGGTGCCGGCGCAGTAGTGCACCAGCTCGCCGTTCGGCGTCAGCAGCTGTATGGACACCACATAGGGCGCAGAATGTGGCGCTGCTTCACGTTTTGCCAAAAACTCCTTGGTCCAAGACTGTTGACGACTGATTGTTCTCTGCAATTGTCGTTGACTCTCCACATGTGCGCTGTTGTATGAAAATGCGCGATTTAAGCTGCGTGCGTAGGGTGGTGGTTTGCCCACTGCCAGTGGGCAGTGCGATGACGCGATTACCACCATTAGTGTGCTTAGTATAATTAGCAGTATTAAAATTATGTATTTGCCGCACATCGATAACATTTCTCCGTCGTCGTATGCGTTAAAACAACAGCTCGCCGTGGTTGCTGATTTTTTGTTTTAAATCTTTTCAAATTTTTAAATTTGACGAAATTTTCAATTTTGCTTTGTAGCGCGCGCGTGCGTTTGCTTTTCTAACTCTTTTGCACTTTTGCAGTTTACGGCGATATAGCGCTCTTATTTATAGCCAAACTGTGCGAATTGTTATCTGTCAGCACGAAGTGTGTCCACGAAGTCTTTGCCGAATTTTGCACCAGATAAGCGACGTTTTTCTATTGGCACAATTTTGTGTTTGCCCACTTACTCACCGCTAGCTATTATAGCTGCCTTAGATACTTTTCTTATAGGCGCTTTCAGTTACACACTTAGGTTAATTAGTTGAAATGCCAAAACGCTGAAGCATCGACCAGCGCAACGTGTTATCAGTCTTAGTGCTTTGGCGCAAGCCAGGTGCTTCCCGTAAATGGCAATTAATGTTGGAATTTTTCGTCATAATTTTGTTATCAGTACCAACGCGACGTTGTCACGCATTTGTAAATTTTAGTCACATTTCCTCGACGGATATGCGGCTTTGATTTATTGCTAATTTTTTATTATTCATTGGATATTAACGACTAATGGTAGCGGAAAATCGTGTTTAATGTAGCTACCCAAGTTCCAAAGTTCGAAATTGCAGAGTAGTAAAAATGAATTGTTTATTTTTGATTTGTAATCAGTTGCATTAATCAGTTGCGCGTAACATAAACTATTTTTACTACATGTAAACAGCGTATTAGAATATAGAAATTCAGTTTTGGTTCCATAAAAATAAAACGGCAGCATATTAGGTTTATTGCAGGGATTTAAACCATAACCAAAGCCTGTTAAAAACGGTTCCTTTTTATCATAAAATTCTAATCCGTGTCCGTACGATAATCTAGTGTCCATCTTTTAAAGCTATTTTTTATGGTTTTATTAAAATGTAATAAAAAGCATTTCTTATTATTTTTAACTCCGCTCCACTGCAGTCACAACAAAATGTTGTGCGGTCTAAACAAAATTTTATACATTTCAACTTTATAAATCAACTTTCACAGACAGATATTGTATCTCGATGTAAGTGCTCCATTCGTCTGAAAAGTTGTATTTCATATCTTCACACATTCCGCCCGTCAAGCTCTTACGTTGATTTTGATGGATCTTACGTTCTAGGACTCTCGAAAACATGTCGTGTTACCAGCGAACAAATTGCTGATAAAAAAATTAAAAATTTATTTAAAAGTTGAGAATTTTTTAATCTGGCAATACAGCAACAAAACGAGACTTGATTCGAGAATCGAATATCGATTAGGTAAACAAAAAACAGCTGTTCTGAAAGAGTTGGCAAAACTGTGTTTGTGTGTATTTCATCATTTTTGCAAATTTTTTCGAATTGGCTTTATAAAAATTGTTCTGCATTCTTTTTTAGGTGCAATTAGTGCTTTGTTTCGTGAAAATTTCAGTGAACGGAGCCAAAAAAGTAGCAGTCTAATTTGACACAACATTCGTGCGGTTTAGTTTTATGAAATACAAATTATTTCCTTACGTCGGCGCAAACCGTGTGACGTCAGACGTTTTGCGCTTTACAAAATTCAATATTTTTGTCAATAATCGAGATACAATATCTGGCTATCAGATTTAAGTTATATCTATTTTAATTTATCATCGTGTCAAAATTAAATTTATTAAAAAAAAATCCATTTTTAATTTACAGGTCTGGATCAATCAGGGTGATATCATTTTGGTTGGTCTTCGTGACTATCAGGACTCAAAGGCCGATGTCATTTTGAAATACACCCCAGATGAGGCCAGAAATCTGAAAACATATGGCGAGTTCCCCGAGTCGGTGCGCATCAACGACACAGTCACATTCGTTGAGGATGGTTTCGATGAAGACATTGAGTTCGGCGATGAAATTAGTTCGGAGGATGATGCAGATTCTGTTGACAACATCTGATTAACAAGTAACAAAAGAGAGTCAAACGAAGAGCAACACAACAAGTAAACGATACAAAGCGAAGCAAAGAGAAGAGAAGCGAAGTAAAGAAAAATTGTCATCAGTGAAGAAGAAGAACATTTATTTGAAACTATTGTAAACAAAATCAATGCTGCGATAGCAATAACAACAACAACAACATTGTCACCGAATACATGGGATTGCATACGCAATAAAGAAGTTATTAACTCTCTTAATAAAACTGTATAATTAATTCTATATCAAGAAATAATTATTTATAAAAAATATACATATAAATATATATCTAAAAAAATAATATAATTATAAAGAAAAATTACAAAATACAACAAAAATACAATATATTATATTATAATTATTAAAAACCTTCTGAAAAACAAAATAGATTTAATTGATTTAAAACAAACAACACATCCAAATAAAATCAACTAAAAGATGAAACACAAAAGCGTTATTTGTAATGTAGCAGCAAGTGGCCCAAATGAAATGTTATATATAATTCTAAATTTTAAATTATTTCATTAAGTTGCGAAAATCTGTTTAGCCTTTTTGTTTTGTTTTCTGAATATGTTTCTTTAGTTTGATTTATATCGATGTTTTATTCTGATACTTGTTATCGCATGTGATGCTAATGTTAGTTTTGTGTTTTTTTTTTTATTACTGAAATCTGTTATATTTATATAAAGTTTTTGCTTTTGTACAAACATTAAAGCAACACATTTTTCATACGAACAATTTTTTTTTCGAATGTTATTGTAATTACTTATTAACAATAAATATTGATCAAATAGAAAAACGAAACGCAATGTGCGTGGTTTTATTCGTACACTCAAAATATGGCAATATGTGCTAGAAAATGGAAGTCGCACATTGAGATAAGACTCAAATCTAGTTGGAGAAAATAGCATAAACGGAACACGTCAATTCCATTCGATTTATAATATGTTATATCACAGTACTGCATATTTAGATTTTCGCAGATGGGCCTCTGTGCATTGCTATGGCAATGTCTAAAGTAGTATTATCTTACTCATCTTATTTTTGTTGTATATTAATCCTGCATTCTAAACGTAAAATAAATGGAATGAATTTGTATTGGAATTGGATTATGCATGTATTTCATACAACAATTACTATTAACCATTACTTTATTCTGGTAGCTGTCATACAAGAGCTTTAATAGCTGGTATAAAAAGACACCAATTATGATTTTTATACCCTACACTAAGAGTGAAAGGGTTTAATCGGTTTGGTACGCCGTTTGTAACACCCAGAAGGAAGCATCCCCAGTATGGAAAAGTATATATATTCTAGTTGGTGACTTTTCGTTCTACCACGGCGATATATAACTCTGAAAAATAGTTAAGCACAATTATTTTTATATTTTGAATGCGTTAAAAATGTTACATAAAAAATGTTGAGTCTAAAAAATGTTTGAGTTTTCAATAAGAAAGGAACAGCTTTAAGTAGATTAATCATTAGGTTTAGCGTTCGCCTAAATTTGTGTCAATTATAATCGATTTACCAAAAAAAAGAGAAATTCACAAAAGACATCTTTTATTTTAAGATTATTAAAAGAGTTATGTAAAAATGTGTTACGTCTAACTTGTTTCTTATAACAAAAAGACCCCTCTATCCGATTCGACCATAATAAATAGCATACATTTGCTTTTTGAATATTATAGTCGGTTTTGTACAAAAAAAATAACGAAATTCGTATTATTTTGTATTTGGAGTGTTATTAAAGGAATCATGCAAAAATGTGTAACGTCCAACTTATAGTTTCTTATAACAGAAAGACCCTTCTAGTTAAGAACATTTAAGATTACATTGTTGTCGATCGAAACTGGGTATTTCTTTTTGTACGTCGTTCAAGTGGTTGGTGTTTTGAAATACAAACCGAAAGCTACCATATTGAAATCTGGACTGGGACTGCCATCATCTAAAAATTGATAAACTACTTCTATACGGCGCTACATCTTGACAGAAAAACGAAAACCACCAATTAATGCCGTATGTGTTTTCGATTTTTAATTAAAATAAATTGTGGTTTTTAATGGAAATTTACTAAATGTTGTTGTCTATTTTTCATACTTTTTAAGATGCGTTTAGAAACTGTTTATTTTCTATAAGAGTTTCTGTTACGGTTTCGATTTTAAACAGATATCGGCTATGTTTTTATTCCGTGATTGTAATATTAGTATAAACATATCTTATTTACCCATTTTACATAGTCAAATTAAAATCCCATTTATATTCAAATAATTTTTTGTTAGTGTACGACCAACACGTGTTTTGCTAAAATAGGGGGATCCTCGGAACGTTGGATAATTTGTAAAAATAACTTATAAAACATTTTCTAATCAGTATTGTATAAACAAACACACTAAGCGACCTCCAGTTATCGTTAGATCTACCAAAAAATTTTTTTTTTTTTAATAACTTTTAAATGGTGATTTATTTTTCATAAGAACAGATTCTAATAAATTTATTTTTTTAAATTTTGTTGAGAATATATTTGAACTTTCCATTAGTACTACACACAGATACAAAAATGTGTTGCAGCAATCGGTGTGGTACACTAAGAAAACAAAATGTTTATGAAAGTCTTACTGCAACTATCTGTTTAAATTTACGCATTGTAGCATATATTCAAACATTCCATAAGTTTAAACAAACTTGCTGCAAAATTCTTAGTATTTTTTAAATATGACATATATGCAGATTAACTGATAGCAAACATCCTGAGTTCTTGGACATTTGCAACAAAACAGTTGGCTTATTTTGACATTTGACAAAAGGCGTACTTTTTTCTTACACTAAGAAAACGAAAGATTGTTGAAAATTATTAGAGCCTTAAACATCATTGCAGTCGCAAATTATTCAAGTTAAATATTTGACACTTTTTGTTATATTTAGACAATATTAAAAGTATTGCTACAAAAGCATTAATATCTGTGGAATATGTGAATATTTGCAGCAATGCCTACACTTAGAAAACAAAATGTTTATAAAAATAAAATAAAAAAGGAAAATGGCGTACATTTTTCTTACGCTCGATTTATTCACAACAATTAAGTAAATCCAATGGTGTAGAAAAGTGTCAACTCAAATATTACATTTTAATGGTAAAAGTGAAAATAAAATTCACTGGGATTGAAATTATCAACACGTAATGAAAAATTATTTCTTTTCAGAGTTTACTTTGATGACAGCATCGTCGGTCGGACTTGGTTCTTCTGCTAAGAAATCTCAAGATTTTGTACAATTTTACCTTCGAAGATTTTATAAAGACGATGGCGATGTGACCAGGATACTGTTTTAATTCTATAATAATTAAAAATACATTTGATTAATTTTCTTTCAATTCAATAAAAATTAATCTGCGAATTCTAATGGAGTGCCTTCTCCAAATATTCAAGTAAATATGCGACAGGAGCCTATTTCTGTGTATTAGGTTTGACCAACAAAATTTTCTGAGTGTATCAAGTTTTGAGAAAATGTACATAATTATATGATAAACGTTTGCAATTATTCCTTTACACAAACGAAAATTTAAATTCTTTGAAATAAACAATTTAACACAAATATTTACTTAACTATTGAACTTCACTAAGTCTTGAAATGTTTATAAATAAATTAAAAATGTATTTAAACAAACAACCGCGTACTCGATTAATACGTTATTATAAGTGCCCTACAATCAAAATTTCGTATCAAATATTAGGTATAATATTTATATTTTTTAAAATTCAAGTTATTTATATTTAGAAAAAATAAATAATAAATAATAATTATATTTTAAATTTTTTTAATTTTGTGATTAATTATATATTTTGAAAAATATTTCACACTCTCTTTGTAAATCGCAAGATTAAAATCTATTTGTATCGGCACTAAGATCAAGCCATTCGTCTAACGCTATGATCGTAGGGTATTCTCTATATATAAATACCGAAAATATTCGAAATGTTCAGTATTTCATAGGCCACCATCCAGTCAAGATGTTGAAAATATCATTGATATCATTCATTTTTTGCTGTTGCATTTTTGCAACTACATCTGGTACCGAAAAACTACCAGAAATCACAAATAATGTAAGTCCAATGCATTTTATAAAACAAAAACCTTGTTTAATGGTGTAATTTAGACACTGATATCTTATATCTGTGACGATGAGTTGTTGAAGATGATGGCAAAACGTCTGGAACAAATTACCCTGGCCAATGAGTTAGTTCAAACAAAATTAGACTTGTTGCGCGTTAAGTGAGTTTTAAGGTATAAAATTATTTAGAAAAAAAACTAAACATTTAATATAATTTTAATTAAAAGGCTTGAACAACATGATATGAGCAGAAATTTAGAACAAACTGAACTAAAGAAAACAAATACTGATTTTGTTGGAACTCAAATAAACGAAAATCTGCCCAATGACTGCGCCGATGCGGTACCCATCGGAGGTCACAGTGGTATTTATAGAATCCAACTCAACACACAGACGGAACCTATGCTGGTTTATTGTGAGATTGATCCAGAAGGCGGTGATGCATGGACTATTGTGCAACGACGACTGGATGGTTCCATTGATTTCTATCGGAACTGGGCGGATTATAAGAAGGGTTTCGGTAATATTGCCGGTGAGTACTTCATCGGCTTGGATAATCTACATACACTGACCAGTTCATCGCATCACGAACTGTGGATACAAATGGAGGATTTCCAGAATGAAAAACGTTCGGCCAGATATGATGCCTTTGGCATTGGTAACGCGCAACAGTCGTATGCTTTGAATGTACTGGGCAAGTTCAGAGGTGATGGAGGAGATGCGTTGCGTGGTCATCAGGGTAAAATGTTCAGTACTAAGGATGTAGACAAGGACGATTCACCCACAAGTTGTGCTGTAGCATATATTGGTTCCTGGTGGTACGGAAAATGCCATACCAGGTAATAGTCATCAACATTTTTATTTGACTTCTTCTATTATAAATAATTTATTTGTCTTATGCAGTAATTTGAATGGCAAGTACTTGAGTGGCGAGTACCCCAAAGAGAAATTTGCACAGGGCGTCGTCTGGCAAACTTGGAAGGGATATAATTATTCACTGAAATATGTGCATATGGCCATACGTCGAGTAAAATAATGGGCATACCGAAATATCGTATGTCTTTGGTTAATAAACATATTTTATACATTACCTATAGGTCATATGAATCAGAAATTCCGGTATATAATACAAGAATTTCTGAATTTTGCAATTTTGTATTATAAGGAAGCATTATGAAAAGTTTTTAAATAAATCTCTCTTAATTTTGCAATCTGTTTAACATAATGTATATTAAAACATAATTGTGTGTCTGCATTTCCCCATTATACATGTGATTAAATATATAAATGATTATTTTGTTGTAAAACATTCCATCTGACTGAGTATTGAAATAATAGTTGTGTGGCAACGATAAAATTTTGAAGGCATGGCCAATTAAAACGAATATAATAAACCCTACACAAGAACTTCAAAAATATATAGGTAGTCGCATGCGCCCAGAAGAAAATTCACTCAAATCCCATTAAAATTGGTCAATAGGACAATTATTGATTTAATGGTATACAAAAAATAAATCTTTTCATATAAACTCAATGGGAATATCATGGTATTTTCTAGTATTTAATGGTATTTTCCGATTAAAATAATAATTTATCTTATTGACTATTTTTAATATTAAAAAACTATTATTTATATAGTATTTTTTCTGGGTGGGGGTAATCGTTGTAGAAGTAAAATTAACTAAAATCATTTTTTTAATAAAAACGTTTTTTTTACTCATAAACACCAGTTGTTAAATTTGAAAATTATAATGACATTCGGTAGATTAATCTGTACTCATTTGTTTTTTATGCCCTATGACCCGCTAGGGATTTAAGGAACTGAAGAAGAATCATTTGTTACACATTTGGACTTATTGTTATAATTTTTCCGATACATAACGATTTTCGTAAACCAAAATTAAATTTTACTTATGCAACAACGAAATCTAAAATTGTAATTAACCCTTTAACCAGCAAGACCGTCTAAAGAAAATCTCTAACCCCATAATTTTTTATATTCAATTTTTTTCGCACACAAAGCGCCTAAAACTTTGTTCGTATTGAACGTATTGTGAAGATTTTAACCTTGTAAAGGGATTCATTTGGAGGCTACGATCAGTCAAGTGACATTTTTTGTTTGAAAACAGACGCGGAAATTATTTGTGATTTTTTGCAAACATTTTTAAAAGTACTTTCCAGCAGCTTAATCGGATTCGGATATTTTTTTTTGAAAATGGTTTTAATATATCTTTTAATAATTTATTCGAAACTAAGGTAAAGCCGTTCGTACCACGCTAAGGTCGTAGGGTATTCTCCATATATAAATGCCGCAAATATTCGGAATTTTTAGTATTTTATAGACCACCAACCAGTCAAGATGTTGAAAATATCATTGATATCATTCATTTTCTGTTGTTGCATTTTTGCAACTACACATGGTACCGAAAAACTAACAGAAATCACAAATAATGTAAGTGCAATGCATTTTATAAAACAAAAACCTTGTTTAATGGTGTAATTTAGACACTGATGTCTTATATCTGTGACGATGAGTTGTTGAAGATGATGGCAAATCGTCTGGAACAAATTACCCTCGCCAATGAGTTAGTTCAAACAAAGTTGGACTTGTTGCGCGTTAAGTGAGTTTTAAGGTATAAAATTATTTAGAAAAAAAAGTAAACATTCAATATAATTTTAATTAAAAGGCTTGAACAACATGATATGAGCAGAAATTTAGAACAAACTGAACTAAAGAAAACAAATACTGATTATGTTGGAACTCAAATAAACGAAAATCTGCCCAATGACTGCGCCGATGCGGTACCCATCGGAGGTCACAGTGGTATTTATAGAATCCAACTCAACACACAGACGGAATCTATGCTGGTTTACTGTGAGATTGATCCAGAAGGCGGTGATGCATGGACTATTGTGCAACGACGACCGGATGGTTCCATTGATTTCTATCGGAACTGGGCGGATTATAAGAAGGGTTTCGGTAATATTGCCGGTGAGTACTTCATCGGCTTGGATAATCTACATACACTGACCAGTTCATCGCATCACGAACTGTGGATACAAATGGAGGATTTCCAGAATGAAAAACGTTCGGCCAGATATGATGCCTTTGGCATTGGTAACGCGCAACAGTCGTATGCTTTGAATGTACTGGGCAAGTTCAGTGGTGATGGAGGAGATGCGTTGCGTGGTCATCAGGGTCATATGTTTAGCACTAAGGATGTAGACAAGGACGATTCAAACACAAGTTGTGCTGTAGCATATATTGGTGCCTGGTGGTACGGAAAATGTCATACCAGGTAATAGTCGACACAATTGTTGGTTGACTTCTTATATTTTAAATAATTTATTTGTCTTATGCAGTAATTTGAATGGCAAGTACTTGAGTGGCGAGTACCCCAAAGAGAAATTTGCACAGGGCGTCGTCTGGCAAACTTGGAAGGGATATAACTATTCACTGAAATATGTGCATATGGCCATACGTCGAGTAAAATAATGGGCATACCGAAATATCGTATGTCTTTGGTTAATAAACATATTTTATACATTACCTATAGGTCATATGAATCAGAAATTCCGGTATATAATACAAGAATTTCTGAATTTTGCAATTTTGTATTATAAGGAAGCATTACGAAAATTTTTTAAATAAATCTCTCTTAATTTTGCAATCTGTTTAACATAATGTATATTAAAACATAATTGTGTGTCTGCATTTCCCCATTATACATGTGATTAAATATATAAATGATTATTTTGTTGTAAAGCATTCCATCTGACTGAGTAGTGAAATAATAGTTGTGTGGCAACGATAAAATTTTGAAGGCATGGCCAATTAAAACGAATATAATAAACCCTACACAAGAACTTCAAAAATATATAGGTAGTCGCATGCGCCCAGAAGAAAATTCACTCAAATCCCATTAAAATTGGTCAATAGGACAATTATTGATTTAATGGTATACAAAAAATAAATCTTTTCATATAAACTCAATGGGAATATCATGGTATTTTCTAGTATTTAATGGTATTTTCCGATTAAAATAATAATTTATCCTATTGACAATTTTTAATAGTAAAAAACTATTATTTATATAGTATTTTTTCTGGGTGGGGGTAATCGTTGTAGAAGTAAAATTAACTAAAATCATTTTTTTAATAAAAACGTTTTTTTTACTCATAAACACCAGTTGTTAAATTTGAAAATTTTAAATGACATTCGGTAGATTAATCTGTACACATCATTTGTTTTGTATGCCCTAAGTCCTGCTAGGGATTTAAGGAACTGAAGAAGAATCATTTGTTGCGCATTTGGACTTATTGTTAAAATTTTTCCGATACATAACGATTTTCGTAAACCAAATTAAGTTTTACTTATGCAACAACGAAATCTAAAATTGTAATTAACCCTTTAACCAGCAAGACTACAGAAAATCTCTACAGAAAATCTCTAACCCCATAATTTTTTATATTCAAATTTTTCCGCACACAAAGCGCCTAAAACTTTGTTCGTATTGAACGTATGGTGAAGATTTTAACCTTGAAAAGGGATTCATTTGGAGGCTACGATCAGTCAAGTGACATTTTTTGTTTGAAAACAGACGCGGAAATTATTTGTGATTTTTTACAAACATTTTTAAAAGTACTTTGCAGCAGCTTAATCGGATTCGGATATTTTTTTTGAAAATGGTTCTAATATATGTTTTAATAATATATTCGAAACTAAGGTAAAGCCGTTCGTATCACGCTAAGGTCGTAGGGTATTCTTCATATATAAATGCCGCAAATATTTGAAATGTTTAGTATTTCATAGGCCACCAACCAGTCAAGATGCTGAAAATATCATTGATATCATTAATTTTTTGTTGTTGCATTTTTGCAACTACACATGGTACCGAAAAACTAACAGAAATCACAAATAATGTAAGTGCAATGCATTTTATAAAACAAAAACCTTGTTTAATGGTGTAATTTAGACACTGATGTCTTATATCTGTGACGATGAGTTGTTGAAGATGATGGCAAAACGTCTGGAACAAATTACCCTGGCCAATGAGTTAGTTCAAACAAAATTGGACTTGTTGCGCGTTAAGTAAGTTTTAAGGGATATATATTTAAAAATAGAGTCAAAATTCAATATAATTTTAATTAAAAGGCTTGAACAACATGATATGGGCAGAAATTTACAACCAACGGAACTAATTAGAACAAACCCTGATTTCGTTGGAACTCAAACACACGAACATTTGCCCAAAGACTGCGCTAATGCTGTACCCATCGGAGGTCACAGTGGTATTTATAGAATCCAACTCAGCACACAGACGGAACCTATGCTGGTTTACTGTGAGATTGATCCAGAAGGCGGTGATGCATGGACTATTGTGCAACGACGACTGGATGGTTCCATTGATTTCTATCGGAACTGGGCGGATTATAAGAAGGGTTTCGGTAATATTGCCGGTGAGTACTTCATCGGCTTGGATAATCTACATACACTGACCAGTTCATCGCATCACGAACTGTGGATACAAATGGAGGATTTCCAGAATGAAAAACGTTCGGCCAGATATGATGCCTTTGGCATTGGTAACGCGCAACAGTCGTATGCCTTGAACCTACTGGGTAAGTTCAGTGGTGATGGAGGAGATGCGTTGAGTAGTCATCAGGGTAAAATGTTCAGTACTAAGGATGTAGACAAGGACGATTCACCCACAAGTTGTGCTGTAGAATATATTGGTGCCTGGTGGTACGGATTATGCCATACTAGGTAATAGTCGACACAAATTTTTTTTGACTTATTATATTAAAAATAATTTATTTGTCTTATGCAGTAATTTGAATGGCAAGTACTTGAGTGGAGAGTATCCAAAAGAGAAATTTGCACAGGGCGTCGTCTGGCAAACTTGGAAGGGATATAACTATTCACTGAAATATGTGCATATGGCCATACGTCGAGTAAAATAATGGGCATACCGAAATATCGTATATCTTTGGGTACTAAACATATTTTATACATTACCTATAGGTAATACGAATCAGAAATTCCGGTATATAATCGGAATTTTGCAATTTTGTATTATAAGGAAGCATTATGAAAAGTTTTTAAATAAATCTCTATTAATTTTGCAATCTGTTTAACATAATGTATATTAAAACATAATTGTGTGTCTGTAATTCCCCATTATACATGTGATTAAATATATAAATGATTATTTTGTTGTAAAGCATTCCATCTGACTGAGTATTGAAATCATAGTTGTGTGGCAACGATAAAATTTTGAAGGCATGGCCAATTAAAACGAATATAATAAACCCTACACAAGAACTTCAAAAATATATAGGTTGTAAAATTAACTAAAACTATTTATTAATAAAAAGTTTTTTTACTTTTTTAGCAGTTGTTAAATTTGAAAAATTAGAAAGCCATTCGGTAGATCAATCTGTGTTCATCATTTGTTTTTGATGCCCTATGTTCCGCTAGGGATTTAAGGAACTGAAGAATCATCATTTGTTACGCATTTGGCTTTATTGTTAAAATTTTTCTGATACATAACGATTTTCGTAAACCAATTTATGAAATTGAGTTTTACTTCTACAACAACGAAATCTAAAATAGCAATTAAACCTTTAACCGGCAAGACTGTCTACAGGCGGTCTCTAACCCCATAATTTTTTTAAATTCAAGTCTTTTCGAGCAGATAGCACCAAAAACTTTATTCGAATTGAACGTATGGTGAAGATTTCAACGTTGTAAAGATATTCGTTTGGAGGCTCAGTCAAGTGATATTTTTTGTTTGAAAACAGACGAGGAAATTATTTGTGATTTTTAGTCAAAATTAAAAAAAAATTAAAAGTACTTTGCAGCAGCTTAATCGGATTCCGATATTTTTTTTGAAAATGGTTCTAATATATGTTTTAATAATTTATTCGAAACTAAGGTAAAGCCGTTCGTATCACGCTAATGTCGTAGGGTATTCTCTATATATAAATGCCGCAAATATTTGAAATGTTTAGTATTACATAGGCCACCAACCAGTCAAAATGCTGAAAATATCATTGATATCATTCATTTTTTGTTGTTGCATTTTTGCAACTACACATGGTACCGAAAAACTAACTGAAATCACAAATAATGTGAGTGTAATGCATTTTATAATAACATAACATTTTTTAATGGTGTAATTTAGACACTAATGTCTTATATCTGTGACGATGAGTTGTTGAAGATGATGGCAAAACGTCTGGAGCAAATTACCCTGGCCAATGAGTTAGTTCAAATAAAATTGGACTTGTTGCGCGTTAAGTAAGTTTTAAGGGATAAACATAATTAAAAATAGAGTCAAAATTCAATATAATTTTAATAAAAAGGCTTGAACAACATGATATGGACAGAAATTTACAACCAACGGAACTAAAGAGAACAAACCCTGATTTGGTTGGAACTCAAACACACGAAAATTTGCCCAAAGACTGCGCTGATGCTGTACCAATCGGAGGTCACAGTGGTATTTATAGAATCCAACTCAATATACAGACGGAACCTATGCTGGTTTACTGTGAGATTGATCCAGAAGGCGGTGATGCATGGACTATTGTGCAACGACGACTGGATGGTTCCATTGATTTCTATCGGAACTGGGCGGATTATAAGAAGGGTTTCGGTAATATTGCCGGTGAGTACTTCATCGGCTTGGATAATCTACATACACTGACCAGTTCATCGCATCACGAACTGTGGATACAAATGGAGGATTTCCAGAATGAAAAACGTTCGGCCAAATATGATGCCTTTGGCATTGGTAACGCGCAACAGTCGTATGCTTTGAACGTACTGGGTAAGTTTAGTGGTGATGGTGGAGATGCGTTGAGTAGTCATCAGGGTAAAATGTTCAGTACTAAGGATGTAAAGAAGGACGAAAACCCCACAAGTTGTGCTATAGCATTTATTGGTGCCTGGTGGTACGGAAAATGCCATACCAGGTAACAGTCATCAACATTTTTATTTGACTTCTTCTATTATAATTAATTTATTTGTCTTATGCAGTAATTTGAATGGCAAGTACTTGAGTGGCGAGTACCCCAAAGAGCAATTTGCACAGGGCGTCGTCTGGCAAACTTGGAAGGGATATAATTATTCACTGAAATATGTGCATATGGCGATACGTCGAGTAAAATAATGGGTATACCTAAATATCGTATGTCTTTGGTTAATAAGCCCCAGAATTTCTGAAATTTTAAAATGTTTTAGTAAAATGTATTAACTTTTGTAGTATAATGGTGGCATATGTAAAGTTTTTAAATAAATCTCTATTAATTTGCAATATGTTTAACATAATGTATATTAAAACATAATTGTGTGTATGTAATTCCCCTTAATAAATCGTCGTGAAGAACGAAAAGTCACCAAATACATTTTTATCATAACTTATATTTTGAGTTTGTTTATTTATATTAAAAAAATTAATTGATGCATTTTTAAAGTTAAAATATCAATTGATATATTTACATTTTCTTATCATGTGGTTTAAAAAATTGAGATCATCGATTAAAATTTGATAGATATATAAAGATTTTTGTAAATGAATATTTGGCATTTTGAAAATGTATTTGGTGACTTTTCGTTCTACAACGACGAAATGTGATTAAATATATAAATGATTTTTTTTTGTTGTAAAGCATTCCATCTGACTGAGTATTGAAATAACAGTTGTGTGGCAACGATAATATATTATGAAGCTGATTAAAACGAATACAATAAACCCTACACAATACTTCCCGGATATGTATTTAATCAAATATTAGTCGTTGTAGAAGTAAAATAAACTAAAACCATTTTTTTATAAAAAGTATTTTTACTTGTAAACAGCAGTAGTTTAATTTTAAAATTTAGAAGCCATTCGGTAGTGCCTATCGTTTGTTACACATTTGGCGTTATTGTCAAAATTCCCGATACATAAATATTTTTGTAAACCAGAGTTTTATTTCTACAAAGACGAATTCTGTGTTGTTGTGCGTATATATAAACAGTACTTAAATTAGCAAGATCAGTATGTGTAGATTCTGGGTCAAGTCAATATGTTTCGTTTTTCTTTAGTATTTATTATATTCGGCATTTGTATTTTTGAAACTAATGCAAATGCAATCGGAAATTTACAGGAGTTTTCTAATAATGTAAGTTAATTTTTATTAAAAATTCTAAAAATAATAATCGACAGAATATTTAGACCCTGTTTTCTTATATATGTGATGACGAACTGCTAAAATCGATGGACAAACGTTTGGAACAACTCTCAGCTGCCAACGAGTTATTTCAAACTAAATTTGAATTGATGCGAATAAAGTAAGTTTTTCAGAAGGTTTCGTATCCAGATGGTAATGCTAATGTAACCTCTTATTAATAGACAGGAACAGCAGGACAATGAGCGAAATGCAATAATTGCAAGTGAACTAAATAAAATTAAAAACGATTTGACGAGCTCGCAAAGTAAACATGATATTGATTTAAAACTACCAGTAGACTGTGCAGAAGCTGTACCCACCGGTGGACATAGCGGCGTCTATAGAATCCAACTAAATCCCAAATCGAAATCATTTTATGTATATTGCCAAGTTGATCCAGATAATGGTGATGCGTGGACTGTTGTACAAAAAAGAGAGGATGGTTCCATTGATTTTTATCGCAACTGGGCGGACTATAAGGAAGGCTTTGGCAATTTGGCTGGCGAGTATTTTCTTGGTCTTGACAAATTGCATGCATTGACACAATCATCGCTGCATGAGCTTTGGGTGCAAATGGAGGATTTCGAGAATGTGAAACGTTATGCAAAATATGATGCCTTCGCAATTGGTGATGAACAACAGGCGTATGCGTTGAATGTACTGGGAAAGTTTAAAGGAGATGGCGGTGATTCACTACGATTTCAGCAGGGTCATAAGTTCACCACCAAGGATATGGATAACGATAACGATGGCGGCAACTGCGCGATAACGTTTTTAGGTGCATGGTGGTATGCGGCTTGTCATGCAAGGTGAGTTATAATTATAATATTTCTGACTAAACGGTATTAAATTGATTTATTTCTCAACACATAGTAATTTGAATGGCAAGTACTTACGTGGAGAGTATCCAAAAGATCAGTATGCAAAGGGCGTTGATTGGGACACATTTCATGGTCATTATTACTCTCTGAAATATGTGCATATGGCTGTACGTCGCGTTAAATAGTTTGTCCAGTTTGTAATAGTAAATCTAATATATGATTATAACTTAATTATAAAATATGTTTTTTTTTTTGGTTAGCTGAACTTTATTGAAATCCTATATTTCATATTTTTATTTTTTTTAATCCTTATGCGTTAAATCGATAGGGAAACTGTTTTATTAATTGAATTTCGTTTGATTAATCAATATTTCAATTAATTAAAACTTTGATTAATCAATTTCAGATTAATTGTTTCAGTTTTGAAACGGTTATTGAAAACAAACAATAATTACTAGGGCTGTGAGCTTAATCAATTAATCAAAATATTGATTAATCAAAATCTTGATTAATTGATTAATCAATTAATCCGAAACCCTGATTAATCAGAACGCTGATTAATTGATTAATCAGAATTTTGATTAATTGAAATTGAAAAATTTTAATCAACAACGAAAATTTTGATTAATCAGTTAATCAGAAATTTGATTAATCAAGAAATTTGATTAATCGCACAGCCTTAAAAATTACACATTTATTTATTTTTAAATTTTTGTATTAAAAATTTAAATGCATTTGTTTGTAATTTTATCAGTGTAAAAATAATATGGCTTTAGTAAAGTATATTTATTGATATTATGGTCAAAAACTACAAAAACCAGAATACCGTTACCGTTTCGATGAAAACTTAATCCCGAAACGAGTAAGATTGCCAAATTTGAAGCCCTTACCTATTTGTTTGGATTCCAAATAATAGCTCTTACAACTCAATGGGACCAAGGTATTTCTCCCTTGCTAATTTTACCCTACAGAACAAACACTAAACATAAACTCGGGCGAAATACAAACATGTTTTCGTTTGATTTTCGTTCACAAAAGTATAAATTTCTCGGCTGTTTTAACATTTTTTCTGAAATTAAGCATCAAAATTTGTTTCGATTTCTTTCTGTGTTATAAAAATTCTGCTTTGGATAAACACCGTATACGGATAAACTTCTTTCAAATTACCCGCTATGTGTGCGTAAGTGTGACTATATTTTAAAGCGCGTTCTTCTAGCACATCCGCTTCCGTTTGTAAATTTTTGATCCTCCTTTTTTGTGTTCATTTCTCAACGCCTACGCAGTCTAGTCTGTGAAGTTCCCGATAAGTGTTGCGGTGATGCAGCTCCTCAGCCATGTAACACCTTCTGTGCACCACAGTGTGACCCTTGCTATGTGCCGCCCGAGTTTCCACCTTGTCCGCCTAACGATTGTAGTTGTCGATGCGACTGCGGCGACTACAATGGTTGCTGTTACCAGCAACCGGCACGAACTCTACCCATACGCCCAATGACCAGCCTAATGCGCTCGACGGCACCACTCGAGACCGACACCATATATAAGCGATCCTACTATGGCAACTGTGGCGATTGCTTTCGCGCCAAGCCAGTGATGCCCTGCAACAACATCAAGGTCAGCAAGGCTCCCCTGGAAACTTGCACCACGCAAAAGCTCTCGTATATGCCTCCCTGTGCACCCGGCCGCACAGCACCCATACGACCCGCCGAAAATGGGTTGCGCTTTAATGGACCTCTGTATGCCATGACGTCGCAAAAACATGACTATGTGCCAAAGGGTTACAGCCGTCGTGAGCCCATTCGACCCGTGAATGGTATATGGAAGGTGTGCGATCCGCTGGAGCGTTGCACGGTCAACAAACTGTCCTACCTGCCGGTTGATGTCTGTCAGAATCCACCGCCGAAGCCTATTGTGCAGACCTACAATTATATACGACCGACGGGACCCAGTGAGAAGTGTACCGTGCAAAAACTCAGCTACTTGCCGGTGTGTCTGCCACCGAAGGAGCCCATGCCATGGGCGGAGAAGACCCGTTGTGCGCCGCCGTGCTACGAGAACCTCTGCACAACGTACAACCTCAGCTACATGACCAACTGCAATGCGCGACGCACGGCGCCCATTATGCCCATTTCTGGTCTCAAGTTTCTGGGCACAGATTCGGGAGACGGCAAGACCGTCTACAAACTGAGCTATATGCCGGTAGATGCACGCTGTTGTCGGCCGCAAGCCATACGACCTTCGCATGGACTCGAAATGCCCACAGGGCCCATGGAAAACTGCACCGTACAAAAGGTAAATAAATTTAAATATTATTTTATTTAAGTTTATTTCTGAGAAATCTTTAAATACTTTAAATATTCATATTTTCATTAGGAGTCTATCATTTTATATTTTATGTAATGGTATTTTATAAAAACCTGTTTAAATCCATCTTTCGATTTAATTCACACTCTTCAAATGTGCCTCAACTAACCAGTGGCGGACTGGGATGATTATATTGACAAGCTAATCATTTTGTTTCAATTATCGAGGATTTATTTAAAAAATCTATTTGGAAAATCTTTTTCCAATGTATTTTAAACTCTTCCGACAATGTTTAAAATACATTTCTTAAATCATTCACTTCACACTACATGCATTCAACTTACCGAAAAAAGGAAAGCGTTTATATAATATTATCATCCGTTTGTAACTCAGGAGACGTAACCAGTATAATATATATTTAGCAATGTCCGTCTGACCGAAAGTCCTTAAAATAGCGAGTATGTACAGAAAAATAAGAACAGCTAGATCAATAAAACCCCTGTCAGATTATTTACACTCCTACGATGTCCGATATTGGTGTGATCGGTTTAATTTTGTCTTATGTTCTGCGCACTTTTGCACTACCAGATTTTTTTCATTAAAAATTAATTTTGATCATCCGTTTGTAACACCTAGAAGGAGACGTAGCCAGTAAAATATAAGACATCCTGATCAGCGGCATTAGAGTCGATTTAGCAATGTCTGTCTGACTTAAAATCACGAAAATGAAAGGAGCTAGATAAATAAAACTTTGAACATAGATAACTTTTACACATACGATGTGTGATGTTGAAAATAGGTATGCTCGGCCGACTTTTGACCTATGTTTTATATATACCTCGCATAGCACCAACAATTTACGGGAAATCACCGGTCCAAGTCAACTTTTTTGTTAATAAACCACTTCACTTTATGGTAAAACCAAGCAAATAAGCAGGCCTTCATAAACAAATTATTCCATCGGAATTTTGAGGCGAATTATCATACAAAATATTTCCGAACGGAGAAATTTCTAAGGAATATTTTGTTCTCAATTGATTAATGTTTTATTTATTGTCTTATGAACCGAGTTGTGGTGATCTACAAAAAAGAGACAACATTAAAAATCTGCTACATCTACTCGGTTTAGATCGACTATAACATGCATAAATCTCATTAACTTCATTACACCAGCTATCAAAATGTGTCTTCTTTAAAATATTTTATGTGACCTAACCTTCCTTACCGGTTTTTGTTTACATCGACCTTTCAGATCTACAAAGTTACAGTTCTTAAGTCAGAGTTGTCCTTTAAAACTGCTTCTTTTTTTAACCCATAATAGGACTATGTCGCAATATATTGAATGAAAACATTTAAAATGTACCCTTTGTAAATTTCTGAGTTTTTAGTTATTTGTTTTCCTTGAAAATAGTTCGCTCATGTAACTAAAATTACTAAAATATATAAAAAAAATTTACTAAATATCGATATCGTGCTTTTTTTTATAGTGTCAACACCATTGAAATCACAAAATGTTATTTCATAAGTTTAGTGTAACCAAAGATTGTAACGTTTTATTTTTTTTTCTGCAGCTTTCGTACCAGCCACAGTGCTGCGTTCAACGCACATTGCCCATACGGCCCAAGGAGAATTGCGTCAAGCCTAGCGGCCCACTGTATAGCATGACAACACAAAAGCACGATTTTGTACCCAAGCCGATGAGCCGACGCGCGCCCATACGGCCCATGTCTATGATATGTCGACCCAGAGCTGGTCTGGAACGTTGCACCATCAACAAGCTATCGTACATGCCAGTCAATGTGTGTGAGAACCGTCGTCCTGCAGCCGTACTACCACGTCCTGGTGTTTGTCGCAACACCGGCCCCATGGAGCAGTGCACCACGTACAAGCTGAGTTATCTGCCCAACTGCATACAGCCGAAGGAGCCAATGCCATGGGCCAACTTCTCGAGCTACGTAAAGCCGACGTCGCCCATCGAGAAGTGCACCATACAGAAGCTGAGCTATGGGCCGCCTGGCAATTTCAGCCGCTGCGGCGCTGGATGCAACAATGGCGGTGGAGCTTCCGCTTTTCCCAAAGCAGGAATTTGTAATTGAGAAGTTTTTAACTTAATATTGATTTTTTTTGAAAGTAAGTGTTAAGTATGTTTGTAAATAGCGAAGCCATTTTTTTATTTTTTTTTTTGGATATATAAAATTATAAAACAAATTTTTAGGGAGTTTATTTTTGACTTGAAAGCTGACCGCCTATCGGCAGCTATAAAGACAATAAACGTTTTATGATTTTCTGTCTATTTTATATGTTAAAACTTATTATTAGTCCTACGATAGTGATAAAAACAAAAACCATCGCATATCACCTCATCAAGTCATCTGTATGTGGCTGCGTTTGGAGGCTTCGCGCCGTTTCTTTTCGTGCTTCTTGCGATCCTTGTTGGCGTCGCGGAACAGCTCGACGCCGTTGCTCTCTTCAATGTCGTGCTGCATCAGCTGCAGACCGTGCAAATTCATGCCGATCATGTCGCGCAACTCGGTCATGTCGCGGCGTAGCCCCTGCACAATGTTTTGCAGCAGCGGTTTCATGTGTTTGGCGCCGGTGATTTGCTTTAGATGCACTTTGAACAAAAATATCGTCACCTTGCAAATCAGTTCGATTTCGTGGACGCAATTGTCGATAAGACGTGGTATGCGTTCCAACAGTTCACAGACATTGGTGAAGGGCAACAGCAACAACGCCTCCTCCATGTCGGAAGCGCGTATGCGCGCCAATACCTCGAGCAGAAACTCATCCGTGTCGCTCACTTCGAGAGCGCGCATCAACGGATGCAGCTCTGGTTTGTCATCCTCATCGGCCTCGTACTGTTTGCATATTTCCAGACACTCCAAGATAGATTCAGCAGCCTTTTCTGAGCCGACCGTTTTGCGCGACGGCATTTTGAGCCCCGGCAGCAGTGGCATCGCATTGTCTTCGCCCGTAGCTAGTTTTTCATTCTCAAGCGCCTCGCGCTCTTCCTCCTGCACGTCCTGCAGTACGATGGGTTCCTCGGTGCGTTCGTAGAGGCGTAAAGTGCGATCAGAGCCGCAGCTGACGACGTATTTGCCGTTGGGGCTCACAGAGAGATTATAGGCTTCGCCAATGTGACCTGCAAATAAAAAAAATTATGCAAATATTTCAAACACAGTAAATTATGATAAACATTTGTATAACTACCTGGCAGCGTAATAATCTTCGTGAACGAGTCAGCGTCCCACTGCTTGAGTTGACCATCCTTGCCGCACGTGAAAAACATATGCGTCTTGGGTATAAACTGCAGCGCCATCACAGAATCGTCGTGCGCGAATAGCGAACGGTGACAATCGCCGAAGTCCAAGCCCCAGATTTTGACGTTACGATCGGCAGAGCCGGTAACAATCAGTGAGCTATCGTACGAAATGTCCAGACACAGCACAGGCAGCTTGTGTCCGTAAAGCGACAAAAAGAATTTGAAGCTGTCTAGAAAGAAGACCTTCACCGTCGAATCGAGTAGACCCACAGCCAGGTACTTCATGTCGGGACTGACGCGTGCGCACAACACAGTTTCCTCTAGCTTAAGCGTATTTTTGTGCAACAGCGACAATACCTTCGACTGTTCGAATTCACCGCCCTCAACGGTCTGCACACTGTCGATCAACTCGAAGGCCCATAGCTTGACAGTCGTGTCACTGCTGCCCGTTAGACAACCCTTCAGATCGGGCAATATGCTAAGGCTCCACAGCTCGTTCTCGTGCGCAGCTATTTCCTCCACAATATCGGCATTGCCCACATCAACGATCAGCAATTTTCCCGACTTAAGGCCGAGGAGCACGTAGCGATCGCCGGGCACAAAACATGCACAGAGCACATAGTCCGCCGTTACTGTGCGCAGGCACTGCATGGTTTCGCGATTCCACAACTTGAAGGATTCGCCAGCACCTGATCCAATGACCAGTGAGTCAGAGGTGAAGCAAACGGTGCGCACCTCCGATTGATGGCCGAGACGCGTGAGCGCGCGTACTAGTTTGGCCGGCTCCTCTGCATCTTTGGCCGGCTTCTTGCGTGACGTAACGTCTGTAATGCTGTACAGCTGCAAGCTGTTGTTGGCCAGACCGGCCAGCACACGGAGCTCATCATTGGCGCCCAGCAGCACATCGATCGACTTTATTTTTTGCTTTGCTTTGATGCTGTCCAGCCGCTTGATCTCATCCGTGAGACTAAGATCTTTGCTAAGTGTTGCATCATCTGCAGGCGCATCAGCGGCCGCCTGTTCCTGCGCCTTTCTGGCTTTTTTTAAACGTTTGGCCAACCGTTGTTTAGCCTCCTCCTCATTGCACATATAAAAGTTCTCGATGAGATCGTTTGTGCCGTGACAGCTGAGCACGCGCTCCGTAGGATCTGTAACTAAGTTCACGGTGCGTCCTTTTCCGGCGCGCTGTATGACGCCGCAATTGGTGACCGTAATCGGACTGATGGTGTCTTCATCGTCGAACGAGATACCCTCGATCTGCGCCTCGAGTGTCGGTTCGCCTTCGGCGTCCTTGCGACGCATGCGGTAGACATTCATGCCGCTGTCACCGCTGCCAGCTACCAGCAAATTGCCCACCAAGGCGAGCGCCCACACCTCTGTGCGATTGTCGACAATGGTTTTGAAACAGTATTGCGTTTCCAAGTTCCAGAACTTGATTTGTGTGTCTTTCGAGCTGCTCACCAGCAAATCGTTCTCGCCCAGACGTTCCAGAAAGTGCGCATCAGTGATGGGCGCATTGTGACCGATTAGCCGCTGTCGGCCAGCTTGTTCAATGACATCGACCACCGTCAGCTCGGTGTCCAGACTGCCACACACCAACCGAATGCCGGCACTGTCGTATCGCAGCATTGATATGGCGCTCTTGTGCAGCGCCAAAGTACAATCCCCATGGCCATTGGTCAGATCGAATATTTGAACCACACCATCGACATAGCCCACAGCAACGTGTGTGCGATCGGGCGAAGCACGCAGCGCTGTAACCTCCTTCTTTTCGCGGCGCAGTGTCAGTACACGCTCGCCCAACCTGAAATGACGTAATAGGTGATGATAAGTAAGTGGTTTATAAAATACCTGTCGCTTTAACTCACCTCAAGTCCCAGACAATTGCATTCTCTGCACCGCCGCAGACCACGTAACGTCCTTCGATGTTCTTGTGAATCAGAAAATTCACATTCGCTCTGCCACTAGCGATGATATTGAAACTTTCAATTGGGCGGTAGGCCAAATATTGTTTTGTCAGACCCATATTAACATTTATTTAAATGTTGCTTATTTTAATTACACAAAACTTAAAAAATTAATGCACAACCGTTCTGAAGCAACAAGAAATCGTAATAAATCGCAGTCGCAGTAAACGCACGTGTTTTTGTTTTCAGTCTGACACTTTTTTGTTTTTGTGGATTCTCTTTTTCCTTGTCTTTCTGTACACTGAAAAAATAACGTAGTAATACGTCAAAATTTTATGAGTCACCCGGTTGTCTTCGTTGAATATTCAAAAATAGAGTCACCTGGATTTTCTTTCACACCACCAAAGACTCTTAATTAACTAAGATAGAAACATTCTGATATGGGTTTTTTGGCCGACATATATTTATTTATCAAGAATAATAGAAACAAAGATTGCGCAGAACGTTGTTCAAACTTGAATCTTCTGCGCATGTACGTAGAAGTTTTTTGACAATTGTAATTTTACCATTGTGTCAGAATGTTGTTGCAATGTCCATGTGCAGAAATGTCTTGATCAGCACGATAGTTGATGCATCCACTGAGGAAACTGCCGGAAGCCAATGTTTTTTTGGCAAAAATAAAATTTCAATGAAATAAATATTTGTAATTTATGAAATGTCTAAATTTAAATTTCCTTTACATGACATTCCATAGTTTTTGACGTCAGCAACACAGGGTGTACATGCGCAATCTTATTTTTCTATTATTCTTGTTTATTTATGAGGTGCTTTTTCATTTGCGTGGATTTTCTGCAAAAGAATGAGAGCGGCTGCACAAACCAATTTTGACAGATGATTGACTCTCACATCTCGAATTTGCGATGTTCTCTGTTTCGTTTGATGTTTGCGCTGCTCAGTTCAATAATTTTGTGTGTATGCATTTTTCTATTTTTAGATCTGCCGAACGAATTGAAGCGATCGTATTTTGGAAATCGTTTTTTGCCGAATAGTTTGCAAATTATGAATGAAATTCTTTTTATATTTGGCAAGATTTTTTCATTTTAGATGTTTTGCATAATTTGATGCCTGAATAAATATTCATGTTTTTTTCCATAATATTAATAATATACTTAGTATGTTATAATATTATTGGAATAATATTCAAATATTTAATTTATAGATAATAAAAATATATTCAAATATTTTTGGAATTTCTATTACATTTTTTATTTCCATTGCCATTTTTCGAAAAAAGTTTAAAATTTTAAAATTTTATTAATTTTAACCTTTAAAAATTGCGAAATACTTGAATTTATTGATATATTTTAATTAGTCTTGACAATTAAAACTAAATTTGCGGTTACAGTTTGTTGAAAAAATAATTGTGTAAAGGACTGTATTTTTTTATCCGAACAGATTTTAAAAAAATCAAGAATTTTTGAATGTAGATTAAAATATCATAAAAACAAAGCATTAATCTGGACAAATAAAACAAAATTTGATTTTAAAGTTTATTTGACAATTAGTTGTATAAGGGAATGTATTTTTTTTTTCTAAAAAGTGGCTGAAAAGAGTCTAAAAATATGATTGCGATTTTCTTAAAATAGATAAAAACTAAGTAAGACTATCCATGCGTCATATCAATAAATTAGAAATTATTTATATGTACAAATTCAAATTAAAAATCATAATTTAATTTTTAAAAAATATATATTAAAAACAACAAATGTAATTTTTATATAGGCTTTGTTAAATTTATAATAAAATTAAAAAAAGGAAATATTTAAAGTAAGACATTAGTTTAATATCATTAATTACAGTTTAAGTTCTAAAATTATTAAAAAGTGTTGAACATCGTTGGATTGCGGATGTTTATGTGTGGATGCATGGAAACTCTGTTCTGCAATCGAATAATTGCGAGATTTTCCAGTAGAGGGCCTGTCACAATTTTGACAGCCCTTCGATATTTTTTTTCATCTCATCCCCGATTTTTTTCACGCTGGCGGCCGGAAAAATTTCATTAATAGAATCCATTTGAGTTTTCAATTAATAGATTGTGATAATAAATTGCAAAAGCGTAAAACACCAGAGAAAAACTAATATTTGCAACGAAAATTGCAAAAATGTATCTGAGAAGCGCTTTAATTAGTGCGCTGTTGGCTGTGTGCTGCGTGAACTTTGCCAGCTCGCTGTATGAGGATCAAATCAAGAAATTCGATTGGTATGTTCACCAAATCCACGTTAACCACCCGCATTAAAATTAATGCAATATATTTCCTATATAAAAACAGGCGCAACCTACATATTGGTGCCGCACGGCAGGCCTATCTGGAATTGAACTCGTTCCAGCCACGCCTGCTGGTCAGCACCCAGGAGAATGTAATCGCTGCACTCTGTCCCAAGACTGGTGAGTTGCAGTGGCGCCAAATACTCGAGACGGAGGCGCGCGGCGACCTTAAGCTGCTGCAGGTGATGTCAGCATCTGGTGATGTGACCAACACAGCAGCGGCGCGTCGCAATTCCAATCTTGATTTTGATGTGCTCAGTGTGCAGGGTCATGCGCCGGCGTTGGTGCGTGGTTGGAATGCAAACACGGGCAACATCGAGTGGGAGTGGTCACTGATGCCATTGCAAACAGATAAAGCGCAGGCGGCGCTTTGGTTTTATGCCAACGCCATGCTTTATCATGTGCTGCCGGTATGGCAGAGTCATTTGGAGGTTACACAGTACTTGGCGACGACGGGACAGGCCACAGGTTCGACCGCCAAAATAACAGCGCCCTGGATTAACGCCGAGAAGTGTCTGCTGAGTGGCGCCTACTACAGCTGCGTGCAGGGCAATCAGTTGATAAGTATTGATGTTACAGCTACGCAACCGCAGGTGTTGAAGCGTTCCTTGACGGTGGAGCCAAAGCAGAAACCAACAGCGCTGAGTGTACGTTGATGTTGCGAATATTTTATAGCATTTATATTATAAACTATTTTAATTGCAGGGTTTGAGTGGTGTAGTGGTTGTGGACAAAACACCGGTCAGTGTACATGATGACATCAAAGTGTGCGCCAACCTGGTGGGCAACACATTCCTCGTCGGCGGCTACAATCAGCGTCAAATACTAGTGCAAGCGGACGCTGCAAATAACGTAAGCATTTAATTGGTCTATATTTTGTAGTTCAGTCATTTCGAATTAAAATGAATTTTTGTAATTAAAATATTAAAATATTTTTGCAATTAAAATATACCGCACATTTTATTATATTGCTTAATATGTAATTTGTCTGTTTTTTCATAGCTTTTGCATATCAAAGCCTTCTATGCCGACAGTTGTGAGCCTATTAATGAACTAACTAATGCGCTCGATTATCCCGGTCATTATGGCCAGCCTGCGCTGTTGTCCTTCGACTGCAAGAACAAACGCGGCAATGATGGCAAAGGTTGTCTGTTCATTTTGGGTTCTGCCGATGGTGCCATTTTGGCGGTGCAGCAGCAGAAGTTGCGTTGGGTGCGCGAGGAGGCTTTGGCCAATGTTGTGGCCACTGAGTTCATTGACTTGCCGCTGGCCGATACCGAGGGAGTGCTGGAAAATGAGATGAAGGGAAAATCGGGTAAGCGATTTAAACAATTTCTTAAAAATAACACTGCCCGACAAATTTCAAAATTTGACGTGGTTCAGTAAAAGTTGCAGAACATATTGCATACATTTGTGGCGCCGATTCCAAAAATTTTTATATACATTTTTTTTTTGAAAAATTTTATATTTCTTCTGCCTATAGCTCGTAAACAAAATGGTTTTCTTAGTCTAAAATCGAAAACATAATTTAATTCATTTTCTTTGGTTGGAATTTGAAAAATAAAAAAAGTTTAAAAAAAATGAGAAATTGAAAAATGTGCTATATTTCAAAAATTAGAGTCAATTTGATAAAACTGATGCAATTTTATGAATCAGCGCCACGAATGTATTCTATATTTGCTGCATCTTTAACTGCAAAAAAATAAATGTTGGGCAGTGTGTAAAACATGTTCTGGATTTCGATTGAATTTCTGGATTTCGATTGAATATTTGTAGGGCTGTGCGATTAATCAATTAATCAAAATTTTGTCAACTTAAATAAAGTTAAAATTTATTTTGAAAATAATTAAAAAATAAAATAACGTTCAAATGTTCAAGAAACATATAGTAAAGTATTTTTAAATACTTTGCGACGCAAAAGTTAATTAATCAGAAATTCTGATTAATTAAAATGCTGATTAATCAATTAATCAGGAAATTGATTAATCATATAATTTGATTAATCGATTAATCGCACAGCCCTAAATATTTGTAAACCAAGTGATTTTGCATTTGATTATTCAATATAAAATTCGAATGAAAGCTGTCACATGTCCGAATGTCTTAAAAACAACACAAAAAATCACAAAGGGTAACAAAACCTGTGAAAACTTATGCTGTTAGAAATATATTTTCTATTTTTTGTAATATTTGATTCTGATTTAATTTTATAATATACAAAATAATTAAACTTTTTTTACTTGAAAATTTAAACATTTAAAGAGGAGTCTACAGGATTTGAAAGTGAGTAATATATTTGAAGACCATTGTTGTTAGTACCTGCTTGCTGTATTTTTTGATATTTTTTTTTTAGTTTATAATTTTTTTTTAATTTTTTTTATCTATTAATGAAACAGTTTTATTATTATTTTCATTCTGCAAGTTTACAAATAATTTTAATGAATGCCAAATTACTAAATTTCACGGATATTTCTTACATTTTCAAATCTAAAAATATTTTAGCTATCTATGATCTTCTAAATTTTTTTAAAGAATCAATAATTGATCCTTAATTTTTATTTTTTTTTGTACTTTTGTCTTTTGTTTGTAAACACCCAGTGTTGCCAGATATGTAGGAAAAATATGCTATGGTAATTTTTCATCGTTTTTGGGAATTGGTAATTACCACACGCAAAAATTACCACATGTCATATTTTTCTCTCATGTGAGAAAAAAAATTATGACATTTACGATTTTTCTGCCATGTAGGATAAAAATTACCACATATAGTATTTTTCTGCCATGTGATATAATTACCCCGCAGCAGATTTTACAACACGTAAGAAAAAATGAGTACACTGAAGGTTTTCAAGTTGAAGACTATCTGAAAATTCACAACATAAACAACAACAAGTGAACAACGGAAACTCAGAATATTCTATGCAAATTTTCAATTAGAAAAAAGGAAACTATAGCTTAAAATAAAAGGATATTAAAAACGACTACGAAAGAGAATTTTAAAAGAATTTCTCCAACCTGTACGTGTTTTGAGAATAAACGACTTCCACCACCTTGGATGAGCCCACCTGTGCCTTTAGATTTAAAACCGTCAGAATTATTTTTCCTTGATAAGAATTCAAAGACATTTCGATCTTCTTTATTTCACCTTTTACTTGCTAAATATTGGTATTTCATGAAAATATATTAAAAATTATGTAACTGAATTATTTTATTGATATTATTTATAGATATTTAGTAATTTTTCATTAATATATTGATTTTATTCATATAATTCTTAAATAATATAATTCTTAATTATTTTGATGTAAAACGTAATAATGTGGAGTATTTTGTAGTAATATATAGTATTTTTTGATAATTAGTACTATTTTTTGGTACTGAGGTATTTTGCGTAATTTGAGGGTATTTTGTGGTAAAAATAGGATTTTTTGGTAATTTGAAGGAAATTGTGGTAAATATCCTCTGTGGTAATTCGTGAGAATTTGCTGTGGTAAAATGAGAATTCTTGTGGTAATTTCATCTGGCGACACTGTAACCACCAACTCCCTATTTTAGTAGTTTACTTTGTAACTACTTGAAGTTTTGTTTTTGAAATACCCTGACAATATGGTTTACAACCCTGCCATCACAACAAATAATAATAAAAAATGCCTTGAATTAAGTATACAGTGGTGTGCAATATAATAGGAGCGCTACAAATAGGCATGTGTCGATATTTTGGCAACAGGTATTTTTTTACTGTTACTAAAAAGTAACAGTAGCAAGCAACATTGTTAACCGAATACTCCAGTAGCAGTGATTGCTACTGGCTACAGGCAAATATCAAACGGAGAAGCAGTGACTTATACCTCACTTGTTACTCAAATAAAAAAATAACGTAACGTAAATATTGCACATAAACGGGGCGTAAATTACATACGTAGGCTTTATGTCAAATAAAAATTTTATAGAAAAATGCATTATCTGCATGTTGTATAATTAAAGCTTTTCAGCATTCATATGTTTTAGCCTCAAAGGCAAAGACAAAATTTCTCAAATTTCAATTATATTCTATAATTTTAATAGGAAAAGAAAAAAATTTTCAATTATATTCTGCCAAGTCAAAAACAACAAATTTGAGAAATTTTCGAACAGGAAACTGACGCAAAATGACATAGTGAAAACCAAGCATAAAGAATAAAAATTCAGGCATTATTTTCCTTAAAAAATATTATCAGAAAATAAGTAAAGCGGTTACATTGCCGTACTTCACACGTAAAAATGGTTGTTCGCATTTATTTTTAAGTCTGTTGCCATAACAGAAGTTCGATGTATTATGTATTTTCTGTTATAAATAACAAAAAAGGTTACGCACCAATTATAAATTTCCCAGTGATAAGGATATCGGCTACAATTCGTTTGACTATCGTGTGACTAAAATTTTTGATTTATGTATCAAACAAAACGTTGAATACGCTCGTTATGAGAGTTAACGATAAAACTTTTGTATATGAAAAATAGTTGGCAAAACAAAAATATTAAACAAACGTTCGATTCAAAGAGAGAAAAGATTCAATTTTAAAACAAGGGGTCTGGAAACGAATCCTTGTTACACAATAATAAAAAGATACAAGATATGGGGGGTTAATATAATAAATTTAAATTAATTACATTGAGTCCTTACGAATGATGCGTTCAGTAATGTGGATTATCACATAAAATGTATGTGGTGATTTTGTGTAAACTCACAGAATGACGCACAAAGCGAACCTTTTTCTATTCGTTTTTATTTTCCAAAAAGTGCCGCATTTATTAGAAGGAAACACATAAAAACAATAGTATTGACACTATTAAAAATTAATAACATTGTCAATTTTAAATGAATGGCAGAGTAACATCGATCAACTACTTAAAATGATTTTGATCTACCACTCAATTAATTTTGAATTCCTTAATCAAGTTCATAAAATAAATATATTTGATGCATTTTAAAATATTGTATGTCATTTGATTGTTTGACAAGAAACATGTAAATTAGCTAGTTTTTGTATGATTTTTTTTATTTCTTTTTTTTCGATTTCAAATTAATATTTTTTATAATTCTTATTTTTGTTTAATATTTAATAACACAAAGCGAATTTTAAATATACCGCTGTTTGTAAATATTGTATTATGATTTTTAAATTATTCAACAAATAACCCTGCTGTACTTCAAGGGTTTTAACTGAGTTGTAGTTATTAGAAAGCACTAATGCTTTTTATTTGAAATGCTGAAAAATACAATAAATAAATAATTTCTTTTAAAGGTGACATTATGAGCGCTTTTGTGCGTCGTGTTTCTGCCCAAGTAATGCAAGTGAAGAGCATCTTTTTGCATGTCGTTGGTCTGGGCGCTCCACCGACGGCCACACAAAAGGCTGGACTTGTGCGCGACTCATTCGGACTGCATAAAATGCTGGTGGTTTTGACGGCAAGCGGCAAAATTTTCGGCATCGATAACATTAGTGGCAAACAACACTGGATGGAGTATCTGCCAAATGCTGCCAATTTCGCCAACGATCAAAGTATGCGCCTGATAGTGCAGCGCACTTCAAAGCATTTCCCATTGCAGCCGTTGTGTGCTGTGGTGGCGCAACAAAAGGTGAGCAAGCAAAAAAATTAAAATCTATATTTTTTTTGTATCTAATTCAAATAAATTACAAATATTTGTCTTAGGATAATGGCAATGGTGTTATCTATCGTTTCAATCCGATTACCGGTAAAGCCGCTGAAGGCGGTCTGTTGCAGTTGAATTATAAAATTCAACAGATGACGCTGTTGGCCGAAACGGAAACCGAATTCATTAAAGGTGTTTTGTTGCTTGATGCGGACAATAATGTGCATGTTTATCCAGAGAATTCCAAGCAAATGGTGTGTTCTAAATGTGTGCATAATTTTGTGAACTGAAATTCAATTTTGTTTGTTGTATTTATAGGCCAATGGCATGTATATTTACACAGCTGATAAGAAAACGTCTACACTAAATGGTTACAATATTAAATACAGAAATGAGGTAAGTTGTAAGTTCTATAATTGTTGCCTAATTAGTGAAGGGTAAAATTTTGTAAAAATATGAATATATTTGCTATCATGTAAATAAAAGTAGAGGATTTAAATAGAAGAAAATAAAAAAAAATCACGTTTTTCACAAATACGTATATTATTTTGGGTATATTAGTTAAATTTAGATGTTAAAAGCTACTACAATAAAAAAAAGAAACCAAATAATTATTTAATACTATAATAAATTATTTAATCCTTGTTGGATACATATTTGCATTCACATTATTCTTTCTTATAAATATGTGTATTTTATTCATTTCCTTTCCCTCAGCAATTGTTTGCGTCCTCCGTTTGGAATGTACGTCTAGGCGGCCACACCAGCGAACAGACAATTATTGCGGTCGCCGCAAAGAATCCCGTTGAACGCGTGCACTCACAGGGACGCGTGCTGGGCGATCGCTCTGTGCTATATAAATACATGAATCCGAATTTGGTTGCCGTTGCCACACAAGCGCCGGACAGTATACACAAATGTGCGTTTGACTATTATAATTAATTAAATATGCCACAATTTAATATTATTTTACATTTGTAGACATTTTAAATGTTTATCTCATTGATGTCGTCTCCGGTTCGGTGGTCTTTTCCATGTCACATCGCAAAGTGCGCGCTCCACTAAACATTGTGCACTCAGAGAATTGGTTGGCCTACACTTACTACAATGACAAAGTACGACGCACGGAAATCAGTATGTTGTAAAAATGTTTAAAAAATATAAAAAAATAATATAATTTGTTTGTGTTTAATTCCAGCTACCGTTGAGTTATACGAGGGTAAAGTGCAGGCTAACAGCACTATTTGGAGTTCTCTGAATGCACCACCAATGCCTTTGGTAGAACGTCAATCGTATATTATGCCTGCTATTGTGGAGACCATGCGCGAGACTATCACCGAACGTGGCATCACCAACAAACACGTCTTGTGTAAGTTTTTGCAGAAATTCTGTTCTTCTATATTGTATTTCATTTCAAACACTTATAACTTGCAGTTGGCACTGCCAGTGGCGCTATTGTTGAGCTACCTTGGGCTTTGCTAGACCCACGCCGTCCCGTTGCCACGCCCAGCTCCGGTCGCGAAGAGGGCATTCCGCCATACATTCCAGAGTTGCCTCTGCCCACTGAGAACGTCATCAACTACAATCAGACTGTGGCGCGTATACGCAATATTTTCACAGCACCCAGCGGTCTCGAGAGTACCTGTCTGGTGGTGGCGACTGGCTTAGGTAATTTTCTGCGTTGAATAAATATTCAATGAAGTACTTTATTTAATTTGCATTGCAGATATGTTTGTAACGCGCGTCGCACCCTCGAAATCATTTGATTTGCTTAAGGAGGACTTTGATTATATACTGATTACAATTGTGCTGATAGCCTTGACCACTGGCTCGTTAGTTGTAAAGCACTTGGCATCGCGCAAGCTGTTGAAACAAGCCTGGAAATAGGCACTACATTTAAACTCAAATACAAACAAAATCTAGTTGCATTAACGTAAATACTAATTTTAATGCTAATTTAAATATTAATTGTACAACAAATAGAAAATGTATTTAACAAAACAAAAACAAACTTAAAAAAACATGACCATTAGTCAAAGAAGCTGCTACACTTTTATTTTTAAGGTGTTCATATTTAATTTGTGTTTAAACAAAACTATTTTCAAAATGTTTGCATTTTTCTAAATGTTCATTGTGGCGTCATCAACAGACGAAATTTAATTTTAAATAAATCAAATTTATTGTGAAGGTAGAACAATGCTAATTTGTGTATTTGATAAGTATTAATAAAAAATATTAATACAAAAATAATTTAGTTTTTTTTATGAACTCACTAAAAAAATAAAAGATAATTTAATTTGAATTTAAAAGTATCCGTTAAATTAAAATGGACATTTTGTGAAGGTAATTTGTGTATTAGATAAGTATTAATAAACACATTAATAATGTAGTTTGTTTTTATCAGCTGTGCTGATTTATGAAGTCATTATTATTGAGCTGATTTATGAAAAAAGTGTTTAACAAAAATTCACATGGGTAAAAAATGAAAAGTGGGTTGTATAATTAAAGTGTGGAAAATAAATACAACAAAAAAAAAATACTATATAAATAATAGTTTTTTACTATTAAAAATAGTCAATATGATAAATTATTATTTTAATCGGAAAATGGTATTATAAATACCATGACATTGTCATTGAGTTTATATGAAAAGATTTATTTTTTGTATACTATTAAAGCATGTCTTATTGACCAATTTCAATGGGATTAGAGGTAATTTTTTTCTAGGTGTAGTGTGCAATTCATATATGCCAACCAAAATTCACACGAAAAATAAAATAAAATACCTTTTTCCCGTACGACTTATTAAGAATTCCCACGTGGTAATTTTGGTGATTTAATTCCCAAAGCTATTAAAAATTACCCAAAAAAATTCCACAGTAATTTAAAATTACCACAAAAATAACACAGTAAGTAAAATTAAAATTATTGTAGCCGCGGTAGCTCAGTGGTTAGTGCGTTGGACTGTAAGCCGAAAGGTCCCCGGTTCAAGCATGGACTGGGGCTAACATCTTTTCATAGAAACATTTTTCTATACCGCGCTACCTCTCGTCAGTAAATGGCAAACCTACGAGAGTAAAACATTGCCTATGAAAAGCTCTCACCCGCCGTGCGGATTCGGCAATAAACTGTAGGTCCCACCAATTTGAGTACAAATATAACACGCACAGCTCAAAATGGTGAGAAAGCTCGGCCGAAGTTCTAAACAGGACTGTAGCGCCAAACTATTATTATTATAAGTAAAATTAAGACAAAAATACCACAAAATTTCTCAAATAAATTCCTATGGAAATTAAAAAGAATCTGGAAAAACACAACCTAATTTTTTTACTTAACAATTTTGTGGGTTCGATATATTTTAATCCCTAAATTTATTTTTGGCGTAATCGTAAATTGTAATTACATTTAACAAAAAAAAAAAAAAACAAAAAATGTGGTCCAAAAAATTCCCACAGTAATTTAATATTCCCGTGGGAATTACCTCTCCCACAGAAGTTAAAAATTATAAGTGGAAAATTTTCCACGGAACTGGCAACTATGCTTAAAAATTCAGAAACAGCTGATTGTCACAAACAGCTGGTTGTCATTTCTTTTCGGTGTAGAAGATTTTCGCAGAGCAGCAACTGAATTGAAATGGCGCTCCGTTGTTTAGGCTTTAATTTAATAAAAAATAACAAAACATTGTTGCAAAATGCATGTAAAATTAACAGCGTCGCCGTGACAAATGTGGTAAATAGAAATCAATTGATAAAATTGCCTTTTTTTTCCAAGTAAACATAACCTTGCTTTTGCGCGCACCAAATCATGTAGAATTCCTATGGCACCGAAGTGACCGTGCATGCGGCGCCTGTGGCCGTCAAAAAACAGAAAGTCAGCAAGGCGATGAAGTCTTACTTAACGCGCGCCCAGGAGCACGATGAGTTCATGAAGACGCAGCAGCTTGAGTATGAAATTGGCAAAAGACATCTGGCCAACATGATGGGCGAAGATGCAGAGACGTTTACGCAAGAGGATGTCGATGTAAGTGACTGTAGTGTGTGTGTGCACAAATTAATTATTAATTTTTTTTGAATTTATATAGAATGCCATTTCATATCTGTTTCCCTCTGGCGTATTTGATCCGCGCGCACGTCCAGCCATGAAGAGTCCCGAGGAAGTGTTTCCGGCGCGCAAAGCCGCTGAGTTCGACGAGACGGGTCGACCATTTCACAGTATGTTCTACACTGGAAAACCAAACTTTTTCAAATTGTTATTTGTATGTTAAAAAATGTATGTACGTGCTGTATGTATTTTAAATTTCATATTTCAATATTCAGGATATTGTTGAAGAGTTAAACAAACTGAATGCGCTCGAGGAACGTTTGCTACGACGCGGCACTAAAGCAGATCCCAACGAACAAATGTAGACACTTTTATCTTAGATTTAGTATAATGAAAATTAATTTAATAATTCCTCCTGTGGCTTACAGCGATCTAGCTGGCTTTCAATGGATGCCCAAGGATCAATTGGAATTGTTGCTGGTCGAAAAGATTGCCGACATCGAGTACATGAACTTTACCAATGCCATGGATCGTTTGATACTGCATCCATATTCGTACAAATGCAAGACGTTCATTGATCGCTTCACCAAACCACTAATGGATCAGACAATGCAATTGCAAATACCTAAACCGGAAATTGATGAACAAGGGCGTGAATACATTACCACATATGGTGTGTATATCATTATAATTATATTTTACATCATTTTAATAATGCTTTAAATATTCTCTGTTTTTTTTTTGCAGAATGCTTGCGTAAGACCGCACGCGCTGATGTCACCATACGCTCACCGGGTACAGGAAAAATGTGGATTAATGGCAAGGATATTACATACTTTGATGATATTCAGAGTCGAGAGCAGGTGAGTGCATATGTTTTTCATACATTTATTATATAATGTGTATTTATTGCAATCTAACGAATTCGATTGTTTAATATATATTTCCTTAATATTCCAATATCTCGTCGTTATGGATATTTTATAGGATCCCAGTATTCAAAATAAAGTTATAAAATTTAAAATTAGTAATAAACAATCATCTATCAACACGTGCTCAAAAAATGGTTATGCTCAGAAAATGTTTATGCCTATTTATATAGCATACAATTATAATGCCTTTATCCTCAAATGTTACCCATATATTTTTCTAGTTGATAGCTTAATTTCTTCGAAAGATTGTGGACTAATTTTATATACAGATATAACAAACTGTGTATTATCTTACTTTTTCGATTATTTCCAATTTTTGAAATGCATTTTTGATTTAAATTTGTGTTGAAAAAAAAACTCTGTAGCCCATACGTAGCAAATTGCTGCACGCAACAACAACTTTGGCAAAATCTTGAGTTGATGCAGGTTTTGCATTCTTTGCTTTTGGTTCTTTCTTCAATGCACATTATTCTTATTGTGTTCTTCATTGGAAAAGGAAAACTTTAGCGACTTGAAATGTAAAATCTGCAGAGAAAGATCGCTGATGACGGGGCTTGGCTGCCTCTGAAACAGCTGTACGATCTGCCACTCAATGCATTTTGCCAATTGTTTGTTGTTTTATTTGTTGGTACAAAACACCCAATTTTTACCGACTGGATATTGAGCACGTTAAGACAATATCTTAAAATAATCAAAAAAGGTCGTAAACAGTGTGACCAGAAGCTGTATAAGAAAATATTCTTTTACTACAAAAAAATGGAATATAAATAAGGATTTTGCAATAAGAGCGCTACAAAAGTTATTTCAAGGGTTTTTCAACAGGGACGCTACAAAAGTAGAGCGACAGGGCCAGCAAACGACGCCATATTTCTTGCCGCTCTTTTGACATTTTTCTTCAGTAAGGTTTGCCATTTCATGATGGAAAGATATACGAGCCAACGAGTCAAAATTATTAATATTTACTACCGAAATTCGAATTCGTATATCTTTCCATCATGAAATGGCAAGTACCAAAGTACTTCCTGCCTCACTGTGCGTTGTCACTTTTTTGTAAATGGTAATTTTGAATACCATAGCAATGAACTAGGACTAAAAATACGAATTGAATGGAAAAAAACAGGATGTGATAAGTGAAGTTCTTACCACATAAAACTCAGAACAAATTATATAAATATACAAATCTTAAACGTCAAAATGAAGTTTACTTTTTTGATTTTTTTTTGTAAAGTATCCTTTCAATGAGCTGACAATAATAATAGTGTGCTCCAATTTTCAATTATCCATTACATGTAGAAAAATGTAGTTACGATGTTTTGTCTGTTCCAATTTATTTAGAAAAATTTTACAATTGCACTACTTACGATGCTAAGGTAAAAAGGGTTTATACACAAACAAAATGCATTGGAAGTAAATAATAGATTAAAATCGGAAGAAAAAAAACATAATCTCTACAAATACTCATATTTTCGATTTTCTACCATGACTACAAAGGAGGTAAAAATATTGGAAGTATTCACTTCTTAATCAACATTTTCCAAATAAGTAGTTACGATAATAAGTGTTATTTGTCTTTCTTTTCGTAGCCGCGGTAGCTCAGTGGTTAGTGCGTTGGACTACGAGTCGAAAGGTCCCCGGTTCAAGCCTGGACTGGGGCTAACAACATCTTTTCATAGAAACATTTTTCTATACCGCGCTACCTCTCGTCAGTAAATGGCAAACCTACGAGAGTAAAACCATTGCCTATGAAAAAGCTCTCACCCGCCGTTCGGATTCGGCAATAAACTGTAGGTCCCACCACTTTGAGTACAAATATAACACGCACAGCTCAAAATGGTGAGAGAGCTCGGCCGAAGTTCTGTACAGGACTGTAGCGCCAAACTATTATTATATTATTATATTGTCTTTCTTTCAAATTTGGACCGCGAAATTCAAATATATGACTTTGCAGGGACATGCTACTCATAAAATGTTTCCAAAACTGCAATAAAAAAATCCCAAAATGTTGGTTACGATTGTGTGTGATTGTTATCGACTATTTGCGTTTTGAATTCTGTATATTATGAATTGTCCAATTGAATCCATTCTTTTTCTTAGTCTAAATGTTTCAAAGTTCCATCGTGCAGTCACAAGCGAAACATTTTTAAAATGTGTCATAAAATTCTTATGAGCAGGACATTAGCAAGATGGAATTAACAACTTAAATGAAAACAGATACAAGATACAAGAGCTACGACTCAATTTCATTGCTTATTTGGTGTAGAGTTGAGTATTTTAATTTCTATACAAATTTCTAACGCAATATACGCAGCTACACTGAATACACACACCCAGAAAAAATCATGGTAAATTGATAGTATTTCAATAGAAAAACAATAATTTATTCCATTAAAATTGGTCAATAGGATGCGTCCGATTAGTTCAGTAATATTGAAACTGTTAATACAATGTGTGGTTATACCATAAATTTTATAATGTGATATTTTAATTACAATAAGAAAGACCTATACAAATTTAATGATACGTATTATTAATTTTATGGTAAAGTCGAATTACATTTTCCTAATAATTTATTAAAACAAAAATGTATTTTAGTTAATTTATTGTATAATTTATTATATTTAAATGTCGAAATCGATATTCACTTTTACAAAACACACATAAAAAGACACTTCTTGCTGCAAAAGATTATAAAACATTTAATGATTGCTTTGGTTTCCAATAATTGATTGTAGTACTTGAGTCTGCAGTTATTTTTGAGTCCGTTGCCATTATAGAAGTTCGATGTATTATTTATTTTCTGTAATAAATAAAAATATAACTATAAATAAATATATAAATATAATTTATTTACCATAAATACATTGAGTCCTTACCAATGTCACGTTTAATAATGTGGATTATTACAAAAAAATACATGCGACCATTTTGAGTACAGACGCAGAATGACGTATAAAACGAACATGTTTGTATTCGTTTTACGTTTTTTTACACCGCGGTAGCTCAGTGGTTAGTGCGTTGGACTGCGAGCCGAAAGGTCCCTGGTTCAAGCCTGGACTGGGGCTAACAACATCTTTTCATAGAAACATTTTTCTATACCGCGCTACCTCTCGGCAGTAAATGGCAAACCTCCGAGAGTAAAAACATTGCCTATGAAAAGCTCTCACCCGCCGTTCGGATTCGACAATAAACTGTAGGTCCCACCATTTTGAGTACAAATATAACACGCACAGCTCAAAATGGTGAGAGATGGTCGGCCTATGTTCTTGTAGGACTGTAGTGCCAAACTATTATTATTATAGGAGAAAACCATTAAAACAAAAGTATTTATTCTATTTAAAATAATATTATTGATATATTTAAATTTATGATAGTGAATTTTTCAAATACTATTGAATTAATTAGAAAACTTTTGATTTAAAAATAAAATACTATTAATACATGAACCATAAGATCAATGGTCGTACCATAATGTACTTAATGGTACATTTTCTTCTGAGTGCATCATACGACATAGGTTGAAATTTGGACCATTACTATATGTTGATGCAAAACTCAGTATTCTATTGTAAACATTTTGAATTACATTTTTTACGTGTACCGTTTTAGAACAAAACATAAATAATGCGGTTAAACAATCTCATTAGTGCCTCATTATCATACAGATAACTTAAAGGCTGACATTAAATAAATAAAACTATTAGTTTATCATATTCTGCGCGTAGGTTGGAAAATGCTGTACCTAAAATAAATAAAAAGTTGTATAATCTTTATCTGATGCCAGAGCAAACAGATTGAATTTCTAGGGAGTTGCTTTTAGTTTTAGTTTTTATTAAAATTATAGGCGCATACTCATACAGCCTAACCAATAAACAAAATAATGTCGACTTTAAAGAAAGTATCAGCTTTTTAACAAATAAATATTAGAGAAAATTGTCGGAAAAGCTGATACTATCTTTAAAGTCGACTTTATTTCGTTTATTGGTTAGGCTGATAGACAATTTAAAGTCAACTTTAAATTTAAAATCAGCTTTTTGACTATTTATTCTATAACAAATTTGTCAAAAAAAGTAGAATTGTCACTTTAAATTGTCTATGATTATGAGCCATAGTGTTTTTGTAGAAAAGAGTAACTTGATGATGATGCTTGTATACCTATGAACTAGCATTCAATCATAGAATTAATCAAAAGAAGCTGAGTTTTATGATAAATCCTTTTTAAACATATTCTTATAAGCCTCAAGATGTGTTTGGCATGTTTCAACTTCCGATTAAAATTATTTTTGAATTGCATTTTGATTGAACTAGGGTTTTTTTCGCTGTTTCAGTATCTCGTTTCTGTAACTTTATAGTTGATTGCTTTTCTCGATTTTAGGCCAAAAGTATGTGTATTTTTCTATATATATGTAACATTACCCCTTACCCCTCTTGCCAAATTAAATACGCACATTCTTCAAGAAATATTTATTGTTCTATTTATTTAAAAATCTAAATACTATATATATTTTTTGCAAAATTAATCACATACAGCCATTGCTTTAACAATTGTGTTTTCTTTTGTCATTGGATATAGAATAATGTTTATTAAATATATTTTGTAATTCAGAAATGTGTTTTTATTAGTGTATAAAACACAGTAGTTGTTCTTATGATATGCAATTGGAATTTCAACATGCACATACATATTTCATGTCAATAATTCAATTAAAATTTATATATATATATCAAATAATATTATAAAGACTTTTTAAATAATATATTTTTTTAAATACTGCATAGGATAAATACATTAGTAGGTAATTCTTAAAAATTGTTAATATTATTGATTGATCGCGTCACGCACGCAAGTTACAATTAAAACTAATTTAGCAAATTTAATTAATTACTATATGCGGTGATTGACATCGTTTATATATATATATATATATATATATATATATATATATATATATATATATATATATATATATATATATATATATATATATATATATATATATTTTGTTAGACATAAAATATAAATTCATTAAATGATTTAAACTTATTGAAATAAGTGTTAATTTTCTACGCAAATTGATTTGACAAATAACATACATTCATAAAGATTAAATAGTAATTTATTTAATTATTAATATATATCAAAATATCGCAAACATGTTAGTTATATGTTTTATGATGTTTCCTAAATCATTTAGCGTATTCATAGTACATCGTATTTTAGTGTGGTATTCGTACCATGCCGTATATATACGATACAATAGCACAGAAACGTCAATTTGTTGTTGCATCCCTTATAAAAGTGAAATTGCACAAGTGTTGTATTTGAGAGTAGCCCTGAGGCATGTTTTTTGGTGTTGTATTTTGTGAAGTGAAATCAAAAATTTTGAAATTTAAGACAAATAGTGCACATACAATGTTAATTTATTTGTTTTTCTTTTCAAATTGATGAATATTTACGATAATTTAAAAAAATCTAATTTTATAAGAATCAGCTGCATTTAATTGACGAAGTATTTAACAAGCAGAAAAGTGATGCTCACAGTTCAATTCAGTACTGTCGTATTCGTACAATGTCGTACCAATACCATGCAACTGTGAATACTCTAATTGAATAAAACGGTTTTTTAGTTGATGAGATTTACTAACTTAAAAGTTGCAGTACATGATTGTTGTACTTATGGATCCCGATAAATCTGTAAAAAATATTTTTTTAGAGTAATCTTTGATCTATTTTGATTCATATTTCTGGGACCATAGTAGGTATTTTTAAAACCAATATTTGCTGTGTGTTATGTATTTTTAAGATTGTTGCTCTTTTGGATCCCGATATATAAATCTGTTGAAAATAATTTTTGAGTCTAAAATTTGATCTATTTTGATTCATGTTTTTGGGACCATGATAGTAGGTATTTTGAAAACCAATATTGATTGTGTGTTATGTATTTTTATGTCTAATCCTTAGATTAGGTAACATGAGAAATTTTGAAGTAGGGACATTTTGATAGTAGGTGTAATGATAACTGCAAGAAATATGAATGTTATAATCGATCAAAGACGCCTATACATATGTCATAATTAATGGTCCAGATGTCTCTAAGTTTTACGACTCCTAAAAATAACAGCATACTTCTCATCGCAAAAGAATTAATTTTTATTTGGGTAAATGAATTTCGATTTTTTTTAGAATGAGGTATGTATATTTATAAAAGTTAGCGGATGGACAGATCACGATCATTTTCAGTACTCGATCATTTCAAGTAATCTATAAGCTGAGTTTCATTGATCTAGCTTCTCTGGTTTTCTTGTAATTGTAATTCAAACAGACAAACGGACATATCTAAATCGAGTCAGATGGTGGTGTTCATTTTACATATTACAGACCTAATCCTGTGTATATACATTCCAGAGAATATCATGTAAAAAAAGACACACATTAATGGGAAAATATTAGATTGATTCAACAATCTCAAAAGGCGTAAAAGAATTTATAATTCGGTAATACAAACACAAATTTTCTTTTTCAGTATACCAAGTCCATTTTAAAATTCAAACTAGAATTTTTTATCCGTGTAAAAAAGAAAAAAACGTATAAAAACATTTTGTTATTTCAAAATCGTATAAAAAAGGATTAGGTGTACTCTTTCACTCCTGGTGTACTTTAAAAAAAGAGCGTGGCTTTACATTTAACGACTACTAAGTAAAGGTTTTCCTAGAAGCACGGTTTTTCGTTTTTGTCGTATTTTATTGAAACTGAACGTATAGGAAAAATTACTGAATTGTTCTCAGAATATCTAAATCCATTGAAATATTTAACTTGCAGTGTCGAAAATTTACTCAAATGTGCATTCAGTGCAATTTCATATTTTATCGTTGTAGAGGTACAAGTTTTTGAAATGCATTTCGAACTAAAGTTTTTAAAAATTTTATAGTATTTATTTTTTTTTAAATGTCGGAGTTGATATGCATGCCATACGCGAGACTCAACTTATATTCATCAGTTGACACTTGACACTTGTTTATCAGAAACTGTCAAATAAATAAAAGACTTTTGTTAAACCATCTATTGATTTTGAAATTTTAAAATGTAGTTTGTTAGTATAATTCTAGATTTGATCATAATTTGTCACCTCAGAAATATCATGATAAACTCCAAATTGTCTTCTGTATTGTGAACTTGCTGAAATGATTATCTTAAAGTCCAAGATTTTTCTAATATTTTCAAAGTTTTGCCTTATCGTTTTAGTTGTTATTGTCGATTCTTAATTCATAAATTATTATTTTAATATTTTGGTAAAATGCCTATACTACACTCATTTCCTTAAATTATTCTTTTGTTGATTGGAAATCACAATCAATAATTTATCGATTACTTTGCTCGCCTGTTGTTGCTGTGTGAGCAACGCCTGCTTCAGCTCTTGTATCTCCTGCGCCAAAAACTCCATGCGTTCCGCAGTGTCGTCCATCTTTGTGGTCAGTGTGGTGAATTGGCTAACCTCCAACTCATCCACTTGGAATGTTTGACTCTTATTATTGTTGTATTTGTTCTTGTATGACATATACGTGGCCGCTGAATTCTTCGCCGATATGGTATGGCCGAAATGTTTGCGCATTTTTCCAATTTCATACGCCTTCATGAGTATATCGCGCGGCAAACGTTTCTCGCTCGGATTTAGCGGTTTTACACACAGCACCACACGATAGGCTTGCGGCGAAACCAATGCCGTATAGTGTAGTAAATTACGCAACCACGTCGGTAGATAGCCGTTAAAGAGCGCCGACTCAATATACGATATCAGTTTTGTTTGACGCACTAATTTCGAGAGTCCTGCGGTCTTCTTTAATCCCTGTATGTCGTGCACTGCTATGCCAACTAGCAGATTCATCAGTATGATCGTCACAAATAACAGAAAAAGCACAAACGTTATCTGTGCGCTCACCTCGAGCAGAAATGGCGGATCCTTGCCATCGGGATCGTTGATCAGCAACGAGAGATCCTGCTCGCCGATCATCATCACCAGCACCGATATGAATCCCATAAAAGGATTGGCAAACGACGAGGACGACGGAAAGATGACACAAAAACTGATCGTGAAGCCGATCAACATGCATGAGTAGGCCATAAAGAGTTTCGCGAATTCGCCCTGCACGCGCGTGTACATAGCCACATAGACGTCGAACACCGGCAGTTGTCCAATCATCAGCATAAGATTCGTCCAGCCGAGCAGCACGGCAAAGGCGCCTATGTGGTTTTGAAACGTATACGTCTTATTTGTGTAGATGTACGAGATGACAAAGACGCTCGTTATCACGAACCACTCCATGATGTTCTCCACCTGTATCACATAGTGCTTGAAGGACGAGTAGCCCGTGATGCCGTACAGCTTTCGAAAGATCTCAACGATGGTGATGGCGACCAGCACCCACCACTGCATCTCCATGACAAATGGATTATTTCGCAGCATGTCGCCAAGTATGGACTGTTTCTGGCACAGCTCTTGCGCCTGTATCGTAGTGTTATCGTCCTTGCTGCCATTGTAGCAATTGTGCGCCAGCGCCGTCAGCACGTACAGCGTCAAAAACAGCACGAAAGTGAAGCAGAATATGAGACGTCCAATGTAGTACTTGCGAATTTTGCCCCACTTTATGTACAGAAACGATGAGCACAGCGGATGTTCGAGTATCTCCTTCTGACCCTCGTCGACAAATGTGTTCAAGTAGCTGATCTCGCGCGGATGACAGTGCTGTAACAGCTGACGAAAGTCTAGTTCCAGCTCCACCTCGCGATTGACCGGATCCTGCGAGTGGTGTAGCGTAATCGCTGCATCGAGTTTCTGGCGTATCATTGCCACCGATGCGGGTGTCTTGCGAGTGATCACGTTCAATGCAGATGTACCTTTCTTGGACTTAGTTGTCACATCGGCACCATGAAATATCAACATTTCGACGCATTGCGCCAAACCGTCCAGCGCGGCCAGATGCAGCGCCGTAAAGCCATAGATGTCCTTGTGATTTACATTGGCGCCCCATTGTATTAGAGTCTCCAGTATGTCGAACGCATTCTCCGATTTGCCAATGGCCGCATGCAGCGGCGTGCGATGATCAAAGTCCTCAGCATTCGGATCAGCATTGCCATTACGCAACAGCGACTCGACACACTCTAGGCTGGAAGTGCGCGCCGCCAGATGCAGCGCCGTAAAACCGCGATGGTTCTTGAGCTTGGCATCGGCGCCTTTGGCCAGCAATAGATCAACGCATTCGACGTTGCCCTCGTCGGCTGCCAGATGCAGCGCCGTCGACTCCTTTTCCCGTATGCAAATACGTACGTTGGCATCGGCACCGGCGGCCTGTAGAAGCGTTTCCAGACACTGCGCATTGCCCAGATCGGCGGCCAAATGTATGGCATTTGTGCCGTTTGGCTTCAGAGAATTGACATCGGCGCCCTCGGCGATGAAGAGCTGCAGACACTCGAGTGCATTGGCGCGCACTGCGCAGTGCAACAGACTTTCCTCACAGTTTGGCTTGGTGGTGTCGATAGTTATTTCTGCACCGTTATTAATCAGAAATTTTGCTGCCTCTGCAGCATTGCCAAAGGCGGCGCAGTGCAGTGGCGTGTAACACTTTGGCTGCAGATTAACATTCAATTGTTGGCCGACGAGATAGCTAAGCGTCGACAGACAGCCGCTAAAAGCACCCATATGCAGCGCGCTAATGCCATTCTGATCGCAAAAATGCAGCTCGGCACCAATTTCAACTAGCTGCTCGAGCAGTTCCCAGCGTTTGAGAAACGCAGCCCATAAGAAACTTAAATTTTTCTCCATTTTGGAGGCTGACGCAAAGTACGTTTTGAGATTTTCGGCGACGACGCTGCCCTGTTCGATGTCCTCCAGGAAGCGTACGCGGCCCGCGGCACTTTTCATCTGATCGATGAGACTGATGCGCAGCGTATCGTTGCATATTTGCACGCTCAGCTCGCTGGTCGGCTCCTCGAAACTGTCGTACATGCTGGGTGCGCTCTCGGCAGGTGGCGACGGTCCGCATTCCATGTACTCGAACTCACCAGGCGTGGGATACTGTGCTTCGATCATGGCGTCGGTATTGTTGCGCCATCTTACAATTAAATTCGGTGGAATTGATTTGAATCTGAAAGTGGAATGAATATTACAAACAATAACACATTTTATTACAAAAGAAAAATATAACAATGTTTCAGGTTACAGGGTTCTACTAGTTAGAACCTTTTAACTTCTGTTACTTGATTAATATAACAAATTGAATACAAATGAACTAAACTAAAATGTAGGAATTGGATAAACTTAATAAAATGCATAGAGACTAAATTCTAATGAAGAGTGATTTTGAACTATTGATGTTTTAAAAATGTGAAAAACAAACCATAATTTTACGATATCGGTTATACCCAATATGCCACCGGGTAAGCGTTTAAAAAATAATCATAATTGCCTTTAAGGTCTAGTGTGTTTTTCAAATCAGTTTCAAATATAAAATAAGTGCTATTTTTAGCGCTTACTCTGAATTTAAAATGATTTAATAATAACATTACCAAAAAGGGCAGTGAAAATTAGGAGCAAAAATGTAGTGACGCTAAAAACAGTATGTTTTTTTAAGATTGCAATAGAAACCCTGACAAAGAATATAACATAACAACGCGCGTCCAAATCTAATAGCTTACAGAAATCTATTAGTGTTTGGACTTGTGTGAATATTTCAAACAATATACCGACCGCCCCCGTAAACCTTGAATAGGCCCCAGAATTATATTCGAGAGCTTGAAACATACAAGCTTAGAAAAACACGTCTACCACATTTGGATGCTGGCTATGTTTTAACTTGCACTGAAAAACTCGACTATTGAATTTCTCATGAAAATGAAATGAAACGTATGTAACTCATTTTCAAAATCCAAAATCGTTCCAACACATCCAACCGGTTTCTTCTAAACATAAAATTAAATTTTTTTTATTTATTTTCACGTTCAATGTTAAATAAAAACCAATTAATACTTAGTGTATCTTTCGAAAAAAATAATTAATGACTTTTATACAAATTGTATACAAAATAAGTGTGTCGACATTTTTCGTTTTGTCGATTTTTTAGAAATACAGAAATTGCGTGTTAATAAACGTTGGTTTTGAAAAGTTAGTAGCTAATATTAAAATATTTTCAAAATTTTTTTGGTAGGATTACAATGCACTGAAAGAGCAGCTTCATAATATTGAAGAAAATTGACCTTAAAATCAAGTTTTATGTCCAAACTTTGTACTAATCTTCTACTTTTATCCAATATTCGTTTTTATAGAATTTAATACAAAATCAAGTTAACTATATGTTTTATGGTTTTAAATATGTGTATTTCCCCAGCAAACATTATGAGTCTTTTAAGACTCCGAAATGTGTCATATTTATGAGTGTTAACCTCATGTACGAACTCTTAAAAGAGTCCAAAAAGGCTCCCGACTCCTGGGTAGAGGGTCCCCTCATATTTCTGACTCTTATATTACTTCTAAAACACTCATATATGAGCACTTAATAGAACCCAATAAGGCTCCCAACCCCTGGGTAGAGGGCACCATTTTATGATCCCAAAAACCCTCATATTTCTGACACTTTTATTACTCCTTAAATACTCATATATGAGCTCTTAAAAGAGCCCATAAATACTCCCAACCCCTGGGTAGAGGCACTATTTTATGAGCCCAAAAATCTTCATATTTCTGACACTTTTATTACTCCTAAAACACTCATATTAGAGCACTGAAAAGATCCTAAAAAGGCTACAGAAACTTGGGTAGTGCACACGCTTTAAAGAGCGCAAAAATCCGAGTATTTTTGATCATTTTAAAATATTCTTAAAACATTCACATTTTTAAGAATTTCCAGACACCACAATTGCTTCATTTTTGGAGTTTTTCTTTCTTCAGAAATATAGAATCTGTCTGAAATTAATCCAATATAGTACATGTTCATGTTTATCTTAGTCCAGATATCCGTGTCTGTTGAATTTACACTAATATTTTATTATTTTTCATTTGATTTCAAATTCAAAACGAATATAAGTATATCAATTTTATTTAAACAGTAGGCTCCTAAAGCCAGCATAAATAGGATACTTTTATGACTCCCTTTTCTGAGTGCTCCTAAAATACTCCTAAATTTGATGATTTTATGAATTTGATTTGAGGGGGCTCCTAAAGCGCTCATGAATGGGACTCTTTTATGAGTCAAATTTTGGAGCGTTCCTAAAACATTCTGAAATATAGAACTTTTATGAATCTATTTTCTGAGCGCTCAGAAACAAATTGCTCAGAACAAAATGCTTTTAGGAGTCTAGTTTATGAGGGCTCCTAAATAACTCCTAAATGTGAATCTTTTATGAGTAATATTTTTGAGAGCTCCGAAAACAGTCTTAAATGAGATACTTTTAAGAGTCATTTTTCTGAGGGCTCATAAAACATTCAAAAATTGGTCTCCTTTATGACTCCAATTTCAGAGCGCTCCTAAATTGCTTAATAGGTCTGTTGATATGATTTAAAAAGTCATTGAATAATGTTTATACATTTTTAAAAACATTATTTTCTATGGTACTTTTAATTATACCCTACACTAAGAGTGAAAGGGTATATTCAGTTTGGTACGCCGTTTGTAACACCCAGAAGGAAGCATCTCCGGTATGGAAAAGTATATATATTCTTGATCAGCATGACCTCCTGAGTCGATTTAGCGATGTCCGTCTGTCCGTCTGTCTGTCTGTCCGTCTGTCTGTCCGTCTGTCTGTCTGTCTGTTGAAATCCCTAAGACTTTTAAAATTGAAGAGCTAGATAAATGAAACTTATAACTTAGATTACTAATATACCTACGCTGTATGTGCGAAAAAATTGGCGAGATCGGTCCATGGTGACCTATGATCCGACCACTTATGTTCAAATACCACATATAAAATGTACATATAAAGATCAATTTTTATGTATACGTGCTTAGGTAAACTTTGTTGGTCAAATATATATTGACATCATGCTCAAATACATGATAATAATGTTTTCCGGCGAAAAGACTTGTGGTTCACAAAAAAAAAATCGAAATTCGGTACACCTACCCATTTGTAAATATGGGTATCAAATGAATGGAAATTCTTCAGCGATTGAATGTTTGTAGTTATTTTCAGGATTCGTATACCCTGGTGACCTATATATCACTTTGAATGGTAACCACACATATGTGTAGGGTATTTATAGTCGGCTTAGACCGACTATAATTTTGATAATCCTAACTATCATAATTACACCTACTTTAAAATTTCCCATGTGATCTAACCTTCCCAACTGGTTTTTTTTTTATGCCCCAATTTCATATTTCTACAAGCCTCTACTTCAGTACAGTGATGTTCCATTTTAAATGTTTGCAAGTGGCGTGAAGCCAAAATCTATAGACTTTTTAAATTTAGACCTTAATTAGCACCAATCACCAAATATTAATTTTGTGTTTTCTGCACCGAATTATACTACGTCATACATTTTTAGAAACATTTCATTTCCAAATTTATTAATGATGAACCCTGTTTATTTTGATTTTATGTTCGGACCACAATTATTATTACTAATTTGTACACTAATTTAAAATGCCAGTTGTTAATATTGCAGTTGTTAATATTTAATTAAATAAATCTGCAAACGCTACACTCGTTGTATCCATGTATTCGGGTGCGGCCAGTTTGTATAGAGATTTTCCAATTTCATTTCACTTTAAAGTTTTTAGTTTTTTTTAAATGAAAATATTAAAGGAACTTTTAAGAACTATAGTGAAGACAAAAAACGCCTGCAATGGCAACAACGCGCATTCACCGACAACCGATTTCATTGTTGCATCGAATTGAACTGAACTCGAAAACTGTAAAACGTTCGACAAACCATCGAACGACTGAGCGGCGCTTGAGAGAATTCGTATTACTTTTGTCGAAACTTAATCATTCAACAAATAATTTTACTACCTGTTTGTGTCGTGTTATTTATATTATACATATTTTTTTTTTGAACGTTATTTATTATTAACGTGAATTTAATTTAATTATATATGTTATGTGTCGTATTTCATTGTATCAATAACAAAAATATTCAAAAGAAAGAAATACGCAACGGTTACGCCTAATAAACATTAAACAATATTTAAAAAAAAAAAACAAATAAACATATATATTGAAGGTAATTTTAATTGAATTTGGTTCGAATCCTTAATTATGGAGGCCTAACTTTATTTATTTTGCATATTGTTTCATTCGTTTTTTTTTTGAAATATTTCGGATAACCCCATTTGCAAATTTGTGTAACGAGCTAATTATTACCAAGATATTTCATACCCGAGATAAATCTTTATCAGATAATTCTTCCTCGGACAATTGTATCCGAGACCCTGAAATTATTCTATTTCGAGATAATACTTTCCGTTAATTTAATTAATCGGAAAAGGTGTTTCATTCGATTTTTTGTATAATATACGAAATGGGGTTAAATGATATCGTATAACCCCATTTGAAAATTTGTATTACGAGACAATTATACCCAAGACATTTCATTACCGAGATAATTCTTCGTCAGACAATTCTTCCTCGGACAATTGTAACACAGACTCCGATATTATTCTATTTCTAAATAATACTTCTCCGTTAATTTCTCCATCGGAAATGTAGGCTTAACTTTATTTATCTCCCATATAGTTTAATTACTTAAATTACCCCACTGTTTGGCATGAATCCCTAAATATGGAGGCTTAACTTTATTTATTTTGCATATTACTAAAATACTAAAATTAGTATATTAATTAGATGTTTCATTCGATTTTTTAAAATATATCGTCTAACCCCATTTGCAAATTTGTGCAACGAGACTATTATTCCCAAGACATTTCATACACTGCATTGACGTACAAATAATCATATTAGCAAACAGAATTGCTGAATTAACGAATAAGTTTTCATTAAATTAGTGAATTTCATTGCTGAATTGATTAATGAATGCAATTAATGTCGGTTGCTATATTTACGTCGATTATTTTTTTCTGTGTACCCGTGATCAATCATACCAGATAATATTTCCCCTTTAATTTCTTCATCGGAAAATTAATTAATTAAGATAATTCCTACTTTTATATGAATTTCCGGGAACCTGACTATTTTTTCCCAGTTAATTCTCCGTTCAAAAATGTTTATCCCTTTTATCTCCGAACTTTCTCAACTTTATACCAACCTGTTTGCATTATTATTCTCGGACAATGGTTGTTCGGCATCATTCTTGGTAACAACACTGATGGAGCGTGTCATGCGACGCGGTTTGGCGGTACCCTCTTTATATCCTAGATTTTCCATTTCGTTTGATTCGCTTGAAAAATTTTCAGTGCTTGTGGTGGCGAAGTGCTGCTGGTGCTCTGCTTATTCGAAAGCAACATTTATTATAAATTCTTCAATTACTGAGACGCTGCGGTTAAAATCCGTTCCAGACACTATTGAAACGATCTATATTTCTGTTTTGTCTATAGATATTTTAAGTTCTGCTAGTTGCCGAACGTCATGTTCAAAGTCGTTGAATTTTTTCATTTATTTATTTAATTCATTTATATAATTTATTTATTTTATTATCTATGATGTGACGGCTGCTACACAATTCTATACACTTTGTGTATTTCGTTGAGCTGTCTGTGTAATTGAGTCTCTAATTAATCTGAAAAAAAAAAAAATAATAGACAAAAGAAATCAAATATAATGCAAATAATTAAGTACATGAATTTTAGTTTTGTTTTTTTTATTTTGTGTATTTATTTGTTAATATTAAATTACTCGTGCAAACGGAAGTTTATAAATTGAATAGTACTACACAGTATTTTACACTTGATTGCTTCGGCAATCTCTAAAAATGTTTTTGATTTGTACTTTTGTTCTACCAACCATGCTGTCTGGCCAACGGGCACTTTTACTGGCTCATATAACGTACCGCACTGCACTGATTTTTACAAATTACTCAAATGTTTTACTCGACTTTGTTATTCTAAAATGTGTCTTTTTTTTCAATTTAATTTTTGCAATTGTTCTCGGTTATAGTTTATCTTGCTATCTATATTCAGTTTATTCCCAACTTATCACCGGCAGCATCTTGATAAGTGTAGAATGTATTGGTCCGGCAGTTACTTTGCGTCACAACCTCAATTATTTGCTATGTGGATTCTTTTGAAGTTAAGCTTGTGCCAGAGATAACGATGTTTGATAACATTTCACATAAATGCTACGAGAGATAAAACCGCACAGCATCTACTTTATCGTATTGTCAATCATATCAGTTGTCGTCACTCTGCGCTTAAGTGTCTGTCATTGGTTCTATTTTAGAAATACGCAAAACAAACATGCAAAAAAATCTAGTTGTTTATGGAAAATTTTTCGTTTTCAAAGTTACAATATCGCTTTCTCTTTGGGACAAGAAATAATAATTTGTTTGTAAATAACTCATACGTCATGTTGTGCCAGGTGATATGGTTTTATGGAATTGTTGATTTGGAATTTATAGAAACTGATCTCCTTAAATAATTACATTTTTAAAATAAAACAATAGTCTTTATGTCTTTAAATTAATATAAAAAAAACAGAAATTTCCCCTCGTATAACGTAAAAATAAAAAGGATTCGTCCAAAAGCGTCCATGATAGTTTTTTTAGCTTTCAAATGCATTTGTATTTATTTCACTTGATTTTACTACACAATGTATTAGAAATGAGATTCCTATATATTGGAAAAATTGGTCTACATGCATTTTTCGTACATTTCTCCATTTTTATTCGTGTATCTGAAAGAACGCATATTATTCATATGTTGTAGAAGTGCAAAGCAAGACGTCAATACTTGTGATTCTCTTGAGTCGTCAGAACTGAGAACGAGTAGGGTTGCATATTTAGTTATGCTTACATCTTCATCAGCAAAATATATTTGTTATACACTTTTTCAAGTATTTATAGCAATCTTTTTTGAGAGAAGACATCCCCAGAAAAAATTTTAACAGGGTCGAGACAGTTTAGAAATTTTGTTTCGACTGTTCTGCCCTTTTCCAAAATATGTCGTGAATTTGCTATTAAAACACCACAAAATTATATTAATATTAATTATTACGGTTAATTAATTACGATTTAATTATTTATTGGAAAATATGTTTGTTTATACTGTTTCCTATTGAAATTTTATAAAATTATATATTGTAAACCGATTTTCCAATTTTTAAATGTAATGACTGAGTTTTATCACTAAGTAAAAAAATTTAACTCCTCGTTATCACAGTTTTATGATATTTCAACTATTATTCAACGAAATATCTTTGTGCTTATATATATAAAAAAAAAAATAATACCAAAAATATTTAAAAACCTGTTTACATAAAAACAATTAGCTATTAAAAAATATTGCTTATAATATATGCAATAGGACAAACAATTCTGGGAATCTAAAAAATCCCCTTTCAATTGATCTATCATATTAGGCAAATACAGTTATAAAACAAGCTGCTTTCAATAAATTTTAAAAATATTTTTTAATATTAATATTATTGTATGGAGGAATATGGATAACAATTGATATCAATAACACTTTTTGCCATGCCCACCCAATACATCAATTCTATATCATTCGATGGTGCTGATTTTGACTGCACACTCATTTTGTTTCTAATACGTAATGTTTTTGAGAAAAAAGCCGTTCTCACTACCACTACCTAGAATGAAAATTTACACTGAGAATAAAATGCTACAACATACATCTAGGGGCTGCTTTTACGCGTTCAACTGAAATTAGGTGTTCGATGTCACAGTGCCCCTTTTTGAGTGATCAAATTTTATAAAACAGATATAATAAGCAGTAGTAATGTTGGTAGATATTTGTCATTTGTAGGTTATTGGCTTTCGCATGTTCAAATTGTTTAAAATTTTGTGTTAAAAATAATTGTTTAAAATTTTGTGTTAAAAATAATTGTTTAAATATAAATGAAATTGTTTTAGGATATTTTTTTATTGTCGTTTGTGTTTAATTTTTAACACAATTTCATTTAATTTTAACACAATTTCATTTAATTTTAACCCTTTTTTCCTTCAGTGTAGTACTGTTGAAAAATAGTTTTGAACAATAACTTTAAACGCAATTATTCTCTTAACTAGTTGGACCTGTGTACTACTCGTGCAAAGATTTTGTGAATGCTATGGGGTAATTTTACAAAAATATATAAAGAACATTTTTATTATTTATTTTCGATAGTCTCATTAAGTTTGTTTGGTGGGTTCACTATATATCCAAATTTTAAGTAAATTTCGTGCAGAGATTTTTTGTCTTTGTGTTTTTAGTTTTGTTTTTGTATTTATGCTTTTGATTTCTGTCGTTGCTTTTGTTTTTATTTGTGTTTTTGCTTTTGTGTTTTTGTTTTTGTGTTTTGCTTCTGTGGTTTCGCTTTTGTGGTCTGTGTTTTTATTTTTGTTTCATTTTCCTTTCCTTTTGTTTTTGTTGTTGTGTTTGTGTTTTGCTTTTATTTTTGTGTTTTTTTTTATGTTTGTGCTTTCGTTTTTGTTTCTGTTTTTTGTGTCTTTGATTTTGTTTTTGTGGCTTTGCTTTTGTGTCTTTGCTTTTGTTTTTTTGTCTTTGATTTTACTTTTGTGTTTTGTTTTTGTGTTTTTGCTTTTGTGTTTTAATTTTGCTTTTGTGTTTTTGATTATGTTTTGTTTTTGCTTTTGTTATTTGTATTTGATTTTGTTTTTGTATTACCATCTTTTGTTTTGTTTTTATTTTGCTTTTGTTTTTTGTGTTTGCTTTAGTTCCTGCTTTTGTTTTTGTATTTGATTTTTGCTTTTGTTTTTGTGTTTTTGCTTTTGTATTTTTTTTTTTTATTTGAGTTTTTTTTCATCTTAGCTTGTGTAGTTATCGAATTATGTCGTTTTGAAAGATGTGGTTGTATGGGAGGTGCCACGCCCCTTTGTCAAATATCGCCCATATATAGCCTATGACACTCTCCGGACTCCATAGTATCCTGGTAAATCGGTTCAGCGGTTTAAACGTGATGCTAGAACAAACAGACTGACCGACAGACTGACAGACGGACCAAAAGTTTTATATATATAGAAGATTAATTTTACTATATTAATGAATTATAATTCGATAAGTGGATCCAACATGTAAATTTTGGGATTTAAAAAAAAAAAAATGTTGGTGGAAAAATCAGATAAATACTGTCATTTTTACAGTAATTTATAAAGGACTTTTCAATAAGAGCGCTACACAAGTTTTTTTCAAGGGTTTTTCAACATAAATATTTTCAATTTAAAATATTTCCAATCAACACAGTTTTCGTCAAAAAATCTAGAAGTTCACAAAAAGGGTTTTTCAACCGGAACGCTACAAAAGTAGAGCGACAGGAACAGCAAACGACGCCATATTTCTTGCCGCTCTTTTGACATTTCTCTTCAGTAAGGTTTGCCATTTCATGATGGAAAGATATACGAGCCAATAACGAGTCGAAATATTTAAAATTTACTACCGAAATTCGAATTCGTATATCTTTCCATCATGAAATGGCAAACCTTACTGAAGAGAAATGTCAAAAGAGCGCCAAGAAATATGGCGTCGTTTGCTGTCCCTGTCGCTCTACTTTTGTAGCGTCCCTGTTGAAAAACCCTTTATGTAAACTTTTAGATTTTTTGACGAAAACTGTGTTGATTGGAAATATTTTAAAAATTAGGACCATTGAAAAAAATCTTAGTAATTTTGATCGTTAGTTTTAATTATGCTCAGCACCACCATAAAGAACATTTGATAAACTGTATTTGATGAACTGTACGAATAAAAGGGATGCCGAAATGGTTAAGAATTACAACAAAGATCAATAATGCACTGAAAAAAATATTTACCTAATTGAAGTAAAATGCTCAATAGAAAATTTCACGGAAACACATATTTTTTTTATTTGAAAAAAAAAAAATCGTTGATTTAAAGAAAACTGTCTTTGATTACAATAAAAATGGGCTTGATTTAAAGAAATATATTCTATGGAGCTAAGTCATTCCCATATTTACTTCAAATTGGTAAATTCTTTTTTTTTGGGTGTGAGAAAGACAGAGGTAACGCAGACAATGGCCGTACGTTCTGACGTTTGTACTCTTACAAAAATTTAAAAATTGCACTTTAGAAGTAAAAGTTCAACTTTAAAATTTAAAGTGACACATTAAAATATAAAATTTATTTAAAATTTAAAGTAAACACTTTGTAATGTAAAGTTTTCAAATACGGCTGACTTCCATACATGCACACTTTTAATTATAAAGTGTTTTCTCGGTGTAAAAAGTGTTTAAAATTTCGCTGGCAAGGGTGTAATGTAATCCTTTATCGAAGACTTGTTCATCATTCTCGATAGTGTTTAATCTATTAAATTTAAACGTATTTAATTCATACACTTGTGGGTTCAAAAATATTAGAAAAGATTTTAAAAGTCGATAAAAAGCGTTTATGAATTCGTGGAATTCTATAGTTTAAGAAAATATTTTTATTTCCAATTATGGCATTAAATACAGGCAAACTATGAGGATTTTTATTTGCGCAGACGATTGCATTCAATACCCGCCCGCTACTTTTGAGCAATATTTGGCTTTGTTATCATATTTAACTAAATAACTGCGTCTTTCGTCACGGACAATTGAAATAAACGACATTTTAATAATTAATTCATTCATAGTTGGCAAATGACTTGATATCTAAGTATCGTAAAAAATGCACAACTTATTCGATTGTGTGAACGAATGCAACGGACGTGATCTATGCGATGGCGCTGTAGTTCATACTAAATTTAATTCGTTCTCTGACAAACAATAAAAATCAGTGCAGTAACGTGTTTTTACACTCGCAAAAAAAATTAGCTATGTGTGAACAAAAAAAAAAAAAAACAGTAGAAAAAATTATTTTTATTAATTTTTCAAAATCTTGTGTAGTTTTTCAAATATACCTCCTTTGAATGCCAATACAATACAATATATATCTATCTATCTCTAATTTTATTTATCCATCATAACGTACCTTTTATTTTATTCTTGTTGATTCAATTATAATTTAAGTCAATTGGTCGCTGCTCCACCGTTTGCCTCTGTACAACCTGAGCGCCCTTGAACCTGAGCGAAAAAAAATACATCTTGATCATTTGAGTTTATCTTCATCTTCTTCAAATTTCTTTAGATATACACCACATACATTTTTATATATACATATAGACTAAGTAATTCTCTTTATTGTATTCGGATTAAATTAGTAGTGACTGCAGTCAAACGTTGGATGTATCGCGCATATACTAAAAGATACAGATACAACACAGTCAGAATAACATTCATTCGATGTAAATGGTTTTATTTTATGCGACAAATTAAAGGATAATGCAATACAACAACAGCCACAAATGGCTTTTGTAGTGCATAGCTTTGAATACACTTATTGGGTTAATACTCAAAACACTGAATATTCGCGTAAAATGCTCCATTTACAGTCGTAAAAATATTTTTTTCTCATGTGTATTATGTAGAATTCAAGATTATGGTCTTTAAAATGGGTCATAGTTATTTTGCGATGACTGTGGAGTTTGTATTTAGTTATTTATAATTTCATTATTATGTGGGCAACTTTGTTTTGACTATTTAAAAAAATAAAGCTTAAAGTGTTCACTTTCAATTACTGCATTAGAAATTCCATTTTTCATTTCATTTTTCTATGGGTGATAACGATTCTTCCATTATTTAGTTTTTTAATTTTTAAATAAAAATCCACAGTAAAAAAATCCAGTTTTTTTAGTTTTTAAATAAAAAAATCCACATGCGAAACAATTTCAAGCATCCCCAGACAAAATGGGCAGGATCGAGGCAGTTCAGAAATGTTTCTTCGACATATTTCAAACAGACAAAGGCGGAGTTTGTATCAAAAGCAGTCTGTTTTATGCCCGTTCCCCAAATATGGCGTGAATCTGCCATAAAAATTCCACAAAAATTTGCAACCTGCTATACATTTCTCAAGATATTCCATTTAGCTGAGCGTTTGCCAAAAATATTCCTGAAAAATTACAAAAATTTTGTCTCGGGATGTTTTTTTTTAAATAGCCACCCAGACAAAATTTTTGGCAGAGTCGAGGCAGTTCAGAAACATTTCCTCGACATATTTCAAATAGACAAAGGCGGAGTTTTTATCAAAAGCTAACTGATTTCTGCCCATTCCCCAAATATGGCGTGAATCTGTCATTAAAATACCATCAAATTCTACAACCTGCTATACACTTCTCAAGATATTCCATTTAGCTGTGCGTTTGCCGGAAATATGCCCGAAATATTCCTGAAAAATGACAAAAATTTTGTGTTGGGTAGGTCGCGGTACAGTCGGCTAGAGATGAGCACGTGAGTAGATTTTAGCGTGATTCTCGTGATTCTCTTGATCACACGTTTCTTCTTAATTTACTCATGTGATTGCTAGTGAGTGTGAGTAGAACAAAGAAGCCCGTGAGTGAACCGAATATTTTGCAGAATATAAAAAACGTGATTTTAGCGTGATAGCGTGATCGTTTTGTGATTTTAATTGAAATTAAATTTATGAGTGAGTGTGAGTAGAACAAAAGAAGCACGTGAGTGATTAGAAAATTTAGGATACTTACAGAACGAGTTACAAAAAATTGGTTTAAGCGCAAAAAGGTTGATTTATTGGACTGGACTTCATGTAATACGGAACTAAATTCTATATAAAACTTGTGGAAGTTTATAAAAACTAAGGTCAGCCAGAATAAATTTGAAAATTTAGCAAAACTTGACGAAATGACAAAATTGGAATCGCGAACGATTCGAAAATAAGTTAGCAATAAAGTAATTGTAAATATACCATAAAGATGGTATGTAGTCATTAAAAATATAGATATTCCATCAATATGTTTAGTGTTTTTATAGAAATAAAAACACATAAGGTTGTGGAAAACTGCTAGTCAGCAAGCATGAGGTTGTTGCAACTTTCCAGTCGATGAGCATGAGGTTGTCGCCAATTAAAATTTTATTTTAATAACGTTTTTTTTTATATATAACACTTATTTATGTAAAGTTCTCTATATGTATTATAGAGACGTAAAATGTCAAGCACACAATTTCAAAAAATATATCAACTAATTCCTGTTCCATGAAAAATAAACGTTTGCTACTTATTTTGTTGTTACAACAATGTACTTAGTTGCCGTAACCAATGCACGAAGGTCAATTTTGGCAGAATGGAAAATGCAGTCATGAGGTTACGGTAAACGAATGTGCAGTTGCGCCGACTAATAATAGAAAATAAGATTTGTTCATTTTAATGACATGAGGTTACAACAAATGTATTCGGTTGCAACACTGAAACTTCATGCCAAGAGAGGATTTTTCTGTGTGTAGGCTTTAGTAATCCTCCATTAAGTAATCCTTTAATTCGAATTAACTAAAAGATTGCGATTAAATTTATGCTTTTTTATTTATACATAAATATCGATACCTTATAGGCAAAAGATCGTAACCAACAATAAACAAATTTCACAGAATCGAGTAGTTTAATACTTTATTGATTTTTCAAATATCCTTAAATAAGCTGATAATAAAAATAGTGTGGCACAATTCCCAAAATATCCATTATTTTCAGAAATATTTGAAGAAGAATGTAGTTACGATGTTTTGCCTGTCCCAATATATTTCGAAAAGTTTTTCAATTGTACTACTTACGATGCTTATGTAAAACGTCGTATACAGAAACGGTTTGGTATTCAGAATTTCGATAAACGGCCACAGGGAAATAACACGTATAGGAACATTTAGGCACATGTTTAATAAAAATTGAGACTAGCCAGTGGTCAGTATTTTACTTGGATGGAAAAATGCATTATAAATTTAAATTTTATTTAATTTTTATATTTTTGCTTTAAAGGTTGACATATCGTCACTATCATGCCAAAGGGGCAATTTTTGACATTTGCGTTTTTTTACATTTTTGAATGTAGTTTATCCTCAAATATGTTGTGCCAAAATCGCGTTTCATTTTGTTGGATATATCTATCCACAAAAGACAAAACCAAAATGGCGAATTTTAAAAATTTTTAAAATAATTATTGGTGCAAGATTAAATAGTGGTGTAAAGGTATTAATTGTTTGTTTTTAAAGTACCTATCGATTGGCATCATTATTTAAAAATATTTTGCCAAACATAAGAGAAAAAATTGAAAAATATATAAATTTTGCTATTTTTTAAAGCACTTCAAACTTTAAAATTTGATTTCCCAACATTTTTAAAAATGCACATTCGCCCCTTTGACATGACAGTGACGATATCTACAAATACTCATATTTTTAGATTTTCTACCAATACCCCAAAACGAGTTAAAATACGTAAAGTAGTCACTAAAAGAAAAATAAAAATTATTTGTATACGATAATAAGTGTTATTTGGCTTTATTTCAAATTTGGTCCGCGAAATTAAAAAATATGACAATGCAGGGACATGCTACTCAAAAAGAGGTTTCCAAAACTGCAATAGAACAAAAATTCCCAAAATTTTGGTTACGATGTTCTGCCTGTAAGGTGTCGATGTACGTTATTTCCTTTGTCTCTATTATTTTTATGTGAAATTTCTTTTGATACACACTTTTACTATATTCCGCTCACTTGCCAAATCGATTCTCTTTTTATCATTCTTTAGAATTCAAACGCGCTGATTCGAATTGCATTTTCAGTTAATATAAATATATATAATCGATTCGGCAAGACTATTGATCAATCAGCATGTTGAGTAATAATCACAAATTATGGAAAAATATGCGCAACATATTTTTTCTATTTAAATAGCTAAAGTTTGTTGTCTGTCTTCTTTGGAAACAGGTAAAATCAATTAAGTTTAAAAGATATTATTATCTGTCAAACAATATGATAAACCAAACTTTTCCATAACATTAATGGTATTAATGCCGTTGTTTCTACCAGCCATAGATAGATTGTATTATTTTTTATTGAAATGAAACACAAACCACATGTTTGATATGTTTATATTTTTTATTTATTGAAGATAATGTACTTCGAATGAATATTTTAACCAACCGTTTTTATTGTAGATTCATATCCGCATTTGCGAACTATTCCAAAATGAGAACTACTAAAGTCACTTTAGTTATTATGTCGTTTATGTTGATTTCATCCTTATGTCTCTGTTCATAAAATTAAGATTTTTTCCATTTTCTATTATATTAATTAACTCAGTTTTTTAAAGACATATTTTAATTATTTAACATCGTAAATTATACTCATTGCCACATTGTGTGATAAAAGATATAAAATAATTCTGCACATTGTTCTCACATCGCGTAGACAAAAACAAATATGTTTGCAACTAGTTTTTGTTTTTGTTTGTTTTTATTTGAATTAATTAAAATTTATAACCGCTTTTTGAGTTGGCGTTGATTACTTTCGAATTGTAAGAACTCGACAAAAACATACGGAAAACGGTCTGAAAAATATTCATAAATGTTTAAAACCGATTTGAGCTCGAGATCACTTGACAACGAAGACGACGACGACAACGATAATTCCGATTAACGATCATCACAACTGCGCTCTCCGGCGTACGCCAAGAAACAACAACTCAGAGTTCGTATGTGATCGCGACTAACTCAAGTTAGTCGCAGTGGCGCGCTAATTAGTGGAAGCGCGGCAAAAATACGTTTTATCTGACATATGCTCAGATTTGAGATGATCATTAAACAAAATATGATCAGAGTTTATTAAAAAAAAGCCAAAATTTGCATTTCTAATGTTGATCATGATATATTTCTAAACGAAGTTCTTTAAAAGTTATTTTTAAAAGTGTCATAATTATAAATTCTGTTCATTTAAATTTTAAATATTGGAATACACTGTAACCATTTAAAGGGTTTTTCCAATAAGAGCGCTACAAAAGTTTTTTTCAAGGGTCAAGGACAGGGGCAGCAAACGACGCCATATTTCTTGCCGCTCTTTTGACATTTCTCTTCAGTAATGGATGATATACGAATGGAAAGATATACGAATTCGAATTTCGGTAGTAAATTTTAATAATTTCGACTCGTTGTTGGCTCGTAGCATCATCATATAATAATTTTGGACCTCTCGGTTGTGTTTACCAAATTTCCGCCTCATACCACTTAGCGTTAATATAAGGCATATTGACAAAAGTACTCTCACTATAAGGATTCAAGTTATACAGTAATAAATATATATTGGCGTCGTAGGCTATTGGAGCAAATATTTTGTATTCTTCAAAATATGTCCGTATCTTTCTTATTGAAAATACTGTATATAAAAAATAATCATATTTCTATATAGTAACTGAGATTAATTGATATATAATAATTAATTCTTTTATTATAATTAATTGGATATACGAATTATTTAATAGTTCTAATTAAATCCTTTATGAATTGGTGTATATGCTAAAATATATGTACATATATAGCATATGTACCTACCGACAGTTTTAGAGGCACTGCAGAGCTTTACATCCAAACTGTTTTAAATTCACTACACAGTATTACATGTACTGTTGTACCGATCTTATTTTACATTGGTTGTTCGCTACGCGTGCTTGCCTATTCGATTCGTTGGGTCGTTTTTCCGTACATCTTGCGTATATCATGACTTTGATATTCTTTTCTTTTATTTGTGTTAAACATTTCTCTTTTATTATAAAGGGTTTTTCAATAAGAGCGCTACAAAAACCGTAATTTTTTCGGGATGCACTGATGACTCAGGGAGTACGTGTGGATTGCTGCCTGACCAATAACGCATATTTTGTTTATTGGCGAAGCCATTCAGCCAGAAATGAGCCTCATCGCTGAAGATGATTTTTCGATGAAAATCCGAATCATTTTCAAGTTGTTGCTCAGCCCAATTCACGAAAATACGACGCTTCTGGTGGTCAAGCGGCTTCAGTTCTTGCGTCAATTTGATTTTGTAAGGATGTAGGCCAAGATCTTTTCGCAAAATTCGCCACAAGGAAGTCACAGAGATGCCCAATGCTTGAGAACGACGTGTGAGAGACACATTTGGGCTTTCTTCAACTGAAGCCTCAGCAATATTCTCGACACTACGGGCACTTCTTTGTCTCACTGGCACGGGAACATTTTGTACTGTGCCTGTGGATTCAAATTTTTCCACTAGACGCTCAATTGTTGATCTGCTAGGACGATTATGAAGACCATAAATTGGACGTAGCGCTCTTAACGTTGAGGCCACTGACTCCGAATTTCGGTAGTAAATTTTAATAATTTCGTCTTGTTGTTGGCTCGTATATCTTTCCATCATGAAATGGCAAACCTTACTGAAGAGAAATGTCAAAAGAGCGGCAAGAAATATGGCGTCGTTTGCTGTCCCTGTCGCTCTACTTTTGTAGCGTCCCTGTTGTAGCGTCCCTGTTATATAGCTCTACTTGTGACGTGAACGTGGCTCAAACATCGAACAAAAAAGTAGTAAATAAATGTGAAATAATATAAATAAATAAATGTAATTAAATAATGAAATGTCAAAAAAAAAAACATTTTTTCATTGAATGTCTTAATTTTCTCTAATTTTGGTTCAATTAATTTATTCATTAATATAATTAAATATTTAATCAATATAATTAAATGTCGTATCGGCTATGAATTAATTATGTTGATAATTTTTTTTTTTTTTTGGTATATTTACACATTATGTTTATTTTTTTTCTGTGTAGTTTTTTTTTAAATACAATTATATTTTTTTTTAAATTACAATTATAAAAAATTCAATAATACTTAAATCAATCAATTAATACTGTTTAATTTTTCAAATAGTATCAAACTTTAGAATCAATGTAAAATAACTACATTCCATGAAATCTTTTGTTTTTTAGTTTTTCAGAAAAACTTCGTATCATCTTAATATTTTTTTTATTTAATTAAAAAAAAACATTTATCACAAATCTAGTAACTTAGTATAACCATTACCAGATCATATCTACCCTATTAGGGTAAATTTCTACTAGGCATATAATACCCAATCGAATTTTTAATTCTGTTGAAATTCCAAACAGTTCAGAGACTAACGTCTGCTCAAATAAAACATATAAATTCGTAAATATTATTATTACCATACGCATAATTAGCCTCGAAACTAGTCATTGCTCTTTGAAGGCAGTTTGGTTGCGGCATCACGATCATCTTTTCAGTAGTTACCAACGCGCGTCGCAAATCGCAACTTTTGTTTATATTTTTATAAAGTTATCAGTTACCTACTTGATTAAACAGTTTTATAGCTGTTTTAATGCTTCACAGCTAATTGAGCGTAAATTTGAAAAATCTTGTTTAGTTTTAGATGGGTACCAACTTCTCGAACGTTTTGTTGTGGTTGTTGTTGAACGTGGCGTGAAGTCACCTACTATGTGATTGATAGCTTTGGCTGGTTTTTGGTATTTTTTTCGTACTTTGATGGAGTGTATTTTAATATTTTATTTTGTTCGTTATACGTTGATCAAATCATTGACTGTTTTTGTTTGTTTTGATTAATATCACTTGCATAAACTCATCCGAAAAGTAGTCGTTGATCTCCGAAATACAATTTACGATTTCGTTGCATTGATTTTACGTCACAAACGCCTACGATCGAATATTACTCAAATATGTACGAACTTTCAACTGACCTTTTCTAGAGACTTTAAACTTGTAATATGCCAATTTTGGGTGACAGTAGTGTTTTGTTTTTTTGAAACTGTTACTTAATAATCTTCATTTTAAATTGTTTGTTTTATTATTTTTAGTAATAATATAAGAACATCCAGAATATATTTGTATTTAAATACCTAGTAGAAATAATTCTTTGGTCATATTTAGGTCATTTTTGACAAGACTAGGGATGGCAGGAAATTCCGAATAATCCGCATGAGAGGATTCTTCATATTTGTTGATGTCTCTTTATTGGATTTCGGAACCTTTTGACTTTTAGTAAATCGCACTAACCATATCCTAAAAAAAAAATTGTCGGATAACTAAGTTTTTGTAATTGATTATCGAAAAAAATGTTTCTGAACTGCCTCGACCCTGCCAAAAATGTTGTCTGGGCTCAGCTGTATAAATGTCGTTGTATGGCAATTTTTGTATTGTGAATTTGAACAATTAGTCACTTCATCAAAACACTTGCACAACTCACAAGTCTTTTATTTGATTAAATCATTTAATTTTACAACAATAAATGACATTAAAGCGTTCTAATATCATTTACATACTCTTTTCTTACATGCAGGCTACATGTGTTTAAGAAACAGCTGAATTTCCTGACATTTATTGTGTCATAAAATAGTTACAAATTAATGTGAAACGTGTTACAAATGGGGACTAATTAAAATGTTGTAGTTAATATATTTCTAATTTTATATACTAAAATTAAGACATCTTCGCATGTGTATTTTAAAATAATTTACTATCAATTAAATCAAACATTTTCTGAACTCCAAATCGAAAATTCATTAAAATAAATGCATTACAATTGAAGGGATTATTGCAGTAACTTGATAAACTACAAATGCGAAATGTTGAAATAGTTGCGCTATTTTGTGCGATTAATCAATTTATTAAATCCTGAGAATCCTGATTAATTTATTAATTAATTTTGTGATTAATCAAAAAATCTTGATTAATAAATTAATCAAAGAAATTCAATTTGATTAATCGAATAATCGCACTGCCCTACGAAAAAGTGGAATACAAATTTTGTGAAAAAAATATTTAAATAAAAATACTTTGACTACTTAAAATAGAGTTTTTTTTTTTCAAAATGTCGATTTCCATAGGAAGTTTTCCTTTGTTGCCCCAAAAACTCAGTACTTGCACAAGTCATAGACATTATTTTAGAAATTTTAATAGATGTTTGTGAATAATACTTTTCATTCTCTCATTTTGATTGTTTATTATGCCTCTTTTTATTGTGTTTTAAATAATATAAAATAATATAAAAATATTTATAAAAAGAATCATTTATAGCCATTGGTGAATGCGTGTTAAATAGACCCATAACTATCGTCAACATTTACCTGGAGCTCAAATGTAATTACTAATTTCTTGAAAGTTAATAATAATAATAATTTGGCGCTATAGTCCCAGAAGAAAAAAATGAATTCCACACAAAACTATGTCAAATACATATTAGAACATAACTAAAATATCCTTGCATATCCTTTCAAATCCTTAAAATTGTATTTAGGCTTTTACAAAATACACCTTCTGAAGAAAAAGTAGCTTCCGGTTGGGTCTGGTACGATAAGTCGAAATTTAAAATATCGAAACTAAAAATACCGAAGACAAAAATGTAGAAAATAAAAATGCCGAAACCTGAAAATGTCGAAAACAAAAATGTCGAAAACCAAAATGTCGAAAAAAATGTTGAAAACTAAAATGTTGAAAAACAAAATGTCGAAAACTAAAAATGTCGAAATTTAATATGACGAAATAATTTTTTGCCGAAAAAATGATGGAAAATGTCGAAAAAACTCGAAGATAAAGATATTAAAAAAGAACGAATTCTGATTTTTAGCTACTCTAGGATTCATGCGGAGATTTTTAAATATGCTGCCTTCAAATATAAAAAATCAACAAAAAATTTCGATTTTTTTTTAAAATACTTTTTTTAAGGACATACAATTCGAAGTTCAAGGATAACGACCATTGGTCATATGTTAAGAAGAATTTTCCAAAAGATTGTTTTATTAGTTCACACATGTCAAAAATTTCCACAAAATTCCCGAAGTTTAAATATTTTTACATAACTTTTGTGAATCAATAGAAAACATTTTGTAAAGCATAACTATACCAGGATTCTTTTTTCTTAAATAAAATAAAAATCAACGAAATCTACCGATTTGTTTTGAAGTTATATAATTTTGTTCAAAAAAAGTGCTTTTTTGTTCACCGTGCGACGCTACGCTTGAAAGTTATCGAATATTTATTTAAAAAAGTTGTACATTAAAACTCAAGTTTAAACTTAAACATATCAAATGAAGCATATTTCAATAAAAATGAGATATGTTTTAGTATAGTTATAAATATACCATATAACTACAGACATTTTCAGAAATTTTAATGAATTAACATCATTTTATCATATATCAAATCATATCAAAATATATCAAATCATATCAAATCAACCAATGGTGGCAACACCATTTTCGAATTTGATGAATTTTGGAAGCATCATGAAATAACACAAAAAAAAATGATATTGCCAAAATATCATCTTCCCAGATGTTGTGGTTTCAGAGATTTGGTGCTTTGAAATTTGATAAAACTGCGTAAAAATCACAAAAGTGGTCCTAATCAATTGAACGTAATACCGTGATCCGACAAGACGTCTACACCCAAACAAAATATCCTCAAATCCCATTAAAATTGGACAGGACAATTATTGATTTAATAGTATACCAAAAATAAATATGTTCATGTAAACTCAATGGCAATGTCAAGGTATTTTCTAGTATTTAATGGTATTTTCCGATTAAAATAATAATTTATCCTATTGACTATTTTTAATAGTAAAAAACTATTTTTAATAGTAAAAAACTATTTTTAATAGTAAAAAACTATTATTTATATAGTATTTTTTTCTGGGTGTATATGTATCGTAATCCTGACGTACTTTATACATTGTTTCTCGTTTTGTTTTGGATATCCTGGCGTATTTTATACATTGTTTCTCGTTTAGTTTTAGATTTTATTTTTGGTTTTTCTTCTTCCTCTCATTTAAGGCCTAGATGATGTAACATGCAAATAACTAATAACTAACAAAGTACAAATTATCATCCTATTAATATGTGATGCACACTACAAAGTAGTTTTTCGCACAGGAAGTACAAAAAAACATTGCATTTCGATCGCAATTTTGCAATTAATTTAAATTTTTCTATGCACCTTCATAAAAATTACATGCGAAACTAATTTGTATTGTTTAAATTTGCATTGATTTGACGATGATTTGTTAGAAATCACAAGACTAATAAATTCTCGATGTCTGACAATTGAGGTGCTTAATTATGGTGGAGGTGGTGGCATTAAATGTAAGTGCAAAATGTGCACAATGGTGAAGAAATTAAATGTTTTTTTTTTTTGCAATCTTTATCTAGAAACTAGGTTTTTTCTTTGTTTTTTTTTTTTAAACAACCGCTGTGAGTATTTTCAAACAAACGAATCAATTAATTATGATGATGATGTACACAAAATATTGTTTTGCTATTTTATCAATTATAATTTATTTCAAATTCTATTTAGTCAAACAAACAGATTCTCAGGTTCAGATTTTAATATGGTGATTAGTAACATAATAAAAATACATTCGTATTCATTCGAAGAATAATTTTTAAATCAATACAGAAGCTATTGGGTTTCCTTGGAAGTATAGGTTCGTATAGAAATTTCTTTTAAATAAATTAAATTCTTTAGAATTTTCCAGGAAATGGGTTCGGTTTTATTTGGATAACAATTGGTTACTCTAAGAATTGTAAAATATATTAGGATAATTAATGATTTCTATGATTTGTTTTCACATATTAATCAACGCTCAGATGATGCCCCTAATCATGCAATGCACAGTATTGATTTAGGAAAGGATTAAAGGTTTATGGGAGCGGAAATATGGAGTAGTTTCGGTGGATTTCTGTTTTTAACTTGCCAATATCAAAAATGTCGGGAAAAACAGATGCATGGAGATTGTTCCGCAAACGTATCGTGCGACTGAAGAACATATTATCTCGGTAATACGTAGCTTTGCAGAGCCGTGTGGACTGGTAGGACACTTACCATTGTAATACCTACACAACGGCTTATACCCCCCGACGGTCCTATGGTGTTCAAGAGAGCCAATAGAGAATGATATATTTTCATCCCCTATTAAATAAATCGTACGTTATTGTAAGTATTCGGTTCAGGAACTGCAAAGAGGATTTTGAAGTCCCTGCCCAAATGTGCGAGTTGTATTCTATATTAGGCCGAATATAGTACGTGTAGACAGTGCGTAAGTCAGCAGCAGTGAAGTATGTCTTACACTGTTTTAGAAAACCGAGATACTTGACCGCTTCTTTCGACACATCAAATATATTGTCGTTGTTGAACGAAAACTCACCAAATACATTTTTATCAAAAACTTAATTTTTGAGTTTGTTGATTAATATTATAAAAAGTAATTGATGAATTTTTAAAGTTGAAAAATCAACTAATATATTTACATTTTCTTATCATGTGGTAAAAAAAATTGAGATCATCGATTAAAAATTGACAGATTTATAAAGATTTTTGTAAATGAATATTTTGCATTTTGAAAATGTATTTGGTGACTTTTTGTTCTACAACGACGATATGATAATTTCAACGGAGATCACATTGAATTGATAAGCCCAGAACGTCAAGAGCAGCTGACGCCGCAATATTCACAGCGTCCAAAATGAGGGCTAGAAGTGGGTGAATCCAAACTTTTGTTAAGATAACGGACAACATTAGGTCTTGCTTGCATTAAAATCAACTCTAATTGGAAGACCCTACTCTGAGAATGTTTTATGGTCTTTATTGAGTGAGTCATTCACAGTCTTTTACTCTCAATCTCCAAAAAGTTTAGATGCTTGTTGAACGATTATAAATGTCAAATGTTACTGTCATCTGCATAGGAATGGATTGGGTTCTGGGTCAATGACTGAAGGTACTTGATAAAAACTTTTTAGGGACAGATTTAGAACAGAACACTGCGGAACACCAGAATTGATGGAATGTTGTTCATAGAAAACACCATCCATAGCAAATCGTATGGAACGACCCTGGAGTAAACTCGATATCCATCGAGCAAAAAAACTACCGACACCACATGCAATCAGTTTTGATACGAGAGTCTCGTGTCACACTCGATCAAACACTTTGAAAAATATCCAGAGCAACAAATTTAAGTTCGAATCACACGATTGAATAAACAGTCAACTTTTGAATCAATTTTCAAATAATTTTAATATCAATCGTGTGATTGCCCAATTTTTGTATGGAAAATTTGGCAATCACACGATTGATAATTCAATTGTTTTGAAAATTGATTCAAAAGTTGACTGTTTATCGTGTGATTCGAGCTTTACTCTACCCGAAAAGGTAGAGTAAAGGTGAATTATTACATTTACGGAGAGGACCTCCATAATTGTCAAATGTTTAATTGCAATCGAATGTTTCAGAACATGTCCGATTATTAAAATCAGTATTTTTGCCTAGCCCAAAGCGTTCCTTTTTCCTGAACTTTTAATTCAAAATATCTGTGTACTTAAGATATACTTTGTCCATGTATATTGTGGTAGTTTATCTACTTTTCCATCACAACCACAGCTTTTACAACGTTATAAATTTATTAAATTTGGGTGTATTTGGAAAAATGACGACGAATGCATGTGGTACCCGAGTGGAAATGTATGCAATCAGTGTCTAATCAGGGTTGCTGGTTTTAGGTAATGATTAGGTTCCAATCAGGTTTTTGCCAGGTCTCAAATCACGTTACATTATATAAAGTCTATAGACTTTAAATCAGTATTCTTTGTGAAGGAATTAGGATTACCCTAGTCGACCCTGATCAGGATCTTTTCAGGAATGCCTTATCAAGCTAAGTTTATATATTAATATTGAAAAGTAATAGTGATTTGATCGATTAAAAATTGATTTGTAAATGATCTCTTTTGTGAATTACTGAAGTTTAAAAAATATAGATGTTGAATTTTACTACTTTAACCTTTATAGAAAAAGAATATGTTTATTACTAAACAATTCAAAAATAAATGATCAATATTGATATTGAATACAGTGCGGGCACAATGCGAGAATTTTGCTATCTGGGATGTTAAGTTCTATTTTCGCATTCGATAATGAAATTTATCTAAACACATGAATATAGTTTTTTTATAAAATAATAATGCTTTAGTTGATAATTTAAATTTAAAATTCTTCTTTCTTTTGCCATTTTACAGGTGCTGTTTCCCCTAATCTTCGCTGAGAAATTGGGAAAAGTTGATGTCGAGGTAAATGTCGCTGGTGGCGGACCGTCCGGTCAGTCTGGCGCCATACGCTGGGGCATCGCTATGTCTCTGCGCAGTTTCGTCGATCAGGAAATGGTCGAAAGCATGCGCTTGGGTAAGTGAACGGCTACATATTAAATCGAGCCTAAATTGATTTTCAATTGAAACTAATTGCGCACTCTCTATTTGCAATAATTAGCTGGACTGCTGACACGTGACTATCGTCGTCGCGAACGCAAGAAGTACGGCCAGGAGGGTGCGCGTCGCAAGTACACCTGGAAGAAGCGCTAAGCGTCAAACCCGACGATTGTTAACGTAGCTTTTAATCTTTACAAAATATTTAACTAAACAAAACCTAATAAATAGCGAGATATAAATCAAGTAACAAACGACGTAATAATAATAAATGCAATTTTTATTTGACTACATTTTTGTGAGTGGCTTCAAGCCCAAGATTTGCATGCCACGGCAGAGCGTCTCTTTGGCAGCGCGAAAGAGTAAAACACGATTTTGCTGTTTTGCCAAATGCGACTCGTGCTTGACGGGTAAACGTTTCAAAGCGCGACTGGTGGCGTTACTAAAATAAAATTTAGTTAATTATAAAGTATAGAATTACATAAATTCAATGAATTAATTAACTGACCAGAGCATAAACAAATAGTTGACCAAAATGCAAGGCTCCAGCTGCTGTGTGGCGCGCCAGACAGCCTCATCGAAGCGCGCAATTTCGCAAAGCAAATCCTGCGCCTCCGGTTCGGTGAGTTGCTGCGCTGCCGGTTGTACATCGGCGACATCAATTTCGGCGACTGTCTGCAGCAGGCTGCACAGGCGACAGTGCGTATACTGCAGCTTGATGCCGGTGTCGCCGTTCACTTGCAGCGCCTTCGACCAATCAAAGTCGTAGTCGCGCTGTCGGCGTTGCTTCAAGTCGTTGATCAGCACCGCAGAGACGCCCAGCGTGTCGGCAACAGAATTGAAGTCCAAGGCGGTGGTAGCCAGCGATACTTTGGTGGCTGTGAGAATTTATTGCGTATTGAAAATTTTAATAGAATTGCAAAAATATGTTTCTAAAATATTTTCAGATTGAAATCAACAATGAAAGTGTTGAAAATGGTCAAATAATATTTGGAATATTCAAATTAACTTGAGCTAACTACAATGTTTATCAAATTTATTTTAGATAAGTCAAATTGAATTCAGAAACTGACAGATTAGTTTAAAAATATATAAACTATTTTAACAAATAGACAAATTTCTTTGAGAAAGCAACAAATAATAAAGATGATTTCATATATATGTAGATACAGGAATAACAACTTTTTTAAATAATTAAATTTGACTAAATTTAATTGCATTAATCTGCTTCGGTTCCAAAAATTATGTTTCGTCCTATTTCTAGATTGGATTCACAGACGAACTTTTTAAGAAAGGTGCAAATATTATTCAGAATGATCAATTGAAATAGAAACAGTCAAATTATACGCCGGCAATAACAGTTAATTCAAAAAGAGACTACTTAATTTTACAATGAAATGAAATGCATTAAATTGAATTGATCCAATGAATTCAAAAAGTTATAAATAGTTTCAAAAATAGTTGGATTTAATTTCAGAAAGAAACAAATAGGATTAATAGAAGTGAAAAATCGTATAAAATTATTTTAAAATCGCTAGAATTTCATATAGAAACAAAAACATTGAGCAACTTTAACAAAACATTCAAATCAGTTGCAAAATTTTACAAATTTCAAGTAAATGATGTCATACATACTTGGACTTTGCAGCTGCTTCTGCAACATTATGTCGCGCGCCTCGTCCAGCACGTCACGCAGAAATACAGCCGTCCCACTGCGCGTGCTCATACCACGTATGCGTCCGAACTTGATGTGCATTAGCTGCGCCAACGACAGCTCATCCCCACACAGCGCCGCCGTCGTCTGAAAGCACGCTTTAAAATGATCCGTCTGCGAATTGTCCACCACATAGAATATGCGCTCGAAGCGATAGCGCTGCATGCGATCCAGCAACGCGGCTATATCGCGCGCCAGATACAACGTGGAGCCGTCGCTCTTGATGACGGGCACTCGCCGACCTTCGACCAGCACCACTTTCCGTCCATCTGGCTCGTCATGCAGCAGCGTATGCTGCGTAAGCTGTTGCAGCACAGACGCAATATTCTCGTTCGAATACTGCGACTCCCAGTCGTACTGATCGAAATGCACACCCAGCCGCGCGTACACTCGAGTCAACTCGGCGATGGTGTAGGTGCGATACTGCTGCCATTGCTTCGCCAATGCGACGTTGGTACCACTTTCCAACAACGTAAAGTAGTTTCGCGCCTTTTCGGCAACGGCAGCGTCCTGCTTGGCCGCTGTATTCGCGCGTACATATGCGCGGTACAGACATTCAATTGGTTGTGCGCGCATTTGTTCATCTGTGACCCCATCCATCTCGACACCCACCTGCAACAACCCAAATTGTGTGCCCCAATCGCCTAGGTAGTTGAGCTTGGTCACGTTGTAGGCAAGTTGCTGGTGCAGGTTGCCGATCACATTGCCAATGATGGTGGAGCGCAGGTGACCCACATGAAAAGGTTTGGCTATGTTGGGCGAACTGAATTCAACTACTATATGACCGCGTGTGCTCGTGTCGGTGGCTACAGCAGAAGCAGTACCCTGTTGCAGCACATCCGCTACAAAAGCCTGTGGCTTCAGACGCAGCTCTAATGTAGCTACATCGGCAGCATTTTTACAAACTGCAGGTTGTATGCGTACAGACTCAATGTGCTGCTCAACACCGAATTCCAATTCAGGCAGCGCCTTTTGCAAAGTATCCGCTTCTACAGCGTTGATTGGTAGTTGCAGCCTAGCTGCAAAGGTATCGCGTAGCTGTTTCTTGGGCAACACCTCCAATCGATAATTCACATTAATTTGTTGTATGTACTGCGAAATCTGTAAATCGTAGATCGGGTTAGTATTGCTGTATTTATGCAGTACGATGTCATTATGTTTAAGCGACGCAATTTGAATATTATTTACTCGCCTTTTCACCAATTATGCTCCGCAGTCTACCCGACATTTTACTGTCACTGATAAGCAAACAGCTGTTTTTGACAACATAGATAGAAAGAGATAGAAAGTGTGAGTTGAATTGCAGTCAGATGCATATCAGGGATGACATACGATGCTGCTATTCTATTCTTCTATAAATTTTTCTGCATTCTATTGAATAGTTTAATACATATTCCGTTTTAAAAATTTATGCAATTTATCGTAAGTTTTACAAAAAAAACAAAAAATTCAATTTGAATTAAAAAAAAAATTAAAAGAAAAATTATTGATTAGATTTTACTGTCAAATTGTATTTTTTTCTATAGAATATACACGAAATTACACAAACGCCAAAATGAACAAACTCGATGCAACTCTTGACGATGTTCAAAATACGCGATTTGGCAATATATATCATGATCTCATCAAGCAAATGTCCAAACAGACGCAATTCTCAGAAATCGAAGTGAGCAGTATATTGATGATATATAACAAATTTGTTCTTGCGAATGGCGCAAGAGCCAAGAGCATGACGAAAAAGCAATTTTTTCATTTGTTTGAGGTACTTTTTCGCATCTATGATCTACAAATAGTTGAACGAATTCTGCTGAACATAACTTCTGATTTGAAAAAAGAGGTGGACCCGGTGGCATGGGTGAAATTATTCTCAGTGTTTATGTCAACGAAATTGGACCAGAAAATGCGTTTTGCATTTCAAGTAACTATAAAGAAATAAATATTATAAGCAGTTATAAATTTTTTTTTTTCAGATTTACAATACACATAACCTTGGTGTATTGAATCGTGAAATTGTAACACATGCTGTGGAAAAGTTTTTTGTAGGCGAAGATGAAGATGAGGTCAATGAATTGCGTTCGGTTTGTCTTTATTTAAAATAATTAAAGCTTAATTACTTGTATTATGTTTTTGTTTGCAGGATATGATTGATTTAATTTTTAAAAAGTTTGATGTCGATAAAGATGGTATGATCTCGTATGAGGATTATTCATCGGTGGTTATAAAACAGCCATTGTATCTAGAATTCTTGGGAAATTGCTTGCCATCGAGTAACGGAATGACTCTCATTGCATATTGTTCGAATATAATGTCAAGATTGTCTCAAATTGAAAGGGGTCCAGATGTTTAGTTATATACTATTAAAATGAAACAAATCATAATTACTTATTTTTCTTATTTTTCTAAATGCAAAATTTCGCTTAACAATGTATTTATGTAATGTTTTTACAATATATTTCATTTATAATGAATTGTGCACTCGAAAAATCGACATATTTTTCCACTAACTTTTGTCCTAAGATGAATTATCTGCATCCCAGAACATCGAAAATTTTGTTCTAAGATCAGAAGTGCACAACAACTAAAATATGTATCCATGCAAATTAATCTGTATAATTCATTGCGATCGAATTTTAAAATTAATTATTAATAAAATGCACAAAATTATAATTGTTTCATATTAAATTACGCAACTGCTACCAAGCCTGATAAAGCGATCAACTGTTATGAGCCTATTTTTATTAAAAATATGAAATGAAGAAATGATTTTATTGTCAAATTGTATATATATATTTTAAGTTTTTATTCAGTTTAAACATTGTTTTATTTTGTTTATTTTTTTTCTATTTTTTTAATTCGCGATTTTATTTATATATTTGGGGTAATTGTAGTTTCATATCTTCGGTTTTAAAATAAACGAAATTCGAAAATCACAAAAATGAACAAACTAGATGCAACTCTTGATGATGTTCAAAATACGCGATTTGGCAATATATATCATGATCTCATCAAACAAATGTCCAAACAGACGCAATTCTCAGAAATCGAAGTGAGCAGTATTTTGATGATATATCACAAATTTGTGCTTGCAAATGGTGCAAAAGCGAAAAGCATGACGAAAAAGCAGTTTTTTCAGTTGTTCGAGGTGCTTTTTCGTATCTATGATTTACAAATAGTCGAACGAATTTTGCTCAATATAACAACCGATTCGAAAAAGGACGTAGACGCGGTGGCATGGGTAAAATTATTCTCAGTGTTTATGTCAACTAAATTGGAAATGAAAATGCGTTTTGCTTTTGAAGTAAGTTATTATAGATACTAATTAGCGCAAAATATTGCAATGCACATTTTCAGATTTACAATACACATGGACTTGGTTTTTTGAATCGTGAAATTGTAACACATTTTGTGGAAAAATTTTTTGTTGGCGAAGATGAAGATGAAGTTAATGAATTGCGCGGGGTATATTTTTAATTTTTATCTATTAAAATTTAACTATTTATGTACTATTTATGTTTTTGTTTTAGGATATGACAGAGTTAATATTTAGGAAATTTGATGTTGACAAGGATGGTTTGATCTCGTATGAGGATTATTCATCGGTGGTTATGAAACAGCCCTTGTATTTGGAGTTCTTGGGAAATTGTTTGCCATCACCTAACGGAATGACTCTTGTTGCATATTGTTCTAATATAATGTCAAGACTATTTAAAACTGAAAGGGCTGCAGATGATTAGTAGCATATTAAAATGATACCAATACCATATACTTAGGGAGTGTGCGAATTCGACTAAATTGCTGACTAAACTAAATTGAACGATTTTTCATTTGATCTCCTTTTGGTAACCGGTAATTGTTAAAGTCCATAATCAATAGTTTATCATATGTCTGTTTGCTGTTATCAAATTTAGTTAAATTTAGTGCATTACCGACAAAATTTAGTTTAGTCCGCAATTTAGTCGAATTCGTTCACACCCTTAATTGCATTAAAAAAAGGCGATAACGGTTTTCTAGTAATTATTATTTAGCAAGTATTGAAACCAGAATCCCGTTCGTAATTTCTCGTTAACTAACAAACATTTTCAATATACCGCAGTGGTAATTGTAATTGTGTGGTAATTTTTTCCTCACAATATGGCAATTAACGATGTAAAATTACCAAAATCATATCTTTCCTAAAAAAGTGGCAACCTGTTTGTACTCTTTATACTAAAAAACGGTACTAAATATAAATACTGCAAGTAAACACTGATGAACTGCAACAAGATGATACGATGATGGTAAGCGCTGCATTATCGACCACTTCTAAAAGTCAGTAATTTAGATGAAATCGCACATACCCAAGTACTTTATAAAATTGTTTGAAGTGTAGTATGTTTTTGTATACAGGTACGGAATGTATGTGTTTGTACACAATATTTGTTGCTGAACAATTTAAAAATTGTGTGTCTTTATTTATTTATTCATTTGGTTTTTGTCGTCAATTTTAATTCGACCGGTAAATTTTGAAAACTGTAGCGTGATTCCGTAACTCCGTAACGATAATATTCGATATCGCTAACTACCGAGAATTGTCGCTTGCGATAGCGATCGTTATTAAAAAAGTGATTCCCTAACTTTCAATGCATTTTTTGTAAACAAATAAATTCGGAAAGATTTTTAACAACAAAAAAACCGTTTAAACCGTTGAAAAGTAAGCTGGCTAACAACCAAAAAATTTTCAACGCTATCGTATCGACAATTTTCGGTAAATTCTTAACGATGACAGCTGACGATAAATATCATAGCGAACTGTGTACGGAATACCTTCTAACAATATTTGTCGTTAATTCCAGTTAACGATATCGAATCTTGTCGATACGGAGTTAGGGAATCGCGCTACTGGAAAACATATTTTGTCTGTCATTTATATTTTTACGTTCTAGAATTTTGTGGTACTTTTAAAAATTTTAAGAACACTTTTTTTAACAAAAGTACGTTTTTTTTTTTATTTTAAATCGTATGTGAAAATGCAACACTGCCGACGACGACGGCAGACAAGAAAAAAAAGTTGAAAAATCGAATCGACGGACGGTGAAGAAAAAATTGAATTGTGAAAAACTCAAAAAAGAATTTCAACGCAGACAAATAAGTTGTGCAAATAAAATACTCTATTTATAATAATTTCACACAGGCATAAATAGGAATAAAAGAAGTGAGTGCAAGTAGACTGTGAAACAAAAATAATAAAATCAAAAATTATATATTTGAAAAAAAAAGTGTCTCAATTAATTGTGTGGTGCTGTGCTTTACAATTAGCAAATAAAGGCTGTACTCCGTGGTGCCCATGAAGTGGGCGCCACCAACACTGTTGGTCGTCGCCGTCTTCAAGTCGTCGCCGCGCCTGGCGACAGCAGCAGCATCATCATCGATTTATCCATAGTGCATAGTGGGAGGGGCAACGGCCAGTGCTGGCGACAGTCGCCATTGAGTAGCAGTGTCAAAAGAGTTGCCAAAATACGGGATACTTGTTTTTACGTACCCCAGAATACAGCTGTGCTGGCTCTAAAATACTTTTTTTTTTAAAACAGTCTCAGTACATCATACATCATACATGTTAACCAGTTTTGTCGACGTTTCGTTTTTTTCACGCTTTTGGCCACATTGCTACGCTGCTGTTTGCCATAAATATGCTGACATTTCATTAAGGGTTCTGGCTGCGAAACAGTCAGATGTTCGTAATAATTAAATTAGGGGCGGAAAATAGATTAAATAGGCGCACTTGCGTTTATCGAGCGGATATGCAGGGGGGCGTTTGCCGATAAGAAACACTTGCGCTTCTTAATGAGATGCGACGCCTTGCAATTTGCTATCAACTTTTATTATAAATTTTAAAATTAATTTTAATACTTTAAAATGCAATTTTATGTTTTGTAAAATGGAATTTTCTGTTAAAATTTAGGTAATTATATTTTAAAATATTACAATTTTGTAACATTTCAATTAGCTTAAATTGCCAAATTGGTAGCTGAAAAAAAAGGATGTTTTTTGTTAATTGCTTTTAGTTTTTATCATTTTAGATTTGTACTCTTTCAATTTTTAATATTACTTTACTTTTATTGTAATTGAAATCATTTGTATTTTAAATTATACATATTCAGTGATCCTTATCAGTAGGTCACACATATTGTTATCTTGAGTTTAACAGTTACACGTACCAACTCATTAAAAATATGATTGTTTTACTTATATGGACCACAATTGAGTTTATAGTTCATATATAGTAAAACTATGTTAAAAGAGAATTCTTTTTTATTTTTAGAATTATAAAGTCTAAAGAATATTTTTCTAAATATACTAAAAACAGAAATATGCTCATAGATGTTTTATTATTAACCCATATGGTCACACTTGTGATGATGTTACAAAAACACATGTAACGTTGAAAGTAAATCACAAAACAAACTCAAACTCCATTATTAATTCATCGTAAATAACGTAACTAAGAGTTTAAAAAATGTCAGATTAATCCTTTGTAGCATTTTTGAATAGTAGTGTTTCAAAAAAGTGAAGAAGATTTTATTTTTTGTGTAATCATAGGAAAATAATAAATTGTAGTGCATATTATAGCATCGGTAGCTCAGGGTTAGTGCGATGGACTGCGAGCCGAAAGCTCCCAGGTTCAAGCCTGGACTGGGGTTACTAACATCTTGTCATTTAAACATTTTTCTATATCGCGCTACCTCTCGTCAGTAAATGACAAACCTACGAGAGTAAAACCTTTGCCTATGAAAAGCTCTCATCTGCCGTTATATATTTTTCTATACAATAGCTTTCTGCATTTATTATTTTTAATTTTATACGGTTTTAACAATTCACATATACCCCATAAATGACATATTCAGAATCATCACATAAACCCAGGGCTGGGTTATCCACTCCAAAAAATTTTTATTTTTGAAAATTTAAGAATTGGATATAAACCACGAAGGGCTTAAATATTATATTAGACAACATAGCCAACATTTTTATTAGCCAACATAGGCCTTTATGTAGATCTAAATAAATTAATCATATAAATATCTGGATGTAGTGTCCGAAACTATGGATTTAATTCAAGCCAATTCTAAACCAATGTATAATGCGGTAGACATTGATTGAATCTATTAGATTCTGAAGAGTTATTCTGTTATGAAGAAAACATTCAAAATAGAATTGATCAGGCACTTAGGCTGTTTCATTTTTTCGCCCATATGACTAATTCAGTATATGGTAGTAAACGGCTTCGAGATCCAAGACGGTGAACTTTTCCCACAAAGTATGTTTTAACCAAATAGCCAAAGGGTGGGAAGGAATAACTTTAAAACCAGTTGGGAAGGTTAGATAACATGGGAAATTTTAAAGTAGGTGTTATTATGATAGTTAGGATTATCAAAATTATAGTCGGTCTAAGCCGACTATAAATACCATACACATATGTGTGGTTATCATTCAAAGTGATATATAGGTCACCAGGGTATACGAATCCTGAAAATAACTACAAACATTCAATCGCTGAAGAATTTCCATTCATTTGATACCCATATTTACAAATGGGTAGGTGTACCGAATTTCGATTTTTTTTTTGTGAACCACAAGTCTTTTCGCCGGAAAACATTATTATCATGTATTTGAGCATGATATCATCATATATTTGACCAAAAAAGTTTACCTAAGCACGTATACAGTAAAATTGATCTGTAGATGTAAATTTTATATGAGGTATTTGAACATAAGTGGTCGGTTCTCAGGTCACAATAAATCGATCAAGCCAATTTTCTTCTTCAGATAACTTAGATATATAAGTAATCTAATTCTTTCATTGCTCTAGCTCTTCTTCTTTAATCGTGATTTCAACAGACAGACAGAAGGACAGACAGACAGACGGACAGACGGACATCGCTAAATCGACTCAGGTCATGCTGATCAAGAATATATATACTTTTCCATACCGGAGATGCTTTCTTCAGGGTGTTACAAACGGCGTACCAAACTGAATATACCCTTTCACTCTTAGTGTAGGGTATAAAAACCAATAAATCCTATTGAAATTACCTTATATATAAAAAAATCCAAAAAAAAATCCAATTCAATCCAAAAAATCCAATAAAAAAAAATCCGTTGGAGTGTTTAAAAAAATGCAGCCCTGTATAAACCTGTGTTTCGATTTTTATAACTCGACTCTTAGTAGGTTTGAAGTTTTTGCTATATGGGCGGTGCCATACCCTTTTGTTCAATCCCGCCCACATTCTACGTGACTACTGGAGTTTTTACATATGAACCTTGTCTGAATATTACTTCAAAATATTGTACACAGATATTTTGAAGTAAAAGTTACAATTGTCAGGTCCATTTTTGTACCTTAAGTGACAAATTAACAAAAAAAACCAGTCTTAGTACGCGCCTACGTCGGGCGATGAACACGTGTAAAACATGTATAAAAATTACTCGGAAACTAAATACAATTATGATGCACTTTTTTGGGCTACACCCAGAAAAAAACACTGGTAAATTAATGGGTAAAACAATTATTTTTAATATTAAAATAAATACCACATTTAATGCTTCCAATAATTCCAATAATTCAGAATGTATTTATTCTTGAGTCCGTTGACATAAGAGGGAATTGATTGAAAATGATGATGATTACATTACATAAATTAATGGTGTGTGCGAATTCGACTGGATTGCTGACTACAAGAAATGGAACGGCTTTTCATTCGATTGCCATGCGGCGACCGGTAATTGTTAAAGTCCATAATCAATTGATTATCATATTCTGTTTGCTGTTAGCAAATTTAGTTCAATTTAGTGTGCTCGAGAATTAGAAAAAAGTCAGTCGACTTCGCACACACCCTAAGACTTTACCAATGATGCGTTTGTTATCACAAAAAAATGCATTTGTCCATTTTGTAAAAAATTCGCAGAATATCGCACAAAACTACGATGTTTCGATACTTGTTTTAGATTGTATATGCCAATAGCAGAAAAAACCTGAAATCAATCGTATTTATACTTTTAAATTCAATTACATTGAATTTATTAAATTAAAGGTAATTAATTTTTTTTTTAAATCCTATCAAATTTATTGGAAAACTTTTGTATTAATATGAAAAATCGATTAATACATACATAAACCATAAAATTAATGGGTGAACTGAAAGAACATTTTCCTGCGAATACTCTTCTGCGGATAATTCCGGTGTCTTAATACAACTATAAAGTCAAATATAGGATGGTCTTTTAAATGTGAAATTTGTCCTGCAAGAGAGTATTTATCTCATATATAAATATTAATTAAATAAAGAAATTTTTATAATATATTTTTCTTTCTGTTTAGTTACAGCAAAAACATTAAATAACTCACATCAAAGCTGGCTCTTTGATTCAACACAAGCGAAGACGTGCAGCAACAGCCGAAACACAACATCAAAACTTGCCTAAAACCACAGTGACAACGTGCTTCAAGACTCAACGAACGCACTTTGACATTTCAATTAAATACAAAACATTAACATTAAATGCTTGTCAACAGCATTTGCCAGCAGCAGCAGTAAGAGAGACAGCAGCAGAAACAAAAACAGCAACAACCACAACAACGAACAGCCATCAATTAATATTAAACAACCACTAGCTAATATTTTAATAATATTAATAATAAATATCTGCTAAAGCAACAAACAAACGTAACAAACAAACAAACAGCTGTCATCATGACCATGGCTGGACAAACCATCAACGATCGGCTGCTTGCCGCCAGGCACAGTCTCGCCGGTCAAGGTCTGGCGAAATCCGTGTGCAAGGCCACCACAGAGGAGTGCATTGGGCCTAAAAAGAAACATTTGGACTGTGAGTAAAAAAATTATCAATTTTAAATTATAAATTATTTATAAATAAATAATTAATTTATAATAATTAAACATATACATCAATTATTTAAATTCAAAGACGAGAAATTTTAAGAAATTAACAAATTTGATAACACTAAACAACAAAATGAGAAAAAAACGTCACTATTTTTGTATTATGTAAAATGACCCGCTGAATTCGAAAATGTGAATTTAAATGTGTTCTATGACTTTTTTTTACTAGATATCGATTAAAAACTTTTTTTTTATTTATCGTTTAATAAGATGTTCACATATATTTGACAATATTACGCGATTTAAGTTAGTGTTATATAAAATAAAAAGGAATTAAACATCCAGCAATTTGACACAACAATTTAAAATTGGTTTTCTGATTTAAGAGAATTCGATAGGGGAACTCAAAAATCGTATTTTTTAAACTCAATTTATTTGACTCCGATTATTTGATTATTGAATTTCTGATTAATTGATTAATTAAGAAATTAGATTAATCAGAACATTGATTAATCAATTAATCAGGATTTTAATGAATCAATATTTTGATTAATTGATTAATCAATATTTTGATTAATTGATTAATCAATATTTTGATTAATTGATTAATCAATATTTTGATTAATTGATTAATCAATATTTTGATTAATTGATTTATGAATATTTTGATTAATCAGCGTTTTGATTAATCAACTTTTGCGGCTCCAAAAATTTAAAAATACTTTACTATATATTTCTTGAACATTTAAAACGCTACTTTTTATTTTTTTAATTATTTTAAAAATAAATGTACACTTTATTTTCGAAATTTTCTAATGTTTTGAATAAAATTGTTTCATTTTCAATTAATCAAAATTCTGAGTAATCAGGGTTTCTGATTTATCGATTAATTAATTAAATAGGATTTTGATTAGTCATGTTCGATTAATCAAGTTTTTGATTAATCAAGATTTTGACTAATCATGATTTTAATTAATTAGGATTTTGATTAATCAAGATGTTTATTAATCATGATTTTTATAAATCAATATTTTGAATAATCAAGATTTTGATTAATCATGATTTTGATTAATCAAAATGTTGATTAATCAAGATGTTGATTAATCATGATTTTTATAAATCAATATTTTGATTAATAAATATTTTGATTTATTGATTAATCGCATAGCTCTATTTAAAAGATTAAAAAAAATCATCAATGCACAGTTTCATTTTTAGTTCAATCAATTTATAATCGATTTCAATTGTTAATATCTGGTTTTATACAGAATTATTTACCGCTTCTTTATATAATATAATAAAAATCAAATTATATAGCTAAAATTTGTTATAAAGTGAAAACTAAAAAACAAGGTTTTTGTGTATATTAATTGTATATTCAAAATATCGAGGGTTGCAGTTTTGTTTGTAGCTTAGGATTAGGTGTACCAAAAGAACTATGACTGTTTTTCAGTATTTTTTTTTTACTGTGCATTGTGTTTTTCTAAACATAGCCTTTGCATGTTGCTCGCTTTAACAGTTATCAGTTGCCTGCTACTACCTACTATGTGCATTTGTTGCTAAACTAATTTGCTACTATAGCAACAATAACAACAACAACAATTACTTGCATTGTTATTAGTGCTAATTTTCACTTTTTTGTATGCCAATGCACCGCGCAAAAGCATAAAAATTTGTTTTTTTTTGTGTTGCATAAATTTTTGCTTCCTACTACGTCCAAATTCTCAACACCCCCGTCATCATCTCTGACTATTCGCTTATTTTTTTAACTCTACTACTTCATCGTCAACTTGGCTGCCTGCCCCTCCATCCGCCATCCGACTCACTTGTCAATGTTGGCGCCTGCAAAGTTTTAGTTGCCTTCTCACTCATGTGTTGCGTCATAGTTATAGCAAATGAATACTATACTATTTTATGTATATTCGCATGACACATATAAAACAAGCGTTGCCATATTTTTTGTTGTAAATAATACGATTAATATTTGGATTGCATGGAAGGCATATCCTTTAATTGAAAGGCAAACAATTAGCATTAGTTAAGTGTGTGCATGTCAAAGACTACAACATAATAAGCTGCACATAAAATCACTTTTTATTATATTTTATATTTTTTATATTAAAATTACTTAATTAATACAAAAATAAAGATATGTCTTGTCATAATTTTCATAGTATAAATATGTTTAGTACAATTTAAAACAATCGTTTGGGAGAAATTTTAGCATTTTATTAAATAGTCGCAATAATCGCAGTCAATAGACTTTAATAATAATTAGTAATTATTTTTTTTTACATTTTTTTTATAAATAATTTTAATGAAATACATTTTTTAAAATCTTAAATTCTATTTTCACACGAATCTGATGTTGCATTCAATATATTCAAAATGACGTAAACTTTTAAAAAGTATTAAGTGCTTCTAATATTAATAAACTACAATTTTTATTAAAAGTATTTATTGCTTTTTATAGATTATAAATATTTGACACTTGCCAACCTTCTGAGACCATATTTGGTCCATTGTGTTCCCTCTGATTTATTGTATATATCATCAATGTCATACCAAAGGGGCGAATGTGCATTTTTAAAAATGAAATCAAATTTTAAATTGAAAGCCCTTTAAAAATTAGTAAAATTTATTTTTCTTTCAATTTTTTTTGTTATTTTGGTTTACCCATCAATTATTATAACGTATATAAAATATGTTTGGATTTGGATAACTTACTGAATTATAAATACGGATTTCGTGAGGTTATTTCCAGACCAAAATGCAATTATATTTGTTTTTTATGCTATAAATCTTTATTTGATCAAGATAATATAGTGATGTACAGGCATTAATTATTTGTTTTTAAAGCACCTATCGATTGATAAAATTATTTAAAAATAATTTGCCAAACATTTTAATTGCAAATGTTAAAAATTCAAAAACAAACAATTAATTCCTTTACACCACTATTTATTTTATACCAATAAAAAGTTATGGCAAAAAAACAAAAAGATTCGCCCTTCTGGCATGACAACATTTTCAATTTTTCGAATTCGCCCTTTTGGTTTTGTCTTTTATGGCTAGAAATATCCAACAAAACCACACACGATGTTGGCACAGTATACTTTAAGAAAAACTACTTTCAGAAATGTAAAAAAATGCAAATGTCAAAAATTACACATTCGTCCCTTTAGCATGATAGTGACGATATATATCTTCGTTGCAGAAGTAATATTCACCAGCAATTCTAAATCAAACTAAAGCTAATGGGAATAAAATTAACAAAAATCAAGTATAATACTGATAATGAATAAATCCGATTATATTATAATTTCAAATTAAAAAAGAAAAAAATAAAATTAAAGCTAATCATCTAACTTCATATTTATCTAACTTCATATTCATTTACAAAAATCTTTTTATATCCGTCAATTTTTGATCGTTGAGCTCAATATTTGTACCATATGATAAGAAAATGTGAAGCTATCTATTGGTATTTCATCTTCAAAAATATATCAATTACTTTTTGTAATAATTACCAACGAAGTTGAAATTTTAAGATTTTCATAAAAATGTAGTTAATGACTTTTTGTTCTACGACGTCGATAATATTTTTAAAAAATAAAAACTTGTTATAACATTATAAAAATTTAACTATAAACATGTGTTACCATTCAGTAATCATAATATCTAAAAAACACACATCACTTTTGGCATTTTCTTTTTAATCCATTCTATAGTGTCTTTAAATTTTGCTGCCATTATCAACTCTTTTAAATGTTAATGTCTCGCATTTTTAATTATTGCTTATCGCACAATGAAATTATATTGTTGTTATAATGAACATACAAAATACTTAAAAATGAAACATCCGTCATTTATGAATCCTTTTATGATAGCAATTTAAATAACGATATAAAACGACGCCTCCACCATACAATATATTGTTTGATTTTACATTCAACTGCATGCAACTGATAACAGGGTTCAAGTCTAGCTATTTTGCAATTCTTTATTGTTTTGTTTTTTAATTTTATTTTCTTATATTATGAAATATATCGTCGTATATTGTAACAATAATCTTTTTCATTTTCAATATTTTTTTGTTGTTGTCAGTTGATAAATTTAAATTATTGGAATGTCTCGCGATATTTATCAGCATGTTTTCAATAATTATTAGCAATAGTAGTCTTACATTAAGAAAATAAAATAAATGTAACAATTTAGCAAAACAATAATTTAAAATATTTTAAAAAAGTTTGTAAAACATAAACAATAAATGACATTTCTTAATAATTGACCGACGTCTGGTACTTTATATGCTGCTTCATAGCTCAGTTTATCATTCATAGCTCAGAATAATCAAATGATGTATTTATTCTTTATGAAAAAGTTCTAATTTGAAATCGTTTTATTAATCGGATGTCCATTTATCGAATATTTGGTTTTGTTTAGCCGCCAGGTGCAAAAGGTAGAAGACCGTCTGTAGACGGTCTTGCCGATAAAAGCGTTAATATCGTCAAAGGGGAGAAGGTGTAATTTTTGACATTTGCGTTTTTTTTTTACATTTTTTAATGTAGTTTTTCCTGTGTGGTTTTGTTGTATATTTCTAGCCACAAAAGATAAAAGCAAAAGGGCGAATTCGAAAAATTTCAATTGTTGTCATGCCAAAAGGGTAAAATTTTCGTTTTTTGCCATAACTTGTTATTGGTATAAGATAAAATAGTGGTGTAAAGGCATTAATGGTTTGTTTTTAAAGCACCTATCGATCATCATCATTATTTTAAAATATTTTTTTTAATTTTTATCATTTGCAAGAAAAATGTTTGGCATTTTTTAAAAATAATTATGCCAATCGATTGGTGCTTTAAAATCAAATAATGAATGCCTTTACTTCACTATTTTATCTTGCACTAATAAAGAGTTATAGCAAAAAAACGAAAATATTCGCCCCTTTGGCATGACAAGATTTTCAATATTTCCAATTTGTTCGTTTTTTTTAGCTATAACTCTTTATTGGTGCAAGTTAAAATAGTGATGTAAAGGCATTCATTATTTATTTATTTTTAAAACACCTATCGATTGCCAACATTATTAAAAAATATTTTGGCAAACATTTTTCTGGCAAATAACAAATGGCAAATTAATATTTTAAATATTATTTTTAAATATTGATGCGAATCAATAGGTGCTTTGAAAATAAATAATTAATGCCTTTACATCGTTATTTTATCTTGCGCTAATAAAAAGCTATAGCATAAAAAACAAAAATATTTGCGTTTTGGTCAGGATATAGCCTCACAAAATCCATATATATAATTCAGTAAGTTGTCCAAATCGAAAGATATTTTATATACGTTATAATAATTGATAAATAAACCAAAATAACAAAAAAAATGGAAAAAAACCTAAATTTAACTAATTTTTAAAGCACTTCAAACTTTAAAATTTGATTTCCCAACATTTTTAAAAATGCACATTCGCCCTTTTGACATGACTGTGACGATATGACCCACAAATGGATTCATCGCATCCGTTTTTTAATTGGTTTAATTAACCGGATTGGTAGCGTCGATAGCTCGTTTGGTTAGTGCATTGGACTATGAGCCCACAGGTCCCAGCGAAGACTGTTCAAATTTTTTTTATAGAAAACATTTTTCATTAAGACGTTACCTCTCGACAGTCAATTGAAAACCTGTAGCATTAAACTGCGTAAAAATTTTGATTTATTGGTATTCCTAGATTTGGTTTTATCAGGTATTAAACTTAAATACCTACTGAAGTTTAATCAATTTAGTTTTGACAACAATATGATTATTATATATTTAAAATTTAAATAAAAATATTAAACTATATATATAATTATTTTTAGATCTTGTGCATTGCACAAATGAGCCCAATGTATCGATACCACATCTGGCCAATTTACTTATTGAACGTTCACAGAATGCCAATTGGGTGGTGGTCTACAAGTCATTGATTACAACGCATCACTTGATGGCCTATGGAAACGAAGTAAGTTTTAACAAAAGTAATAATTGCAAATCAAGGCACAATCAGTTACATATTATAATATTTTATCAATTGATTTGCTGTGCTTGAACACTTTGTATAGTTTGTTTTTGTCATCATATAATTGAATATTATTTAAAATTGACTTTTGTTATGCTATTTTATATTTGTATAACTTTATTTTATAATAGTTAATATGTATTTTTATTGCAGCGCTTTATGCAGTATTTGGCCTCGAGCAACTCAACATTTAATCTCAGCAATTTTGTGGACAAAGGCTGTGTACAAGGTAACACTTTTAATTTATGCGATTTTTAATTTTTAATAATTTAAAACACTTTTAATTTACTAAATGCATTTATTAATTTCAATAAAATCGTGCACATATAAACAGTGCACAGAAAATATTATTTCGATTTTGGTAGGGGTAAAACTGATCAATTACTTTTAAAAGTTAAAAAAAATCTGTTTGATTTTGGTTGCTTGCATAAAATAGGGGGGAGGGGGATTTTAAAATAAGTTCTCAAAGTTGGCAATGATTTTAAAATATTAAAATATACATAAAAACTGTCTGTCCATTCTTTAACGTTTAACGCCATTTAATTTTATATCTCGCAAAGATCTACAGAAATGGAAACGAAAAAACGTAAACTAAAACCAGTGCAAATATTTAGAGAATGTCAAAGTGCATTTGGAATAATTACACCATCTCTTGTTACTGTTTCAAAGTAGTTCCAAAGATTCTAGACTGGACATTTTTCTGTGGAAGACGAACATCGTGAAGGTCGTCCCCCCAAATCTATGATCGACAAATGTAGCCCCCTGGCAAAGCCAAAAATTGAAAAAGATTCAAAATTGACACAAGAAATTTTAGCTGATTAAACTGAGCTTGAATGCCATGACTCTTTCACAAACTTTCACGGACTTTTCGTAAGAAGAGATGAATTAAAAGCACAAACCAACTTTTAGACCTATCACCGGATGGTCAAACTTAGTTTAAACCCACCGACTTCGGTCGGTTAAACACAGTTTAAAGTTCAATGAAAAACTCAATTCTAAGTTTAAATAAAGTTTAAACGACAACACCCACTGAACTAATTTGTACAAAATATAAGTAATCCATCGATTGGTTAGTTATCAGTTATTTTATTTTTCAAAAAAAAGTAATTTTGTTCACTGTATAATTTTTTTTGTTAATTTCATCAACTATTTTTTGTAATATTATGCAATATACTTTCAAAAATTTACTAAAGAATGTATTTGATCCGTTTTACTTCTACAACAACGATTTATAAATAAATGAAAGAAAATTGTATATATTTCAGCAATAAGCAGTTTTATTAGGTGATTGGCAATGCGGTTAAAAAACGTTTATCTTGCTGCAAATTAAAAAAAACGTTCTTATTTAATTTCATTCGGCCTTTGATATATTTAATAATTATAAATGTATATTATTTATGCTACATCTCTCTAATCTATCGCTTAAACTGTTTTACTTTATTTTATGTATTTTTTATATTTTCACTAATCCCGCTCTCTAACATATTATTTTAAATAACACAAATGAACGATGCTTTTTTGTTCTTTTATTTTTCTCTTTTTGGCTTTTTATGTCTTAACAAAAAAAATACTCAACTTAAATTATAAATTAATTTTAATTTATGATAAATCTAAAATATATAAAAAAATAATAATAAAACAAATGCTTTGTAACTAAAGAGGGTGGAATGTCTGTTGCTGCTGGCAGAATGGGTGAGTAAATGTTATTTATTTTTTCTATATTAACAACTCTCTTAATAACACTTTATTGTAAATTTATGCACTTATTGATGGCAAAGCTATTGCTTTGTTTTAAATACTGTTAGTATGGTTTTCGAGTAGTAAAATGTATTATTTAGATTTTGAAGAAATATTAAAAAGTTTCATGTCAGTCGCGTAAAACTTTTATTTAGTTAAAGCTATTTTATACACGAATATAAATCTATAAAATTTGAAAATAAAGTAAAGGAAAGATATGATATAAAGATATACGAATTCGAATTTCGGTAGTAAATTTTAATAGTTTCGACTCGTTGTTAGCTAGTATATCTTTCCGCCATGAAATGGCAAACCTTACTGAAGAGAAATGTCAAAAGAGCGGCAAGAAATATGGCGTCGTTTGCTGTCCCTGTCGCTCTACTTTTGTAGCGTCCCAGAAAAAAACTTTTGTAGCGCTCTTATTGAAAAACCCTTTATAAAGTAATATGGAGAATATATTTCTAGTAGAGATGCTGATAAAATCTGAGTTCTTGGGTGTAAATTTCCGTGCGTGCTAGTTGCTATCGTGCCCGTGCGTGTCCGTGCCTCCAAAATCAGGCACGCGCCCATTAAACATTTGTTTGGTAGTTTCTACCTCATTTTTAAAAAACGCTTACGTGGTATTTTAACATTTTCTAGAAAATTTTACTTTTGGATTTAGGAGAATAAAAGAGTATCAAACTTAATTTTTGAATTATTTATTACAGGGACTAAAACCCTTTGGAATATCGGTTCCGGTTCGGGTTCGAAGATTTTTAAAATTGTGGTTCCGGTTTCGATTCCGGTTTCAACCAAAAAATTAAATGCTTTTCGATTTCGGTTCCATACATTTTTTTAATAACGGTTCCGATTCCGTTTTTTTTTTGCATTACCTGACAGGGACTATAATATCCGTCCGATTCCAACCAGAAAAAAATATATGGGTTCCAATTTTAGTTTCGGTTCCACACATTTTTAATAACGATTCCAGTTCCAAAAATATAAACGGTTCCGATATTATTTTTCACGTTTCGCCTGCTTTTCATGTTTTTCCGTGATTTTTAGTGTTTTGTCGTGTTTTTCCTAGTTTCTTCGTGCCTTTCAAGATCCCGTGCTTCTCGTGCGTGTCTGTAAATTTAGTCGTCGGGCTCGTGCTCATCTCTAATTCCTAGTAATAAAAATTACACACCGATTGGAGCAAAAGAGCAATGAAGCTCTTGATTCGAAATGAGTATAAATGAATCGGATTGAGAATAAATGGTCGCTACATATCTCACTTTTATTTTTACTTAGGAATTTTGAGGCCACAACGCCTCTGGAAAGAACAAAAAATTCAACTGGAAAAATAGTGTTGGCATAATTAAAGCAGAATTATAATTTTGGCGCGTGGTGGTTATATTATTTAGCTCTGAAAAAACAAGAAAAGCAAAACCAAGAATTTATACATCTTCATTAACGTTGCCGTGCATACACAGTGTATGCTTTGTTACTTTTTAGTTTGTTCCCCAGAGTGGTTTCGGAAGATAAAGGTTTCCGGGAGATATAGACGGAGTTTGTATCAAAACCTGCCAGTTATATGCCTTAGAATAAAACGGCAGACGACATCCTAACGGCAGGAAGGTGAAGGCATCTTCGTATGCAATATACCATGCCAAAATGCTGCAGTTGCATATTGGAAAAGTGAATTAGTACTGATTAATTGTATAGCCGACAACTGCCTTCCGATATTCTGCAGAAATACTGTTACAAGGCAGCCTATTTCAAATACTATTTCAAAAATATTCCATAAATCTACCGTGGCACGTACAAGTTATTAAACATGCCGATGCATGGAAACGTTTGTAGGAAGGCTAGTGTTTTTAATGAAAAACAACTGTATGCTGTGGCCTGCGTAGAATCTTAAAGTAAACTACACTGTCGATATTCTGCAAATAAATTGCCGAATATTTTGTCTCGGGTTAGTTTTTTTTCCTTCAATATTTAGTTTGGTTTTTATAAAAAATTCTATATTAATGACAACATTTTATTTATTAAATTTGCTGCTGAGATTTAATATCCCAGTTGTAAAATTCAGGCGTTTGTAGCTATACTAACACTGATTATTTCCTTTCTTCTTTTTTTTTTATATGAAATGAACCTATTCATTACTCAAAGATTGATCCTCAAAACGTCTCACAAAATAGTTTGACTCATTACTGTTAGCATTCCATAGAAGGTGTGCTAACAGCTCTTCGCGTTTGTTTTTGAAAAATATTATATATAGTTACCATAGTTCTGGTGGCAGGGCTTCTGATGGCAAGGCTTGTACAATTTTAATACTGGGATAATATAGATTTGTTTTTATTGCGTTCATCTAAGGTAGTGGCTTTATATATCGAATTTATTTCGCTACTGACATAAAACTACTTAATATTTGTTTTAAAATAAATAAAATTATATTAAGGAAATGGCAAAATTTAGTACTAGTAGTTGTATTGAAAAACTCTCTCTTTGATTACATTCTAAGTACTTTCAATACTAATTTAAATTATACTCCTTGCGCTTTGTTGTACAGGTTATGATATGTCACCGTTTATACGACGTTATGCCAAATATCTGAATGAGAAGTCGTTGTCTTATCGTGCGATGGCATTTGATTTTTGCAAGGTTAAACGTGGGTAAGTGAAAGCAATTTAAATAAAAAATTTCATATGAATATTTTTCTATATCTACACCGAAATATATACTGTATTAAAATCAAAGAATTATATCTTTTAATTAAATAAATAAATACATATGTATTTATTTAAAAGATATATTTTTTACATATTAATACAGTATTTATTTCGTATTTAATACAATATATTTTCATTTGTTTTTTCTACATTGATGTCGTTTTTGTGTATTTTTTTGTATTTTAACCATTCAGAAATATGTAGTACACTTACTACATCTGTATTTATTTGTACTACATTCTCTATTTATTTTCCAATATGAAAAATATAAAAAAAATTATTACTTCTGCATTTTTGTTTGTAACATTCTGCATTTATTTAAAATTTTATACAATTGTAAAAAAAATACTACATCTACTTATTTTTTACTGCATTCTGTATTTATTTAAATTCTGTATTACAAACAAATATTGTTATAAATACTTGTGAAAGTGTATTAAACAAATATATTTTATTGGTTATGAAGATGAAAGCATAAACTTAATTATTATGCGACCTTTATCGTGGTTAGTTTTGCTGTCACTTAAGGCATCACAAACATTTAGGTATTCTTTCACATATGTATATTTTATATCTTTTGGTCAGCCCTTTGCAGCACCTAAAAGGAGTCGTGTTATATATGGAAAAGCGTCTCCTCCGGAGTTGATTTAGTAATTTAGTGTTTGTCCGAATATCTGCTAATGAAACGCATATTTTTCTTGTTAGTCTAATATTTATTAATGATCTATAATACTGGGAGTCACGGATATTTTGTATTGTGGCGTTCTTTTAGAACATAAACGATTTACCCATCTTTGCTGAACAATGTAGATAACAATATTGATCTAATCGAAAAGATTCCTAAGAAATACAATGTTTTTTGGTTAAAATAAAATTCTTATTTGGTTTTTCTACTTTGACATTTGCAGCAAAGAGGAGGGCTCGTTGCGTAGCATGAACGCTGATAAACTATTGAAAACCTTACCCGTGTTGCAGGCACAATTGGATGGTTTATTGGAGTTCGATTGTCAGGCAAATGATCTAACTAATGGTATGCTCTGGATGCACAGCTGTCGAATTTTTTAACAACACGTATTTAATGCACATTTGCAGGTGTGATTAACATGAGTTTTATGCTTTTGTTTCGCGATCTCATACGTTTGTTTGCGTGCTACAATGATGGCATCATCAATTTGCTGGAGAAATATTTTGATATGAATAAGAAGCAGGCACGTGATGCGTTGGATTTGTACAAAAAGTTTTTGGTGCGCATGGATCGAGTGGGTGAATTTTTGAAGGTGGCTGAGGTCAGTATTGATGCATTTGTTTTATGTATTTAAACTTAATTTGATTATGATTTATTGATTATGATTTATTTGGCAGAATGTTGGCATCGATAAGGGTGACATACCGGACTTGACCAAGGCGCCCAGCTCTTTGCTTGATGCCCTGGAACAGCATTTGGCTAGTTTGGAGGGACGACGCGCCTCAGCTGCATATACGCCAACTCAATCGGCAAGGTATTAAATGAATTTATATAATTTGTACCTATTTATTTATTTATTTATTTAATTTAAATAGTTTTTATTAAGTTTTAGTTTGTAATACTATAGTTGAATAGTTTTTAATTGTTTGAAATATTTTTCTCTTCTTTTGTCTTCTGTTCGCCTTCTCCCCCACTCCTTGCTGCAATTAAAATTATTTTGTTTGTCTTTAAACTTTGCTTATCACTTAAATTTAACTTTATTTTTTTCTTTTGTGTTTTTGTATTTATCATAATATTTGTTTGCAAAATTTTGTTTAATTACTTTGTCGTTTGTCTATGAATTGTGCTACTCACAACAAAATATCTATTTTTCGTTGCAAATTTTGTTTATTTTGTTTTTTTTTTGTAAATTTGCGTAAATTTATTTAAATCGTTATCAACGCGTTAACTATCTGTGAGTAGCAACCAAAAGAACGTAAAATGTGCTGTCTCTGCCCTCTCTTCTACTAGCTCGTCCTTTGGCACTGCCGCCGCATCCGCAAAATTCGACACCACCAACGGTATCGATGAACAGCTAAAGGCACAGATTTTGGCCGAAGAAGAAGCCGCCATGAATCAGTACAAAGTAAGCATTGAACATAATTTTACAATTGAATTTCTAATCGATATTGATTTGTTTTAGTCGAAGGTCTCGTCGCCCACCAGCAGCGGTGGTGCTGGCGCTGCACTAACAAATCCATTTCTATCGTCACCGCCAGCTGCAGCAGCTGGTGCTCCGATAGTTGATTTGTTTGGTGCAGCCACGGCACAACCGGCTGCTGCAACAGCCTCCAAGGCATCCGACGATTTGCTACAACTGGGCAACCCATTCGCTGATATGTTTGATGCACCGGGCGGTGCCGGCGCCGCCGCTAACACAGCTCAAGGTGCCAATGCAAATAATATTTGGATGCATAATAATGGTAGCATGTTATATATTTTTTATTTTGATTTATTTTATGCTCTTTTAATTCAAATACTTTTATAAAGTTGTTCATTTAATTAATATTTATTTTATGTAAAATTGTTTTTCATTGAAATTTTGTAATGCATGTATATAGTTTATTTTGTGCATAATACAAATTATTATATATATAATGAAATTAATGAATTATTTCGAATAGGTTTCAATGGCGCTTCCGGCCCCTCGGCAGCTGCAAATGCTTTCGTCTCGGACAGCAACTTCTCGTCTGTGTTTGGTAATGCTGATCCCACCGGTAAGTTTACATTGTTCAACCGCTATTTGTAACGTTTTTTAAATGTTTAATTATTTTAACCCTGCGCTCTTCAATGTTTAAAAAACAAAAAAAAAACAAAATCCACCTTATTTTCTTGTATACAAAATTAACAAAAAAATATTAATAATGCCTTCAGTATTCATTGTTTTCTAACATTATTTAATACTTAGTTATTAATTTTCTATAGTTACTGTTTATGGATTTTATTTAAACTATTTTTAATACTTTTTACACAATTAAATGTTAACATTTTAAGAAACTACTTCCTGCTGCATGTCTAGACACAAGTACTAACTTCTTATCCCGACAATGCATTATTGTGCCTAAATATATAAATTTACTAATTCATATTTTAATAATGTTGCAAGTTGTTGCATAAAAGTTGCAAAAAGGTTTCAAGCTACAAAAATACGTCAACATTAATAAGACATTTTATTAAAATCTAAATGTTAAAAAATAACTAAACTCCTTGTCCTATATGTTTCAAATTGTTGCTTAAAAGTTTTACGAAATATTCGGCAACTTTAATATGGCAATTTATTTAAATCTACGTGTTACAAAATAATTAAAATCGTTGTACTCTTTGTTACAAGTTGTGGCATAAAAGTTTCAAAATAGTTTCAAGCTTCAAAAAGTAATATATTTTCTAAAATGATACGTCAACGACATATTATTGAAATATAAATGTTACAAAATCATTGCACCTTTTGTAACAAGTTGTTGCATAAAAGTTGCAAAACTGTTTCAAGCTACAAAATGGCAATACAGTTTCAGAAAACATTCGGTAACATTAATATGACATTTTATTAAAATCTACAAGTTACAAAATGAATAAAATCATTGCCATTTTCGTTACAAATTGTTGCATAAAAGTTTCAAACCGTTTCTAAAATGCTTCCTCAATATTAATAAGACATTTTATTAAAATTTAAATGTTACAAAATAACTTAAATCGTTGCCATTTTCGCTGCAAGTTGTTGCATACAAGTTTAAAAATGTTTCAAGCTACAAAATTGCAATACAGTTTCAAATAACATTCCTTAACATTAATATGACATTTTATTAAAATTTACATCTTACAAAATAACTAAAATCGTGGCCCTGTTAGTTACAGTAAAGTATTAAGCGATATAACATCTCAGTAACAATTAATCTTATTCGATTATAAATGAGCTGCAGCAACTAAGTTGTAGCCAAAAAAACGCAACGAACGAAGCTAAATGAAACCTTATATATTCAGTGCTATCATGAATAATTTTTCTACTGGAATTCTTACTTGGAAAACTGAAATTCTGACTGAAATTCAATTATTTTTTAAACAAAACATTTTTACGAGGAAAAAATGCTGTTGCATGATTGGTCAGTTTTAGAATGTTCTTCGAAACTCTGACTGAAAGTTTTCTAAAAAATTAATTATTACATATATTGTAAGAGTTACACACTAAATACTATGCAGTAAAATAAAGCATGTTTTTTAGAGGTATAGAACTTTAAATAAATGCAAAAAACATAAAAATCGTGGTAATAGCCATGGTATTCACTGTATTGAAAAGATAATTTTATGCCATTAATGTTTAAATATGATTTCGGACATATGGGCTCCAATAAAGAGCAATCGAAAGTGAAATTGCTCGGATGGACGATTATGTCGACCCTAAAATGCGCGTAGTGCACGGTAAGATTCGCGCACTGAATTACGATTTTCGAAATAAATTTGCACAATTTGCAAGCATTGTTCTGGCGTAAGTCTATTCATGGTAGAATGGGCACAAATCAGCTGTCAGTTATCAAAATGGCTGTCGCTGGAAACAGTGTTGCCAATTCGGAAAACAAATCTCTAAAAATAAAACACCCTTTACATGTTGAAAACATGAAAAAGACACCAAATCAAATTCAACATTTTTGTCTTGAAATCTTTTTGCAATCAATTGGAAATTATTAATGGTTATGGTTACTAATGGTTATGGTTACTAACAAAACAAAATATAAAAAACTAGAAAGATCTCTTAATGTTAGTACTTTTAATCTTTAGTTTAGACTATCTGCTCTATAAACATGCATCAACTTCTTTGCTATCACTAGAACTTAAATACTAAAAATTCTGTAGAAAAGTTTCGTTTTAAATATCCTGTAAACCAATAGGAATATTCGTATTTTATTTTTAAAAATATACTTTTTAAAAGTGCTATTTTTTTTGTATATTCTAAAACGTGTCTAAAAAGATTCTGAACTATCGAATACGATTTTCTTAGTATGCAGTCTCAAGGAGAATTTGAAAATTTATTATATTATTTTATTAAAGATATCGGCGCATAATCATAGACAATTTAAAGTCGCCTTTAAATTTAAAATTAGCTTTTTGACATTTTATGCTATACAAAATTTGTCAAAAAGTCGATTTTAAATTGTCTATTATTATGGGCCATCGTGTATGAGAGGTTGTTTTTTTGTTATTTAAATTTTAAACTTTTTTAAACATTAAAATAAATTTGATTTTGTTGTTTGTTTGATTTTTTATTTAAATTTTAAATATATTTTATTCTTAATATTTAAAATAATTTACTCAAATCATTACTTTTTTGAAATTTTAACTATTTCTTTCATAGTTTATAATATTTTTAAAAGTTTAGTTTTCCATTTATTTTTTTTACAAACTTTTAATAATTTTATTTATAATTATTACAAATTTTTTAAAATTATGTTTTTTTTTGTTCAATTTTAATATAATTTTTCCTTACTTACAATTTGAATTTCACAGTGAACGGCATGCAGCTGACAGCAGCTGCTTCCACTGCGGCAGCACCGCTGCCCAATCCATTCTTCGACTCAATGGAACCACCACAAACGTCCTTGTCTGCAGCATCCGTATTCATGACGGAGACTCCAGCGGACAACAGCAACATTTTTGAAACTCAATCTGCGCAGTCATTGTTCATGAATGCAAATGCAATAACAACAACATCCTACTCATCGAATATGTCAATTCCACCACCAGGTGAAAATTCTTTGCACACTGCCCTGCCTTATTTGTTAGTAGCAAATGTTGTTCTTAATATTATAAAAGCTGCTTATTCTTCTTCCATTACCGTTGTTTTTCTTACTCCTATTTTTAACACACACACACACAGACACGGTCACACGCACTGTCGCATACATACAAACTGCTGTTTTGTAGTTTTTAAACGTTGCGTATTTTGTGTAGGATCGGATAAAAGTGACTCTAGTTTCGTGTGCTCTGTCCTTATCATAGTCGTCTCTTTTTGCTATCATAGTCATGTTGTATTGTGTGTTTTTGTGTTTTTTTCAATGTTCTTTTGTGTTGAGATTTAGACTTTGGCGATTGAAATAGTCCACAGAAGCTAAAAAATAAAATAAAAAACTTTATGCTGCACTATAGCATAAAATGTAATTTAAACACATGATTCTAATGGTTTGATTTTACTCAAAATAATAAATTTTACATTTAGAATTTTATTAATACACAAATACGTGTGCCATCTATAACATTGTTTGCAGCAAACATATTTTTTGTTTTTCAATATAACACTAATACTATAATTTGTAGATCACTAAACTCTATCGTTTTGATTACTCTAAAAGTGATAAATTTCAATTTGTAATTTTGTTGGTAATAAAAAATAATTACATCAAGTTTAAAAATGTTTGTATTTTAAATAAATGCAATCTGATAATAAAGCTCAAATGCTTAGATTTCACTAAACGTTAAATATCGCTTTGGAATTTTGTTGCAAACTCAAAATACTTATAGCAAGTATAAACATGCAAATACATTTTTTAATATAGAATATATAAAGGGAGTATTACTAATAATATCCAGTACATAATGTTCTATCGCTTTGATTTCACTAAAAGTGATACTTTTGACTTAAGATTTGTTTTTCTCTAGTACCAAAATACTTACAACAAACATAAAGGGGTTTTGCAGCAAACATATTTTTATTTATAAAACATTTTTTTTATTTTACAATACAAGAAAACAATAGAATAAATAAAAGCAGCATTACTAATAATTTCTAGAACATAAAACTCTATCGCTCTAAAAGTGATCAAAATTTAAATTGTAATTTTGTTGTTTTTCGTAAAATAATTACAACAAGAATAAAAATGTTTGCAGAAATTGTATTTTTAGTTTTTTAACCTGATGAAAAATCTTGATAATAGAGCTCAAATGCTTAGATTTCACTAAACGTTAAATTATACTTTTGAATTTTGTTGCCAATACAAAATAATTATAGCAAGTATAAACATGTTTGCAGCAAATACATTTTTAAATATAGAATAGATAAAGGCGCTCTTACTGAAAATTTCCAGTACATAAAGCTCTATCACTTTGATTTCACTAAAAGAATTTATTTTTTAGTACCAAAATAATTAAACAAATATAAACAGGTTTGCAACAACCATATTTTTATTTAAAATACATTTTTGTTTTACAATAGAAGAAAACAAATAATAAAATAAAAATAAGCAGTCTTACTAATAATTTCTAAAACTTAAACTCTATCGCTTTAATTGCTCAAAAAATTGATCAATTTTATTTTGTAATTTTGTTGCTAATACAAAAATAATTACATCAAGAATAAAAACATTTGCAGCAAATATATTTTTAGTTTTTAAATATTAAATAAACAAAAGCAACCTGACCAATTATCTAGACTTAAAGTGTTTTTTTTTTCGACTTATTATTTTTCCGACTCACTTTTTTTGTGGTAAACTCACAATGTAACTTTTTAGGCCCTATTACAACTTCGGAAAAAATTTCGATCTGTCGATGTAGCGAACTAAATAAAACCAAAGTGAAACTAAACGTTTTTACAAAATGTTACCCATAGAATTTGATTAATACACGTGAATCCGTTCAACGAATTCTGTTATTATCGGGTTTTTCAATAACAAAGGTTTTTTTCAAGGGTTTTTCAACAGGGACGCTACAAAAGAAGAGCGACAGGGACAGCTACCGACGCCATATTTCTTGCCGCTCTTTTGACATTTCTCTTCAGTAAGGTTTGCCATTTCATGATGGAAAGATATACGAATTCGAATTTCGGTAGTAAATTTTAATTATTTCGACTCGTTGTTGGCAACCCTGTTATCGGACTGTGCAATATCTCGAATGTTATTGTAATATTTTAATTTATAAATAGGATATTCATTTCTTTGCTGAATTTTATCACTACAATCGTCAAAATTATCAATTATTTAATTTACTATTGAACTAAAAATCAAAGTTAGATTTTTTTATAACTTTCTTCTATATAGTTTTTTTTGTTATAAAGTGTGGTGAAATTGTTTTGAATAATGTGGTGAATATATTGCTATCTGTCCTGCTCTCTACTTTAGTTGTATGTTGTTGGCATTTCTGACTTGTCTACGCTTATATTACTGTCCTTTTTTTTTAAATTGATGCTTTTCTAAAGCGTTGTTGCCGTTGTTTTTTATTATTTTTGGAAAGCTTTCAATACAACTGTTGATGCTTTTATGCAAGTTCTATGGTATTTACTAACTCACCTCGACTGTAGTGTAGACTAGTTTAGATTAAGAATATCTTTGTTTAAACTGACTAACAATAAAAATTGATTAACAAAGTTGCTTTTACCCAGCTTTCAATGTGGTGAAAGGTTTTTCTTACAGTGTTTTTTAAATAGGGAAGAGCGAGGCACTTGAACAAAATTATTTTTTAAAATGTTGAGTACAATTAACAAACTTTAGTTAAAACGCAACTAAACTATTAAAGAATAATTGTTGTGACTTCGAAGTGGCTCGATCTTCTCTACACGCATACAAAAAAAAAAATACACTAAGCGTATAAAACAGATTTGAATAAATAATTTATTTTATAAGTTAATTAATTTTTTTTATTTATTTAATTTTATAATAAAATATTTTTTTACGCTATAAAATCGGTAAAAAAATTTGCTTTTAACTGAATTCTGCCAACACTACTTTTCATTTAAATTCCCAACGAATAATAGTGAAACATAATTGAGCTAATACTACGTATTAAACGATGCCATATTTATTTTGTAAATGTGTTTTTCTCTTTCTCTCTTTTATGTTTTATATTCGCACATATCACACATTTTTGTAACATACTTGAAAATATTAAAACAAATGAAATAAAAAAAAAAACTCCATCTATTTATATCCTGCGGTGTGGCACAAAATCATAAATAAAATTAAAAAAAAAAAACGTCTAAACATCTGGTGTTAAATGCTTAACAAAAAATAAACAATATATTACAAAAACAAATAAAAATGTTAACTAACCTCACTATGGTGAATATGTTTCAACGACAACAACAACAATACCAATGCCACCCACAACAACATCACCATTATTATACTGGTATTTTTTGCTTAACCAACCATCTATCTCATCAACCTTTTGTGTGTAAAAATGTCAAAAAATGTCAAAACAACAACTTTGGTCAAATGTATTACAACAATAATGCACATACTCACCACCACCACCACTGTCACGCGTAAAATGTTCCTCTAATATTCACCATGCCACATCATCATAAAGGCTTCGATGCATTGGGCGATGTTATGAAGCCCGGCAATACTTTTCCCAGCCACTCTGCTGTAAATCAATCAAATGTTGTTACTTCATCAGGTGCAGCATTTACTACGCTACAGCAGCAGCAACAGCAGCACCAACAACACCATCAACAGTCTCAGCAGCAGCAACAGCAGCAGCATTCGATCAATTCCGGGAAAATACTCACTGGCGATCTGGACAGTTCCCTCATGTCACTTGTAGATAATCTTAATATAAATAAATCAGGAAGCACAAAGTGAGTAAAAGTAGGGGAGTGGCAAAAAAAAAAAACAATAGAACTAACATTCTAACAACTGTAAATAAAGGAAACTTTCACACAAATGAATCATCTCGAAAAGAATAGTTTTGAATTGGAACGTCGTTGTTGTAAACTGTGCTGGTGATTTTGAATATTTGAAATATTTGTGTTAATAGTATCGAACTCCTAAAACATATAATTTATAAAATGTCATATTATAGTTTTCTTAGCAGAAACATTTTTCCCAGAATTAATTCTAAATCAGAGAATTATTCACCCAGTTTATTTTTCCCTGGAAAATTCTCCACCGAGATAATTCTTCCTTGTGATAATGCTATACCGGAGAGAATTCTTCTCCTGACATATCTTCCCCAAAACCGTTCTTTGCCGGACAATTCTCTCCCGAGACAACTCTTCTCCGTGCAGTTTTTTCCCGCAATAGTTCTTCTCAGAGACATTTAAAGCTATTTGCTGTATGTTGCTAATAGACGCATAAAGCATTTGTTCTTGGAATCCATACTTTCCAATTGTTATTATTCATTAGTCAATTCTACACAAACTGTTTTTTCACATACAATTCATCCCCGGACAGTTCTTACCCGGAATAATCATCTCTCAGACAGTTCTTCCAAGTGACACTTATTCCCAGAATAAATTCTTCCCCCAGACAATTATTCCCGAGACTATTCCAGCCAGAATTTTTTGTTCATAGAAACGGTTTTTTCCCAGATAATTTTTCTTTGAGAAAATTCTACCCCGAAAATATTATTCTCCGGAACTTCGTTCCTCGGACATGGTGGTAAATATTCCATTGTCATATTTCCATACTTTTCTCAGAAATACAATACATCCCCGAATTTATTATTCCTTCGACAATTCTACACCAACAGTTATTTCACATACATTTTATCTCCGATAGAATTCTTTCCTGAAACAATTCTTTCCCGAAACAATACTTCCCCGGACTGCTCGTACCCAGAATAATCTTCGCTGAGACAGTTCTTACAAGTGACATTTATTTCCAGAATCAATTTTTACCCAGAGTATTATTTGCGACACTATTTTTAACAGACACATTCTTTCCCGATATAATTTTTCTTGAGACAATTCTACCAAGGAAAAATGGTTCTCCGGACCTTTGTTCTCTGGGCAATTAACCTCGTGGCAAATCTTCCATGAGTATTTGTCAGGAGATAATTTTCTCAGAAGTACATTATTTCCCGAGATTATTCTTCCTTCTACAATTCTACACCAACAGTTCTTTCATACACATTTCGTCTACAATAAAATTCTTTCCTGAAACAACTCTTGCCCGAAACAATGCTTTCCCGAACAGTTCATACCCGGAAAATCATCCCTGAGATAGTTCTTTCAAGTGGCAATTATTTTCAGAAAAAATTCTTCCCCGGACAATTCCCAGAATAAATTTTTCCCCAGAGAATTATTCCCGAGACTATTCCACCCAGAAACTTTTCTTAGGAGAAACATTTTTTTCCCTAGATAATTATTCTTTTAGAATATTCTACCCCGGAAATATTATTCTCCGGACCTTCCTTTCTCGGATAATTGATCACGTTGCAAATCTTCCATGGACATTTTAGCAGAGACAACTCGTTCAGAGATATTTTTTTCAGAAATACAATACCTCTCCGAAATTATTATTTGTTCGACAATTCTACACAATTCTCCGATAGAATTCTTTCCTGAAATAATTATTTTCCGAAACAATGCTACCCCGGATTGTTTATACCCGGAATAGTCTCCGCTGAGAGAGTTATTCCAATGACATTTATTTCCAGAATAAATTCTTCCCCAGAGAATTAATCCCCAGAGAATTATTGCCAAGGCTATTATTAAATTATTCTTCGGCCCTTCGTTGGCAAATTTTCCATGGATATTTTTTCCTGATACCTTTTTCTTAGAAGTACAATACTTCCCGAGATTATTATTCCTTTGACAATTCTACACCAACAGTTCTTTCACATACATTTCGTCTCCGATAAAATCCTTTTCTGAATCAATTCTTCCCTGGACAGTTTATACCCGGAATAATCTTCTTCCAAGTGATAACCATTTCTTCCCCAGAGAATTATTCCCGGGACTGTTCCTCCCAGAAATTATTTTAAAGAGAACTAATTCATTTCTGAAACAATTCTTTGCCGGACAATTACTCGCCGAGACAATTTTTTCCCGAAACAATTCTTCTCCGTGGAATTCATACCTGAGACAGTTCTTCCACGTGACATTTATTTCTGGAATATAATTCCCCGAAAATGTTAAGACTGCTTAAAGTGGAAAAATTTAGTTTATAAAAACCTTTTTTTTTAAATAAACAATTAAATTATATTAATCTTTAAATGTAGATAATGTACAAAATAGATAATAATAACGTAAAATTTTATGCAATGCGCAGCTTTTCTTTAGATTTGAAAATTAATAAAATGCAATTTCAATGGTTAGAACTTGTAAATTATAAAGAGTATTTTAAAAAATTTGAATGCTAAATTATTACTTAATTTATTGAACTGTTCTATTTTTTTATATTCCATTTTTCAATCTTTTTAAATACACACAAAGCATTTCAAATCAGTACCTACGAATTATTTAAAAAATATATAAGTTATAAATTTTCTCCAACACAGTGTTACCAGCGCGGCCTTCAATGCAGTCCTTTTTAATAAATCAAATTCATTAGACAATACATTTGATGCACTCATTAACATCATCTTTTAATGTCTTAAACAATTTTATCATTTATTTAATGATCCAATTCATCCATTCATCCATAAATCAATAAATCAATCAACCAATAAATCAATCAATCTCACACACTTATTCATCCATCCATTATTCATAGACCTGTGCAATGGAATTCCCCCAAAAACACAGCGAAACCAGGTACTAATTGGACACCACAACCAATGGCGGCTACAACTGGTGCTGGCTATCGTCCAATGGTGAGTTTCTACTATACAGCAAACAATTAACCAAAAATAAAATAAAATCGAAAAACTAAAAACTAAAATTGTGCCAACTCTCAGTTAGAAACAAGAAAATTACTACTTATTTTAAATTCTACAAATTTAATAACAATTGTAAAATCAAATTACATACAAAATAAAAAATTAAATCGTTTTTCTCCACTCCTTCTTTTGCACAAACACCCAACACAACACGTTGCACTCGATCACTTCATGTACAGTTTCTGATTATTATTTTGTTGGTTTGCCTACTCTATCTAACTATAGGAGCCCCATATAACGGTTATTAAAAAAAAATTATAGGTGATTGAATTAAACGAATTATACAAAATTTTGGCGTTCGTATGTGTTTTAGTTCCAGTTTTTTTAGTCACATTTTCCAATTAAACTAGATGTAATTTCATCTGTATCACAAATATATAAAATGTCATATTAACTGAGTACTAATTGTCTATATTTCTGTAAAATTCAAGCACATTCAGCCGTTTTGAACTAAGTTTAAACTAGCACTGCAAAAGTGGTTCACTTAATATGACGGTAATATTTTGAATGATTTAAAATGTAAAGTTAAACTTAAGTTTAATTTTCGAAAAGCAGTTATTCTAGCTGTTTTAATTAAAGTTTAACATAACTGTATAGTTTCACTTTAAATAAATATAAAAATAATTTTCTTTAAGGCCAGTTTTTCAGTGCAAGTTTAAACTTGGTTTAAACTTTTTCGCTTTTTAAAAACATATATTGTTCTTAATCAAATCGTCTAAATGTCATTATATTTTACAAACAGAAAGACAATTAGTATTCAGTTAATATAACATTTTTAATATATTTGTTTTGTTGAATATGGACTAAATTTCATCTAGTTTAAAATACGTTTAATTTGAAAATGGGAACTGAAAAACTGTGAGACAAAATTAAATTCTAGTTGGACAAAAGTCTGAAATGGTATTTATTGACAAATGAAACATTTAAAAAAATAAATAAAACTGATTAGCCTCTACGTATAATTGAAATCATTCAATGGGTAAAAGGTGCTGAGCAGGTTGCCCGATCAGACTTACTGATTTTATCGTTATCCTTAACTTACCTTTTACTCTGAAACACCTTTTACGTATTTTTTGAGCCCTGTCAAACACAGAAATAATTCTCTCAACACGCGAAGTTTTCTCAGTGATAAATCACAATTGTTGAAGTTCAAAATAAGGATACACTTAACGAATTTCTACTTCGGGACTTTAGAAATCGTTATTGATGAAGTATCGTGTTTCGACTTTTGTCCACATAGATGTAACATTCATCTCACTGTAGAATATAATCTTCGTATCGTAAAATTTTCATTTGATTTATTGATTAGCAGTTTATATAGTTGTTGCAGAAGTAAAACTGTTGCTAATTTTGAAAAATTAATATAGTTTAAAATTCATTCAAATTTCCAATTCAATTTTCTTTTCATCGATTCGAAATTATCAGATACCATAGTGAAACTGATTCAAGGAACTTGATCGAAATCTGTGTAGCGCATTATTCAAATTAAATTTTATTCTAATAATGATCTAAATTCAATGTTATACATTAGTTTTTCTATTATTATTCACAAGACAATTTTCAATAATTTATTCATTATTTGAACAGTGAAATAAATTTGAGTTGATATTTCAAACATATTTTTTTTTCAAATAAAAAAATATATGTTGAATTTAAATTTTTTTTCTTTTCAAATGCAAAATAAAAAATGATTCATTATTTTGTACATACAGTGGTGGCCACACAATTAGATACGATTTTTTTTTTAAATTTTAAATGTATTTTTATTTGTAGTACGACACTATATACGCATGTATGGTAATTTTGGTTTTAGGTTTGGACTATGCTGTGGATAAACATAAATCCTTTTCTTGTTTATCGTTAGATTATAAATCCTAAATAAATTATTTAAAAATTGTCTAAAAACCACAAAATTTTCAGACTTTATAATGTTAAAACGAATAGGAATATTAACATTCATTGGTATATTAAAATTCGTCTTGACAATAATAAGAATAATTGCGTTTAATGTTGTCTTGGAAAGTAATTTTCAACAGTATTAAATTTTGTAATAAATCGTGGGTGAAAAGATTTTTAAAATTACGGGATCACTTTTCTTAAAAACGTTACGTTATATTAAAAAAAACTGAGTATGCAGTCAAAATCAGCACCTGTGAGTTATTATAAAAACCCTGTTTATTTTCTAATACTTAACGTTATTAAGAAAATTGTAATCGCCTTTTTGAGCCATTTCCATCGACTGCTTAGAATGTTATAAAAAAAACATAGTACTGTTGAAATATAGTTTCCCAAAAAACCTTAAACGCTATTTTGCTTATAATTGTCAAGGTTAGTTTTAATATACTAAGGCATGCCAATTATATCACATGTTTTTAAAATATATGGATATAAACTCGAACATTTTTATTTTGAATTTAACACTTTTTTTTTTTACTTATTTATTAAGCATTTATAATCTAACAATAAACAAGAATATGATTTATTTTTATACAGCGCATAGACCAAACTAAAAACCAAAATTACTATAAGTATGTATAAAGTATCGTTCTTCAATAAAAATATATTAAAAAATTACGATATAGAAAACATGGTCGTTTCTAATAGTGTGGCCACCACTGTATAATGAATATATTATTTTTTTTGTATTATTTGATTTGAAATAAAAATTAGTTAAAAAAGAATTATTTAAACTTTTAAAATGTAGTTGGGGATTTTACTTCTACAACGACGTTGTAAACAGTTTATGCGAAAATTATTTTATGTTATATGGTGAACAATTTTTTATTTGCAAAGTTTTAGATAATTTGTACTATAATTATTACAGCGTGGAAAATATTTTTCACACTGAAAATACTCGATATGTACGTGAAACGTGTGAAATAAAGGGTTTTTCAATAAGAGCGCTACAAAAGTAAAGCGGCAGGGACAGCAAACGACGCCATATTTCTTGCCGCTCTTTAAACATTTCTCTTCAGTAATGTTTGCCATTTCATGATGGAAAGATATACGAGCCAACAACGAGTCGAAATTATTAAAATTTACTACCGAAATTCGAATAGTATATCTTTCCATCATGAAATGGCAAACCTTACTGAAGAGAAATGTCAAAAGAGCGGCAAGAAATACGGCGTTGTTTGCTGTCCCTGTCGCTCTACGTTTGTAGCGTCCCTGTTGAAAAACCCTTTAGAGCGAAAACAGTTTCTTTGATGGTTTTTATTTGCATTTGAAATGCATATCGTATTTTCATAATTAAAAAAATATATTATTTGCACATTTGAATAACGGTTGCTGCTTTTTGTAGCTGAGATCTCTCTGGGTATGAATATGAAAACCGTTTTTCAATGTCAATTCATTTAAAGATTATATTTCTATTAAAATTGGTAAATAGGATGCAAAAATAAATATGTTCATTTAAACACAAAAAGAATTTAATAGTATTTTGTAGTAATTAATGGTATTTACCTATTAAAAATTATCCTATTGTAGCCGCGGTAGCTCAGTGGTTAATGCGTTGGACTGCGAGCCGAAAGGTCCCCGGTTCAAGCCTGGACTGGGGCTAACAACTTCTTTTCATAGAAACATTTTTCTATACTGCGCTACCTCTCGGCAGTAAATGGCAAACCTACGAGAGTAAACATTGCCTATGAAAAGCTCTCACCCGCCGTTCGGATTCGGCAATAAACTGTAGGTCTCAGAACTTTGAGTACAAATATAACACGCACACCTCAAATTGGTGAGAGAGCTCGGCCGAAGTTCTATACAGGACTGTAGCGCCAAACTATTATTATTATTATTATATTGACTAATTTTAATAGCAAACAACTATTGATTTTATAGATTTTAAAAATCAATTAAAATTTATTATACTAAACTTTTATAATATTTTCATTTAAAATGCAAAGAATACTCAGTTTATACTCATGTCTGCACCCAGAAAAAGATACTATATAAATAATAGTTTTTTTTACTATTAAAAATAGTCAATAGGATAAATTATTATTTTAATCGGAAAATACCATTAAATACTAGAAAATACCATGACATTGCCATTGAGTTTATATGAAAGATTTCTTTTTTGTATACTATTAAATCAATAATTGTCCTATTGACTAATTTTAATGGGATTTGAGGGTATTTTTTTCTGGGTGTGGCTATGATGTATTTTTATACCCTACACTAAGAGTGAAAGGGTATATTCAGTTTGGTACGCCGTTTGTAACACCCAGAAGGAAGCATCTCCGGTATGGAAAAGTATATATATTCTTGATCAGCATGACCTCCTGAGTCGATTTAGCGATGTCCGTCTGTCCGTCCGTCTGTCTGTCCGTCTGTCTGTCTGTCTGTCTGTCTGTCTGTCTGTCTGTCTGTCCGTCTGTCCGCCTGTCTGTTGAAATCCCTACTACTTTTAAAATTGAAGAGCTAGATAAATGAAACTTATAACTTAGATTACTAATATACCTACGCTGTATGTGCGTATTGTATTGGCGAGATCGGTCCATTGTGACCTATGATCCGACCACTTATGTTCAAATACCTCATATAAAATGTACATATAAAGATCAATTTTTATGTATACGTGCTTAGGTAAACTTTTTTGGTCAAACATATATTGATATCATGCTCAAATACATGATAATAATGTTTTCCGGCGAAAAGACTTGTGGTTCACAAAAAAAAAATCGAAATTCGGTACACCTACCCATTTGTAAATATGGGTATCAAATGAATGGAAATTCTTCAGCGATTGAATGTTTGTAGTTATTTTCAGGATTCGTATACCCTGGTGACCTATATATCACTTTGAATGGTAACCACACATATGTGTAGGGTATTAATAGTCGGCTTAGACCGACTATAATTTTGATAATCCTAACTATCATAATTACACCTACTTTAAAATTTCCCATGTGATCTAACCTTCCCAACTGGTTATAATATGAAAACATGATATGCACTTGCATTTCAAATGCAAATAAAAACCATAAACGAATTTTTATAAAAATAAAACTGATTTTGCACAATGATCCCTAGTTTCACGTAACCACATGTCATTTTTTTTTAGTGTGCAATTTTTTCTACGATTATTGTGCACGGTGTTATTTATGTAAATATACAAACTTTTTTTTTATGAAAAATGACAAAATATGAATGGAAACAAATGCATAATTTTATAAAAAAAATATATAATAGAATTTGTAATTTTAAATTAACCGTAACGTTATACTCACAAACTTAAAAACTCAAAAAACAGTTTCCTTATTTTAATAAAAATTTAAATAGCGTTAAGAAGTTTCTTGATAATAAGACACCAGTACAATATTACTTAATATGAAGAAACCATTTTCTTAGTACACTTATTACCACATTTTTTCGATTTTAAATATAGAACACAACTCAAAACGCTCAAAAAAAAAACAACATTTCCACTTCCATTATGGCAAAATATGATTTTATTTTATTTTATTATTTTATTTTTAAATTAAATTATTTCCCAATTTATTTTTGTACAAATTTAATTTATTATTTATTTTTTAATTCCTCTTTCTTTTTTCTCTTTTTTTCTTTTCATATTATTTTGGGTTTGCTTTGATTCTACCTTTTTATTCTAATTTTGCAATATATGTAAATTTGAATTTGCAAAAATATCAACAATTATATATTTACAAAAACAATGAAAAAAAAAAACAAAACTGTTGAAAAATCCAAAAACCAACCAACTCCTCATGTATGTCTGTATGTCTGTATAGGCACATGGCATGACAGTAAGTCCTGCGCCAATCACAATTAACCATCCGTATATACACGCTAGCTATCCCGTTATACCAAATTACATGCAGGTAAGCGGTATTCAGTTTTTTTATTTATTAATTTTTTTAGTTCAGTTTTCAATTTACTTATTTTAATGTTTTATATTTTTGATATAATTTTTTGTTTTGTAATTTTTTAGTTTTCTTTTTTATTATTTTTATAGTTTTTTTTTTTATTATTTTTATAGTTTTCTTTTTTATTATTTTTATAGTTTTTTTTAATATTATTTTTATAGTTTTCCTTTGTTTTATTTTAATTTATTATAAATTTTAATTAATTTTGTTTTTGTTTACACAATTTTAGCTTGTTATGTATTTAGTTTTATTCATAGATTGAAATCGTAAAGATGACGCACAAAACAAACATTTTTCTATTGGTGTTAAGTTTTATATGTCACAGTGTGAGACTTTTATTATTAAAGGGTTTTTCAATAAGAGCGCTACAAAAGTTTTTTTAAGGGTCTTTCAACAAGGACGCTACAAAAGTAGAGCGACAAGGACAGCAAACGACGCCAGTTATCTTGCCGCTCTTTTGACATTTCTCTTCAGTAAGGTTTGCCATTTCATGATGGAAAGATATACGAGCCAACAATGAGTCGAAATTATTAAAATTTACTACCGAAATTTGAATTCGTATATTTTTTCATCATGAAATGGCAAACCTTACTGAAGAGAAATGTCAAAAGAGCGGCAAGAAAATGGCGTCGTTTGCTGTCCCCGTCGCTCTACTTTTGTAGCGTCCCTGTTGAAAAACCCTTTATAAAGAAGAAAAAACATTATAACAATAGTATTTATACCGTTATATTCAATAATATTGAAATTATTAAATTAACGGTACTGAATTTTTCAAATACTCTTAAGGATGTGTGCGAGTTCGACTAAATTGCATTTTAAACTAAATTTTGTTGGTAATAAAGCGTTTACTTTTCAATTTAGCAAATTTTCGAACAATCTAAATTGAGCTAAATTGAAAGATATCAAACAGATTTATAAGGGACTTTAACAATTAACGGTTACCGAATGGCGATTGAATCAAAACCCGTACAATTTAGTTTAGTCAGCAATTTAGTCGAATTCGTACACACCCTATATTTATTAGAAAACTTTTGAATCAATATGAAAAACGATTAATACATGAACCATAAAAGCAATGGTCGTACCATTATGAACTTAATGGGAGATTTTCTTCTAAGCGTAACAATATGAACTATAGATGACAAATTTTAAATTTATCTTAATTTAACACGGTACAACATTTGTACCAAATTCTAATTATTTCTGAGGGTAGGATAAATCCGTTCATGCACAGTGTGATATTTTCATAATCTAGATGGACATAAATCTAATTTTAAAATTACAAACTTGAAATTTTTTATAGAGAAGTTTGTTTGAAATAAAAACTTCTGCACAAAAAATGGGCATGGTCAGACAACTGACACACCCACTTCCCATAGAAAATATATATAACATTATACACATTTGGTAAAAATTTTTCTACAACTGAAATAAAAATGATATATTCTGCAAAATTTAGGCATTAGATGTCGTTTTTCATGAATATTCCATAGTCCTTTTTCAAGGACAAAAATGCCAACGACAAAAATGCCAAAAACGTGTTTTTAGGAATACTCATGCTCAGTAGTCGTTCGATGCAAAGTCAACTTATTATTTCTTAAATCTAAAATATGTATAGAAACCCTCTTATCAAGTGTTGTATCAGTTTTCAAAATACGAATCGGGGTTCCTGCGATATGATTAAAAAAAAGAGCGAATTATTTGAATTGTTACGATTTTTTTCGTAAAAAGACATCTTTAATTATAATATGAATTCCAAAAATATTTCTTTCCACCTGTAGTTGTCTCAAAATCGTTGCATTATAATTGTTAAATGCAAATCGTAAGAAAAAGGTATACATTCCACGAAAAATATATTTTATTTTTTAACTGAATTTTTGAAAGTAAAAAATACATTATATTTTGAAATTCATAAAATGAGTTAAACTTGCATAATATATTTATTAGAGCTGCATCAAAAGACTTTCATTATTCCTTCCACCGGAACGGTGAAAAATCTCCGTAAAAATGCTATTCATACAAAACTACATGTCCCTCCCCCTGATAATAATAGACAAAACAAAAAAATAAAAAAATCAGCAGGACACCATCAGATATGACTACACTTTTGCAAACTTTGAATAAAATTGGAGATATATTTTTGGGTACATATAAAAATGTAGTTTTTATACCCTACACCTATGGGGTACAGGGTATATTAACTTTGTGCATATATTGTAACGCCCCTTAGGAGGCGTGTCCGGTATGGAAAAGTATATATATTCTCGATCAGCATCACTACCCGAGTCCGTTTAGCCATGTCCGTCTGTATGTCTGTCCGTCTTGCTGTCTTGCTGTCTTGCTGTCCGAATACAGAATAACTTGAGAAATACTGATCAGAATGCGATGAAATTTCGTCTCAATATATTTTAGCCAAAAGTAGGAACTGAGTTTGAAAATGAGCCAAATCGGTCAACGGACACGCTCACCTCCCATACAAGTCACTTTTATATAACTCTTTCGGAACTAATAACTCGAAAAGTATTCAAGGTATAGTTATAAAATTTAAAACGTATTATTAGAATTCACCTAAGTATATGTGGTCCAAAAATGGACCACTTTTTTTTTCATTATTTCCCGGGTTTTCATAGTGGAAATTTGATCCGTAAATTATTAAAATAAAATCTATGAAATATTAGCCTTTCAAAATTTTAAACATAGGCGTAGTCCGCCCAATTATATTTTTAAATTTTTTTTTTTAGTTGTTTATATACATTTTATAATTTATGGGGATATAAGTCGTAAATTTCTGATATATTTTTGTTTGCATTTTGTCCCCCTAGATATGAAAAATATCACACTGTGCTTTGGTTTAAATTTTTAACCAACATTTCTGGTTTTAATTAATTTTAATTTGAATTGATAAATTATATATTTTTTTACAAATTGATTTGTAATTCTCAATATGTCTAAATATGTGTTATTCAAAATATTGACAAATTCATAAAAAAAAAAAATATAAAACGTAACACCAAAAACATTTCACTTTAAATAGAAATCAAAACTTGAGAATACTGAAACCGATATTGAAACCAGAAGTCGTATTTATTCGCTGTTGAATATTACTTTAGATTTAAAAACATTATTTTTTTTGTAATAGCACTAATTTCAAATAAGTATTTATAGCAATAAAAAACAACTGTATGGTGTACTAAATTCGTTTAAAGATACATAGACAAATATTTTTTTTTGGTCCAAACAATTTTATATTCATCTTTACATTCTTAAAAAAAAAAAAATTCACATAAAAATAATTTTTCTTTTCCAAACAAAATTTTTTCAAATAAAAATTATGTTTTTTTTTGAAAATAAAAATAAATATTAAAAAAAAACTTTATAAAATATATAGTTTTTTAAATATATATTTTTTTATTTATAAAAAGTTATACACTCCAAATAAAACATGTATAAAATTCACGAAAAATTTAGTGTATTGGACACAAATATTCGTGAAAATGAGCCACGAAAATATTCGCACATAGTACGAATAAACTTTCGTAAAGTTACGAAATATATTTGTGTTTAAATTCGTATATTTTACGAAAATCATTTGTGAAAATAATCCACGAATTAATTCGTACATCTGACGAGTATTTAACTCATATCCTGTCTCATATCCTATAATTGTTCTCTTGTAATAAATGGAAATATTTCTTCATCGTGATGGTCGACTTTGTTTCAACTTAGGCACACACTTGTTATAAATAATCTTTTTTAATAATTTCATACTTTTGCGAATTGAAATAAAGAGAATTTCTTCTGTTTTGTCTTGTTTTCTTTATCTTATCTGCTTCTTTTTGCTTTACGCATTTCAAATTGTAAAATATTCGAATGTATCGTAAAATTAAAAGTCAGAACGAAGTGTATTTACAAAAAATCGTATATTTACGAAATTTAAATTTACGAACAAGTAATTAATTAATTTTGGCATTGATTATTTAGAGTGTAAATATATTACAAAACATTTTACTAATGTATGCATGTCGAACAATCATGAATGAACGATTTCATCAATATGATCCGGTTGTTGGTGAAATTTTTTATTGTGTGAGTAAATTCTAAATATGGCAACAAAAAAAGAATTGAAGTTGTTTTGTTTTTTTTATTTCTTTTAAAGGGGTTTTCAATAAGAGCGCTACAAAAGTTTTTTCAGGAGTTTTTCCAACAGGGACGCTTCAAAAGTAGAGCGACAGGGACAGCAAACGACGCCATATTTCTTGCCGCTCTTTTGACATTTCTCTTCAGTAAGGTTTGCCATTTCATGATTGAAAGATATACGAGCCAAAAACGAGTCGAAAATATTAAAATTTACTACCCAAATTCGAATTCGTATATCTTTCCATCATGAAATGGCAAACCTTACTGAAGAGAAATGTCAAAAGAGCGGCAAGAAATATGGCGTCGTTTGCTGTCCCTGTTGCTCTACTTTTGTAGCGTCCCTGTTAAAAAAAACATTTATTTTGTGTGTTGAATTGGTTTTGAGTGCAGTAATAGATCAAAATCGTTTAATTTTAATAAATTTCTTTTATTTTTAGTTTAAAAAATGTTTCTTTTATTTTTAATTTTGTTACCTCAGTGTAGATCTATGTATGGCAGCATCGAATAAATATATAAAAGTACATTGCCTATAAATTTAAAGATTTTTATTAGTTGTTCGCGATATCTAGAAAGTGTTTCAAAACTAATGGTAATTTCCGATTTTTATAAAACATTTTCGTTTTCAGTTTAAAAATTGAAGAGTTCAAACTGGATATCGGTTTCGGTTAGCATTTCATGCGTTACTTTTTAGTATTTCTGAGTTCCATCGTATCGGAAATCAGAATCTACGCAACAAATACGAATATTTAGCTATGCTTTGATCCGTGCGGAACGTAACTTTGAAATCAATTTTTTTTATGTCAAATTTTAGATGTTCAAATTTTCTTTCCGCACGTATTCTGAGTTTCCGAATTTCAAATCTTAGAACATATTTTAAATGAATTTAAATGAAAATTCCCGCTGCGACTCAAAATTGGGGTGACAAATAAAACAGTGACAAAAATTCGTCAAGAATGCGTTTATTTTAACGGTTTCTTGTGTTAATTTGTTTATAATTAAATTAAATTTATAATTTATAATGTTTATAATTAAATTATATAAATATCATATTCTGATTTTATGTTCCATTAATTTTATTTGCTACATAGTACAATTGACATATTTTACAGTTAATTTGTAGTTTTTAGTTGTGTTGCGTAACTCATTCGTTTTCATTTTCGCTCGCAGCAAAGAGCCTCCTAATTGTGTTAAATATTGGTAAACGTTTTTCGGTTTCACTCTATCTCTCTCCGTAGTAGTCCATGCACTCGTTCTCACTATCTCTCGCTCTATCTCTTGTCATTTTTGCTGTATAATTTGTCTCACTCTCCTAAATACTGTTATTACCCCAATTGAATTCAATGTTTTTGTTGATTATTTACGAAATAAATAAGGAAAAACCTATAAATTTTGTTAATTTTTATAATAATTGTAAAACTATAGTATTCAAATTTAAAACCTAGAAAGAAAAAAAAATACACTAAACCTAAATTAGCCAAAAGAACCGTAGTTGAATTAATATTTGAAACCATGTTGCATGTGTGTTGCACGCATTTTATAACACTGCTTTAAAACGTATTTCTCTCTCTTTCTTTTTCTTATTTTTGCGCATGCGCAGCAGGGAATGCCGGTGATGGGAGCGCCTATGATGGGTCAAGCCCCTTTGACTGGCGTACCGCCGACGATGGCGGCGCAGCCGATGCACAGTAGTCCGGTGGCGTCGATGTCGATGAGTCAAGCAGCGCAGCAGCAACAGCACCATAATGGTGGCAATAAAAATGAGCCACTCGATCCATTTGGCGCGTTATAAATATGTGACAACAACTACTAACGTCTGCAAGCTAAACCGTTGCATAAACCACAAAAAATTCAACAATTATTAAAAACAAAGTTAATAATTAAAACAAAATAATAAAAAAAACCACACAAAAAAATCAGTTAAATTTTAATTATAATCTGTATTATTATTGATTATAACTTATTGCAATTATTATTATTATTATTACTAAATGCAAAACGTATAAATACAAAACTTAAAATAATATATTGCGTAAAAAGAAATGATGAAAAAAATGGTATAAAAAAAAATTATATAAGAAAGTTATTATTATATATTATATATAAAAAAAGTATACATATAAATAAAATGATATAAAAAATTTTATTATAATAATGCTATAAAAAATATATATATTTAAAAAAAAATGTACGCTAAAATACATACACACTATATATATATACATAATTATTTGTAGTAAAATATTATAAAATATAACGTCATTGTAGTATTAAAATTTGTATTATTACATTTTTAAATAAAAATGTATTTTCAAAGTTTCCAGTTAAATAATGTTAAAACCAATGATTGCATTTGAAAAACTAAAATTGTTATTTGGCAATTTTTGAAATTAGCTTTCAATTGTCACTAAAATAACAATAATTGTGCTGAAATTATTGATAATATCAAAGTTTTTACAATGCACTCTTTTCTAAATTGTATTTGGACAGAGTTTTACTACTGCAACGACGTTATGTTTAAAACTTATTTATATAAAAATTTATTTATATAAAAATATATTAATATATGAAAATATAATTTAAACAAAAAGCCTAAATTGTTTAGAGCAAAAAAAAAAAAAAAAATGTTAACATTTTAGGCTTCATTCGTAACATGCGTAAAAACCAAACAAAGTAACGCTGTATGTGCTATAATTTTGTTGTTCAAATTGTACTAAGCGCCTGTGCGAATAATGGCTAATTGTCTAAATTGTAACTAATATCGTTAGAGCCGTATGATTTTGGTATGCTCTATGTGTTCCTCTGTTTTATCGATATTAGCAAATTGACTAAATATTAGTCTTTATACGCACAGGCCCTAAAAACCTATAACAAATTGATTTGCGTTATTTTTTAAGCTACACTCTTGTTACCTATTTCGATGCTTGCAAAAACCACTATATGTTTAACTCCAAAAAAAGCGTAATTTTTGTGACTGCAGTAAATTGTGCTATTTTTGCCCTATAGATGTGACGTAAAATTGTGCTATAAAAATATTTAAAATAACTGCTTTACTTTAATTTGTAATAAATTCATTGAAATCATGTTTAGTAGAATGTATTAGATTTGTCACAAGATTGTAAAGTGTTCAAAATTGGTCTTAGTTTAGTCGTCTTTTAGAAATGTGATTTTTTTTTTAGTGAAAACCTGTTTAAGCAGTTGTCTTTTTTAAGCTGCATGCAGAGCGGTTAAATGTTAAAAATGTACTTGTCTGTGGTTGCTATATATAAAGGGGTTTTTTTAACAGGGACGCTACAAAACTAGAGCGACAGGGACAGCAAACGACGCCATATTTCTTGTCGCTCTTTTGACATTTCTCTTCAGTAAGGTTTGCCATTTCATGATGGAAAGATATACGAATTCGAATTTCGGTAGTAAATTTTAATAATTTCGACTCGTTGTTGGCTCGTATATCTTTCAATCATGAAATGGCAAACCTTACTGAAGAGAAATGTCAAAAGAGCGGCAAGAAATATGGCGTCGTTTGCTGTCCCTGTCGCTCTACTTTTGTAGCGTCTCTGTTGAAAAACCCTTGAAAAAACTTATTGAAAGACCCTTTAATTACGAAATACTATTGTGTACTATACTCTATACCATAATGCAGCACTTATAGAGCAAATAAATTATTGCAGACTATAGTTGCTGACTGTAGTTGTTATATTAAAAGAATTCTTACTTTGATTAAGCATTATAATTTAAACATGTTAATAGTAAAAAAAAAAATTAAAAAGGCGCCACAAAAATAATAGTTCTATAAATTTAATAGTTTTGCAAATTTAGTAAAAAAATGAATAGTTTCATAAATTTAACAGTTTCATATAGTAAACAATTTTAAATGTCGAAAATAATTTGTATATCGTCGTTGTCGAAGTAAAAGTCACCAACTATAATTTAAAAATGGCATTTATTGATTTATAAAATTTGTATATTTAATTTTGAACGTTCAATATTTGTACCAAATAATAATAAAATGTAAATCTTTCTATTGGTATTAAAACTCAAAAAATGTATCAATTATTTTTTATAATAATTACCAACAAATTTGAAATTTTTGATTTATATAAAAACGTATTTGATGACTTTTATTTTTACAACGTCAATATTTTAAATATATCAATGCTTTTAAACTATAAAAATAAAATCAAACTGATGTTTATAACGTGATTTTGTTAAAGTGATTTTAATATAAATTTATTTTTTTTTCATTTGCATATCTGTCTATATCTATTTTTATAAAATATAATTTTTTTCGTTGTGTAATTTTTGAAAATTTATTTAAAATTGTCCATATTGTGTGTGCAGTCGACAACTATGTACGGCTGTACGTAAAAAAATAAATCATTCCAATTGAAATCATTTTTTTAAAATATATATTTATGTTGTTTAGTAATATGTTTGCATTTGATTTAATATTATTATTATTATTATTATTATGTTCATTATTATTATTTGATATAATTTAAAAAACGAATATACAATATTTAAACATTATAATTTAGTAAACATATTTTCATTTTCTTTATTTTTGTAAATATAATAAAATAAAACTGATTATGTTTAATTATACAATTAAAAACAAACATGTTTTTTGATTTTTCTATTTATATTTTTTGTATAAATTATAAAAATTCTAATTTTGTTTTATGTAGCATTTTCGAATTATACACCTCAGAATCTCAGCTGGAAATGAGATCATTAACGAAAAGGGCATGATTGATGGCTGAAGGACATTGGAAAATTTGTCAGTAATGAATATGTGTATAACTACGTTATGAAGGACATAAATATGTCATACGTAATATGACATAATATTTGAGCAAATCCAGAAAACCTTTGACTTTTGTGTTTGACAAACTTCAAAAAATTGGGAGCAGATATTAGCCCTTTTGAATACAATATAAATACGTTCGAGTGCTTTATTTTAAACGAAATCGGTCAAAATTAAAGGGTGGTAACGTTTTTTATGTTAAAAATTGCAAAGTTTTTGAGTTAAAACAATATATTTATGGTGTAAGTGGCCTGAAATAAATTTTATATGTTATAATAGATTAATATATATCAGTTTAATGTTATATAATTTAGTATATATCGAAAATGTTTTTATTTTTTTAGGAAAATTGTAATTTTTTGAACATTTAAGGCAAATTCGGAATATTAAAGTGCTCCTGCACCCAGAAATAAATACTATATAAAAAATAGTCAATAGGATAAATTATTATTTTAATCGGAAAATACCATTAAATACTAGAAAATACCATGACATTGCCATTGAATTTATATGAATTTATTTTTCGTATACTATTAAATCAAAAATTATCCTATTGACCAATTTTAATGGGATTTGAGGGATTTTTTTTCTGGGTGTATAATTTTGATAGTAGGAGCACATTAAAGTGACATATCTTAAAATAATTGCTATTACATTATGTTGTCATAAAAAAATCAAACCGTGCCTCACGTTGATTCCTCAAATTCCCTCAAATCCCATTAAAATTGGTCAATGGTACAATTATTGATTTAATAGTATAGAAAAAATAAATCTTTTCATATAAACTCAATGGTATTTTCTAGTATTTAATGGTATTTTCCGATTAAAATAATAATTTATCCTATATTTTTAATAGTAAAAAACTATTATTTATATAGAATTTTTTTCTGGGTGTAGCTCCACCTCTATCCAAATTTCATTTGGCATATGGCACACATATATTTTTGTTTCTACTCAGGTATTAACTTGCGATTATGTTAAAATTATAGCGATATCTTGTAAGCCGCAGAATGACTCAAAACGTGGGTATTTTTAATGTGGTTCCGAAAGTGGTTCAGAAACGTTTTTCATCGGCCAAAACTCTGCATCTCTTGATGTAGTCAATATTTTTGAATGCGTTTTTTTTGTTAGATTAATTTATCGGCCTATTAGATTCCGCTGTATAATGAACCAAAGTTAAATTTTTTTTTTGTTCTTTTCCAATTTTAGTATATACAACAAAATTTTCTTTTGTTGCAATAAGTTTTTTTTTTTGTTAATATATTGCATGATTGATAATATTAGATACTCAACAACCATGAACGCCGTGTTCATATATGCGAAACATTTGATGTTATCACAACGTCATCACACAAAGATCACTGATGAGGATACTTGGCTGTATACGAAACGGTCCGTATGATCTTTTCCTGTGTTATGTTTTCATTCATTTTTTTTGTTTTGAACCTCTGAAAATTTTTAAAATGTGAAAATTTTCGAATTGATATTGCACTCAGGTTACATTTTTTTAAATACTGGATCTTGTATATACATTTTTCAAAAAGAAAAGATTGTCATACTTTTTTTATTTTAGATGCTACACACAAAAAAATATTAGCTTGGCGTTCAGTTGTTTCATCGAATATTCATTTGCATCTACCAAATGTAGTCAGCTTCAACTGAAATTCATTTATGGTAAACAATAGTATGAAGCGTAACCAACTATTAGTTGAAGCAACTGCAACATTGATTGGCGAAACAAACTTTTTATCAATTGTCAACTTTTTTATTTCCATTGCTACGGCAACTAAATTCAAAATGAGACATAACCAATATTTAGTTGACTTAACAGATAGTTATATAACAAGTTGTAGCAACCAATATTTATTTGATTCAACTGCGAAATCAGTTGTCTTGTATAAAAGCAATACCAAAGCAGGACAACATCAGTCGCACACGCTTCAGATTGTGCACTCTTGGCGCGTGGCGCGTGCCACGTGTAAAACAAAATTTGGAATTGTTTTAAGACTTGTTCGTGATTACTGTTCAGTTTTTTCATGCCCAAATAAACTTTCTTGAACAAAAGACGTACTATTCTACAGAATACTTGCTATTGTGTTTCTATATGTTGTATTTATATATGCAGCTCTAGCGCTCCAACGTGTTTCAAACACGAAGTTAGCAGCACAACGAGTCGTCGGCAATTTCCGATCTCGGGAACGCTGTTGTGATGCTGACTTCGTGTTTGCAACACGTTGAAGCGCTAGGGCTAGGTAAAATGGCCGATTTCTTATAATTAAATTGGCTCCCACAACTAAACAAATTGGATGTGTCAATTGTATTTATTAGTTGTATGAACTGATACGTGGTGTTGCAACAACTGAATCAGTCGAATGTTGATAGAACTAATTAAATCGGTGGGCAAAAAAAGACGGTTGCCCCAACTGATTCGTTCTTTGGGTGTATGGAAGATATAAGAAAAGTCTATTTTTTTTTTCAAAATTTCGATTTTGAACGTTCATAACTTCTGCCAATTAAAAGCAGTTAAGCCAAAATTTACTTCAAGTTATAGCTGAATGAATGTCCTTTCAGCCACTTTTACCAGCCACTCTTACTCCCAGGATGTTCCGACCTGGGCCGCCAGAGGCGTTATAAAGGGTTTTTCAAATGGGACGCTACAAAAGTAGAACGACAGGGACAGCAAACGACGCCATATTTCTTGCCGCTTTTTTGACATTTCTCTTCAGTAAGGTTTGCCATTTCATGATGGAAAGATATACGAATTCGAATTTCGGTAGTAAATTTTAAATTTCGACTCGTTGTTGGCTCGAATATCTTTCCATCATGAAATGGCAAACCTAATAAGAGCGGCAAGAAATATGGCGTCGTTTGCTGACCCTGTCGCTCTACTTTGTAGCGTCCCTGTTGAAAAACCCTTAAAAAACTTTTGTAGCGCTCTTATTGAAAAACCCTTTAGCTAAATTTACTCAAAATTTTTAAATTTGAACGTTATCCATCAAAAACCTTTAAACATTTATACGTTGAAATTGATTTAAACTTATAGCAAAATAAGTAACCTTTAATAACATATCCACTTTTACTACCAAATAGTGCGGACCCTGAGAGATATAGGCGAAATAGCTGAATTAAGTAGAAATTGTTGACTTTGAACGTTCATAATTCAAAATCATTAAATTTTTTAAGATGAAATTTATTTTAACTTGTAGCTGAATGCCCTCTTAGCCGACTTCAATTTTTTTTAAATTGTTCCAAACTAATAGCGCTTTAAAGTTTTCGGGATTTGCTCATATATTTATATTTTCATATTAACTTTAAAATAATTTAATTGAATTAAATAGATTAACTGATTAAACAATAGTGTAAAGTATTGAAAATTTTTAATACTAAAAATTATTGAAATAATTATAAAAAAAAAACTGTAAATTTTATGGTATTTGTATTTTATGACAAATTTGTAGGTTCTTGTTTTTTATTAAATACCGCTTTTTATTATGATTTTCGATTATTTTCTATTTCAAAATTATATGCATAATATATAAGGATCCTGTAATGTACGCATTACCCAGAAAAATTCCCTCAAATCCCATTAAAATTGGTCAATGGGACAATTATTGATTTAATAGTATACAAAAAATAAATCTTTTCTTATAAAATCAATGGCAATGTCATGGTATTTTCTAGTATTTAATGGTATTTTCCGATTAAAATAACAATTTATCCTATTGACTATTTTTAATAGTAAAAACTATTATTTATATAGTATTTTTTTCTGGGTGTTTAAAAGGTTCAAATCTGAATAGAGTTCAGACAGAATAGCAAAAGGTAGCGATTTATGTTGAAGCACAAATATTCGAAAATAGTTCAAAATTTTGCAAAAATAAATATGTAAAGAATGTTGTAATTATGTAAAAAAGAATATATATTAAAAACAAAATTGAACACAATCAACTCAATAAACATTATATGTAAATGTGTGTGTGTGTAGCGCCTAGAATTATGCAACAAAATATGCAATTATTGCAAAACAAATCTATACCACTTACTATTGAAGACGTTTAAATTCATGACAATATTTGATGAAGCTGGGTAGGTACTTACTTCCCTCTAAATTAACTAGAAATGCTTATGTAAAAATACAAATTTATGCTAAAATGTTTAAATGCGCATTTACTGTTAAAAAATATTAGAAAAAAAAACAAACAAAAAAAATTTATAAAAATGTTCTACAAATACTGATCAGTTTGCGTAAATTTATAATGTGTTAATTCAAAAATCAAATTGCACGATTTCAAAAAACACTATAAAGTGCTGTGACTGACTCACAGCCTTCGAAATTGCCAAAATATATGGCAAAATAGTATAATTTCGAAAATACTGAAGCGATTTTAATAATTTTGTAAATGGTGAGCTTTTTTTTTTAAATTGGTATTTTTTTTAATAGTTTGATTCACATTAATTAACAAAGAATTAATATATTGTACCACATTCTAAATAGTAAATTTTAATATTTGTCGATATTGTTTTCACCCAAGGACTTTTTTAAAAATGAAATTAAATTATATACTTTTAATTTTAAATTAAATAATTTTTATTTAATCTTTAATAAATTTATGTTTATTAATTTTTTCGGGCACCACAAGTCGTTTCATGGGAAAAACATAATTTTTGAGCAATATATATTTGAGTATAAACTATGCTTCGGACGGTATAACCGAAAATTCACCGTAGATGTGAGTGTAATGTGAGGTATTTGAATATAAACAGTCAATAGTGACTACAACAGACATATGAACAGTCAGGCAGACGAACATTGCTAAATCGAGACAGGAGGTCAGGCTGATCAAGAAAATTTATACTTTTCATTAACGGATATCCCAAGTAACAAAACGGTCCGTTAACGATGCCGTATACGGAACAGCAATACGGAATACGATTCCGTAAACGTTCCGTTTTCTGGATACGAAAACGGTCCAGTGAACGGATAAAGAGGAACAGTATTTCGAATCCGTTAAGAGTTCGTTTTGACGGTACGTTAACTGGATGAACTACGGGGTTAGTCCGTCAGGAGCAAAGACTTTATATGTATAAGATGGTTACATTTTTATGGTGGAGTCATTTGTACTAAAGAAAACGAGCCGAGATGCGGTGATCTGTGACACCCGAATTTGCTGCAGCAAATGTTTTGAACATCCCTGTGTTGTTTAGTACGAAAGAGCAACGACACACTTATTACAATTCTCTCATTCTTTGCAGCGAGATGAACTTTGCAGCGAGATCAACGGACAAAATTTGCGCGCCACCGACTCAGCAGCAGCAGCAGCAGCAATTTTTATGAAATGAAATAATTTTCTTATAGAAAATTGAAATAATAAAACAATTAAAAAAAAAATATGAAAATCAAAAATATATTTATAGAATTTTAATTTTAAGCATAACGCAATTCTGATATATTTGCAACATTTGCATTTAAACAATCCGAACGTTCGTTTGTTTCGAACGTTTCGTTTATTCGTTCGGCTGTTCGTTCGTTTGTTGGTTTGATCGTTGTTTCGTTTGATATTCTTTTTTTTTGGTTTTTTCAGTCCGCCAGTTCGTTTGTATGTTTTTCCGTCTGTCCGTTGCTTTGCTTATTTTTTCCGTCCGTCCGTTGCTTTACTTATTTTTTCGGTCCTATGTTCGTTTGCTATGCTTATTTTATTGTTGTTGCTTTTTCAACTGCCGCTGCTTTTGTCATTAATGCAGCCTTTGCTGCATTTCAAACAAAATACAAATACGATTTCAACAAAATACAAACATTTTTTTCATAATTTAACATAATTTTACTATAAAATATTTTACTAAAAATATTCAAATAAATCGTTATATTGTTCGTTCGTTGGTTCGTTTCTTCGTTCGTTCCTTCCTTCGTTTGCTACGCCAGCACATAAAGAGAAAATAGACAAAGATTTTCATAAAAAAATCACTTCAGCCTGCAAGCCGTACATGTAGGACGTTTTCTTTAGCAGTCCCTTTTTTTGCTAAAATTTGTATTTAACAAAGTGTTCTTTTCAGGACCAACAAAAAAATCAAAAAAGAGATAAAAATAAATATAAATACAAAATAATTTCTTTTCTTTGGAAAATTTTTGGCAAAGGAAATTTTTGCAAAAAACGACTTAGAAAATGTTTGCAAAAAAAGAAAAAATATGGCAAAAAAAGACTTCGAAATTTGTTGACAAAAAAGACTTAGATAATTTTTGTCAAAGAAAATTTTGACAAAAAAGAAAGATAATTTTTGGCAATAAAAGACGTAACAAAATTTATAAATATTTAAATTTGACTAAATAATATGATTTTAATATTCTATATTTTTATGTATAAAATTTATAAATATAAATTTAATATTAGAATAATTTTTATTGAATTTTTATAAACAATTTACAAAACAAATATTTGAATTTTTAATTTCGATTTAATTTTTAACGATAGTTATAAATGTTTACAATATTATATTATAAAATATTATTATGTATTGGATGTTCTGTTTTAAATAAATATTAAAATTTTGGATGTAAAAATTGAATTTAAAGTTTTTTGGAATTTATTTATTTATTAATAATTCAGAATAAAAATTATATATACATATTTTTAATATATTTGTATATTATAATAGTAAAATAAATTTTAGTTAAATATATTAAAATTATTATATTATTTTGTTCAAATATAGACGAAATGCTTTGCAGCACCGGCAGTAGTTGAACAACAACAAAATAAGCAAAGCAAACAAACGACCGAAAAAAAAGGCATAGCAAAGGACGGACGAAAAAAATAAGCATAGCAAACGAACGGACAGACGGAATACCAACAACAAAGCATAGGAAACGAATTAAACACCAAACGAAGAACGTTTAGTCTGTCGGATTTAAATATGAATATTTTTTTATTAAAATATATAAATTTCCGATTTAAAATTCTGTAAATATTTTAATATGTTTTTATTGTTTCGAATAATATTGAAAAAAAAAAAATATATATTGGAGTAAATTTAAATGAATATACTTTTAATATTGAATCAATTTATTTTATATTTCATATTCGTTTAACATATTAAAAAATGCGAAAAATACAAATTTGTCTGAAGATGTGAAAAATAAATATTCCTTCAACAATGAAATAGTAAAAGTTTGGATGTATGCAAATATTTAAATGTGTTGAACTATTTTAAATATGTACAATAGCATTAGCAATTATAATGAATATATTGGTGCATTTTACACAAATACATTAAATGTATGCGTGTACGACGAAACGAACGAACGAACGAACGAAGCAACGAACGAACGATCGCACGAACGGACGGACGGACGGACGGAAAAAATTTGTTGTAAATATATTATAGTAATTTTTTAGTAAAATATTTTATAGTAAAATTATGTTAAATTATGAAAAAAATGTTTGTATTTTGTTGAAATCGTATTTGTATTTTGTTTGAAATGCAGCAAAGGCTGCATTAATGACAAAAGCAGCGGCAGTTGAAAAAGCAACAACAATAAAATAAGCATAGCAAACGAACATAGGACCGAAAAAATAAGTAAAGCAACGGACGGACGGAAAAAATAAGCAAAGCAACGGACAGACGGAAAAACATACAAACGAACTGGCGGACTGAAAAAACCAAAAAAAAAGAATATCAAACGAAACAACGATCAAACCAACAAACGAACGAACAGCCGAACGAATAAACGAAACGTTCGAAACAAACGAACGTTCGGATTGTTTAAATGCAAATGTTGCAAATATATCAGAATTGCGTTATGCTTAAAATTAAAATTCTATAAATATATTTTTGATTTTCATATTTTTTTTTTAATTGTTTTATTATTTCAATTTTCTATAAGAAAATTATTTCATTTCATAAAAATTGCTGCTGCTGCTGCTGCTGAGTCGGTGGCGCGCAAATTTTGTCCGTTGATCTCGCTGCAAAGTTCATCTCGCTGCAAAGAATGAGAGAATTGTAATAAGTGTGTCGTTGCTCTTTCGTACTAAACAACACAGGGATGTTCAAAACATTTGCTGCAGCAAATTCGGGTGTCACAGATCACCGCATCTCGGCTCGTTTTCTTTAGTACAAATGACTCCACCATAAAAATGTAACCATCTTATACATATAAAGTCTTTGGTCAGGAGTACTTTTCGACGGTACGTTAACGGACCGTCATAATGGATGAATACGGAGTGAATCTGTTGGTATTACGTTTTGACGGTCCGTTAACGGTGCGTAATCGTATATGCTACGACGGATACTTGCTCAATGTTTCGTAAACATGCCTCCATGACGGTATTGTGATTCCGTGTGTATTGTAGGCTCCGTATAAATGTTTCTTGGGATGTTTTTTTCTGGGTGTTACCAAATAAATATACCCTTTCACTCTTAGTATAGAGTATACAAACTCAAAATTTGTTTCTTAAAATTTTTGTGTAACTAATATCGAATGCAACCGGTTATGTAAATGTATTTTTGTTTTGGGTGCAAGTTCTGAATTGTATAATAAAATTACTTTATTTTATATAGTTTTTGCAACATGAAAATACATTAGATTTAGAGCAATAATAAATACAGATGCAAACAACCAAAAAAAAAAAAAATAGTTAAATAAAACACAGTAGAAATCATTAAAATTACGATAATCAATGCAAATTCACATTATACATATAGAGCAGTATTTACCAAATGACATGTTAAAAACATTTAAAAGAGAAAAAAAATTATTATATATATCGTTAAATGTAAGCAAAATACCCCCTTCCCATATGCATTGTTGCCCACATGAACACACAACTAAATCAACTAAAGTTTATGTCAAAAAATCTAAATAAAGTATGTAATAAAATAAAACAAATTAATTAATTAGTTTAAAGTGTTGTTTTTATTTAAAAATTATTCGTTAATTAGAATTGTGTTGTAGAACGATTATCGTTGAGAGGTATTCCTCACAAAGGTCCAGTTTTTCAGTCATATTTTCAAATTAAACTTAGTTTAAAGTAGACGTCATTTCGTCTATAGTCAATATATTACAAAGATTTTAAATGTCATGTTTACTGATTAGGAATTGCCTTTTTTCTGTAAAATTTAACAACATTTGTTTAGGATCTATGGGTGTTTTAGGGCCAGTTTTATAGTGTTATTTGAACTTTGTTTGTGGTTTAAACTTCGTTTAAAATCAAAATCGATTTTTTTCAGTGAACTTCAACCGTCATTTAAACTTAGTTTAAACGACCGATGCTGATGGTTTAAACTACGTTGAAAATTTCAAAGTTTTTGACATGTATTTTTTCATGTATTTTTTGACATGTATTTTTTCACAACACTTTTCACTAATTTCTGCTGTTTCACAAATTTTTATTAATTTATGTATTTTTGCACACTATGCATTAAAAAAAAGTTTTACGTGCACTTTAGTGGCTCGATCTCTTGTTTAAATTTAAATATACATTAATATTATTTTTCTGAAACTTTTTTTTATTTATTTAATTTTGAATGACATTTATCAGTAGTCAAAATCGAAAGAATTATTTGTCATTTGCCTGTGGTGCCATATGTATTGTCTTGGTCTGAGTTCATTTTAAACTATCACTGAAAAACTGCTAACAAAATTAAACTACGTTTAATTTGAAGAGAAGATTAATTAAACAAAGTTTAAACTACGTTTAAACGAGCACTGAAGAACTGGCCCTTAGAAATGTGAAAAAGTTTAAACTAAGTTTAAACTTTGAGGAATACTAGAAAAGGTACTTCATTAGAAATGACGGAGTAATTTTAATTATATTGCAATAAGGGTTCGACAATATTCATAAAAGAGTACTCAAAATTATTCACTCATGATAAATTTTCATTAATGAATACGCAATTTCATTTTTTTTTTCACACCTCACGAGTGAGTAAGCAATAATTATCCGACTTACTCATTATTTTAAAGTGAATACGCGTTATTGAACAGAATTTTTCTGCTCACGAGTATTAACATTCGTTACATTTTTTACTCCTCATTTTTCTTCTGTTTATATTCAAAAGGGTTCAAAGTCAAATTAGCAAACCTTGTTATTGACATGTTGAGTGTAGCATTTGAAGAAAACAAAAACGTATCGTAAAAACGTAAAAAATAAAAATGAAAATGCTCAACTAGATAATGGGAATATGAGTGAGTTCTGAGTAACGATCACTAAATACTCTATTTAATCTCTCACAATCACTCACGGACTTTTTTGTTTCTTTTACTCACTCACAACCACGTGAGTAAATTAAGTTTCATTATAATCCATCATGAATACGCGTGATTTAGGATAAGCTCGCTAAAATCACTTTTTAAATTCTGTGAAAAATTAGTCTCACGTACACGCAAAAATTGTACTCACACACAGTCACTCACGGACTTTTTATGTTCTACTCACAATCACACGAGCAAATAAAAATGTAATTACAATCGCAAGTGTTCACTCTGAAATCTGCTCACGTGCCAATTCTATACTCAACGATACTTTCATTCTCGAACGTAATATCGATTTTTTAATTGTAAAAATTTATGAAATTTCCTCACAAGTTTTTCCCATCAATTGACGATCAATAGAGGGCGGGCACAATAATAATTTTTTTTTTATTATTATTAATTTTTTTTTGTTGGTTGTACTGCAATAATAGCATTTTCATTAGGGCTAAGAAATCGAATTCGTCATGAAGAAGTCACGACCACACACCAATGTAATGGCACCCAAACCGGTGCATCCGACAGCGGTACGAACTCACGGTCTCTTCGGCATACCGTTCGTGCGACAGCACATGATGATCGACGAGCGCTGGACGCCCAACTCGTTGACGGAGCAGTTCAAAGGCATGGCCGATCTGCTGTGTAAGTAATGGAAGGATGATTATCAACAGAAAAAAAGATACTTCAAAAAATGTATAACCCCAATATGATATCTTCTATATAGCACGACGACAGACTTTCAAGAATCTCGAGAGTAAGGCGAATCGCAAATATTACTCAAGCAGCAATCGCAATTTGAAGCGCCAATGTCGCGACGGGCGCACCAAGCTGCAGATGTCCATGTACGGCGAGAACACAAAGAAGGTTCGCAATTATTTGATGAATCACAAGGACATGCAGCGACTGTATCAGAAGATGCCGGTGCACCTGGTGGTGGACAACATTAATCAGCGCACGTTTGTGATGCGCAAGGAACGTGATCGTCTGCGATTTCGCTTAGATCAGTTGAAGCAGGTCTACGAGATCAAACTGGTATGTTGAGAAATGCATAGCTAATTGAAGATCTTGCGATGAGGTGGGTTCAACAAAAATAATACTTACAGTTGGAACGCGCATCTCTGGAGAATCGCATCAAGTATGAGAATGAATTTGTGCTCGAGGAGGAACTCAAGTCGCGTATATTTCGCAAGAAAATCGAAAATTCAAATGTACGGCTCAAGGCCATTAAAACCATCAATGCCACGTACAAGAAGATGCTGCAGGTGCTGCTGCACGATGCCATCTTTTACGAGCCGATACTGCGTTCGCTCAGTAAAGACATTGACGATCAAAGTAACTTCATTAAACATATTCTATTCCTGGGCATACCGGCCATTGCGAAATTCAAGGAGTTGAGCGAGGAGTATCGGGTGAGTTTCGGGTGAGTTTTGGGTAAGCGCCGGGTGAGTATCGGGTGAGCGCCTACAAACTCTTTGCCCAACCAACTTATTCGGTTCTTTCAACCGCTTAGTCGATCATATTGTCAAAACTACAAGAGTTGTACGAACAGTTTTAAAACAATTTCGCACGGTTTTAGAACAATTTGGAGTGTGCATAGGCTAATATTTTAAGCTCCAAACTAATATTGCAACAAATTTTTGGAAAATTCGTTTTAATAAATGAATTTGAATGATTTTGAGTCTTTTAAGACTCCCAAATGTGCTATATTTATGAGTGTCACCCTCATATATGAGCACTTAAAAGAGCCCAAAAAGAATCTCAACCCCTGGGTAGAGGGCCCCATTTTATGAGGCTAAAAACCCTCAAATTTATGAGACTTTTATTACTCCTAAAACATTCATATTTGAGTACCAAAAAGAGCCCAAAAAGCATTCCGACTTCAGGGTAGAGGGCACGACTTTATGAGCCCAAAAACTCTCATATTTATGAAACTTTTAGTGCTCCTCGAACACTCATATATGAGCATTTAAAAGAGCCCAAAAAGACTCCTGACCCCTGGGTAGAAGTCACGATTTTATGAGCCCAAAAACACTCATATTTATGAGACTTTTAATACTCTTAAAACATTCATATTTGAGTAACAAAAATAGCCTAAAAAGTATTCCGATTTCTGGGTAGAGGGCTCGACTATATGAGCCCAAAAACACTCATATTTATGAAACTTTTAGTGCTCCTAATACACACATATATGATCACTTAAAGGAGCCCAAAAAGACTCCCGACCCCTGGTTAGAGGGCCCAATTTATGAGCCCAAAAACACTCATATTTATGAGACTCCTAAACACTCATATTTATTACTCCTAAAACAGTCATATTTAAGTTCTAAAAAGAGCCCCGAAAGGCTACAGAAACTTGGGTAGTGGACACGCTTTTAAGAGCTCGAAAATACGCATATTTTTGATAATTTCACCACAATTACATAATTTTTTGAGTTTTTTTTAATCAAAAGCATTATTATCAAAATTATCAATTTTTTTACCAGCAAATGGAGGATAAATCACGCAAGAGCATTCAAGCCAAGCTACAGTGGGTGGCCAATTACAAGAAAGACGGCTTAAAGCGTATAAGTCAGTTCATGCCCAAATCAAAACCCATGGAAAATTTGTCCAAAGTAAAGCGTTATGTACGCGAAACAGACAGCATGAATTTCTTGAAGAACGAACTGGAAGCGATCGAAAATACCATAAAACAGGTAAAGTTCGCCACACTGTGTTCGCAGGCCAAAGAAATTTATCCACGGTAAGTCCAACTTATCTCAAGAATGTGACATAAATTAAAATTTTTGTATTTATGCAGCATTAAATCGCAAGTGGACAACAATGACAAACTTTATAAAATGATTTCAAACGATATTTTGGGTCATCATAGTATGGGGTTAAGAGAAAAACGTGCTGAAATTCTACAGGCTTTGCTTATAAATAATCTGACCGATGAGCAAGAATTGTATGTGTTTTTGTACATTTTTTTTTTCATTTTGATGATAATGTGAATATAATGTAAATTATTTGCAAATATTTTCAGGCGACAGGAAACGATCAGAAATCTGCAGGCTGATATTGCGCGTGAGGATGAATTCGAGGCCAAGACACTGGCGCATATGAAAAATCGCGCAGATACATATGTGCTATTGCGGTAAGTATAACAGTTTGTCTAAATTTAATTAACTTTTCATTTTAAATTAAGTTATTAATTTGCTAATCATATAAACTATTTTAAAAAATCGTTAAACGAAATCAAATTTGTGGATTTTTGTGTTAAAACGGATATTTCATGTCAATAATTAATGTGGTTCACAGAAAAAAATATTCATTAATATGATGAATTTATTCATATATAATATGAATTTTTTCACCAGATTCATCATATTGATATAACCGTTCATTAAATGATATATTGATGAATGTATTCATTATATAAATGAACTTATTCATACCATCGAAAATCATAGTGAAGAACAAAATATTCAATACAATAAATTTGTTCATAATATTTATGAATATAATATTCAATATGATAAATACTGTTGAACTAATATTTTTTTACAAAATAAAAAAAAAAAAAATTTTAGAAAATAATTCGAATTTTTTTTTTTGTATTTAAAAAATAACAGAACAAATTAATTTCGTATAAAAAAAAATATTGGAAAAAAAATTCTCCCAAAAAAATCTTGTTTTCGATAAAAAAAATTATTTTCTAAAAAAAAATTTAAATAGATTTTTTTTAAATTTAACTTTTTTTTAATAAAAAGTGTAATTATAAATAAATATATTATAAATTATTTTACTAATTGATGCACGTCCAGCTAGCATTATGTAAGAAATAACATTTACACAGAAAAAAAAATTCTTCAATATGATGAATTTATTCATAAATATTATGAATTTTTTCACCAACTACCAGATTCATAATATTGATATCACCGTTCATTAAATGACATATTAACGAATGCATTCATTATATATTTGAACAAAATATTCAATACAATGAATTTGAAATGTCATATTGATGAATATGTTCATAATATTTTTTCAAAAAAAAATTTATAAAATAATTTATAAAAAATTCTTCAAAAAAAAAAATTAAAAAAAATAATTTATGCATGTCGAGCAAGTATTATATAAGAAATAACACACAAGAACTACTTGAGAACTGAGAAGTACGGCAAAAATGAACGAAAACCAGTTGGGAAGGTAAGATCACATGGGAAATTTTAAAGTAGGTGTAATTATGATAGTTAGGATTATCAAAATTATAGTCGGTCTAAGCCGACTATAAATACCCTACACATATGTGTGGTTACCACTCAAAGTGATATATAGATCACCAAGGTATACGAATCCTGAACATAACTACAAACATTCAATCGCTGAAGAATTTCCATTCATTTGATACCCATATTTACAAATGGGTAGGTGTACCGAATTTCGATTTTTTTTTTTGTGAACCACAAGTCTTTTCGCCGGAAAACATTATTATCATGTATTTGAGCATGATGTCAATATATATTTGTCCAAAAAAGTTTACCTAAGCACGTATACATAAAAATTGATCTTTATATGTACATTTTATATGAGGTATTTGAACATAAGTGGTCGGATCATAGGTCACAATGGACCGATCTCGCCAATTTTTTCGCACATACAGCGTAGGTATATTAGTAATCTAAGTTATAAGTTTCATTTTTCTAGCTCTTCAATTTTAAAAGTCTTAGGGATTTCAACAGACAGACAGACAGACGGACAGACAGACGGACAGACAGACGGACAGACAGACGGACAGACGGACATCGCTAAATCGACTCAGGAGGTCATGCTGATCAAGAATATATATACTTTTCCATACCGGAGATGCTTCCTTCTGGGTGTTACAAACGGCGTACCAAACTGAATATACCCTTTCACTCTTAGTGTAGGGTATAAAAATTTTTTTTGATAGAAATTTGGTTTAAAGAACAGCGTTCTGTTGTTTTTTATATTTTGGTTCATTAATATGATGAAACGTATTAGTCACAGAACACGAAAAGAACACTTTTTCGTCAGTTACCAAGCGTTCTTCATATTTATGATAGCATTCATAACAATAATTGCGTTAGTGATTAATATTATGAATGGTTCTTCAATACAATATGAACGGAATTAATCAATATGGTGTACATTTTTTTTCTGTGCAAGAACTACTTGAGAACTGAGAAGTACAGCAAACAATGAACGAACAAATATTTTGATTAAAATTTGGTTTAATAAACAGAGTTCTTCAATATAAAGAACATATGTGTTGTTTTTTATATTTTGGTTCATTAATATGATGAAACGTATTCTTCAAATACAGTTCATCATATTGAAGAACACTTTTTCGACAGTTACCAAGCGTTCATCATATTTATGATCGCATTCATAACATTGATGTCGTTAGTCATCAATATTATGAATGGTTCTTCAATACAATGAATCATGGTTTGATGAACGGAATTCATCAATATGATGTACATTTTTTTTTCTGTGTAGTTTGTGAAATAAATTTAATTATACGGAGGGAAATAATATTCTAAAACTCGAGAAGAATTCGGTTAGAAAAAAAATAGTAGAATTTGACTAATATCAATAAAATACTACTAAAATTCAAGAATTTGTCATCTGGATATCAAGAAAGCAAATTACTTAATTGTCAAAAAAGTAAACAAACTTTATTCAACTGGATTTTCAGAAGTTAATTTATTGATTATTAAAAACCAAAAAGAACACACAAAATTGTTGCTGTATTCATCGCAAAAAGAACACGTGTTCATGTATTGTTGCTGTTTTCGTCGATATTGCTCTGTCTGTATGCTTTGTTTTGAGGGTCGCCATCTGTTTGTTAGTCTGTCTGCCTGTCTGTCTGTTGAAAGTAACTAAGCCAAATTTTTCTATATATTCAGACATTAATTTCTTAGGTATCAAAAAACGGCATGATATACAATGTTTGCATGTGTGTGTTTTCACGAATAGATCAACAAAGCACAGCCAGACAAGCGTCTGAATGTTAAAGACATAAAAATAGGAAAAACGATTTTTCCTACGAATATTGGTATGGTTTCAGTACGTAAACATAAATTTGGGTTCAATTTTGCATAAATACCAAGTTGACTTCATTCCATTGTTACCTAAATACACTATACAATGCTTATGGGTAACCCGCGGAGGGTTTATACATAACCAACAGAAGAGGAGAAAGTGTATAAGTTAACTAAACGGTTTCAGAATAATATACAAAGATTAAATTAAATAATAATAATAATAAAAATAAAATAAACAATTAAATTACATTAAGTATTCAAAGAAGTCATTTACTATACAAAAATGCTATATATTCTTATTTTATGTTAGCTTCGAAATAATTGCTTTTAGTTAATTTCAACATATAGACACCCAGGTAGAAATTAACAACTGGGCCAGCGTTGGCGCAGTACTGCCGCCAGTATTGCCAATGCTGGCATCCAATACTGGCCCTGTTGTTCGCCAGTACTGTGCCAGCGTCGAAATGATAACGTCGGCAGGAGCTGGGCCCAATTGTTCTACCAGTACTGGCACAACGCTGGCTAACACTAATGCCAGTGCTGGCCCGGTTATTCGCCAGTACTGTGCCAGAGTCGGAATGACTCAGTACTGTCACAACGCTGGCAAACACTAATGCCAGTGCTGACCCCGTTATTCGCCAGTACCGTGCCAGAGTCAGAATGATTGCGTTGGCGGGAGCTGGTCCCAATTTTTTTCCAGTACTGGCACAACGCTGCCAAACTCTAATGCCAGTGTTGGCCCATAGTTATACCTAATCTAAAGCTAAACATTATTTAAAACATTTAATATATCTTGAATTTTTTTTTAATATTTCTCTTTAAATAATTTTGTATAAAAATAACATAGATGTAAGGTATAAAAAACAAAATTTAATAACAATGTAATAAATAGTTTTATATAACAATTTGTGTTTATTATATGTTTGTATTTATATTATATTTTATTTTTTAAAAATTTCTTTTTTTATATTTATATTTTATATTTTATATTTTATATTTTATATTTTATATTTTATATTTTATATTTTATATTTTATATTTTATATTTTATATTTTATATTTTATATTTTATATTTTATATTTTATATTTTATATTTTATATTTTATATTTTATATTTTATATTTTATATTTTATATTTTATATTTTATATTTTATATTTTATATTTTATATTTTATATTTTATATTTTATATTTTATATTTTATATTTTATATTTTATATTTTATATTTTATATTTTATATTTTATATTTTATATTTTATATTTTATATTTTATATTTTATATTTTATATTTTATATTTTATATTTTATATTTTATATTTTATATTTTATATTTTATATTTTATATTTTATATTTTATATTTTATATTTTATATTTTATATTTTATATTTTATATTTTATATTTTATATTTTATATTTTATATTTTATATTTTATATTTTATATTTTATATTTTATATTTTATATTTTATATTTTATATTTTATATTTTATATTTTATATTTTATATTTTATATTTTATATTTTATATTTTATTTTTTATTTTTTATTTTATATTTTATATTTTATATAATAAACAAAGTGTTTGGCGTTAAGCGGCGACAGCGCTGCTGAGTGTGAGCACATTGGAGTCGTCAATGCAAAACTTGTTCCCTCCTCCTCCAAAAAGTTGGTAATGTCTGTAAAGGTGGTGCGCAGTTTACACAATTTTGCAGCAGGTGCGATAAAATAATACAAGTTTATATTTGTTATATTTGAAAAAAAAATGGAAGCTTCCTTAATCTAAGCTTCTGCACAGGCTTCTAACGCTTTAATCGGTGTCATTTCTTCGCGCTGCGTTGAAATTCATATTGGTGACACCGAAAAAAAGATAAAAAATCATTTTCTTACAAAACAAAAACATACTCACCATTCAGAGCCTCTGCGAAGGCGGCAGACTGAACAAATTCTGTGATCAATGCATTAGCATCGCATCGTCGATTTTTACTGCTGCGCATGAGGCCGCCACCGCTGGGTTCTCCGCAGAGAATTCTTTTCGCATGCGCCAACGATGCTGCGTTGCTGGGCGATGAGTTATCGCTGTCCATGTCCATTTCCTTGTGGACATGCATTTTGCCTCGCTTCCAGGCCCATTATATAGTCACTATGCATGTGTGGAGGAGGTGGATAGGAGTCCGGCGCGGTGTTAGAGGCTGCTGTACGAAGCGACGGTTGCTGTGGAGAATTTATGGCTGGACGCCAGCTGCTGCACGAGAATTTCTGGCTGGACGCCAGCTGCTGCACGACTAGCACCGCTTAGATCAGATTGCTGTGGCTGCTGCGACGGCGATGAACCGCTGTCACCAGTCTGATCTCGTTTCTCGTTCTATTGTTTGTTCACTAACAACAAAAAAATAAATAAACAAACTTCAAAAAATTCGAAATCAAATCTTGCTTACCCAAAAAATATATTTTTTTTTAGCAAAGTGTTTTTATTAAATATACAATTTATACGCGTCCTAATATCCTTAACTCCGCACAATTGAATTCACCACAATTTATATCACTACATATTGATTTTTGTACAACTCACCTGTAAGAATAATAATTTGGCGCTAAAGTACTGAAGAACTTAGGCCGAGCTCTCGCACCATTTGATTTGTTCGTTTTATAATTGTACTGAAAGTGATAGAAACCTACACGATTTAATGCTGAAACCGAACGACGGGGTAAAAGCTTTTCATAGGAAATGTTTTACTCGCGGGATAAATACGGACGGCTATTGGTTTGACTACGGGCCCAGAGTAGGAAACCACCGTTGTGCCAGTACTGCATTACGTTGTCAGAATTGGCAACCTATAATGGGCAAGTACAGGCGAAGCTCTTGTAGTAAATACGGCCAGTATGAGTATGACTATGGGCCCAATGGTATGCCAGGTGTAAACCAGCGTTGAGCCAGTACTGCGCCAGCAATATTTTTCCAGAATTGGCAACCTATACTGGTCGAGTACTGGCGAAGCGCTGGCAGTAAATACGGCCCGACATTGGTTTGAAGACGGGCCCAGTAGTATGCCAGTTGTAAGCCAGCGTTGTGCCAGCACTGCGCCAGCATTACGTTGCCAGAATTGGCAACCTATACTGGGCGAGTACTGGCGAAGAGCTGGCAGTACATACGGCCCGACATTGGTTTGAAGACGGGCCCAGTCGTATGCCAGTTGTAAACCAGCGTTGTGCCAGTACTGCGCCTGAACTGTATGCCTAGCATCGGCAACCAGTAGTGTGCCAGTACTGGGCCATTTGTTCCAGTCTGGCAGTTTCTGCCTGGGCAGACACACGAATAAAAAGATGGGGCTGACAGACGGACAATGTAAAGATTGAAAAAACAACACGTGTTTATTAAATTTTGGGATGAAAACAACAACAACATTTTTGATACCTAAGAAATTAATAACTGAATTCAAGACTTATTCCACTTAGTTACTTTTTTGATACCTAAGAAATTAATAACTTAATCCAAGAATAATTCTACTTTGTTACTATTTTGATGACCAAGATATTAATAACTGAATCCAAGAATAATTCTTTTTTGACAACTAAGAAAATCCATTTCTTGAAATTAAGAATTTTTCGGTTTAGCTGTATATCACTCCGTATACTTCTTGATTTCTTCTGGATTTTATAATTTTTTTTCCCTCCTTGCAGGTCCTCTCTCTGCTCTATACGTCTAATCATCACGCCTGGATGCCAAAAAATCAATTTTTTTCTGTTCTCCTTTCATTATACCCTACACCTATGAGGTACAGGGTATATTAACTTTTTGCATATATTGTAACGCCCCTTACGAGGCGTGTCCGGTATGGAAAAGTATATATTTTCTTGATCAGCATCACTACCCGAGTCCGTTTAGCCATGTCCGTCTGTCTGTCCGTCTTGCTGTCCGAATACAGAATAATTTGAAAAATATTGATCAGAATGCGATGAAATTTCGTCTCAATATATTTTAGCCAAAAGTAGGAATTGAGTTTGAAAATGAGCTAAATCGGTCAACGGACACGCCCACCTCCCATACAAGTCACTTTAATATAACTCTTTCGGAACTAATAACTCGAAAAGTATTCAAGGTATACTTATAAAATTTAAAACGTATTATTAGAATTCACCTAAGAATATGTGGTTCAAAAATGGGCGTTTTTTCATTATTTCCCGGGTTTTCATAGTGGAAATTTGATCCGTAAATTATTAAAATCAAATCTATGAAATATTAGCCTTTCAAAATTTTAAATATAGACGTGGTCAGCCCAATTATATTTTTCAAAAATTTTTTTTTTGTTTTTTTATACTTTTATATACATTTTTTAATTTATGGGGATATAAGACATAAATTTCTGATATATGAATAATATTCTGAGGGTGGGGAGGTTCAGCATAATTAAAAACTTTAAAATTAAGGTATGCAATTAAATATCCCACATTAATATCCCCACCAAAGGTGTAGGGTATTCCATAGTCGGGCCCGACCGACTATAAAAATCCGCCCCATGTGACCGAACTTACCCATGTGACCTAACTTTCCCAACTCGTTTTCTATGATTGAGACCAATTGAATTTTACGGTATACTAACAACCATTAACCCTTTAAACCAAAGGTTTTCATATAACTCTGAACTAAAGACCTTTATTTTCTTAAAAATAAAATGTATTTCTCAACCAAACCCTATATTTTTGAAATAAAAAATATATTTTTTGAAAAAAATTTATTTCTGATCTCTGTTTCTAAGTAATCATTTGTTAATTTAAAACCATGTTGTATAAAATTTCCATATAGAAATTTGTAGTCTCAATAAAACCTAACTTTAAATATTACATATTTTACCTAGTGAAAAACACAATTTGAATATGTTATATTGAGTTCCTCATAATTGTGCTTTATATCGTTTCAGCTACACATTATGGAACCTGCATGATGTACTTCGACATATCGATCGACCGGGCAAAGTCTCGTATATTAATTACCCGAATTCGTATCTGAAGTTACCGCTGCTTAAATTTGAGATGCTCACAATGCGCGCTTGTCCGCCAGAGTTTTTCGATGAAAATAGTGAGTTGCCCTCTCTTTTGCACGTTGTAGCACTAAAACATACAAACTACATTTCATAAAATTTCAAAAAAATGGTTTTGAAAAATCGATATTGACAAAACTGTAATGAAAATATTTCTATGAAATGTATTTGAATTAAGTGACTTAAGTTTTACTATAGTTTTACTACTAAAACGACGATGTATATACGATTAATCTCCAGGTTGTGGAAGAATCGTTAAATACACTTTCAATTTTATCATTTTTTACGACACCGAATTTGTCATTAATTGTCGGATAACTAATAATATGTTTAATCATTTTGCAGTTGATTCCATTCTGCGTTTGGTGCAGAAAAAGGTGCATATCCTAATGGCACATTATAAGGTGGAACAGTCTCGCGAAAAGGTCAAAACTTATCGTGACGAATATCATCATATGTTTCTGGAAAGCATTGAGACGTACGATTATGATGACGGCGACGGTTCTCAGCATCGTATGTTATACATTCCAGACCTATCCGGAATAAATATGTGTTTTATTTTCAAATTAACCCATTTATTTTGAAAAATGAAATGAAAAGTGATTTGTTAAAAACATGTCAGAAATTTCAGTGACAGTATTTTTTTTTTGCATTAAAACGACGACGAATTTAACAAGTAAACTAAATCTGTCACTGTAATTTTTGAAGACTCACTTTACGTTTCGTTTTACAAAATAAGGGTGTAAGATTTTGTTAGGAAAAAAAAAAACACAAAATTTTAATTTTTGTATATACCTTATTCTATTTGGTTTGTTTTTTATTATTTCACAGCTGAGGAGGAGGAGGATGTGCTGCAGGAAACAAAAACTTTGCAAAATGTTCCGAATCGCAAACAGATCAAATTGCAAAGCGCCAAAATGGTCGAGGAACTCTCCAAGAAAGAAGACTAAAAATTGTAGCATATTGTTTTTTTATATTGTATCGATATTATCCATTAACATCACTAAATTCATTTCGAATTTTTAAACATTTGTGTTTTATTTTAATTAGTATTTAGTCCAAGGACTTCTTTCTGTATTACGAACGAACGAAATCATGATGAACGAAATGATTTAAAAAAATGGACATCTCATACATAAAGTATATTTCGCGGATTTGGTTTTTATTAAGTACCATTTTTAAGAAAATAGCTACCGACATTTTAGGCCCTTTTCAGCAACTTTTTCGAAGAAAAAAAAAACAAATTTCGACGAAATATATGTTTTTTAACCATAGCAGTGTGATATTTTTCATATCTAGGGGGACAAAAAGCAAAAAAAATAATAATATTTTCAATTGATTTCTTTTTTCGCATATTTAGTAGAAAAATGTCCCGTTAAGCTGAAAATGAACATGAAATAAAATTAATCGAGTTGGGAAAGTTAGGTCACATGGGTTAGTTCGATCGGTCACATGGGGCGGACTTTTATAGTCTACTATGGAATACCCGGGCCCGACTATGGAATACCCTACACCATTGGTGGGATATTTAATTGTATATCTTAATTTTAAAGTTTTTAACCTCCCCACCCTCAGAATATTATTCACATATCAGAAATTTACATCTTATATCCCCATAATTTAAAAAATTGATATAAAAGTATAAAAAAGTAATACAAAAAATTAGAAAAATGTAAATGGTCGGACCACGCCTAAATTCAAAAATGTTGTAAGGATAATATTTCATAGATTTGATTTTAATAATTTACGGTTCAAATTTCCACTATGAAAACCCGGGAAATAATGAAAAAAAGGTGGGCGGATCACGCCAATTTTTGGACCACATATTTTTGTATGATTTATAACAATACTTATGTTTTAAATTTTATAACTATATCTTGAATAATTTTCGAGTTATTAGTTCCTAAAGAGTTATATAAAAGTAACTTGTATGGGAGGTGGGCGTGTCCGTTGATCGATTTGGCTCATTTTCAAACTCAGTTCCTACTTTTGGCTAAAATATATTGAGACGAAATTTCATCGCATTCTGATCAGTATTTCTCAAGTTTTTCTGTATTCGGACAGCAAGACGGACAGACAGACAGACGACGCACATGGCTAAACGGACTCGGGTAGTGATACTGATCAAGAATATATATACTTTTCCATACCGGACACGCCTCCTACGGGCCGTTACAATATATGCACAAAGTTAATATACCCTGTACCTCATAAGTGTAGGGTATAAAAATATGGTTTCTACAAAACCGTCAAACAAACTTTATAGTTTTTCTAAACGTAAAATTGTTTGAATAAGCAAGTATTCATGTTTAAGATCACATGCTCCATGCTTTACAAGTTGAAGTATTTTCCCATTTTTGAGTATGCAAACTTTTTAGCCATTAAATAAGTTTAATTTGTTGTATAAGCATTTTTATGTAAATAATTTAGTTTGGGCTAAAATCATAATTTAATATATGAGTATTAAAATCTTATTTAAATTGTAATATTTGAAATTCAAAGAGGTATTAATTAGTAAGTTGTTCCTCATTGTTCCCCTTTCAGATTACATTTAGTATAAAGGTAGGTCAAAAGCCTTCTCATAACAACTTCAATTGGCTGCTCATATGTGGGCATATGTGAGCACTTGCGAAATATCGCGATTTTAGAAAATGACTTTTAACATAATAAATCGAATTCTGTTTGATATTTGAAAATATTTCTTATATGTTCCCAAAAATACATCTCCAATTTTATTTGCAAAAGTGTAGTCATTCTGATGGTGTCCTGCTGATTTTTTTTGTTGTTGTTTTGTCTATTATTTTCAGCGGGGAAGGACATGCTGTTTTGTATGAATAGCATTTTTACGGAGATTTTTCACCGTTGAGGTGGAAGGAATAATCTTTTGATGCAGCTCTAATAAATATATTATGCAAGTTTAACTCATTTTTTGAATTTCAAAAAAATAATGTATTTTTTACTTTCAAAAATGTATTTAAAATAATAATCTGGATACGAAAACTGTCCAGTGAACGGATAAAGAGGAACATCGAAACGGCCCAGATAGCAAAATGCTCGCATTGTGCCCGCACTGTGAGCGCACGCCTGAAAAAAAAGTCGCACACGTGCGCGCACAGATTAGCAATCGTGTGTCCACAATTGAGACTCAATACGCTCGCACTAGTGCGAGGCATTTGTGAGTCGCATTTGAGCATCAATATAGTCGCACGAGTGCGTACAAAATTTTAAAAATCAGAAGTATGCAACGCATATGCGCCTCAATATAGTCGCACGAGTGCGAGTAAAATGTATGAAACGCCTATGAGCTCGCACGAAAGCTGAACAAAATAGTATGCGCCACATTTGCGACTCAATATAGTCGCACGAGTGCGACAAAAATGTGTGAGACGCATATGAGCCTCATATAGCCCACACGAATGCAACTAAAACAAAATAAAAAAATACAAAATTGTTTGACATTATTTTTAATTTTAAAAAATTTGTAAACAAATATTTAGATTACATTATTTACTCATAATTACATTCATTTATAACATAGTACATTAAAGTCTACAACCTAAGCCGTTGCGGGGTACCTGAACGGATTCATGTTATTGTAGCGTCAGCAATAATTCGGACAACTTCGACAGCAGCTCGGTCAACTTGTGTAGACTTTGTACAGCTGACGCGACTCGAAGGCAATTTCATCGGCAAGCTATATCCTACTCTTTTAATCGCCCGATAAATGAAGAACCTTGTGTAATGTATCGTTGTACTGTATCGTTGAGCGTGTCCGGATCGATTAGCCAGCGGCCTGCTTTCTAGCCCTAGATTTCAACGACGATAGACTGGCGCCTTGTGCTCCAAGTCTATGCGCTCGATGAAGTTGGCATCTCCTTCGACTGATTGTGGTACAAACGCGACCAGTCCTTGAAGCAGTCAATATCCGCCAAATAGATCTTGTAGCTCAAAAAGTCATTCATGCTGCACTCCTCGCAGCAGGCAAAGTTCTCATTGAATCCGTAGATTTGGTTGAGTGAGTTGGCGAACACGAGGAGAATGCGACGCGCACACACTCTGATTAGCCCTCAGCGAGGAGTCGAACACTTATGATCAAAAGTGTTGACACTGGCAGCCAATTGCACTTGACGTTTTATAACACAATATTTTTTAATTAATAGTTGTTAGAAAGATCAGAGAATTTTTAAAAAATTATGTATTTTCAAATATGTACACAGTAGACGCTAGAATGCGAGTTTTGTGATTTTGTGTGCTCGCACTATGATAGCACAACGCACTCATGTCGTGTGTCTGATTTGATACGAGTTTTTTTTTGGTTTTTAAGTGCTCGCACTATGATCTCACTACGCAATCACGAATACGAGTTTTGTGATTTTTGTGTGCTCGCACACAGCTCTCACTACGCACTCATTCCGTGCGCCCGCACGTTATGTGTTCATATTGCTCGCATATAGCACGCACGATGTGAGCCCGCACGATGTGAGCCCGCACGTTTGCTATCTGGGGGATTTCAAATCAGTTAAGAGTACGTTTCGACGGTACGTTAACGGAACGTCATACTACATGAAATACAGAGTGAATCCGTTGATATTACGTTTTGACGGCCCGTTAACGTACCGTAGACCTGTATGAAAAATGGAATGAATATATTGAAAGCACCTTTTGCATATTTTTATTTAACAAGAAACAAACTTTACATAATAAATGAACAAAATTTTACATGAAATATACAAATTTTACTAAACAAAACATGTAATCTATTTAAATTCCACATAGTATTTTCAGCATCGATTTCTTGTAAACAGAAACCAAAACAATAATTAATTAAAAAATAGATATATCACTTTATCATAGGGCTTGAATGGGTCTCTGTGAGTCTGCAAGATTTAGTGATTTCACATTTTCAGAGCTCTTTGATTTAGTACTTCTTGAAATGAAAGTCTTTTAAAGCCATCGGAGATTCGCAAAATATGGGACTGCAAATGTATGTACATTCTGCAAATATATTTTGAATAAAAGTGTATTTTATTTATATTTTATTCACTTATGTTGTTTGGTCTTCAGGAGCTGTATTCACCAACTGCGATCTTCCGAGCTTATTGTTCATGTTTAAAAGGTCAAATGAATTGAAATGTACACCAATAACGGAAGAAAATCGGTGCGGTTGAGTTGGAGTATAAACCAAAAATTTACGGAGTACTCCGTTTCAACGGTACCGTAAACGACTACAACATAACGGAAATCTTACGGAGTTATTTAGAAATACGGAGCAAAACGGAATTCTAACCGAGTCGTCCGATTTGACGGTACGTTAACGGTGCGTAATCGTATATGCTACGACGGATGCTCAACTTTCCGTAAACTTGCCGTCAATGACGGTATTGTGATTGCGTGTGTGTCGTAGGCTCCGTATAAATGTTTCTTGGGTACTGCCCTAAATGTGCGAATTTTGATCACAACAAATATATGGTTGCTATGTCCAGAACGTTGAGAGCTGATGACTCTGCCATATCCACAGCACCTATTTCAATGAGATGGAGAAATGAAGCTAATCCTTTGTGAGATAAAAAAACGATGTAATTTACTAATAACTCGACGATACTGTCCTCCTCAAACGAAATTTAAATATGAGAAATAATCATAGTTTTTCCCATCAATAAACAATTTTGATAGACGATTCAAAAAGGAAGGGCGCAATTAATAATATTTAAATTTCGGTTTTTATATTATAATTAGTCAATTTTTGCGCTGCATCAAAACTTTTTATTTAGCGCTGTAAAATTTCGGTTTTTTTACTATTTACCATTTTTTTTTTGCATTGCAACAAAAATTTGTAATTAGCGCTGAGAAATCAAATTCGACATGAAGAAGTTACGACCACATACCAATGTAATGGCGCCCAAGCCGGTGCATCCGACAGCGGTACGAACTCACGGTCTCTTCGGTATACAGTTCGTGCGGCAGCACATGATGAGCGACGAGCGCTGGACGCCCAACTCGCTGACGGAGCAGTTCAAAGGCATGGCCGAACTGTTGAGTGAGTGTTTGACAATTTTCAAAAAAAAAAAAATTAAAAAAAATGATAATAGTATGACCTAAATTTATATGGCCTCTCTTACAGCACGACGACAGGTCTTCAAGAAACTCGAGATTAAGGCGAATCGCAAGAGTTACTCAAGCAACAATCGCAATTTGAAGCGACAATGTCGCGATGGGCGCACCAAGCTGCAAATGTCCATGTACGGCGATAACACAAAGAAGATCCGTAACTATCTGATAAATCACAAGGACATGCAGCGACTGTACCAGAAGATGCCGGTGCATCTGGTGGTGGACAACATTAATCAGCGTACGTTTGTGATGCGCAAGGAACGCGATCGTCTGCGATATCGCTTAGATAAGAGGAAAAAGGTCTACGAAAGCAAACTGGTGAGTTGAGAAGTCTTTAGGCTTAGCTTTAGTTTGAAGTGAATTTGAAAAGAAAAATCTATATATTTACAGTTGGAGCGAGCATGGCTGGAGAATCGCATCAAGTACGAAAATGAATTCGTGCTCGAAGAGGAACTCAAGTCGCGCACGTTTCGTAAGAAAATCGAAAATTCGAATGTACGGCTCAAGGCCACTAAGACCATCAATGGCACCTACAGGAAAATGCTGCAGGTGTTGCAGCACGACGCGATCTTTTACGAGCCGATACTGCGTTCGCTCAGCAAGGACATCAAAGATCAAGCTAGTTTCATTAAGCATATTATATTTCTGGGCATGCCGGCCATAGCGAAGTTCAAAGACTTGAGCGAAGAATATAGAGTAAGTATGTCTATAAATGATTTTACTACCGTCAGTATTACACTCATATTGTACAAGATATAAAATTATCGGCACATATTGCAACGTCCCTTATGAGGCGTGACAGACTAGAAAAGGCATATCGGTCAATCTACGTCAAACTTTATGAGGCCCGATCTGTTTAAAAGTTCATTAATATAGTCTTTTTCTGGCAGTTTTACCCCTTAAAAAATTGAATGATTTTGAAATGTTGAATTTGCATTTAGTTAATATACTGTAGCACGTGAACCATAAGTTCAATATTGAATAATTTGATCGCATTTTAAAGGTTATGAATTGATCATTCTATTGGTTTACTCATTTTTAAAACATCTAATACATAATAAGAAATAATGGTCCGAAAGTTTTAAAACTAATTTAGGTGGTCGGCACATAATTTTTTTTATTTTTTTTTTAAACCATCACAAAACTACATCAATAATGTAGCACCAACACTAAAAAATTTAAGATTTCATGGATTTTTCACTAAACAAGCTGGTTATACGCAATTTTAATAAATTGACGTCTTTCAAACGTCAGATGTTATTTGCCCCAGCCCAGGCTTGAATCAGGGACCTTTCGGCTCACAGTCCAACGCACTAACCTTGACCTGCCGACGCTACAGTTTGTATTTTTTTGTATGTTTTAAAAATGAGTTATAAATTAGTAAATAAATTAGTAAATTGTTCAATTGAACTTATGGTTCAAGTGCTACAGTAATTTAACTGAATGCAAAATGTTGAATTACAACGAAATTTTTGAATTTATTAAAGGGTGGAACTATCAATAACATTTTTTTTTTTAAAACATGAAATACGTGTGAAATATTTTTCGACATAGAACATAAGTGCAAAGTTTCATAGAAATCAAAAATAGTAAATTTCAACGTGACGTCAACGGTTTGACGTGACCGATGTACGTTTTTTTTTAACAGCATCTTGATAAGTATCGCTTGCTGGTTCGATTCAGCTTGTCTATCTATTTAGTTTCCAAAGAGTAATTCTGGATGTGAAAATAAGCATGACATGCTTACTTTCTCTTACGCACTTTGATGTTGGCAATGTAGAGAGGACGTGTTTTTCTAATGTTTAAAACATGATTTTTAAAAATCGTGTTGTGTATAACAAATCGTATACTCGTTTCCAACTTCATGACGGTGACGCTGTACTTTACGCGAAATTTCTTGTGCGCGATAATACACGAACGAAAAAAGAGTGTTCGTTCTGTGAGGCCATTTCAAGCACAGCTTCGCGCACAGTACAGTTTCACTGTGTTTGCACCTAAAATTGTGTCTTTAATAAAAACCAGTTGGGAAGGTTAGATCACTTGGGAAATTTTAAAGTAGGTGTTATTATGATAGTTAGGATTATCAAAATTATAGTCGGTCTAAGCCGATTATAAATACCCTACACATATGTGTGGTTACCATTCAAATTGGTGTATAGGTCACCAGGGTATACGAATCCTGAAAATAACTACAAATTTTCCATCGCTGAAGAATTTTCATTCATTTGATACCCACATTTACAAATGGGTAGGTGTACCGAATTTCGATTTTTTTTTTTAACCACAAGTCGTTTCTCCGGCAACCATTATTGTCATGTATTTGAGCATGAGTCAATATATATTTGACCAAAAAAAGTTTACCTAAGCACGTATACAGTAAAATTGATCTGTTTATATACATTTCATATGAGGTATTTGAACAGAAGTAGTCGGTTCTCTGGTCACAATATTCCGATCATTCCAATTTTCTTGTTCAGACAGCTTAGATATATAAGTAATTAAAATCTAAAGTTTCATTGCTTTAGCTCTTCTACTTTTTCTGTAATCGTGATTTCAACAGACAGACGGACATACAGACAGACGGACAGACAGACGGACGGACAGACGGATATCGCTAAATCGACTCAGGAGGTCATGAATATATATACTTTTCCATACCGGAGATGCTTTCTTCTGGGTGTTACAAACGGCGTACCAAACTGAATATACCCTTTCAGTCTTAGTGTGGGGTATAAAAATGGGTTACATTAAAACTGTCATAACTCTTTCAATATATACTCCACATGCAGAGTGTTAGTTTTATATTATTGGGAATTAAGAGAAAAATCATCTTGTGTATCAAAAATTTCAAATGGTTATTCGTGTTTTTCCTGATTATCTGTCAAAAACATAAAACAAAAATTACGTATTTTTTATACAAAAGTGGACATGAAAAAAAAAGCTTCCAAATGCTCTTATAAATATTTTTACAGGCATAATGTCTGAAATGTCTTCTTTCTAACGGTGTTAAACATACCTGCGTTAGTTTGCCACACGTCATTAAGTGTCATAAATGAGTTTAAGTGAAGAGAAAGGTACGAAAATAGTAAAATAATTTAATTAAATTTTGTTACTTTAATATTTCAGTTTTGCCTTTTCTGTCATTATAGTTGACAAAACTGGCTCATATTTGGTATGGTAGTTAAGAATTGTGATATGTACCATAGTACCTAATATTATCAGAATATCTCTTACGATGGTTAAGTTATGTAGTTTCAAAAGAATGGTAGGCGTAGCAGTTGGCCAATCACGCCCATATTAAGAATGGTCATGCTCAATTACAGTATGTATCTAAATACCAATTATAAACAAAATATCTCATTCCAAACAAAAGTTATAGTCGTTTTACCATTTCAATTATATGACAGGTGGGCGTGGCAATGGACCAATCTTGATAATTTTCAAATTAAAATCTATTCATAGAACATGTATGCTTAGTGGAAAGTTTCGTTAAGTAGTCAGGAGTTATAATATTTTAAAATTTTGGTTATACTGAAGATGGCATGCCCTTCTCCACGTCCCTTCCCTATGTCCAACCATGCCCATATTAACTTATGATACTTTGCTTCCATTCATAGTACTCTACTCTTAAGAGGACACGAGTATAGCATTTTTGAAGATATGGTTATATGGAAGCTACCACGCTCATAGGTCCAATTCCTCCCAAATATGGAAAAAAGAAAAACAACTACAATATACATAGGACACATTACTTGGATATAAATACGGTCGTGTTGTTCCCGGGTATTCAATGATATCACTATTCGTAAAATGAATTTCGCAAATTCGCGAAGAATATTTTAATAAATTCCACAAGATTCGCTTCATAGCTTTCGCTCTGAGGATCACTGGGAACGTGGAACATGAATATTTTTCTTTCAGCCATGATTGGCGGCATATAGAACAAGACATTCATGGCATTAGTTTAACTGAAAAGCCCGTTGCGAAATAGCATTTGACAATTTGAATTTTTAATAAATATTTAAAGACCGCAATGAAACAATTCAAAAAACGAATGACAAAAATATAAAATTTCAATACTAAAAAAAGAGAGCAGTTTTCATACTTACCTCACCTTGTTAAATACACCTTGGTATTCAGATAAACTTATAAAATTGTAAATGTTTTTTTTTTAATTTTTTAATAGGTGTTTCAAATTATTCAGTTTTTATTTTAATTCCAGTTTTTAATAAAGTATTTTTTTAGTATTAACAAATCATTTTTTAAGAGCAATAACTATTACATACTTGATCATGATATCAAAACCTAGACATATTTATTTTGCCTATCGAACATAAAATTAACAAACAAATGGTGGTCAAAAATAGTTGTTGAAGTGCATTTTTTTTTTGACAAAAACCTTATTAATCAAATCGTTCTTTTTTTTTGAGCAGCAAATGGAGGATAAGTCCCGCAAGAACATTCAATTCCAGCTGCAGTCGGTCGCTAATTACAAGAAGGACGGCCTGAAGCGCATAAGTCAGGCGTTGCCCAAATTCAAACCCATGGAGAATATGTCCAAAATAAAGCGTTACGTACGCGAAACGGATAGTATGAATTTCTTGAAGAATGAGCTGGAAGCGATCGAAAATACCATAAAACAGGTAAAGTTCGCCACACTATGTTCGCAGGCCAAAGAAATTTATCCACGGTAAGTCCAACTTATCTCAAGAATGTGACATACATTAAAACTTTTGTGTTTTATGCAGCATTAAATCGCAAGTGGACAATAATGAGAAACTCTACAAAATGATCTCAAACAATATTTTGGGACATCATAGCATGGGCTTGAGAGAAAAACGAGCTGAGGTGCTGCAGGGTGTGCTCATCAATAATTTGACAGAGGAGCAAATCATGTAGGAGCTTCTCGTTTATTAGATTGCAACAAAATAAAATAAGTTATAATTGAACATATTTTTAGACGGCAGGAAACGATCAAAAACTTACAAGAGGATATTGCGCGTGAGGATGAATTCGAGGCAAAGACACTGGCGCATATGAAAAATCGTGCGGATGTATTTGTGTTATTACGGTAAGTATTATAATTTAGTGAAGACTTAAGTTAATATTTATATTAAGTCGACTTCTTCTTGTATTTTTATACCCTACACCTAAGAGGTACACGGTATATTAAGTAAGTGCTTATATTGTAACGACACTTTTGGAGGCGTGGCCGGTACAAATAACAGTTCGGAACCAATAATCAAGTATTCAAGATATACGGCCATGTTCCGACTTTTGATCGAATTCCAATTAAATTTCATATAAAATTTATAAACAAACGGTTATTTGAATATAAATGATCAGATAACAGATCACAATGGACCGATCTCGCCAATTTTTTCGCACATATAGCGTAGGTATAAAAGTAATCTAAGTTTAATTTATCTAACTCTTCAATTTTTTAAGTAGTAGGGATTTCAACAGACAGACAGACAGACAGAGAATATATATACTTTTCCATACCGGAGATGCTTCTCTAGATGTTACAAACGGCGTACCAAACTGAATATACCCTTTCACTCTTAGTGTATGGTATAAAAAAAATTATGAAATGTTAACCTTACGGATCTCAACATATATTTTTTAAATAGGTGTGATTATTATTGCACATTGTTCTCACCACTAAGATGTGGAGTATTTCATAGTCGGGCCCGATCGACTTTAAGTCCCGGCCATGTGACTTAAACACCTTCCCTCCGTTGTTTCCCAACCGCCTATCGGAATGTCCCTGTTTTGGGCTGCCAACAGTTTGACTGTCGATCCATCCTCATGTTTTGCAGGAGGGGAAATCCATAGCCTGTACTGAAGGCGAAGTGGTAGCGCGGATCTCGAGATCACTTTCAGTTTTGACCCCTTCCAAAGTTCACCATCTTGGCGATGGAACTGGTCAAAAATTCCAGTTGTCCCTGTGAGCCGCATGCCGCAAATTGTAGTCCCCCGGACTACCAGCTTCAATTGTGTACAAAAAGCCATCTTCCGAACTGATCCTGCCATCAGGATCCGATTCGTCAATGATTGCTACTTGTAGATCCGCTGGAGTGGCCTCGAAATTGGTGGACTTTTTGGTCCGTTTCGGGGTTTTCTCCTTGCGTTCCTCCTCCGACCTTTGCCTCTTGGCTGACTGTCCCGAGGTTCCTGCCTTTGACCCGACAGAGATTTTGCTATCCAAAACCTCGTCGGATTTGAGTTCTGATTTGGATTTGGAAGCATCCTCTCTTCTATCAGGACCTTTCTCTTGTACGCTTTTTTAGGGGTAAGTATGGGTTGTTTTTCTGGGGCGCGAGTGTGGGGGCTTTGGTGAGCACCCACCGTTCGTAGCTTATCACCACCTGCGTGTGCTTCTTTTTGAGTGCCAAGTCTCAATCAGTGAGGCTTGTCTGATCCCTAGCACTCAGTTTTTTAAGATGCCGGTGCAAGTACAGCGATGACCGTCTTGTCGTTATCATTGGATTCCGTGTCCGAGCATGCGATGACTTGTGAGGGTTGTCAGGTGGGGGCGATACCAGTTTGCCTGACTAGGCCATGTCTTTCAAGCTAATTTTTAGCGGTCGTTTTTGTCTTATCGGTTGTTTGTTTGTTGTTGTCGTTTATTTTCAGGTCCCACGAGTTGCGGAGAAGTACAGCACCACCCGCACAAAGATACGGGTGGGGATAGCTAAGTTCGGAGGTCGCCATGTATCCGATACCGCCGCTAGCGACAGTGCAAGTGTACCTTAATCCAGACCAGGGGACAGAGGAGGTGGAAGGGAAAGTTAGGATGAGGGAAAGGTGGGATGAGAGGACCTCAGACCTGTAGTCAGAGAGCAATAGATGGGAGTTGAACCATTAATGGGCATAAACTGAAATTCATTCTTCCTGACCCTAGCTATCTCCATCCTATAATAGGACACTGAGGAGGTTATTTCCAGTTGGCACCCACGTGGAGGGTTTGGAATGAGGATTTTAGCATTACTTTGTTAATACGTACATTTAATATACCTTGGTCATAATGAGATATAATAATTTAATTTATAATTTTGTTGTATAATTACAGCTACACATTATGGAATCTGAATGATGTACTACGACATGTGGATCGACCGGCCAAGGCCATGCATGTTACATATCCGAATTCGTATCTGAAGCTGCCGTTGCTCAAATTCGAGATGCTCACAATGCGTGCTTGCCCGCCAGAACTTTACGATGAAAATAGTGAGTTTTCTGTTTTGGACGTTGTAGCATTAATGTAAAATAACTGGATTACAAAAATGTGTATTTATTAGGGCAGCCCTATTGATCAATTAATCAGTATCTTTATTAATCACACTTCTGATTAGTTAATTAATCGATTAATCTGAAACCCTGATTAATCATAACCCCGATTAATCTGATTAATCAGAATTTTAAATATTTGAAAATGAAACAATTTTATTCCACAAAATTTTGTCAACTTAAATAATGTGAAAATTTACTTTTAAAATAATTAAAAAATAAAAGCAAGTATTTTAGGTGTTCAAAAAACATAATGTATTTTTTAATATTTCGTGACAAAGAAATTAAAAGTAAGAAGTAAAAAATGCTGATTAATCAATTAATCACAATTTTGATTAATCAGCATCGTGATTCTGATTAATCGAAAATCGTGATTAATCAACTTATCAAAAATTGATTAATCAAACAATTTGATTAATCGATTCATCGCACAGCATTTTTTTGACACAGTATTTATTTGACAATTTCTCATTAATTGAAATTTTACAATTGATTTTCATAATATTTAACAAAGTATTTGGTTATTTTTTTTTTAGTAAAACGATGAAATTTATAAAGAAATATATATTAAATCATTTTGCAGTTGATTCCATTATGCGTGTGGTGCAGAAGAAAGTGCACGTTCTGATGTCACATTACAAGACGGAACAGTCTCGCGAAAAAGTCAAAGCTTTTCGTAACGAGTATCACCATGTATTCGTGGAAAACATGGAGACGGATGATTTGGGCGAGGGCGGCGATTCTCAGAAACATAGTATGTTATATTCTGAACTCAAATTAATTTTGTATTTTAATTAAAATTAATTTGCGGAAACAAACCAAATTATGTTATAACTTATAAGTTATATCTTCTTTAAAAAAATATTTTCTTATAATTTGTTTGTTTTTTTTTTGCCCACAGTAGATATCGAAGATGAGCTGCAGGATACAAGAACTAATCAAAATGTACCAAATCGCAAACAGATCAAAATGCAAAGCGCCAAAATGGTTGAGGAGTTCTTCAAGAGAGATGAATAAAAATTGTAGTATTTTTTTATTCTCATTTTGTGTATTAATACCGTAATAAAATTAAAGTCGAATTTTTAATTAAAAGTTTTTAGTTCAAATCTAAATTCCAGAAAAAAGTTAGAATTCACGTTACCCAATAGTAAAATTCAGGTGTAAGAAATTTTGTTAGCACTGATTCTCAAACAGATAGAACGCCTTTCCGACTAAATTATTTCCTTCCCATTTTTATATGAAATGACTTTCAGGACTTTCCTATTCGGTTCTCAAAGAACACATCTCAACAGTTCTTTGAAAATAGATTGACTCATTACTGTTAGCATTCCAGAGAAGGTTTGCACCCAGAAAGAAATACTATGTAAATAATAGTTTTTTACTATTAAATATAGTCAATAGGATAAATTATTATTTTAATCGGAAAATACCATTAAATACTAGAAAATACCATGACATTGCCATTGAGTTTATATGAAAAGATTTATTACAAAAAAACCATAAAATCAATAATTGCCCTATTGACCCATTTTAATGGGATTTGAGGTAATTGAGGCAGTGTTTCGTTTTTCTATTGAAAAAATATTGGAAATATGAACGATATCGCTGGCATGCTGGCAAGGCCTGGACAACTTCACTACTGGGTATTATTTTCTTTTAAAATTTGTTGAAATATTTATTATTTTTATGCACAACTTCATTGCAAACAATTGATATTCTGAACCCACTCAATTATGTGGTGTTTGGCAACATTTTATTTTTTCTTTTTGTAATTTTGAACTGTAATTTTATTTCATATTTGACTCATTAAAATCAAATATCGAACTGCATCCTATAGTCACTGTGTAGCACTTTATGCTATTCCACAACGTTGTCCAAAATGCAGTAAATAATTATTATATGAAGCAACAATGAAGCTAGCTGGCTGCAATAATAACAAATGGTAATAATCGGTAATTGATCGAAATTGTGGAACACGGTAAAGTATGCCACGAGTAGTAGTAGGACATGGAGCAGGCGGCCAGATCATTAGATTGGATGGCGTTGCATTTTGCTACACGTTTGGGTATCGCATACAATTTAAAACTGGGAAAAATTATTTTTTAAATTCTTTTATTGTTCAATTTATTCGTTTTTGAATTTTTTGTATCATTCTATAACTTGTGATACTTCATATTTATGTTTAAAGGTTTAAATTACTATTTTACAAAACAAATATGTTTACAGTAAACATATTTTGATTGTAATCATAAATTTTATAAATGTAAGTAGCTATTAAAATAATTAACTACACGCTGCAAAAAAAAAGGGCTCTCCCAAACATAATTTTGCAGGCATTAACATGTATGTTTGGAATTTTATGTAAACATAATATATAATTGACTGATAAATCATTTGTAAATAGGGTTGTTTTGAGACTCGAACAGTGTTGTAATGAGCTCTGAATTACATTATAATATCACGGAAACATTTAAATGTTGCCCCTTAAAATGGTGTATGTTCTAATAAAAACATAATAATTACTACATCCGAACAAAATAAATATTTGAACCGAAACATAAATATGTTCAAATTAAAACATGATTTTGAACGACCTGAATATAAATATATTTCCAGTGAAACATATCATTGGTTTCAGTACCATAAATAGTATTTTTGCATAGAAACATATTTAAATACTTTTGGAAAAAAATCCTAAATATAAAATAAAAATAAAATGTTGTTTTTTTTTTATTTATTTTTATTAAAAATCTTTAAACATGCACAGTGGAAAATTTTAATAATAGAATTCATATACAAATTTTTAAATGCATAAATAAATAATTAGTTTAAAACTGCAAGTACAAGTGACAGCATCAATGAATGCACAATTGCATCTCGGACGCTAAACCAGACGATCCAGGCTCGCTTTATATTTGTATGTATTATATATATTATATTGAATATATTATATTTTTGTTAAAAAACATACCATATTCTTTTTGAAAATCGAAACACTGATTTTTATTTGTGGTTTATTCACATTAGTTTCAGAAATTATATACTGCACTATATTATACTCTGTTACTATTTGTACTTTTTGTAAAACAATTTATATATTTATTTAATTTACAAATAACAAAATTATTACCGACGCGAACACGTTTTCCCAGCGAACAACAAAAGACACGTACGCAGAAAATGCCGATCAACGAGTGCCAACTTTATATACAAGAATTCATTTTCTGTTTGTTTTCAAACATCAGTATGTTTAAAATGACCCTATACAGTTTTCAAACGACGACAAAAGTGACGTAGATGGAAAATTCTCCTCAACGAGTGCCAACTTCGTATACAAGAAGAATGTTGCAAGAATACATTTATTTAAATCCAATTTCTTTTTTGTTTGTTTTTAAACATCAATATGTTCAAACGATGGCAAAAGATGGCGTAGGTAGAAAATGCTGCACAACGTTGCCAACTTCGTCAGTCGATAAATTATCGAATAAGAACGAGCGTGGCGAACATACGTTGTATTTAGATTTGATTGACATAGTTTTAACCAAGTAAATTGCCAAGAAATAGTATATTCAAATGCAATTCAAATTTTATGTTGGTATTGTAACATATTTATGGTAATTTTGACAGATTCTGCTGGACAATATAATAATGTTTACACGTGAACAAAAATAAATTCAATTTCGATTATAAATTAATAACACTTCATTCCTAATACATGTACGGTAATTTCGTAATACTTTGTAATTACATTCAAACATACTCAAACAAATCCTTTCTATCCGTGTAGTTATTCGTATATTTTATAATGATTACAAAACTATTTTAAATTAGTTAATTCATTTAAGATTGTCGCCATCATATTATAGTTTTTAAACGTATTTTTACCAGTATGAATAGAATTTTTTTTATTGTAATTGCACTTTTGATTTTTTTCTACATAATAATGAAATTTCAAAAGTCAATTTTAATATTTTAAAATTCGTCACCAACACACATTTTTTATAATTTTCGTAAATTTCGAACTTTGACGACGCAAAATAATCATTAATTTTGATAATTTTGGTTGTCAAAAACGATGATGAATGTCAATAAAGAAAATAATCATATTTTTCCCGTAAATAACGATGACTGGTATTTTTTAAGGGTTTATATCGTAATTAAAATGTTAAAACAAAATAAAATGCATTTACTTAATTTTTGATTGTATCGAGAAAAAAGCAAAAAAAAAACTCGTAAACGATGTAAAAATTATTATCATTTACGAATCGTAAATAATATTAAAAACTAATTCGTTTATGAACAAAAAAAGATCGATTAATACGTGCCTTGAATCATATTTAATAATCATAAACTTTCGAACATTTTTCATATATAAATGTTTTTAGTTCGTTACGTTGGACAAATTAAGAACGCAACTGTATACGTTTTAGAATCGTTTGAGATGCTCGTATACAATTATCTTATTCATTTTTTTGCGAATGTTCGCTATCAGTTACGAGATAGTTGGTTCATAATGGACAAATTGGAATTTTTTTACAGCTGAGACCAAAATATGTTTGATGCAATCATATAAATTGTTGTAATCAAGGATTAAAACTACACCCAGAAAAAAAAATCATGATAAATTGATAGTATTTCATTAGAAAAACAATAATTTATACCATTAAAATTGGTCAATAGGATGCGTCCCATTAGTTCAGTAATATTGAAACTGTTAATACAATGTGTGGTTATACCATAAATTTTATAATGTGATATTTTAATTACAATAAGAAAGACCTATACAAATTTAATGATACGTATTATTAATTTTATGGCAAAGTCGAATTACATTTTCCTAATAATTTATTAAAACAAAAATGTATTTTAGTTAATTCATTGTATAATTTATTATATTTAAATGTCGAAATTTATATTCACTTTTACAACACACACATAAAAAGACACTTCTTGCTGCAAAAGATTATAAAACATTTAATGATTGCCTTGGTTTCCAATAATTGATTGTAATACAGTCTGCAGTTATTTTTGAGTCCGTTGCCATAATAGAAGTTCCATGTATTATTTATTTTATGTAATAAATAAAAATATAACTATAAATAAATATATAAATATAATTTATTTACCATAAATACATTGAGTCCTTACCAATGTCACGTTTAATAATGTGGATTATTACAAAAAAAAAATACATGCGACCATTTTGAGTACAGACGCAGAATGACGTACCAAACGATCATGTTTGTATTCGTTTTATGTTTTTTTACACCACGTTTATTATTATAGGAGGAAACCATTAAAACAACAGTATTTATTCTATTTAAAAAATTAATATTGAAATATTTAAATTAATGGTAGTGAATTTTTCAAATACTATTGAATTAATTAGAAAACTTTTGATTTAAAAATAAAAAACTATTAATACATGAACCATAAGATCAATGGTCGTACCATAAAGTACTTAATGGTACATTTTCTTCTGAGTGCTGTACTACTTACGATGCTAAGGTAACAGAGTCTTATATACGAACGATTTGGTATTCCGAAATTCGGTAAACGACAACAGAGAAATTACACGTATAGGAAAATTTTGGCACTTGTTTCATGAAAATTGATGCTGTATTTTATAGGTCAGTATTTTTCTTTGATGAAAAATTGCATTGGAAGTACATACCAAATTTACATATTATTTAATTTTTATTTTTGCTTTAAAGATGGACATATTCTATACAAATATTCATATTTTTATATTTACCATTACCACAATAGGAGTAAAAAATACTTGATGTAGTCACTAAAGAAATTTTACATTTTTTTTGTTTGCCGGTAAGTTTTTCCCTTTTTCTGACACAGTTCAACATTATTTGGCCTAGTCAATGGGCGTACACAGTTCGCATTGATTTTCAACAGACTTCCGGATCCACCCATAAATGCCATTTTTATTGCCAATTCATTGCAATGACAGCTTAAATGACTGCACCAAGATTGTATTACAATATAAAAACAATCATCGCCTTTTGCTGTTTTTTTCTCGTCATCTTCTACTGTTTTTCATCCATTGCAAGCCAAAGTTTAAGTCGTCGAAAGGTCTTTTCGTTGGGTCAATTATGGGGGTCCGCTGCAGAAGCTGCTCTGCTTCTGCAGCAGCCAATTCGTCGACGGACAGCAACATGTTGCTGCCTTACTACAATTGAATTGTTATGCTTTTTATTAGCATTTGTGCGCTTTTAAGATCTCCCGATCACGTCTGTGACGATTTTTGCAATAATTTTATTATTTTAATATTTACGTTGCATTGTCAACAGCATTGCGACGTACCTCGTTTTATTGTTTGGGATGTTGTTGTCGCTGCCGCAATTCGGTTGCCACTGCACAGAGCTCCTTTGGGCCAACTGCAGCCCGACTTTGTGCCACTTTAAAGGAACCAATTAGGTACCAGATTCTTTTCGGAACGTCTGGCGCTCAATTGTTGCCAACTGAATTCATCATTTCGACTCTGTTCAACTCGGTAACAATGATCACGATTTATTATTTTAGGTGGATCAATAATTCGAATTGCATGCTTCTTTAATCGGCCCAGGTAGGCCACATCTAGCGGTGTAGATGATCTGTTGCATCTCTTGATTGACGTTCGATGGTATTATAATCTTGGTTAGTAGTGAATACAAAAGTTGGCCCTCATAAAAATCGAGGCTAATTTGCAGTGTAATTTTAAAAATTAGGCATTGTTCTACTTTGAGGGATTTCTAGGAATTTAATTTCTTCTTAATGAAGCAATTCTATTTTCTAGCAAAGAATTATTCTACTTTGGACAAATGGTATAGAAATAGTTATAACCAGGGCTAACAATTATATGGATGAAAAACTAGGAAAATATGTATGGATTATGAACTAAAAAACGTGACAAATATGGATCAAAAAACTTAAACTGATCCAAAAAAACTTAAAATATGCATCAAAAATTTAAAATATATTTATAAATTTTGTTTTAAATTTTCTCTCATGAAATTTTTCTTTGAAAAAAAAATTAGTTTTACTAGAAAAAAATATTTTTCAAACAAATTTGTTTTTCTAATACCCGATTTACAATTGATTCTACTGTGAAAAATGTAATTTACCTACATTTTTTCAATAATTCATGTAAAAATAGCCATTTTTGGAAAGAAACATGCAACCTTAGGCTATAAGCTATAGGTGTTTCTCACAGAAGTTGCAATGTAAATTGGGAATGAGGTTATATTTCAACCTAGTGTTGATTGAATCGTATTTTTCGTATGTAAGCCAATGTCTTTTACAAATTACAAAAAACAAATGAACGCCATTAATCCTTCTAAACTCTTTTGTATAATGGGAATGCACTTTCTAAATCAAACAGGTCACTGCCCAGTCTGCCATGTCTCGGAGACCTCCGATGCCTCGAATTTTTATCGAATAACTTTGTGAAAATGTTTGATCTCGTTGCTTTATCGATTCTAATTTTTATAATTTCTCGTACATTCAAATTCATTGACAAGATACGATATATAAACTTTTATCGCATCGATATCACAATATCGAACATTGATATGGTTCCGATTAAAAAAAAAACTACGACAAATCTAATCGATATCTAACTACCATGTAGATCGAATTTGACGCTAGATATCGGTACGAGAAAGTGTCCGATGTCGTGAGATTTCTCCTTTTTCTCGCATTGTTCTCGTAAAGAATTTGAAACGAATGTTATACTGGGAATGACCATGCTTTTGCATTACACCCAACTAAATTTGCTACAAATCATAATCTATTGTCTGCTGTAGTGATATTCATAAAAACGAGGACCAGTTCTATTTTATGAGAGAAACCGATTATTTTATTGGGCTTGTCATTACGGGAAGTCAGTTAACTGTCTTCTGCATTACTTTACCTAGTTCTGAACTAGTTCCAGAACTGGTAATTTTTGTTCTTGTTCACATTAGACTAGTTCTGGAACTAAAATTTATTAGACTAGTTCTCCTTTTCCCAGGGGGCAGATATAGTTTTTTTTTGTTTCATTTTTCCATTCCACTCCAAATATGTTTGAAATGTCAAAATTTTAGTGTAAATTTGTCGAAATTGAGACATGTGAATGTGTTTTTATCAAAAATGTGGATTTATATGGATTAATTGAAATATATGGAGTTTTACCTACAAATTCTTATAATATGTCTTTAAATATTGAATATGTAAATCCATATAAAAGCGAGCCTTGGTTATAATAATAATTAATAGTTTGGCACTACAGTCCTATAAGAACTTCGGCCGAGCTCTCTCACCATTTTGAGCTGTGCGTGTAATATTTGTACTCAAAGTGGTGGGACCTACAGTTTATTGCCGAATCCGAACGGCGGGTGAGAGCTTTTTCTTAGGCAATGTTTTACTCTCGTAGGTTTGCTATTTACTGCCGAGAGGTAGCGCGGTATAGAAAAATGTTTCTATGAAAAGATGTTGTTAGCCCCAGTCCAGACTTGAACCGGGGACCTTTCGGCTCGCAGTCCAACGCACTAACCACTGAGCTACCGCGGCTACAGCCCTGGTTATAACTGAACATAAATTAACAGTTCATCAATATTATGAATTTATTAATTTTTCGCTCAATTTAATTTTAATATATACCTATACGTAATGGGTCTACAACGTTTGGTCGACACACTTTGGTCGACATACGTTTGGTCGACATACGTTTGGTCGACATACGTTTGGTCGACATACGTTTGGTCGACACACGTTCAGTCGACATACGTTTGGTCGACACACATTTGGTCGACACACGTTTGGGCAACATACGTTTGGTCGACATACGTTTGGTCGACACATGTTTGGTCGACACACGTTTGGTCGACACACGTTTGGTCGACACTCACTTGGCCGACACACGTTTGGTCGACACACGTTAAAATATCCAGCCAACTAAAAAAAATATTTTAACAATAACACTTCCCTACAAAATAAAAATTTTGACATGGTGTAGTAAAAGTTACAGTAAATATTGGATACATTTGCAGCGTTGATTCCGAAAATGACATCAGTTTTTCAATATTGCTCCAAACGTGTGTCGACCAAACGTATTGTCGACCAAATGTACCTGTCGACCAAACGTATTGTCGACCAAATGTAGCTGTCGACTAAACGTACATTCGACTAAATGAGCTGTCGACCAAACGTATGTCGACCAAACGTATGTCGACCAACCGTGTGTCGACCAAATGAACATTCCCCATTATTAAGCATTATCATGATCTGATAATTTTGTAACTGGTCGTAACTGGTCGGGTTATCGAAATGAATAAATTCAAGGATCAGTTCCCGATCATGGCCTTAGAATAATTTCTACTAAACAATTAAAATCTAGGATTAAATTCGAACAAATTCGGTACATAAAAATACAATAGACTTTTAAAATTAGCAGAGAATATTTGAGATTCTTTTGGATATATAAATCATTGAAAACAAGAAAAATCTCCTATTAAAAAAAAATTTTAAAAACGATTTATTTTTAATTAGAGTTGTTATAATAGCGTATCATATTATTTTTTTTCTTTTACCTCGCAATTTTTTCTGGAATCATTATCTTCTGTCAATTATTTTTTTTACTCCAAAACAGAGGTGTGTAATTAAAAAGTTTGGTCAAACAAAATGTCGTCTATTTTTTCTGAAATTGAATTTAAAATTATAAATTTTTTAATTATTTTCTTGTTGTATCAAAGTCATTCTTAATAAAAGTTCTTTTGCTCCAAAAATTTATAAATTAGTTAAGTAAACCCAAATGTTGTGCTTTTTGTGTGCATTATTCATATTTCAAGGACCCATATCTCTCGAACTATGGTAGTTAAGAAATTGAAATGTTGTGCACAGAAAAAAAAATACATCAAAAATACATCTTCAAACCATGATTCATTGAATTGAGTAACCATTCATAATATTAATGACTAACGGCATCAATGTTATGTTGATCAATTGGTAACTGTCGAAAAAGTGTTCTTCAATATGATGAATTGTATGTGAAGAACACGTTTCATCAAAATAATGAAAGAGAACATAAAATACAACATATTTTGACTTCATATTGAAGAATGCTGTTCATCAAACCAAATTTCAATCAAAATATTTATTTTTCGTTCAATTCTCAGTTCTCAAGTAAAAAATTAGTAAAATGTATTTATAATTACAAATTTTTATTAATAAAAAAATATATTTAAAAAATTATTTTGTTTGAAAAAAAAAAAAAATGTTTTTCTTTAATTTTTTTTTTCGGTTTATTTTTTTTCGATATTTTTTATTTTTATTTTTTAATAAAATTTGTACTACAAAATTTTTTTTCGAATTATTTTCTAAAAAAATGTTTTTTTAATTCGTAAAAAAATATTCTATTCATAAATATTATGAACAAATTCATCAATGTGACGATTCAAATTCATTGTATTGAATATTTCGTTCTTCACTATGGTGTTTGATAGTACGAATAATTTCATATCCGGACGGGACATTCGTACGCTTAAAACTTTAATATCTCGAAGGAAAATTAATGAATTTACTTGTGCATATTTATGAATAAATTCATCATATTGATGATTTTTTTTTGTGTGTGGTTTTTCTTAATTTTAAGTTGTAAATCCAACCTACATAATTTTAATAATTCTGGTGGACGTGAAATCATCCAAATGCCAAATAATACTATGTACGTTCAAAACGTTAATTAATTTATTTTATAAACTTAGTTCATTAATAATTCGACATTGTACCGCATTCAAAATTGGTACTGCTGAGTTTTATATATGTCAACTGGGTGGAGGTGCACATCGTTAAAAGTTTTGAACTAATTTAATTTGCAATGCAAATTGAAAACTCTTAGGACGTTGTTTTAATTATTTAATTAGCCACAGCGCATGCGCAACAAACATCGATCATGACAAATCAATTTAATGCACAGATACGAGGGCGAAATACAAAATACTTGGGTGCGCACTCTTTTTTTTTTTTTTAGTATAAAACTAAAGAAAATTGAACAACGGGTTTTGATCTTTTCAGCCGCGGCAACAACTTAATTCAATGCAGTGGTCGTGGCTCTGTGTTAAAAAAAAGAAGACATTCATGCTGATCAATAATTTGCGATATTGATGATTTTCAAAATTCAATAACGTTCAAAAAAATATATACTATATAAAAAAAAGAGAAAAAAGTGGCTGCATTTACAGCGCAGTCAAAGAGTCAAAGAAAAGTTCCCACGATTTTTGGCAGATGATTTGAAAAACGTTTAAAGAACTGACATTGAACAAAGTAATAAAAAATAAAAATAATTAAATTAAACAAAGTAAAATTATGCATAAAAAATATACATTTTTTTTAAATATCACGTTTAGATTTTATACTAAAAAGATGCGCTCTTCCCGTTTGGAAATTGCTCGCAGCTTAAAATGTTGTTAGTTTTATCTAATGTTGTTGCTATTGTCGTTGTCGTGGCTGCATTGCTGCTGCTGCTTATTGCACATTAATTGCAAGCAAAGCTGTGATTAATTTAAACGTTTGTTTAAAAAAAAGAAACAGCTAAATATATTGACGTTTGTGTTAAAAAAAAAGATTTTTTAAATTGTTGCCAGTGCGAGTGTCGAGTTGCATGTTGTAGATATTTATGAATGAGTTGGCCGACAGGCCCCTAGAACTCATTGTTAGCAAACGAACGAATGAATGACTGGACGGACAACACACAAACAGACAGACATACATACGACTGACAGACAAATAGTCAGACGTAGTAGAGACACACAGAGGTTAAATGCCAAGATTTAAGATAAATAACGTAGATTTTTAATGACTGTGAAATGTTCAACACCTTCGTGAAACAGAATTTTTGCTGCCAGTTGCATAATTGCTTTTAAAATAGTTGCCAAGCACTAAAAAATATAATATAATCTATACAAAATATATATAACATAATCGGAAATAAATTCAATTCACTGCGTTTCCTCTAAAAATGCATAAACTAATTCCTGTTTTTCGACTGCACCATTTTGTCATATTCTATATATACAAAACTTATTTCCCGTTTCTTTGGTGTGGTGAGTTTTAATGTGGTGAGTTTTAGTGTGGTGAGTTTAAGTGTGGTGACTTTTAGTATGGTAGGTTTCGTTGTGGTGAATTTCGGTGTGGTGAGTTTAAAGACTTTGGGGTGATTGTAATATCTTGATATCACAATAATAGCTGTCGACATACACCATTGAAAATATACCTTATTTGGGGGGTGCCACTTCCACTGGTCCAATCCCGCCATTTGGCGATACTGTTTAGAACGGATAAATATAACGCTGAACAAAATTTCATTAAATTTTCTATACCAATTGCTGATTTAAATTTTTGGGTTATATGGAAGGTGCCACGTTTAGTCCACCAATCTCACCAAGATATAGCCAATACTCTGCTCAGATCCAACATACATATTGTGTAAACATTTAATTCAATTTGGTTCACCCGCTTTTTAGTCTATTCGGAACATTCACAAATATATAGTAGATTATGGCTGGTCAATCAAAAAGGGGCTATGAATAATATGGCAGGGTGACATCGAACACAAAATTTCAGTTTAACGCGTAAATGCTGTCCCTAGATGTATGTTGTATGAATTTCAGATTGCAGTTCACACCGTACAGCATGTATACATTTAGGGGCATGTCACGAAATCTCGATTTATACACCAATGTGAATAAATAAATGAATGTGGTAGTTAGTGAAAAAAAGTTAATATATTGATGAATAAAATAATCGTATTGATGATTTTTTTCTGTGAAGCGACGCTCAACATCATAAATATAAATTGTTTTCAATCATATTCATCATCATATTGATGAATTTCGTTCTTCAAATAATGGGCATCGAACCAAGCCCACCCCTTCATTATATTGATAACCTCAAAACCTCAATGTTATGAATTCATTATCAATTGTATGAATAATTGATAAATTATTCTTCAATATGATGAAGTCTATGTGAAGAATACGGTTCATCATATTAATGAACAAATACATAAAATACAACATATATGTACATCATATTGAAGAATGCTGTTCATCAAGCCAAATTTCGATCAAAATATTTATTTTGTTCATTTCTGCCATACTACGCAGTTCTCAAGTAGTTCTTGTATGTTATTACTTATATAATGCTTGCTCGGCATGCATAAATTAGTAAAATATTTTATAATATATTTATTTAGAATTACAACATTTTGTTAATATAAAGTTATATTTATAAAAAATATATATAAACCAGTTGGGAAGGTTAGATCACATGGGAAATTTTAAAGTAGGTGTAATTATGATAGTTAGGATTATCAAAATTATAGTCGGTCTAAGCCGACTATGAATACCCTACACATATGTGTGGTTACCATTCAAAGTGATATATAGGTCACCAGGGTATACGAATCCTGAAAAAAACTACAAACATTCAATCGCTGAAGAATTTCCATTCATTTGATACCCATATTTACAAATGGGTAGGTGTACCGAATTTCGATTTTTTTTTTGTGAACCACAAGTCTTTTCGCCGGAAAACATTATTATCATGTATTTGAGCATGATGTCAATATATATTTGACCAACAAAGTTTACCTAAGCACGTATACATAAAAATTGATCTTTATATGTACATTTTATATGTGGTATTTGAACATAAGTGGTCGGATCATAGGTCACAATGGACCGATCTCGCCAATTTTTTCGCACATACAGCGTAGGTATATTAGTAATCTAAGTTATAAGTTTCATTTATCTAGCTCTTCAATTTTAAAAGCCTCAGGGATTTCAACAGACAGACAGACGGACAGACAGACAGACAGACAGACAGACAGACAGACAGACAGACAGACGGACAGACAGACGGACAGACGGACATCGCTAAATCGACTCAGGAGGTCATGCTGATCAAGAATATATATACTTTTCCATACCGGAGATGCTTTCTTCTGGGTGTTACAAACGGCGTACCAAACTGAATATACCCTTTCACTCTTAGTGTAGGGTATAAAAAATGTTATGATTGTATATTTGATGTTTAAGACCATCATATTGATGTCACAAATATTTGTTTTTTATAAATATATAATTTTGAACCGGTTTCCAAATTATAAGTTACAATACTAAAAAATACTGAATAAGTTTTATTTGCAGAACAGATCTCTATTTTTACACTCTATAAGTTCTCATACAATATTACTATGCTATTTCACTGTTAACCAACTGTTAAGACTTTAACATTGTTTGATTCACATTTTTAATTTATTAACGATGATTAACGATACAAATCACAAATGATAATTAATTATTTTTACAAAAGTTTAGAGTTATAAATAATTATTAATAGAATCAATACATTTCTACAAATATAATTTATTTTTGAATATTAATTTACTTGCAATGTACAGCATTTGTTAATGATGCATATTTATTAATCATATTGTATTTAAATAATGGAAGTATTTTATTTGAATTTTCAACAATAAAAAAAATGCAAATTTCAAGACAATTAATGCTTAATTATCATTTGCAAACGAAACAGCTTCTATCTCATGTAAAGCCGCATCTTCCGCTGCTTTGATTGTTTGCCATTTATGATTCATGGCATGACATTGAAAATGGTAGTAAAATAAATGGAAAAAAAATCGAACAATATATTCAATTATATAATTTTAAATGTGAACAATAGCAGCCGATGATGATGTAGAAATGGAAAAGTAACAGTAGAGAAGTATAAATTTAGCAGCATAACATATCACTCTAAATATGTATTAAATAGCAGCGCATTTCTATTATTCTTCGAGTCAAGTTTATGGCCCTACCCTAGTAGAAATTTACCCGATGCGCCATCAGGAAATGATCGGGTTTTCGTTGGGTAAGCCATATTAGAGAAAATATGATCATTGCCTTTGCATGCCCTTGTAATGCATACCATACCAGGGTTTACATTATCTAAATAGTCAATGTTCCCGATCATGGCTACATTGTTTGTTCCTCATAACGAAATTAGCATCAGACAATGATCGAGATTTAATGAGAGAAACCCTATAATGCTCGGGCTCTGACAAGGCAATTGTCGGGTAAATAATAAAGTGGGGAATTTCCCGATCAGTACATGATCATGGCCTGAGGTCAGTACATGATCAGGACACTGCGTTACAAGGACATTATGGGCCTCGTCATATCCCGATCATCTCAAATAATAATAATAATGAAATATCACCCAATGAAATAAAACTAACAAATAAAATAGCACTCAAGACAAAAATGAAATAATTACCAAATATTAAGTATTATTTCATAATTAAATAATCCTCATCGAAAAAAAGGAAATAACCGCCAAAAAATAAAATTAAATAGAGTATATCGGATTTCTAATTTTAATTTTGATTTACTCGTGATAGAGATGTCGCGTCATACTAATATTAAAAGATGGTACACCCAGAAAAAAATTCCCTTAAATCCCATTAAAATTTGTCAATAGGACAATTATTGATTTAATAGTATACAAAAAATAAATCTTTTCATATAAACTCAATTGCAATGTCATGGTATTTTCTAGTATTTAATGGTATTTTCCGATTTAAAAAATAATTTATCCTATTGACTATTTTTAATAGTAAAAAACTATTATTTATATAGTATTTCTTTCTGCGTGTACAAGCATAGAAAAAACATAGTTAAGGTGATCATATTTGAATGGCACACACTATGATTGAGGTTATGGTCGTAGACAATCATATAATATGTCAAATATGGTCTTCATTGTGTATCTTAATATGACCCTAAGTGACCATAATATGATATCATACAACCATACGATCGTCGATTATGATTATGACACAACCATACTATGATCATCAGTGATCGTATTGCGATTTCACACAACCATATTATGGTCTTTCTTGAGCAGTTATCATATTATGATTACCTATAAGATTCCAACATTCCTGCACCCAGAAAAAAAAATATATTAAATTAATAGTATTTCAATAGAAAAACAATTATGTATACTATTAAAATCTGTCAATAGCATACCACTAGTTCAATAATGTTCAAACGTTTAATATAATTTGGAGGAAACTATTAAAACAATAGTATTTATACTCTTAAAAAATCATCAGTCAATGTTAATATTACCCTACAAACGATAATTTGGCGATAATTTTTAAATTCGATATAACAATGATATAATAATGATCTATTTATGATATCATATCGATATCTACAACGACATAAACAACGACATCATTTTAGATACGTTCGTTTTTATTAAAATCCCTATCGTTTTCGTATCATTATAGATTATCGAAAACGACAATTTGAGCCTATACACGATATCGTTTCGATATCGTAAAATTATCGTTTGGTTTGCTGGGCATGGTATGATTAGTATTGACCATATTTTGTTCATGGCCATCATTATCATTATCATAACCATAACATGATTATTTTCTACCTTATTTTGTTTTTTCGCTTTATTATGATAACTAATGATTGGTAATATTATGTTATTATTAGTATTTACCATATTATGATGGCGAAAATATTTATCGTAACCATAATATCGTTCTTATCAACCATATTTTGGTTTTTCAGAATGACAATCATTTTGAATAATATACATACAATATATTGTGGAAATAATATTTAAAATACTATAATTTCAATGCGACAACCATCTATGATTAGACCATATTATAATTGGCAGGAACATGTCCAAACATATTTTTTCTCTGCGTGTATTATCCCTTTCTTGCAAATATAGTAATGTAGTTTAGCTAGGTTATTCTTTGAACAGATATTAATCTATGATTTATACATTATAAAAAAAACCTATCGTATTTTATTCATTTTCTTTCGAGTGTTATGTATTTCTTTTGGGGTATATTTCGTAGTCCCAAGTTTACGCTTCTTGTTTTGCGTGATTAAATTATATAAAATGATATTGATGCAACACAATTCACGTACATATTTGGGGTTTTAACGTAAAATATACATTTAAAATTTCAAAATATTTTAATTGCATACGTTTAAAGCTATGATACTGTAGATGAAATAAAAATAAATCTATTTTATATTAAATGCATTTGTATTCAATTTAAATACATTTATATTGGTTTTTATTATATTTATGTAGTTTAGTTTTTCAAAAGCTATTATACTAATATTTTCTATAATAGCAAAATAAAGAAATACAATAAAAATAAAAATATGTCTATATATAAAATTATACAATACGTAGCATTTTTAAAGTTTATTAAAAAAAAATAAAGCTTGATCTTGATATTACCTCTAAATTTACTCTCATTGTTACGCTATCGATAATTATAGTTATCCGGACGAGCGGAAGCTTAAAAAATATCACTTCTTTAAAGATCATCATTTATCATGATCAACTTTTAATTGTCGTTTACATTTGAACTTCGAACGGAAACGTGTTATAATGAAACATACTTAGTTTTTTTTCCTATGTTTATTTCATAAAAATATGAAGATAATTGAAGAACACAGTTTTCTCTTAAAGTTACTTAACACATAACAATGAAAATTGCTGGTCGACTTATGTTATTATTGAATTATGTCATCGCGATTATTGGAACTAGTTTTAGATTTTTTTGTGTTTGTTTAACATAAAATATATTCTTTTGAAATAATCAACGGTGTCTTTATTTTTGAAAAAATGTTTGCATAAATTCATTTATCTAATAAAACTATCCGTGCTATTGATTATTTTTTAAGTTCTTATATTATATCATTCTAATCAATTCGTGGATTTCCATTTCATTTACATAATTTAGCATTTCTTCGACGACCTCATTCTGTGATTTAAGTTCTTTTCTTTTGTTCTAAATTTATATGCGATTTGGCTTAAGTTCTTACTGTTAATTACGTTATTGACTATGAGAATAACGATGACATAACTGCGATTAATGTAGCTACAAATTTATTTGTTTTCATTTCTAACTTCAACGATTCTTCGCACAAACAAAAGACTCAAGTAACGAACTCGCTAAAAATGAATTCACAAGCATCGCGCAGCTCGAAGATGAGTTTTTGCCAATTGGAGTTTTTCTTGTTACCAAATATATTTAGTCTTCCGATCAAAATGCTCTTTTGTTTTATTAAAATGTTCATTGTACTAAATGATAAAAAGTTTTTGATTTGTTTGTATATATCATATCTTCATGATACCAGATTTAAATTAATTAAGTAATTAATTAATGTATGATTTATTAATGATTAGTTTTGAATACTTTTACACCATTGTTACTTCAGCATTTATCAATCTTAATTTTTAATTATTAATTCTTCACACTTTACACTTCATTTTTAATATTTTTTATTTTTTTTCACACTTCATTCTTCACTACTGATTGATCATACTTCCGTCGCCACTGTTCGTCTTCATTTTCGATTATTTTTACTGCTCATGTTTTTTTTTATTATTCACACATAATTCTGCTTTATTAGTTTGTAACTTTTTATGCTCTTCATCCTTCATTCTTTTTCATTTATGAATTATCATTTATTATTATTCATTCATTATTTTTAATCCAACTTTATCCATTCTTCATAATTATCTAATATTTCAATATTTAATTAAATTCTTTACTTCTTTAATTCTTTAATTCTTTGATTCTTTAATTCTTTAATTCTTTAATTCTTTAATTCTTTAATTCTTTAATTCTTTAATTCTTTAATTCTTTAATTCTTTAATTCTTTAATTCTTTAATTCTTTAATTCTTTAATTCTTTAATTCTTTAATTCTTTAATTCTTTAATTCTTTAATTCTTTAATTCTTTAATTCTTTAATTCTTTAATTCTTTAATTCTTTAATTTTCTTTAATTCTTTAATTCTTTAATTCTTTAATTCTTTAATTCTTTAATTCTTTAATTCTTTAATTCTTTAATTCTTTAATTCTTTAATTCTTTAATTCTTTAATTCTTTAATTCTTTAATTCTTCAATTCTTTAATTCTTTAATTCTTTAATTCTTTAATTCTTTAATTCTTTAATTCTTTAATTCTTTAATTCTTTAATTCTTTAATTCTTTAATTCTTTAATTCTTTAATTCTTTAATTCTTTAATTCTTTAATTCTTTAATTCTTTAATTCTTTAATTCTTTAATTCTTTAATTCTTTAATTCTTTAATTCTTTAATTCTTTAATTCTTTAATTCTTTAATTCTTTAATTCTTTAATTCTTTAATTCTTTAATTCTTTAATTCTTTAATTCTTTAATTCTTTAATTCTTTAATTCTTTAATTCTTTAATTCTTTAATTCTTTAATTCTTTAATTCTTTAATTCTTTAATTCTTTAATTCTTTAATTCTTTAATTCTTTAATTCTTTAATTCTTTAATTCTTTAATTCTTTAATTCTTTAATTCTTTAATTCTTTAATTCTTTAATTCTTTAATTCTTTAATTCTTTAATTCTTTAATTCTTTAATTCTTTAATTCTTTAATTCTTTAATTCTTTAATTCTTTAATTCTTTAATTCTATAATTCTTTAATTCTTTAATTCTTTAATTCTTTAATTCTTTAATTCTTTAATTCTTTAATTCTTTAATTCTTTAATTCTTTAATTCTTTAATTCTTTAATTCTTTAATTCTTTAATTCTTTAATTCTTTAATTCTTTAATTCTTTAATTCTTAAATTCTTTAATTCTTTAATTCTTTAATTCTATAATTCTTTAATTCTTTAATTCTTTAATTCTTTAATTCTTTAATTCTTTAATTCTTTAATTCTTTAATTCTTTAATTCTTTAATTCTTTAATTCTTTAATTCTTTAATTCTTTAATTCTTTAATTCTTTAATTCTTTAATTCTTTAATTCTTTAATTCTTTAATTCTTTAATTCTTTAATTCTTTAATTCTTTAATTCTTTAATTCTTTAATTCTTTAATTCTTTAATTCTTTAATTCTTTAATTCTTTAATTCTTTAATTCTTTAATTCTTTAATTCTTTAATTCTTTAATTCTTTAATTCTTTAATTCTTTAATTCTTTAATTCTTTAATTCTTTAATTCTTTAATTCTTTAATTCTTTAATTCTTTAATTCTTTAATTCTTTAATTCTTTAATTCTTTAATTCTTTAATTCTTTAATTCTTTAATTCTTTAATTCTTTAATTCTTTAATTCTTTAATTCTTTAATTCTTTAATTCTTTAATTATTTAATTATTTAATTCTTTAATTATTTAATTATTTAATTCTTTAATTCTTTAATTCTTTAATTCTTTAATTCTTTAATTATTTAATTCTTTAATTCTTTAATTCTTTAATTCTTTAATTCTTTAATTCTTTAATTCTTTAATTCTTTAATTCTTTAATTCTTTAATTCTTTAATTCTTTAATTCTTTAATTCTTTAATTCTTTAATTCTTTAATTCTTTAATTCTTTAATTCTTTAATTCTTTAATTCTTTAATTCTTTAATTCTTTAATTCTTTAATTCTTTAATTCTTTAATTCTTTAATTCTTTAATTCTTTAATTCTTTAATTCTTTAATTCTTTAATTCTTTAATTCTTTAATTCTTTAATTCTTTAATTCTTTAATTCTTTAATTCTTTAATTCTTTAATTCTTTAATTCTTTAATTCTTTAATTCTTTAATTCTTTAATTCTTTAATTCTTTAATTCTTTAATTCTTTAATTCTTTAATTCTTTAATTCTTTAATTCTTTAATTCTTTAATTCTTTAATTCTTTAATTCTTTAATTCTTTAATTCTTTAATTCTTTAATTCTTTAATTCTTTAATTCTTTAATTCTTTAATTCTTTAATTCTTTAATTCTTTAATTCTTTAATTCTTTAATTCTTTAATTCTTTAATTCTTTAATTCTTTAATTCTTTAATTCTTTAATTCTTTAATTCTTTAATTCTTTAATTCTTTAATTCTTTAATTCTTTAATTCTTTAATTCTTTAATTCTTTAATTCTTTAATTCTTTAATTCTTTAATTCATTAATTCATTAATTCTTTAATTCTTTAATTCTTTAATTCTTTAATTCTTTAATTCTTTAATTCTTTAATTCTTTAATTCTTTAATTCTTTAATTCTTTAATTCTTTAATTCTTTAATTCTTTAATTCTTTAATTCTTTAATTCTTTAATTCTTTAATTCTTTAATTCTTTAATTCTTTAATTCTTTAATTCTTTAATTCTTTAATTCTTTAATTCTTTAATTCTTTAATTCTTTAATTCTTTAGTTCTTTAATTCTTTAATTCTTTAATTCTTTAATTCTTTAATTCTTTAATTCTTTAATTCTTTAATTCTTTAATTCTTTAATTCTTTAATTCTTTAATTCTTTAATTCTTCAATTCTTTAATTCTTTAATTCTTTAATTCTTTACTTCTTTACTTCTTTAATTCTTTAATTCTTTAATTCTTTAATTCTTTAATTCTTTAATTCTTTAATTCATTAATTCATTAATTCTTTAATTCTTTAATTCTTTAATTCTTTAATTCTTTAATTCTTTAATTCTTTAATTCTTTAATTCTTTAATTCTTTAATTCTTTAATTCTTTAATTCTTTAATTCTTTAATTCTTTAATTCTTTAATTCTTTAATTCTTTAATTCTTTAATTCTTTAATTCTTTAATTCTTTAATTCTTTAATTCTTTAATTCTTTAATTCTTTAATTCTTTAATTCTTTAATTCTTTAATTCTTTAATTCTTTAATTCTTTAATTCTTTAATTCTTTAATTCTTTAATTCTTTAATTCTTTAATTCTTTAATTCTTTAATTCTTTAATTCTTTAATTCTTTAATTCTTTAATTCTTTAATTCTTTAATTCTTTAATTCTTTAATTCTTTAATTCTTTAATTCTTTAATTCTTTAATTCTTTAATTCTTTAATTCTTTAATTCTTTAATTCTTTAATTCTTTAATTCTATAATTCTTTAATTCTTTAATTCTTTAATTCTTTAATTCTTTAATTCTTTAATTCTTTAATTCTTTAATTCTTTAATTCTTTAATTCTTCAATTCTTTAATTCTTTAATTCTTTAATTCTTTAATTCTTTAATTCTTTAATTCTTTAATTCTTTAATTCTTTAATTCTTTAATTCTTTAATTCTTTAATTCTTTAATTCTTTAATTCTTTAATTCTTTAATTCTTTAATTCTTTAATTCTTTAATTCTTTAATTCTTTAATTCTTTAATTCTTTAATTCTTTAATTCTTTAATTCTTTAATTCTTTAATTCTTTAATTCTTTAATTCTTTAATTCTTTAATTCTTTAATTCTTTAATTCTTTAATTCTTTAATTCTTTAATTCTTTAATTCTTTAATTCTTTAATTCTTTAATTCTTTATTTCTTTAATTCTTTAATTCGTTAATTCTTTATCTCTTTAAATCTTTAAATCTTTGATTCTTTAATACTTTATTTTCATTCTGTTAATTTTTCGCAATTTCCTACTGTATTTTTAATTATTTATTTTTTTATGCAACTTTTTCTCAAATCAAAATTCTTTTTTTAATTATTTTAGTTTTTAGCATAACTTAAATTCTAATTATTTCTCATAAATTGTCAGCTTAATTATGGCAATAAAATTTTAAGATATATTGTTACTCATAGAATATGCATGCGGACATAGCTGGCAATAATTTAACAATTATTTGCAATTATTTTTTTTTACCAAAATTTGAAGTTTAAAAATTTAATTTCTTAGTACCATGCAACATACTTCCAAGATTCACAGTTACTTATTTAAAAATAAAAATAATAAGTATAAAAAATTATGCTATTGCATAAGTTCGTGCATGAGAATAATTTTGCATTTTGTTTTTACGTCGGATGATTTTTTTTTTTTTTTTATTGTTCGTTTTTGGTTTTTATTGTATCCACTTAGCTGTGTTAATTTTATTACTTCGCGCATTTGTGCATTAAATTCTGTTTAAGTTATAATTAGACAGCACGGCACAAGCAACATCAAAAAAGAAGTCATTACTCAATAGAGCTGTCAGTCAACAGTGCAGAGTTGAAATAAAAGTTCCGCACATAACTTACGCCCCCCCCCCATAACGCTAATATAATTTGGTATTCGTCAGGGTAGCTGGTAACTCTTTTAGATTGACATTGTAAGTTGGATTCTATTATATCTAATAGGTAAAGTGTGTAAAGGTAATGAATTACTATATATTAAAAAATATCTAGGTATTCTACATTTATCCATAGCAGAGTTCTTAAATAATGCTTCTTTTGATTTTTTTGTTCTTTTGAGAATTAACATTTTTAGCATTAATTTTTGTTAAAAGAATGAGTATACCATCGTTTTCTCTTCCAGTCGGAATGTTTTCAAAATTTCGTACGCCATTCTTTTTCTCATTTGTTTCTTATCGTGAAGTTATCGATGTTTCATTGGGTAAACTCTATTAAAGAAAACAATATCTAAACAGTAACTGGTGCCGATTAGAGCTTAATTTTTTGACGTTTCGCATAATTTTTGAAGTGATATCATTAGGTAATAAATATTATACATCCAGAAAAAAATATTTACATCAATAGAAAAATTTACATTAAAAAAAAATATTTTTATTATTAAACTAGCTGGACCCGTGCACAGCTCCATTCGTGCTAAGTTTTAATAATTGCAAAACTATGTCGTTTATAAAGTGTAGATTCATTTACGCCCCTTTTTCCCTTTTTAGTGCAAGCCTAGTCGGTATTTTTCCCGCCCACATTTAATGTAGTCCATGTCCATTCTTCCAATCCCGCTTACATTCTTTTTTTACTATTAAACATTTTAAATTGATCCTTCGTTTCGATTTGTACAACGCTGCTCTTAGTAAGTAAGGAGTTAGCATTTTTAAGTTATATGGGAGGTGTTATGCCCCATTGTCCAATTCCGTCCACATTCTAAGTGACGATTACAATGTTTAATATAATCTATTGTTACGATTTGTATCACTCTAGTCTTCTGATGCTCTTAGTAAGTAAAGAGTTATAGAAATTTTAAAGTTTTAATAATAAAGTGTTTTTCAATAAGAGCGCTATAAAAGTTTTCAAGGGTTTTTCAACAGGGACGCTACAAAAGTAGAGCGACAGGGACAGCAAACGACGCCATATTTCTTTCCGTTCTTTGAACATTTCTCTTCAGTCCAGTGCCATTTCATGATGGAAAGATATACGAGCCAACAACGAGTCGAAATTATTAAAATTTACTACCGAAATTCGAATTCGTACATCTTTCCATCATGAAATGGCAAACTGAAGAGAAATGTCAAAAGAGCGGCAAGAAATATGGCGTCGTTTGCTGTCCCCGTCGCTCTACTTTTGTAGCGTCCCTGTTAAAAAACCCTTTATGAGAGATGCAACGCCCCGTTGTGCAGTTCCGCCCATATTCTACGTGAGGATTGGAGTTTTAAATATGAACATTTCTTTTCATTATTATAACTCAACTCTTAGTATGTCAGGAGTTACAGCAATTTTAAAGTTTTGGCTATATGGGAGGTGCCATGCCCTTTAATCCAATTCTGCTCAAATTCTACGTGACGATTGGAGTTTGTAATATAAACCTTAGTTTCGATTTATATAACTCTACTCTTAGTAAGTCAGGAGTTAGAACATTTTTATAGTTATAGTCATGTGTAAAGGGACACGCCCTTTTGTCCAATTCCGCCCACATTTGTAAAAAAGATAAACAACTACAATATACGTCACTGAGCCAAATTTCATGACTGTGCTTATCTTAATTACACCGATATTTTTAATTAAAATTTCAATTGTGTACCTTAGGAGGCGAATTTAAAAAAATCCCTTCGTCGTGCATACATACGTCAAGAGAAATTTAGACATTTTCGATTTCCGGCTATTCCTTTGGGTTTTTCTGACAAAAGAAATTAGGCAAATCCGTTTCTTCGTTCTCTCGTGAAGCTCTGGCACACACAGGACTTTTCATTTTTATGTATATAGATTTGGTCAATAGGATGCATACCATTAGTTTAAAAATTTGTAAACTGTTAATGGGTTATTCCACGTCAAATCAACTGAAAATTTCCAAAATTTTGGCAGCACCATCTCAGAAATTAATGAAATCTGGTAGGGTGGTTTAATGACTTGAAATTAAGAAAAACGCAAAATTTCAGTTTCCTAACTGCAGTGGTTTCAGAGATATGAGTCCTTGAAATATGAAAAACTCACAAAAAATGCACAAAGTTGCACTAGCTTAACTTACTGTAACTTAGTAAATAGTTAACTTACGGAAACCATTTAAACGACCATGTAAAGGTTATAAAACTGAGGAAAAGTGTAAATATTAAAATTTTTAATATTAGGGTGACCATAGGAAGATATTAATCGTAATATTATTAAAAAAGGATTATCTCAATGACTCCCTTTTTTAAAATTTTTAAAAAAAATTATGTTAAAGAGTATCCTATTGCTAATAAATTGTCAAAATTTCAGAATGGTGTTCGGGCTTGTTCTGGAGTTATTAATAAAAATGTTTTATAAAGTAGAAATTTTCATATGAAATTTTTATTATAAAATTTTGTAATTATTTTCTTTGTAATGTTATTAAACTATAAAAGCCAATAAAATTTATTTTATAGCTTTTAAAAAGAATAATTAATTTGGGGTGACCATATTTGTTAAGTGACCAACCGTAAATATAGATCATTGTCTGAATTTTACTTTACCAGCCGAAGTGAAATATTTTTTTTTCTTTTTCAAATTTCCCCTCTGTTTGGATTCAAAAGTACCTGTGGTACCCTAGAAAAATCGAAAAACTTTACACCTACCTATATGAACATATAGGTACTCAAATGAAATGTAATGATCTCACGATTGTGAATATGTACTAATTTGCATGAAAATGGTACCGCAGTGACCTTTTTTCAGAATTAACACCTTCGTTTTTTTATACAGTCAGTCCAGGACTATACATTATTTGATTATTAAATAGACTTAGTTGTTATTTCAAAAAAGGGATCAAAGTCACTACGGTTATCGGGCTAGGAAAATAATTACATATTCACAATTACATATTACAATAATTACATATTCTATAATTCCTCTCAATACAATTTTATTATAAAAAACAATATTTAGTTTTTAAAGAATTCTATTTTATGCAAATTATTTACTAAATTTTCATTTAGAATAGTTGTTTAAAGGTCAGAGGATCATTCTATGACACACAAAAAAATAAGAAAATGTAAAATAAAATTATGTCCTATTTTGCACCCTGTTTAAGATACAGGGTGTTTAGTAAATGCATATTACTGACATAACCTAGTGAATAGAATTGCTTATAAAGTATAATATGTTGATAAATGAATAACCATTTTTTTATAGAAAATTAAATGTTTTAGAAAATTAAATAACCTTTCCAATGGAATATCACACCTTCGAACCCCATGATTTCTTTCTTTTTTAAAACGTACGTGAATTTTAAATTTACAAAAATAAAAATTCAAATTTATTCTTTGCCATTGAATTTCTCAAAATTTCGTTATTGATTACCCCATTTTTTTCAAATTTATAATGACATGGTTGTAGTTTCATTTAATGGTTATTCAAAAGATGGAAGTCAACACAACCATTACAACAATAATAACAGCAACCATTAACACCAACAACATCAGCAGCATCAACAATTCAATGCATTTCAATTGAATTCAATCTGTTTTCTGCATCCATCAAAATGTTTGGTGATTTAATCTCGTGGATTCTTTGTTGTCACATCTGTTTGTCTATTTGTTGTTACACGCTACATAAAATATTAGTATAATTTAATATTCACGTAATGAAAATTCATTAAATTCAAAAATTTCTTTAAATAAAATTTTTATATATTTGATAATAACGAAAAAGTTTTTTTTTTATCCAAAAAGTTTACTTCGGCCGGAATAAAGTAAAAATTACCGTAGATATTAGTGTTATATGCGTTATTTGAACATAAGTGTTGGGGTCACAGATAAGAATAGACCGATCATGCCCGATATTCTAACGTCAGATTTTCAATGATTTAGCTTTTCTAATTTTTCTGTAATCATGATCGAGACAACCATTCAGACGAACATCGTTTAATCGACACAGGAGGTCACGCTGATCAATAATACTTTCATACACGGAAGGAAAAAAGTTCTAAAATCCAGAAGGAATCAAGAAGTATACCGAGTGATATACAGCTAAACCGAAAAATCATTAATTTCAAGAAATTGTCAAAAAAGTAACTAAGTAGAATTATTCTTGAATTCAGTTATTAATTTCTTGGGCATAAAAAAAGGAACTAAGTAAAATTATTCTTGAATTCAGTTATTAATTTCTTAGGTATCAAAAATGTTGTTGTTGTTTTCATCCCAAAATTTAATGTCACGTGTTGTTTTTTCGATCTTTCTTTGTCGCTATTATATTTTGTTTTGTATTTGTTCGTGTGTTTGTCTGTCGATATCCCATATAGGAAATGCCAGGCCTGACGATGGACTGAAGACTCAACCAGCACTGGCAGACCAATGCTTGGTTATTAAACCTTCGCCCAAGACTCAGCCAGAACTGGGAGACCAAGCACTGGTAAGGTAGTTCTCGTCCAAGACTCTGCCAGAATTGACAAATAAAGGCTTGGTAAAGTAGTTCTCGCCCTAGATTCAGCCAGAATTGACAAACCAATGCTTGGTAAAATCACCTTTGCCCAAGACTCAGCCAGAAGTGACATATGCAGATCCGGTTAAGTAGTTCTCGCCCAAGACTCAGCCAGAACTAACAGACATATGCTTGGGTACCCATGTAGAAAACACCAGGCTTGACAACGTGCATAAGGCATATCCAACCTTGGTCGTCCAAGGAATGGCTACTAAGAACTTTAATAGTCTCAGCCATGATTGGATTACCAAGACTTGGATAACTGATATTTTTCCAAAAGTCACCTAAGACTTATTGAATATGTCTTCGTGAATGGAGATTTAGCCAGGGCCAAGCGGCCAAATCATACTTCAATTAAAAAATAAATAAATAAATAAATAAATAAATAAATATAAAAAAATAAAAATCCTAATGGGACTCGAACCTAACTAAAGCAATTATTTCGAAGCTAACATAAAAAAAAATTCTTAATTTCTTAATATCTAGAAGAATTTGGCTTAGTTACTTTCAATAGACAGACATCACACTAACAAACAGATGGGGACATCACAACACAAAACATGCAGACAAAGAAAGACCGATAAAAACAACAGCAGATATATGAACATGTGTGTTCCTTTTGCAAAGAATACAGCAACAATTCCGCGTGTTCTTTTTGCTTTTTAATAATCAATAAATTAAGTTCTAAAAATCAAGTAAAATAAAGTTTGTTTACTTTTTTGACAACTAAGTAATTTGCTTTTATAATAATCAGATAACTAATTCTTGAATTTTAGTATTATTTTATTGATATTAGTCAAATTCTTTCTAACCGAATTCTTCTCGAGTTTTAGAATTTTATTTCCCTCCGTGTACCGAGCACGCCTTATTCTGGGTGTTACAAACCGATGACCGAACTGAATATACGCTTTCACTTTTAATGTAGAAAGTATAAACATGAAAATTTCTCTAGTATCTGGGATTATAACGGTTACCCCTAGTAGAAATTTTCAATTGTCATAACCCAATCAGTTAAATAACGAAAAGTATCAAGCCATGATCATATCTACCCTAATATGGTCAATTTCTTCTAGGGACCTTTAATTTTATCCGTTTCATATACCGTTTTATTTTTTTGGGAGACAAAAAAATGTATTCAGGGCAGTTCTAAACAAATATTTTAAAATTTGAAATGGATTCTCCGTTACTATATAAAGAAAACAAAGTACAAAAATTCATCTTTTAAAAGTAATTTATAATTTTGTAGGCTGCTACTTTTCAAATGAAATACCGTTACCATTATCCTGAATAATACAAATAATTTATATTGAGTGTAGTACCGAGTGCGGGTGTCATTTGATGCGAGTAGCTTTTAGTGCGGGTGTCTTTTGTTAAGTCGTGCGACTCTGTTATGCGGTTTCGCCTGATCGATGCAAATTTTCGCAGATAACAAATTAAAAACGCAGTCAGAGGCACTCACAGCGACCCACGATCACATAAGCCGTTTTTTTTTTTTTAATATAAAATAAAAATTTTTATATTTTGTTTTGGAGAATTGTGATAAAAATTCGCACGTTGTTGCTGGAAATGCATGTAATTTTGAATGCAATTGTGGTTGTCGTGGCTTTTATTGTGTCTGAGATAAGCAGCGATAAACATCACTTCGAATTTGAATTAAATTAATTGAGGAACTGAATTGTATGAGGGTTTCTATGCCACTGGCACAATCACTGGTTGTCATGTAATTTTTGTTTGCTTTAAAGCGAAAGAAATTCATTTGAAATTCACATAAATTTGTTGAATATATATCTATTTTTGAATATAAGATATTGAAATTGATGAGGCATACTATTTAATTTGAAGTAAAAAGAATACGCAGAATGGAAATGGAAATTTATTAAAAACTCAAAAAAATATAACTTTCACAATAGTACAAAATTCCACAAATAAACCTTTAAATTGACAGATTAAAACATAATACAAAATAGTAAAATATTCACCATATCATATAGATCAGGCATGTCAAACTCATTTGGCATCACGCGCCGCATTGGCAATTCAAAAGATGGCCCGCCTCATCTTTTGAATTGCCAATGCGGTGTTTATAATAAGAAAAAAAAAATCGCTCGTTTTTTACCCCCAGACAAAAAATATGCAAGGAAACTGGTATTATAGTAGTTTTAAGAAAAACTCACAGGAATATGGTAGGAAATACACATTGCATAGCAGGCATTTTGAATTTTTGAAAATAAGCAGGCTCCCTATAGCAGCATTTACGCCGCAAACTGGTATGTTCAAGCCTACCCCTAGCAGTCAAAAGCATTTTTCTGTAAGTTTTGGTTTTGAAGTTTTGAAAGGTATCTTTATAGCTAGAATATGGAAGGGAAAGGTAGCCTGCGAGTAGCATGCAAACACATTGTATAGGAATTTTTGTTTTGAAATTTTAAAAAGCTTCTTCATATCATGAAACTGAAAGGGAAAGGTAGCCTGCGAGTAGCAGGCAAACACATTGTGTAGGAATTTCTGTTTTGAAATTTTTAAAGCTTGATCAAGAAGTTGTCGACAGAAAATTTTGTTTATAAAAAGTTTTTGTTTTGAAGTTTTAAATGATTGATCAACCAGTTGTCGACTGAAATATCAATTTTTCCTTCAAAATTTTTCAGTATTGAAAATTTTTGTCATTTGTAAACAACGGTGTTTACTTTCGTCGGTTTGCAACGCGAATTGTTGTTAGCGAAGTGTAATTAAAGCGTGAAAATGTGCCGTATTGACGTGGATTTGCGTATTGCAGAAGATTATTGCTGAAATCAACATAATCATCAAAAGAGCACAGCAAAAAGTTTTAACCGTCATGACGCCCGAAACAAAAACTTCTTGCTGTACAAAAACAAACACATGTTGTTTTTAATACACACGTGTTTTGTTATTGCTTTCTGCAATCACTTTTTTTTTTAGCAAAATTGCAAACACAATAACAAACATATCGGAGTTCCTGCAGAAAACATATGCGAATCCAGCAATAGAGAATCGAAGCGTTTGAGTTTTTCGCGAAATTTTAACAAACAAAATTCGTCGATGTTATTGTACAACAAAAAGTTTTTGGTACTGTGGGATGGATGGGAACTGATGATTTATGTTATATGTTTATGCTCCCTACCTTTCCCTACCATTTTGCTTCCAGCACATTGCCTACTTTGCATGTGCCTACCATTTTGCTTACCATACCCTACCTATGCCTGTCAGTTCCCGTCCAATTTTGTTTTCTTGCTATAGCAGGGAACTAGCAGCTTTTGTCCACTTTCCCACCTTTGCCTACCTTAAAGCTTCATATAAAATGTGATTTGAATACGTACAGGTAGTTTGATTGCCTGCGTGTTTCGAACCACTTGCCTGCTTAAAATATTGTCTGGGGACATTTGTTTCTTCGGTTTGAAAATAAAATGAAATGTTAAGATAATACAAATTTCCATTGTTCTTCGTTAAAAGCGCCGCAGGCGTTTTTTTTGCAATAAATGGTGCGATTTTTGTCTGTTCGAAATATATAGAAAAAAATGTTCGAACTTCTTTGATCCTGCCAAAAATTTTGTTTGAGGTAATTATAATGGAGTATATTTCAAACACTAAAGAACATTTTTGTAGCCGCGGTAGCTCAGTGGTTAGTGCGTTGGACTGCGAGCCGAAAGGTCCCCGGTTCAAGCCTGGACTGGGGCTAACAACATCTTTTCATAGAAACCTATACCGCGCTACCTTTCGGCAGTAAATGGCAAACCTACGAGAGTAAAAATTGCCTATGAAAAGCTCTCACCCGCCGTTCGGATTCGGCAATAAATTGTAGGTCCCACCACTTTGAGTACAAATATAACACGCACAGCTCAAAATGGTGAGAGAGCTCGGCCTAAGTTCTTATAGAGCTGTAGTGCCATACTATTATTATTGTTAAAGAAAATTTAATGAAACAGAATCTGACAATCATCCAAAATTGTTGCAACTATATCGAATTAATCTTGCACCAATATCGAAGGCCAGATCGTACTAAAACTGCAAAAATAGTTCAAAGCGACATATCTCAGTTTTTTTCGAAACGATAATAAAAACGATTCTGGATTAATATTGCATCAAATAGTTCAAATATATCGAGATTTATTTGAAAATCATTGCGATATCGATGTGAAAAATGTTTTAATACATAAAATTTTACTCTACGAAAATAACGAACTTTTAAAAATTAGCAAAAAGATTGGCTTTTCACATGGCAGACTGGTTACGAATTTTTTTAGATTTTCGGTACAAACAATACTTAAACATACATTTTTGGAAAACCCGTATATAAATTTGATATTTGAATAAATTTGAAAAGGTTTCCTCTTTATGAACAATTAATTTAAATTGCAAGGACAATGACGATTGATTATATGTTCGGATTTAGGAGTTATGACGTAGTTTTTTTTAATATCCTTAAAACGAGGTTTGCAGCATTCTATGGCCAAGAGTTTTTCTACAACCACAATATGTGATTATTGCTTAATTATTTTTAACTTTGGACCACTGTATCTCTGGAGAAGTGAAGTCTTGAACTCTGGTAGATTTGGCATGGTATGTCTCCAATACAAAAAATTTTACTTACTAAAAAAAATGTTAAAATGATTCCAATTCTAGTTTGTGGTTAAAAACAAGTCGATAAATTTTGGGGTCTTGTTTTATTCTGATTGCGCCTTTATTTGATACTAGAGCTGTTTATGAAAATGGTTTTGTTAAATTGGTTCCAGTTTTAGAGATTTTTAAGTTTTAATTATTTTTCGCTCCTTTTATTTTGAATAGTCGAACCAATATTTCTTTTCGGTGTTAGACGTACAAAACTGTTCGCTACCATATTTTTTTATATATGCCGGTGAAATATAGCCAAGGGAAATTCAAAACTTTACAATCAATGAAAAATTTTATAAATAAAATGCAATATTACTTGATGAAAAAGTGTACAAATCATTATTATGCCATTTGTGCAACGCCATGTATAATATTTAAAATGACAATTAAGAAAATAAATTAAGATTCTATATTAAAAAACTTATCAATATCACAATTTCGGGAAAATAATGTACCTACAAAAATATTGATTTTTATTAATAAATTAATTTCTTATATGGCATGTTAAATGACAAAAATGCACAACAATACATAATAATCATTTTAACGACTGAAAATAAATAAAAATAAAATTTTTCAATCCTTAAATTTTTAAAAAATATTACTTAAAAACTCTTCGCGGGCCGCGTGTTTGACATGCCTGATATAGATGAATCCTTCAATTATGACTTTAAGGACTGCTACATCAGAAATAGTATTAGTGCAATCATCGGAAACTAATCATTTAATTTTCCTTTTCAAAACCCTTTTCATCAGTTAAATGATCAACATTATCTGAACATGATTGTGTCATCTTATGGAGCCAAATTCTACTATGATAGTGATACAGGATATAGGATTTAGTAGGTACTTTAGTACGTAGGTACTTTAGGTACTTTAGTACGAAAGGCATACAAACGTGACGTCATTTTAAACTCTTGTGAACTTAAATCAAAATGCATAAATTTACATAATATTGAATTCATTTTTACATCATTCGTTAGTTCGTTAGATAGTATTCGAAAAATTCAGTACCATAAATCTAAATATTTCAATATTATTATTTTTAATAGAATAAATACTATTGTTTTAATGGTTTCCTCCTATAATAATAAACGTGGCATAAAAAACATAAACACGAATATAAACTTGTTCGTTTTGTACGTCATTCTGCGTGTTTGTGTTTGCTCAAAATGGTCGCATGCATTTTTTTGTAATAATCCACATTATTAATAGCGACATTGGTAAGGAATTAATGTATTTAATGTAAATTCATTATATTAACCGTTTTCTATTTATTACAGATAATAAATAATAAATCGAACTTCTGTTATGACGACGGACTCTAAATGCAGACTCAAGTATTGGAAACTGAAGCGAACATTGAATGTGCTATAATCTTTTGCAACGAGAAGTGTCCATTTATGTGCACCAAGAAAAAAATACTATATAAATAATAGTTTTTTACTATTAAAAGTAGTCAATAGGACAAATTATTATTTTAATTGGAAAATACCATTAAATACTAGAAAATACCATGATATTGCCATTGAGTTTATATGAGAAGATTTATTTTTTGTATACTATTAAATCAATAATTGTCCTATTGACCAATTTTAATGGGATTTGAGGGAATTTTTTTCTGGGTGTGTGTGATTTTTTAAAAGTGAATTTCAGTTTCTACATTTAATTAAAATAAATTATACAGTAAATTAACTAAAATCCTTGAAAATGTAATTCGACTATAATATAAAATTAATAAAACGTATCATAAAACATTTATATGTTTTGGTTATTGTATTTAAAGGAGCACTTTATAAAATTTATGGTACAGCAAAATATTGTATTAACAGTGCCAATATTACTGAATTAATGGGACGCATCCTATTGACCAATTTTAATAGTATAAATTATTGTTTTTCTATTGAAATACTATTAATTTTCCATGTTTTTTTTTCTGGGTGTACTATTTAAAATATGCCATGTGAACACCATTTTGGTAATTCTTTATAAAATTATAAATAAAATAAATTAAAACCAAAAATACAATGTTCGTTTTTCTTGCTTTCATTTTTTTGAATATTCAGAAAGATGAAAAACTTTCTGCATATAAAGTTCGAAAATCGGAAAGACTGCAAAAATATAGATGAAGTAATCAAAATAAAAGTATCAAAAAAATTATATTTGGCTAAAATTCTTTATATAAATTGGAAAACAAAAAATATTTGCACATTTATTTTTATTGTTTGTAGACACAGACATATCGTCTATTTGCATGAGTTGGGAGGAAAAAATTCGTTGTAACAAACAGCACACTCAGAAAAAAAATACTATATAAATAATAGTTTTTTACTATTAAAAAAAGTCAATAGGATAAATTATTATTTGAATTGGAAATACAATGACATTGCCATTGAGTTTATATGAAAATATTTGTATACTATTAAATCAATATTTGTCCTATTGACCAATTTTAATAGGATTTGAGGGAATTTTTGTGTACTATATAAATAATAGTTTTTTACTATTAAGCTTCAGATGCATTATCACCTGTTGATGTCATTCTCATAAGAATGATATTTAGGAAGTAGTAAAATCCCATTTTCATCATAGGCAAATATTTCTTTTTCAGTGGTTAAACATTTTCAACTCTATTATTTTGATTGGCAATGATAAATTTATGAAAATCAACATTTATAGTATAATTTTGTAAAAGGAATAGTGAGTCCATTAGTTTTTAATTCGGATAGATTGCGTAATTTACCTTTTAAATCGTGGTATCTTAGTGTATATACTTCGGATATGGATGATTTTGGTACCAAACGACGCGAACAATAAAAAGCTATCATATGTCAGTAAAAACTCAATTTCCAAAAAATGTGGAATTTATCCTTTTTCCCCACAAACCCTTGTTTTAAAAATATTCAAAATTGTTTGCAGTCCAAACTATAATTTTTTTAGTTTTGACAATAAAAACCGACTAATTGGTTAAGAGAACCGAATATTTTGGTTGGGCAAAAAATTGGTTGCCACAACAACTCTCTATTCTGTGTTTAGATTTTGAAATTTTGCATAATAGCTTCGGTCACAGTTCTGATTTCAAAATAAAAGATTTTAAGCAGATATCGGTTTCGATTACAGTTATTGTTTCAATCCCTTTATATTGCTTAAACTTTCTCCATTAAAAGTTCATTATAAAAAGTAAAACATTTTTTATTTAATTTTCTTCTAAGCTTGAATAGCTGTTGCCAATATTAATTTACAGCTACAGCAAATTTAACATGTTCCAGTCGCTTAATTAACTGATAATAAACTGCTAATCATGCTTCTTTCTTTAGGCAAAATCTCACACAAACGTGCCTCATTTATTTTACACCAATAACAATTATTGGGCACTATATTACAAGTAGTTAACTTCAATCCAGGTAAAAATCTGCAATCATCAAAGAGTGAACTGGACTCACGCCCGCGACTCACACCCATTGCATTCGATCGAACATCACACTCACATTACCAATGAGGGGGCCCGAGGGCACGAATGAGATGCCTGTCGATTGCCGCTTGCTGTGCGGCTGGTTGTCAATTTCTAATTGCATCCATTGGACGCCCGTTAACGAGTTTAACACTGACGATGTTCGTGTAACGAATTCGCGGATCCAATGCGGATGTAAAATTAAGGCGCGCGTGAATATCGCTCAAATAGAGTGTCAAACGAAAGTGAAAAGAAAAAAGTATTTATAAAATTACTGCCAAATTTAATGAATCATTTGAAAGGAATTAAAATGTAAAAATAGATTAAAAAAAAAAATTAATAGTGTAATCGTAATTTTTATGAATAGTATTCGAAATATTTATTTTAAGCCATGAAATTTTTAATTTTTAGTATAAATTTGTGTTTATTAGACTGACAATGGCTTTGTATGAATTTTTTTATAGAATTTGGTTGAAAAGGTCAACCCCTAAAAATGCTCTATTGTAGGGATGCCCAACTCAACCCGTATGGGCATTGTGCCCGTACTGACACGACGTCATGTGCTAGGTGAGGGGAACAGCGGTGAAGCGGAAAGGGTGAGAGGATTGTTAGAGTTTGAGCGATCACAACGAATATAAGTTCGTGTGAACTGCAAAAACTCTCAGTCGATCACATTGCCACCGTTTCCCAAAAAATGCACTGAAAAATTAAAATGTTTGAAGTAGAGTGGAAATATTAAATGTTGTTTGTTAATTTTATCGAAAAAACAAGAATACATGTACTTCGAGAAATGCACAATAGAGATAGTTGGTTTTGTCTAGAAAGGCAGTATTATAAATTTAATCCATATAAAAATAATCCATACACTAAGAAAACGAAAGATGGTTGAAAAGTATTAGAGCCTTAATCATCATTACAGTTGCAAATTATTCAAGTCAAATATTTGGCACTTTTTGTGTTATTTAGACAATATTAATAGTTTTTCTACAAAAGCATTAATATCTGTGGAATATGTGAATAATTGCAGCAATGCTACATATTTCTCTAGTAGCTGCATTGAATCTACCACAAATATAACATTTTTTGTGATGATTGTACGAAAGATCTCACAAATAATACAAAATATGTAATGTTTACAAATTATTTAAAATTTTGCTGCAAATTTATTTGTATTTCCTGCATATTGGAATTGTTGAAGAGAGCAGTATTTTAGTTGCAGCAACGCTCTAATAAACATTCTGTTTTCTTAGTGTATATTAAGCAAATAGGATCCCTACGAAATGTCGAAAAAAAATGTCGAAACCTTAAAATGTCAAAATTATAAAAGCCTTAGAACGCCGAAACAATATTTGGCCGAATCACAAAATGTCGAAAAATATTTTAAAGCTAGAAAATGTCGAAAAATCTTTAAAACTATAAACACAAAATTATTTTTTTATAGGATCAAAAAATGTCGAAAATTAAAATGCCGAAATATAAAAATGTTGAAATACAATTTTCAACTCCTATATGACCAAGTCCACACCAAATCTCGCAGGATTAACTCTCTCTTTCCGATTTCAATGATATTTTGGCAACTGATAAAGGGTATCGGGATCTGTATTCACCACACTTCTATAGATACAGTCCAAAGTTAAAATATTGTCAATGATAACTTTCGTATGGTGTTTCCTATTGAAATTTCTCTTGATGCTATTTAGAAACATCGTTAAGGTTTCGTTTTAAAACTAATAAAACAATATTTTGGAAAATTTCTTCTTAACATGAACTTATGCCCAACGGTCGTCATTCTTGAACTCCAAATTGTATGTCCTTAAAAAAAGTATTTAAAAAAAAAAATCAAAATTTTTGTTGATTTATTATAAGTGTTAAAGAAAAATTCCAAGATGGAATTTTGAAGGCAGCATATTTATCAGAATTTGTAGCGGAGATTCTGATATTCACGGGACTCAGAATGATGGTGTCTACGTTGTTTTTTTAATAACTTTGTTCTTTTTTTAATATTTTTATCTTCGTGTTTTATTATATTTACTTGAAATATATATTTTCGACATTTTCTATAATTTTTTAGGCAAAAAATGATTTCGTCATATTAAATTTCGACATTTTTAGTTTTCGACATTTTGTTTTTCAACATTTTAGTTTTCAACATTTTTTTTTCGACATTTTTGCTTTCGACATTTTTGTTTTCGACATATTCAGGTTTTGGCATTTTTATTTTCTACATTTTTGTCTTCGGTATTTTTAGTTTCGATATTTTAAATTTCGACTTATCGTATCAGACGTACCAGACCAGATCGTACACTCATTTTAAAAATACATATTTTTGAACTAGGGTTTTTTAACAGGGACGCTACAAAAGTAGAGCGACAGGCACTGCAAACGACATTTCTCTTCAGTAAGGTTTGCCATTTCATGATGGAAAGATATACGATTTCGAATTTCGGTAGTAAATTTTAATAATTTCGACTCGTGAAGAGAAATGTCAAAAGAGCGGCAAGAAATATGGCGTCGTTTGCTGACCCTGTCGCTCTACTTTTGTAGCGTCCCTGTTGAAAAACCATTGAAAAAAACTTTTGTTGCGCTCTTATTGAAAAACCCTTTACATATTTATCATATATTTATATATTTTTATCATTATGATTTATTATAATGAATTATATGATTAAATAAATCCCAACTATTTATCGTAAAAATAAATTTTATTCAGTGTAAACTCACAGTCATTTGTAGCAAATAACCCAGTAGAAATTATGAAATAGAATTTTTGACTTAATTTTTTTAATATCTGAAATAAAATTATTGCAAAATATTTATATATAATGTTAATTTATTTATTTTCCTGGGGAGTGCACCAGCATATGTTTGTAGTTATGCTTGATTAAAAACAAATTAGAGATGTTTACATTCACAATTGAAACGTACAGTTTAAAAATATTTCTAGTACCGTTAAAAATAATATGTTTATGTTGTTTTTTATTCGATACATGTAAATCAAAAGTTGTTTAATTAAATGTATAAAAATAAAGTCAATTTAAAAAATGGTCAACAATTTATATTTCGTACTGGGGTTTCATGCGTAGAATCGAAGTCGACTGCAGACAGTGGAACATGGTATTTTAAGTATGATTTAAATGTTTATATTGTTATTCATTATTCTATACTTTATATAAGAACGATTAATGCATAGTAGAATAAATATTGTTAATTAAAAAATCTTAATATGGCAATAGCATTTTTTATCCACACACAGAAAAATCCTCTTTTGGCATGAGATTAATTAAACCAACGTTTCAGTGTTGCAACCGAAATACATTTTTTGTAACCTCATGTCATTAAAATGAACGTACCTTATTTTTCTACAACCGAAATATTAGGCCGCGCAACTGCACGTTCGGTTGCCGTAACCTCATGATTGCATTTTTTATTCTGCCAAAATTGACATTCGTGCTTTTGTTACCGCGATTGAGTAAGTTGTTGCATCAACAAAATAAATGACAAACGGCAACCTCATGTCTATGAGCAGTTCGGTTGCCAGTTTCTAGCCATACATGCAGTTATAAATAAACGTCAAAAGTTTTCACAAGTGGTAAACAATAGGAAATTCATTAATTAAGTAAAAATGCGAAATAAATATACAAATATTAATAAAATAATATATTTATTCAATACAAATTGCTCATTAGCTAGTGAAATATAATATAAATAAAAAATATGTGACCAATGGAAATAGTTTTTTTTTTATTGATTGGTTATGAGGAAATAAAAAATAAAAAATTATAAATTTTCATAAAATACAGTATTTTTGGATAATACTATGTACATTTTTTTTCCAAAACCACGAGTTATTTTTTTGTTAGGTTTTGTTTTACTTTGTTACACCGTACTCTCACCGCACTCTCACTCTCTTCAGTGTTGCATCATTTCTTAAGTAAAATAGGGCAGAAATATGAAATAAATAATTATTTTAGAATTTAGTTAAGTTTGAGATTTTAATCAATTTAACCACACATTTTATATCCCAAAACATTTTACAAAATAATAACAAATAATTAAATTTTGTTTTCGCATGCGAAAATTATATAAATGTTATGAGAAAATATATTTTTTTTTAAATGATAAAATTTGTATATTTTAGTAATTCAAAATAATAAGCAATATAAATGGGTCCGTTAAAACCAATCTCAAATAATTAAACTCCTAAATAGACATTTAAGTTTCCCGGAATTTCTAAAAATGCAACACTAAAATCCCCCGCTCATTTCTGCGTTGCAATCCCCTCTCACTTCTGCCCGTAGTACCCCTCGTCTAGCACTTGATTGCTCGTGAAGTCAGCCGCGGGCAGGCGAGTTGGGCATCCCTACTCTATTGGATGAGAAAATCGATGTGGAGAATTTTCAGCGAAATCCGAATATGAAAAATGGACTCGCCGGGACCTCATATTTCGAGTTTTGGTACAAAAATCAACAATTTCGAAATAACATTTTAATTTTTTTTATGGAATTTGAATTTTTAGTGAGTAATTTGTTTTTTTTTATGTGGAATTATTTTTTGAACATTTTTAAAATTTGAGTTAATTAAATTACATTATTAATTGTAGTTTGACTCTTTAATATTTTTTTTTAATTTTTCAAAAAATTAAATATATAAAAATAATTAGTAAAAATAAAAATTATAAGTGAACATATTAATATCTACATAGACATCCGTTCATTATGTTCATTTCTATCAGAAAACCTATCGTTTTCTTATCATTGCATCTTAAAAAGAACGACAATTTGGACCTATAATCGATATCGTTTCGATATAGTTAAATTATCGTTTGGTTTGCTGGGGAAAAATCGAATTTGTAATGATTTTTTTTCTTAGCTGCCTTTAAATTTTTTGATTTTGATGATTGACTTTTCTACTGATCTGCATACGAATTATCACATCAAATGCAAATGAACATGACGAGCGACGATGAGGCTGATGATGATTACGATGACAGCGATAATAAACTCAACAACACCGACCAAACTAACAACGAAAATGCCACTGTTGCCTGCCAGTATCCTTTGAAAAATCAGCGGCTTTTCAATTTTGTATGTCATACAAATCAGCCAAAGAAAAACATCAACAAATCGCGTGAAAATTGTGTATCGATCGATGGCGATTTTCACAGGCACGTCGTCGTCACGTCAGATTCATGACACAGATCACGGCTTTCAAGTAACATGATATCTATTTTTCTATGCATCTGTATATGCGATAGGTCCATCCATTCATCTGTCTTAAGTCCGCCCGCACGACTATGGGACATAAGCCACTTTTTTGGTCTCATAAATCTGTAATTATGATGTACAAAAAATGCATAGTTAGCTGATAAATGTACCATGCAGTTGTAAAAATATAAGTGGACTAGAGAAAATAGGTCACTTTTATTTATGAAAGTTCAATAAAAAATCAATTGACGTAATTTTCGATTTAGTTAATTTATATTTGTAAATTTTAATAGCATAAAAGGAATAAATTACCTATTTTTTTGTATTCAAAGTCATGTTACGTTCATCCAAAAGATATTATGCAATAATAAAAAATATGTACACCTTTATTGTAATATTTATATATGATCGGGCATAACATTGGCGCGTTTCATCCGAATTTCATTTGATGTATCCGTTTATATCCAAGAACTGAGTATGCGGTATTGAATCGAATGATGGAATCGAGTCCATTGAAATATATAATTTATCATCTGAATCTTAAGAAAGCAAATTACTTAGTAATCAAAAAAGTAAAATAGAAATATTCTTCTGGATTTTGAGATGTTGCTTTATTGATTATATCAAAAATCAAAAAGAACACTTAAAATTGTTACTGTTGTTGTTTTCATCGGTCTTGCTTTATCTGTAACAAGTTTTTTTGTACCCGGGCTGCGCATCGCGTGTGTTTGGGTTATTTCGTTTATTTTCTTTTTGTGTTTTTATTTTTTCTTTTGTTAAGTTGTTTTTAATTTTATTTAGATGTTTTTGGTTTTGTTTTTGCATTTTGTTGTTGTTTATGCATTTGTGTTTTTCCTTTTGTATTTTTTATTTTTCAAATGTGTTATTTTGGGTTTTTTTGCTTTTCTTTTGTTTTATATTTTTTTATTTTGCGTTTGATTTTGTTTTAGTTTTTGACTTTTTGCTTTTGTTTTTCTATTTATTTATTTTGATTTTTTGTTTTTGTTTTTGATTTGGAGTTTTTGCATTGGTTTTTTGCTTTATTTTTTGTTTTGTGCTTTTGTTTTTCTGTTTTTTTGTGTTTTTGCTTTTATGTTTTTGTATTTTTTTTGCTATTGCTATGTGCATTTGTGTTTTTACGATTTTGTCTACTGTTTTCTTTTTTTTGTGTTTTGGTTAATTTTTTTGGACTTATTTTTGTGTTTTGCTTTTGTGCGCAAAAGTAATTTGTTTTTGCAGTTTTTCTTTTGTTTTATGCTGTTGCTTTTACTTTTGTAGATGTTTTTGGTTTTGTTTAGCATTTCGTTTTTGTTTATGCATTTGTATTTTTTATTTTTCAAATGAGTTATTTTGGATTTTTTGCTTTTCTTTTGATTTATATTTTTTTATTTTGCATTTGTTTTTTGCTTTATTTTTTTTTGTGCTTTTGTTTTTCTGTTGTTTTGTGTTTTTCTATTTTGTGTTTTTGCTTTTATGTTTTTGCATTTTTTTTTTGCTATTGCAATGTGCGTTTGTGTTTTTACGATTTTGTGTACTGTTTTCTTTTTTTTTGTGTTTTGGTTTTTCCTTTCGTTAATTTTTTTGGACTTATTTTTGTGTTTTGCTTTTGTGCGCAAAAGTAATTTGTTTTTGTAGTTTTTCTTTTGTTTTATGCTTTTGCTTTTACTTTTGTATTTTTATACTTTTGATTTTGTGTTTTTGCTTTTGTATTTTTGCTTTTCTGTTTTTGCTTTTGCATTTGTTTTTTTGCTTTATTTTTTGTTTTGTGCTTTTGTTTTTCTGTTGTTTTGTGTTTTTCTATTTTTTTTTTGTGTTTTGCTTTTAAGTTTTTGGATTTTTTTTTTGCATTTGCTATGTGCATTTGTGTTTTTGCGATTTTGTGTACTCCTTTCTTTTTTTTTGAGATATGGGTTTCCTTTTGTTAATTTTGTTGGAATTATTTTTGTGTTTTTGGTTTTGCTTTTGTGTTCAAAAGCAATTTGTTTTTTCTTTTGTTTCATGCTTTTTCTTTTGTATTTTTGTACTTTTGATTTTGTGTTTTTGCTTTTGTATTTTTGTATTTTTGCTTTTCTGTTTTTGTTTTTGCTTTTGTTTTTATTGTTTTATTGTTTTTGTTTTGTTTTTATTTGTTTTCCTTTGTTTTTGTATTTGTTTTGTTATTTTTTAGTGTTTTTGGTTTGCAGTTGCTGTCGGTTCAGCGGTTTAAACGTGATGCTGGAATAAATAGACAGACATACTTACAGACCAAGAGTTTTATTTATTTAGCTAGACTATTAAACTCTTATTGCATTTGCAGATTTTTTTTTGTCTAGGTGGCCCAAAACACAGCCTATCACCTGACATTTATACGCTTTTTTCAACATATATTGCTCCGAAAACATATGAAATCAAATACTTTTAATATTTTTATAAATGTATCTAAAAGTACACTTTTGTGGTAAGATTTTTTATGTATATACAAATTTTTGTATGCCTTGTTATTTAGGAGTTATGAACGTTTAACGTTTAAAATTGATTTGATGCATATAAATGTCAGGTGATAGGCTGCGTTTTGGGCCAGGTATAGAAAGTTGAATATCTGACCTTTCCAATATAGCATAATTATTTAAATTGATTATTTAATTAATTTTTGATGACCTTTAACTGAAAGCATTTGTTTGTCGAAAATACGGTTCATGTCCCATAGTGCGCCTGCCTGTTTGTCTGTCTATTCTTCGTCTGTCCTTCTGTCCGTCGAGTGACTAACTTCAAATCGGCTTTGAATACTTCAGAATTGACGCGATAATTCGAGGGTGTAAGTCAAGAAGTGACTGGCGTAACCACGACTTGGTGAACACGCAAAGCTATAAGTTATACGAACATATATATACCAGCTAATGTTCGTGGCCAACGTGTCCATTAGGTTTTCCAGATCTATTGTAGCGAAAACATAACAAACTTAGGATTTTTATTGAGTTATTCCTCTTGGACAGATAGCAAGTAGTGAAATTATAGCTATTACAGAAAATCGAAAACTGTCCTAATTATGCATTATGCAGTTGTATCATTAAATTTCAGTCGTCATTAAAATTAAAATTTTTCTACAATATATCGCCATATTTGAGTGCTATGTATAATCTAGAAGGTTTTAAATATGAACTTAATTAGTTTAAATTTGAATTATTAAATTGTTGACCAATTTTGATCCACTTTGATGATTTTAATGATGTATGGAATGTTCATGACAAAATCATGTTGGGTAGTGCAATTGATAAAGGAATTTTTAAAGTTATATTCGGTCCAAGCCGACTAAGAATACCCTACACACCGGATACGCCAATTTTGAGTTTTACAAACGGATTACGAAAGGAACTTCTCGTGTCAAAAATATACCTTTTTTTCCTTTTATTCATGTTTTGTGCTCTCATGACAAATTTTAAGATTGTAGTAACATGGTTTTGTTATTACATTTAAAATCATGATCTGTCAAAAAGCACTTGATTTGTGCTTTGCAAAAATAATCCATGCACGGAACAAAATGTAACAAGGAACTCGGCGGCATTCTTTTGTTGTGGCACCACGTAGCCATATAAATTACGTTATACTCACTTTCACTACTTGAAGAAAAATTATATTTAAAAAATAAATGTTGTTATTCATCATCATCAGATAAAAGATCACAGAATGAAAGTATGCAAAAAAAAAAAAAAAAAAAAAAAAAAAAACAATAACAATAAAACCTAAACGCCTACAGCACTAAAAGCCAAAATAGATTTTCTAAAAATAGGCCAAAAGATATATTGTCTTCAAATAAAGTTATCGGCATAACAACAATATCTATTATTAGCCATAACTGCAGTTATTTGTAACAAAAACTGTATAAAGAAATATATAAAATGAAGACTCATTGCATTCGCCTGGTGAGGTCTATCAAAAACCCATTGCTGACTGGCACTGTGGTAATGGAGCTTAAAGTAACAATAAAAAGTTAAAAAACAAACAATAATAATTATAAAAAAAGTTGACATTTAATCCGTTCAAATGTTTGAAAAGAAGCTAAAAACCCATTGAAAAGCTGACAAAAATTTTAAATTTGAAAATTTTGGCAATCGCTATGTTATTTGTTTACGGTATAATTTTTGAAGTAATATCGCATAATGACAGTGGTAAAATATGGAAATTTGTGATTAGAATATAATAGCTATATTGTATTAATATTGAAACAATTGAATTAATATGTAATAGCTCTATTTTAGGAACTCTTACTTACATGCTGCAAAAAGGGATATATGCAATTTTAACATATAACTTTGGGGCATTGTGCAAACAAAATTATTATTGCATTGCTAAACATAATTATAATAACGCTACCCAGCACTGTTTAATTGATCTAATTGATCCGCTTTTTAAAATATGCTCTGACAACTTAATGTTAGTATATAATGAATTAACAAAAAAAACTAATTCTTATTCTTATTGCATACTCAACTTTTTCCTATTACGTAGCGTTTTTGAGATATATTCAAGTAAAAATGGCTATTTTACAGTAATTTGTATGTAAAATATGCAAGTATTTTAAATTTAAATAGTTTTTATGGGAAATGATGTTCATAGGGAATATATTAAAATAAGAACCGATAAAAAAAATAATTATTTTTATCGTTAGCTAAAACTATTCTCTACATAACCATAAATCATTTTCTTATTTATCATTAGATTCAAAATGATAAAAAATCTTCGAAAAATGGTCAAAAAAAAATAAATATTTTTCGAGTTTAGATTCAAGTATCTTAATAACTTATCGGATTTATAGTATTTGTCAGTATATTGAAATTAGTCTTGACAATTTAAAGAAAAACTGCGTTTACAGTTGTTTGAAAATCTACTTGCGTAAGGGACTGTATTTTATACCCTACACTAAGAGTGAAAGGGTATATTCAGTTTGGTACGCCGTTTGTAACACCCAGAAGGAAGCATCTCCGGTATGGAAAAGTATATATATTCTTGATCAGCATGACCTCCTGAGATGTCCGTCTGTCTGTCCGTCTGTCTGTCTGTTGAAATCCCTACTACTTAAACAATTGAAGAGTTAGATAAATGAAACTTATAATTAGATTACTTATATACCTACGCTGTATGTGCGAGAAAATTGGAGTGACCTGTGATCTGACCATTTATATTCAAAAATACCTCATATAAAATGTACATATAAAGATCAATTTTTATGTATACGTGCTTAGGTAAACTTTTTTGGTCAAATATATATTGAAATCATGCTCAAATAAATGAAAATAATGTTTTCCGCCGATACGACTTGTGGTTCCAAAAAAAAAATTAGAAATTCGGTACACCTACTCATTTGTATATATGGATATCAAATGAATGGAAATTCTTCAGCGATTGAAAGTTTGTAATTATTTTCAGGATTCGTATACCCTGGTGACCACTATACCACTTTGGATGGTAACCACACATATGTATAGGGTATTTATAGTCGGCTTAGACCGACTACTTTGGGCTCAGTAGGCAATTGAGAAGCAGAGCCCCCTCTCGCCGGACAAAAATAACGCTCTACAAGTCACTCATCATGCCCGTCCTACTTTATGGTGCAGAAACATGGACGCTGGCCTCCACCGATGAGAGAGTACTGGAGCGTTCGAGAGAAAGATTCTCCGTAAAATCTTTGGCCCTATCTGGTTTGCTAACGAGTATCGAATCAGGATGAACCACGAGCTGTATGAGTTATGAGTTATGAGTCAAGCGCATCAAGATCCATCGGCTTCGCTGGCTAGGTCATGTCGAACGAATGGATGAAAACACTCCAGCCAAGAAGGTGCTTGAATCGAACTCGAAGGTGGACAGCGTAGAAGAGGGCGTCCAAATCTGCGTTGGAAAGACCAAGTTGAGGACAACCTGGCAACGCTTGGTATTTCTAACTGGCGTCAGCGCGCGCAAAGCAGACTGGCGCGGCTTCATCTCTGCGGCCAAAACCGACCCACGGTTGTAAGGGCCATTAATCCTAATCCTAACTATCATAATAACACCAAATTTAAAATTTCCCAATTTCCCTTCCCAACTGGTTTTTATTATAAAAAGTGGATAAAAACAGTCTATAATATCGAAAGCAATTTTCTTAAAAACGTTACGTAATAGAAAAAAAAACTGAGTATGCAGTCAAAATCAACAACGGCGAATTATATAGAATTGATGTAGGAGATGTCCATGGCAAACACATTTTCTCGTTTTGTTCAGTACTGTAATAGTCAATACACCGTTTTGTTTTTGTTCAAACATGTTTATGTTTAGGATGAACAATTTTAGGTGTTTTTGCTAACATATATATGTTTGGATGCAAAAAACAGTGTATTTATATGTAAACATATTATTGTTTTCATTTCATTTAAACGTACATTTTGTGCTAATAACTTATAATATAAACATTAACTGTTAATTAGTACACAACTTTTATTTTGTTTCCATTTGTTCTTCCTTTTTATGTCTATGTTATCTGGAGAGATTATGAAATTTCAGTGAGTTGCGAATTAATAGTATATTTTACAAATCTGGTATTAGCCATATCTTATACATCCTTCCATAAAATAGATGGTGAGACCATGAATGTAAGTGTTATTCAATGATGCTAAAAGTTTTTTTAAATGCGAAGTTTCTTGGACATTTTTTTCAATGACTGACTCTGCACAAAATTTCCTAAAAATCGGAAGATATCGTGCCAATATTGATATTTTTTGACCTATATAATTTTTTCTGACTATAGTTTTGTCATATTTTTTTTTTATTTACATCATCGGAAAGAAACTTCTAAAGCCCTTATGAATAAATTAAAAACAAAAAATACATAAATACATTATTCAAATACATATAAATACTGTTCCACTGTACATAGTATTGCCCACAAAGGCGGCAACACTGACTCAGCAGCAATTGGTGCCATTAGTGACGAGTGCGATCTACAACGCGCCGTCCAAATGTTGCCAATTGTTTCCTATTTTTAATATTCGGCTGCTGATAACCATTAATGTTGGTGCTGATGTATTGATGATTTTGATTGCCAATGCGTTGAAAATAATTAAAATGTTATACAAAATTTATTGGCATAATTTGCAATTTAATTGCGTACGGTACATGCGCAAGTCTACACTCAAAATAGTTTCTAGGACATTTTACCAAATATTTTTTCGTAATTTTTAATTTCGTAAAATACACGGACAATTTTTAGAATACACGAAACATTTGTAATTTCTATTTTTTTCCCAAATTAGTTTTTACGAATTTACGTAATTTAAACGAAATATTCGTAATTTTGTTGTTTATTAATTTTACGAATATTGATTCGTAATATATACGAATTGTTATGAATCAATATACGTAAAATTAATAAACAACAAAATTACGAATATTTCTTTATAGTATTTTCTAAGAAAACAAGATGTTTATGAAAGTCTTGCTGCAACTATCCTTTTAAATTTACGCTTTGTAACAAATATTTAAACATCCCATAAGTTTCAATAAAGTTGCAGCAATACTATTAATGTTTTTTAAATATGACGTATATGCAGATAGTTACGAGATGTTTGCCACAACAGTAATGAAAATTGAGATATTTACAGTTAACTGATAGCAAACATCCAGAGTTCTTGGACATTTGCAGAAAAACTTTTAACGTATTTTGACATTTGACTAACATAAAAAAGGAAAATAGCGTAATTTTTCCTTACGCTCGATTTGTGCACAACAATGAAGTAAATCAAATGGTGTAAAAAAGTGCCAACTCAAATATTACATTTTAATGGTAAAAGTGAAAATAAAATATCCTGTGATTTTAATTATCAACACGTGATGGAAAATATTTCTTTTCAGTATATACTTTGATGACAGCATCGTCGGTCGGACTTGGTTCTTCAGCTAAGAAATCTCAAGTCTTTGTACAATTTTACCTTCGCAGGATTTATAAAGATGATGGCAGGATACTATTTTAATTCTATAATAATTCAAAATACATTTGCTTAATTATACCCTACACCTATGAGGTACAGGGTATATTAACTTTGTGCATATATTGTAACGCCCCTTAGGAGGCGTGTCCGGTATGGAAAAGTATATATATTCTTGATCAGCATCACTACCCGAGTCCGTTTAGCCATGTCCGTCTGTCTGTCTGTCTGTCCGTCTTGCTGTCTTGCTGTCTTGCTGTCTTGCTGTCTTGCTGTCCGAATACAGAATAACTTGAGAAATACTGATCAGAATGCGATGAAATTTCGTCTCAATACATTTTAGCCAAAAGTAGGAACTGAGTTTGAAAATGAGCCAAATCGGTCAAAGGACACGCCCACCTCCCATAGAAGTCACTTTTATATAACTCTTTCGAAACTAATAACTCGAAAAGTATTCAACGTATAGTTATAAAATTTAAAACGAATTGTTAGAATTCACCTAAAAATATTTTGTCCAAAAATGGGCGTGATCCGCCCACTTTTTTTTTTCATTATTTCCCGGGTTTTCATAGTGGAAATTTGATCCGTAAATTATTAAAATCAAATCTATGAAATATTAGCCTTTCAAAATTTTAAATATAGGCGTGGTCAGCCCAATTATATTTTTCAATTTTTTTTTTAGTTTTTTTATACTTTATATAAATTTTTTAATTTAAGGGGATGTAAGACGTAAATTTCTGATATATGAATAATATTCTGAGGGTGGGGAGGTTCAGCATAATTAAAAATTTAAAATTAAGGTATACATTTAAATATTACTCATTAATATTTCCACCAAAGGTGTAGGGTATTCCATAGTCGGGCCCGACCGACTATAAAAATCCGCCCCATGTGACCGAACTTACCCATGTGACCTAACTTTCCCAACTCGTTTTCTTTCAATTCAATAAAAATTACTCTGCGAATTCTAATGGAGTACCTTCTCCAAATATTCATCAACTATCTTCCTATTTGTAAGATGTTTAATTGATGGTTGCTATACATAATCGTAAATTTGAAAGATAGTTGCTAGCAATATTTATGGTAATTGACGAATGTTTGAGAGATGGTTGTCTCAAATACGATTTAAATAATTTGTAAATAACTTGATATTCAGGGCTGTGATATTTTTGGTAATCATCTTTGTTTTCTTAGTGTACAATTTTTTTACGAATAAATAACATATTCTACGAATAAGCTTTAAATTTTACGAATAAATTACTAAACTTTCGTAAATTTTGAGGCTATATACAGAATTTTACGAAACATTCGTGTTTTTTACGAATCATTAGTAAAAACAGATATCAGATAGTTATAAATACAAAAACGTTTAAAATGTATTCTGTATTAGTTCTGTTTATGTCAGAAGTTCAAAAGTATCATATTTTTCAAATTTCATTTTTTTTTAACAAATTATTTGTGCTTTTTACGAAAGATTCGTAAAATGTTTCATATGTTTTATAAATGTACGTATGCTATCGTCAAAAGTACAAAATACTTTTGTAAAATGTTCGTAAAAACGTACACAAATATTCAATAAATTACGAATCTTTCGTATAATGTACGAATGGCTTTCGTAGACAAAATCTACGAATAGTTTCGTAAAATAAACAATTAAAATTCGTTATTTTACCATGAATTTACGAAATTTCTTTCATGTATTTTACTTAATATTTCGTGGATAAATGTCACAATTTTTTTTTGTAAAATATACGAACGATTTTGTGTATTTTAAGCAGATTTTATTTTTAGCATAATTTATTTACTGTGCTTTTTAAATTTATGTATAAAATAAAGTGTAACCATATAGCAAATATAGTTTTTCCCAATTGTTATTTTTCAGCAGTTGTCAAATTTACCAATGACATCCAGTTGTCAAAATACGCAGTAATGTTTGCCATTTCAACATGTATCATTGCGGTGCGCGTCCGTACACTGAAATTAATATGATGAACTATAAACGGACATTGATAAATAAAAAATCATATTTGAGCTGTTCGATTAATCGATTATTTATATGATTAATCAATTTCTGATTAATTGATTAATCAATATTTTCGATTTTATCTTTACAAAATGTTCAAATGATGTTGAATAAAATTGTTTCATTTTCAGTTAATCAAAATTTCTTATTAATCAAATTTATGAGTAATCAGAGTTTCTGATTAATCGATTAATCAATTAATCAGAATTCAAATAAATCATGATTTTGATTAATTGATTAATCGCACAGCCCTAATTCATATATTTAGCACACCTATTCAAAACCGATTACATCACACCACAATATAAGTTGTACCGGATTTAACTTCCACCACATTCCTCGATGACATTATCATTAAAATTATAATTTCTCACTGGGTTATGTGTGATTATACGTTACAATATCATTATGACAAGTCGTCGGCTAGTGCTGCAAGAGATGTATTGTAAAAGAAATTGGAATAAGTAAATATTTGCAATTTAAATTCAGGTTAAATGCAGCTAATCCCCGTCGTCACAAGCCTAAAACAGCAGCGGAAAAGATAAACAAAACTTTTGATTGTTTGCTGGGTTTTTTTTGTTATGCCAAAATTATGACATTTGCCCAACAACGTCACCCGTTGACGCAGCTCAGTTGGTGAGTTATCGCTGCTAAGTCTCAATTGAATGTTGTTGGCAATTAGTGCAAATCTGAGCCAACAATGAATTCAATTTTAAATGAATGCAACACCAACAACATTATATGTTGACTACATAATTAATGTGCGCACACTCAACGGAAAATATTTAATAAATGATTTGTTTTAATAATAAATAATATTAATAGTTTGGCCGAGCTGTTATATTGAGTGTTATGTTTGTAGTCAAAGCAGTGGAACCTATAGTTTAATGCCTAATTCGAATGTTTTAATCTGGCAGGTTTGCCATTCACTGCCGAGACAAATGAAATGATGTTGTTAAGCCCCAGCCCAGATTTGAACCTGTGCTGCGGGATCTTTCGTATCGCATTCCAACGCACTAACCGATGTGCTACTGACGGTTTTAATAGGAATTCAAATTTTACCCAGTAAAAAGCTAATAAAAAAGTACAGAAAAAGTTCGTTGTCAAATGATTTCATACACATTTTATAAAATACTATTTAAAAAATAAATTCGATATATGTTTTTATATTAATTTTTCAAAATCGATATCAAATAAAAAAAAATAATCATAGTTCGAGATTACTTCGAAAATATTGCGATATCGATGTGATAAATGTTTAAATATCGCATCTTGTAATTTACGATATTTAAACATTCGAGAAAGATTCGAAATATCGAAAGTCGCCGCGACATGGCAGACTGGGTCGTAGCCAGGATTTTCGTACGGGTGGATTTTGAAAAAATATATTAATTTTTAGGAGAGAGTTCCAGAAAATACATTAAACAATTAATTCTTTGCATACAAATCATTTTTTTTTATTTTCATTCATTTTCAAATCATAAATTTATTTTGAAAATGACTCAATATTTTCACGAAAAACTAAAATGAAAAGAAAGCGTTTTTTTCGTCAAATATATGTATGATATCGACCCTTCCATGTTAAAAAACTAAAAAATCGTTAGTCTACATAGGAAATTATAAAATTCAAAAACTTCAATGTAAGTATACTAAGTCCAATATGGTTTATAAAATTGTTCATTTATGCTTAGAACATTTTTGGTTACAATTTGGGATAGAATCGACCGATCCTCACCAAAATTGGCAGGTTAAAAAGAATCCAAAAATGGAATTACATTAACAATTTTAGTCGAACTAGAATGTTATGGATAAATATGATATATTCTCATGCATTTAAAATTTAGAAAATATTTTTTTTTTTTTTTTTAATATATAACTTTTATGAAGGGAAAAGGAAATCATTTAAAGTTCAACTAAGATCAGAGTCATTTGATATTTTTTTGTCAAATTGGATCCTTTTGTTACTTTTCGAATACCCAACTACAAAAAAGTCCAATAACGTAGTTGGGTTCTGGGAACATTTAAAAAAATGTCACAATCTATTAAATCGAGGTTCGACCATAAAGGTCAGATCATAAAATTTTAAAAAGGAATTAATTGAAAACTTAAAGAAAAATCAAAATCCTTATTTAGGATTTTGTTTAAATTTGATAGAAGCAGAGACCGCAATGAACAGGAATCAGAATCGAAACCGGGATCGTTTCGAGTTTTGGAAACGGAATTGGAACCATTATTAAATAAAATAAACCGGAATCGTAACCGCTATTTTATCGAACCAGATGCGGAACAGACATTCCAAAAGATTTTAGACCCTGGATAGAAGAATTTTATATTTTATTCCTAAAAATATAAATTTAAAAAACATGCCCAATGATAGTTAGACACTTCCCAAAGGAAGAAATCAGATAGAAATCAAAGGAAGATGCAAGGTAATGTAGATAATTATTATATTAAAGAATATTTACTAATATTTGTTTTAAATCGAATTTTATTAACAATCTATTTTTTATAATTAAATATAGTAATACTAAAAATTACCAAATTTCACTAATGAAAAATAAAAAAAAAACCATGTAATATTCTTTGAAGAAATAAATGATTTTTTTAAATATTCTACGAACTAAGTTTCAACGGTAAAATATATTAATAAAAATAGCAGCTTCAGTGTTCAGAATTTTCTCACAAAATATGGTTTCATTTGAATAATTGGCATACTGTATGACCCATACAAAACCCATTTTATCGTGAAACATGTTTTAAATATTTTAATTTGTCAAAATGTTTAGTATTTTTATTAAGTATTGTTATATTTATAAACATATTTAACTATATTAAACAATATATACTGGAATTTGTAGCATTTCGTGGAGAAGGGGCCTTCGGAACCACTACAATCACCCCCTGGCTCCGAGCCTGGACTGGATATAACAACGTATACAAATATTTTCCGTTGGCTTTGCATCATTAAAAACATCACCAACAACCGACGAAATATCTGTGCCAAAAATCTGTTACTCTTGCAAACGAAATGCAGCGAAATTTACTTCAAAATGGGCTCCAACTAAAACCTATCACAAGAAAAAAACATGGTAGTAATAAAAATAACCGTTGCATTCATAATTAAATTTTTCCCATCACAGACAGCGCCACTCGTCGGCCATAGCGACGCTTAATAAAAATGTGGTTTTTGAATGATTTATGATTTTGTGGCATAACATTTTGCTCTTTCTTATGCCATTCAATTTTTCAAACAGAGTCGCAACCACAACAGTAAGTCGACCCTTTCCACTGTGACCCGTTTCATGATGAGATCCGCAATTTAACATTGTAGAACTGATTTTTCAGTTGCAAACACTTGAACTGCACAAATGTTCAAACCACTGAAAATCTCTCGAAATTGTTTTCTTCTTTTTGTGTATTTTTCCCCAAACCCTCTGAAATATTTGTTGACTTGCTGATGAACGTGACAGAGGGTATTGTATTAAACAATATGAATACAATATAATTTGCATATTTTTACAACTGGAATTCTTGGTATAGTAATTTTTATACAATCGTTTTCAGAAAAGACCACTCCGTAAATAAAACATACAATAAAATTATACATTAGGATATATTATTAATTAATTCGATAAATACTATTAAATACTAAATTATTTGGAACATTTTAAAATTAGTCAATAGGACAGATGTTGATTTAATAGTATGATTTAATAGTTTTATCATTTATCATTTAAAAATTTGATCATTTAAAGAAAAAAATAATTTCATAGTATTTGTCGACTATTAATCCTATTGACTAATATTAATAGTAAAAACTATTAATTGTATGCTTTTTGTTTTCTAAATGTATGTAACTTGTAAAATATAAAATGGAATATTTCAAATCCGAAGATTCAGTAAATAGTATAATTAGCAAATTTATATTATCGTTTATTTCTAATCAATTCGTTTAGTTTAAAATTTATGTATTCAAATGCTGACCTAATTTTTTTTAACATTTTAACTGAATAGTTCAATAAACTCTGATAACATCAAAATAAAAAAAATATATATACCCTGTACCTCATAGGTGTAGGGTATAAAAACTCGACTGCACACCGCCATAGCCAACATCAAAGTGAGTAAGAGAGAGTAAAAAATGCCATTAAGTGAGAATTATATGGTTGTAAATAATAAATTACTATATTATGATCAGTCTATATAATGGTATGATTGGTATTAACCATACTTTGTTCGTGGCAGTCTTAATCGTAATCATAACATGGTTCTTATCAACCATATTTTGGTTTTTCAGAAATACAATCATATTATAATAAATTGTCTACTATAATATGATTTTAGCGACTCATTCTTATTGTTGAAATAAAATTGAAAATACTATACTTTGATTATTACAATCATGTAGGATTGTAAAGCCCATAGCATGGTTGTCGCGATCATGTCGCAACCATATTGTTTCTCTGCGTGTGTTCATTTATGATTTTTGTATCGGTTTTGGTTAAGGTTTCGTTTTTAAATATGAAACAGTTTTAAAAAGATAATAACACATAAAAGAAATATAAGTAGTCTTTTGGAAATATTACAAATTACAAAAATTCACCATTTTCAGTTAATTGTTCCCAGTAATAAATCACAAATGTTAATAAATATGTATTAATAAAAAATAATTATTTGGGCACTCCCAAAACTAATCAATTTATAGCTCAAATAAAATTTAACGATCATCGACATCGTAGACGAACAATTAGTAGTACATTGACCAATGCTGTCAAAATAAACGTCATAATCTTAGCACAAAATGCTGTCAAAATATTTGACTGCGTGACTTCGTTAAAATACTTGATTAATACAAGAATGTTAAATCATTTAAATCCAAAGATGGCACCACAAAAGAGAATGGAATTAGCTGAAATCTTCTTAAGTTTTAGCAAAAAATAACAAACTTAAAAAATGTATATATATATAAGAAACACTTCATTAAAGAATAAAACATAAATTAAAATTAAGCAATTTATAAATATTAATACAGCATCCAGCCGCAAAAGGTTCCGACAACATTTTGCAATTCTGTAAAATTAGCTGTGCCTCATGTCAGGCGTAGACTGATTGATTAATTACTTACTATGTGGTCATCGGTTTTATCGTTTTATCAACGTTTTCAAGAAGTTCTTAAGAGCTTATTTTTTATGTTCAATATTTTATTTTTTTTTTACTAGACACCTAACGTAATTAGCTTTATATAGCGAAAATACCTAATAATATTTTAGAAATATAATCTAGTTAATACCGCATAGCAAACGAAGGTATTGGAAATGGAGGACGTATAGAGCCCGGGAAAGCGTGTCTTCTGACCCGACTGTTTCCCACGCTACCAACTCCAATAGACCATAAAACGAAGAAATTCAACTTCGTAAAAAACTTCAAGACGAAACGCAGTAACAAAAAGATATGGAAAAACATATCTGATACATATGATATACACAAGAATATGATCATATGGTACACGGATCGATCATTAACAGATGAAGGAACCGGAGCAGGAGTATATGGGCCTAGAACCAAATACTTCGAAGCCATTGGAAAATACACCAGTGTCTTTCAAGCGGAAATATACGCTATAGATAGATGCATCCAGTTCAATCTGGATAGAAATTATAGCAATAAAAATATAGCAATCCTGTCGGACAGCCAGGCAGCCATAATGGCATTAGAATCTTACGAGATCAATTCAGAACTAGTATGGAAAAGTCTAGGTAAAATAAATAAACTAGGTATGAATAATAGTGTCACCATACTCTGGGTCCCTGGCCATAGGGGAATAGAAGGCAATGAAGAAGCTGACAAACTTGCACGGAAAGGAGCCGCCACAAAGCTAATAGGACCCGAACCTTTTTGTGGAATCGGTGATAGTGTTGTAAAAAAGTTATTACGAGAAGAACTACTTAACACCAGAGAAGAACTATGGTTAGGGCAGGTTAAAATGCGTCAATCAAAGAAATTCATTGGATCCTATGACTTAAGAAGATTTAAAGAATATATTAAACTATCGAAGAAAAACCTGAGAATTCTAACAGGACTTCTTACAGGTCATTGTCGGCTTGCTAAACATCTGACTAGGATGGGTATACAAACGGACAGTACATGTATTCTGTCTAGAAGACGATGAAGTTCCAGAACACATTTTAGAAACGTGTCCAGCGCTAATGCGTACAAGAATGCAAATACTTGGGAATCGACAACCAAGTCCAAACGATATTAGAAAGATGAACTCTAAACATATAATCAGGTTTTTAACTGAGATATACTTGACGGGCATCCTATAGAACTATTAAAACCAGAACTCCCTTTAAATAGTATTGGGAGATGCCACAGCTGAGAATGGCTTCAGTCATGGTATCAAGCGGGGCACAATAAATCTATTCAGGTCGCAGTTCATTACCCCGAAGTAATAATAATAAATAATAATAGTTAAAATTTAACTATTTAATGGTTATTTACTTCATTTTTTATCCCAATGTGAAGTAAATACGATGCGACTTTTTATAGTTTTAGAAAGAATCATTATTTGGAAAAGGATCAATAAATTCTTCCTTTGTCATAACAAGTCTATCATGATCAGGTTACTCATCATGTCAGGTATTAATTGAATGTTTTTGTAAAAATCCGGAGTAGTAACTGAAACTATAAAATAACGTTTGGCAATCGTTCCGACATTGGATCGTATTAATAAAAATCGACTTTGCTCAAAACTTGAAGCAAATGTTTCTAATTATCAGAATGATCCGCATTTGCATCAACTTCTATGCTGAAAACCATTTGCTAATGTTCGAAAATATAAAATTTGAAATTGGTAGGTATTAATAAAAACGTTGGACTGACCAATTAATTCGAAAATTTTGACTTGCTGAAAATTTTGATAGCTCTTTGGGTCATATTAATAAATATCGACTTTACTCAAAACTTGAAGCAAATGCGCCGAATTGTCAAAATGCTTCACATTTCCTTCAATAACAGTGCTAACAACTTTTTGCTAATGTTCGAATATATAAAATTTTAAATTGGTAGGTATTTATAAAAACGTAAAACTGACAATTTGAAATAAAGTAAAAAATTTGCTCAACAACATGTAAGCTTCACCCAGAAAAAAATTCCCTCAAATCCCATTAAAATTGGTCAATGGGACAATTATTGATTTAATAGTATACAAAAAATAAATATTTTCATATAAACTGAATGGAAATGTATGGTATTTTCTAGTATTTAATGGTATTTTCCTATTGAAATAATAATTTATCCTGTTGACTATTTTTAATAGTAAAAAACTATTATTTATACAGTATTTTTTCTGAGTGTTGCTAAAAAATAAATACTTTTTTATTAATATGACCTATTGTTTCGTTCTACGTTACAGAGATCAGAAAAAATGTACATCATATTGATGAATTCTGTTCTTCAAACCATGATTCATTGTATTGAAGAACCATTCATAATATTAAAGACTAACGCCATCAATGTTATGAATGCGATCATAAATATGATGAACGCTTGGTAACTGTCGAAAATGTGTTCTTCAATATGATGAACTGTATATGAATAATACGTTACATCATATTAATGAACAAAATCATAACATAAAACATATATGTACTTCATATTGAAGAATGCTGTTCATCAAACCAAATTTTAATCAAAAGATTTATTTTTCAACCATTTTTTGCTGTACTTCCTAGTTCTCAAGTAGTTTTTGTTTGTTATTTCTTATATAATACTTGCTCGACATGCATAAATTAGTAAAATGTTTTATAATATATTTATAATTACAACTTTTTATTACTAAAATATATATATATATATATAAAAAATATATTTTTGAAAACTTTTTTTTTTGATATTTTTTAAAATTTTTGTCTGTTATTTTTTAAATACAATTTTTACCACACTTTTTGTCGAATATTTTTCAAAAAACAATATTTATCAAATTGAATATTATATTCATAAATATCAATATGTCATTTAATGAACGGTGATATCAATATGATGAATCTGGTAGTTGGTGAAAAACTTCATAATATTTATGAATCAATTCATCATATTGATGATTTTTTTTTGGCTGTGTACGAAAGCAAAAGTTTCGAGAATAAACGTTTCAAACGAAGAAGAACGATTGCTTCGTTACTAGTTCTTGTTTAATGTTCCAATGGGCATATCCCCAGTGTGTGTGACATATCCCCAGACAAAATTTTAAGCAGGCAAGTGGTTCGAAACACGCAGGCAAACAAGCTACCTGTACGCATTAAAATCACATTTTATATGAAGCTTTGAGGTAGGCAAAGGTGGGAATGTGGACAAAAGCTACTAGTTCCCTGCTATAGCATGAAAAGAAAATTGGTAGGGAACTGACAGGCATAGGTAGGGTATGGTAGCCAAACAGGTGTAAGCAAAATTGTAGGCACAAGCAAAGTAGGCAATGTGCTGGAAGCAAAATGGTAGGGAAAGATAGGGAGCATAAACATATAACATAAATCATCAGTTCCCATCCATCCCACAGTACCAAAACCTCTTGCAAAGTAGGCAAGCAAAGTAGGCAATGTGCTGGAAGCAAAATGGTAGGGAAAGGTAGGGAGCATAAACATATAACATAATTCATCGGTTCCCATCCATTCCACAGTCCCAAAACCTCTTGTTGTACAATAACATCGATGAATTTTGTTTGTTAAATTTTCGCGATAAACTCAAACGCTTCGATTCTCTATTGCTGGATTCGCATATGTTTTCTGAAGGAACTCCGAATTGTTTGTTATTGTGTTTGCAATTTTGCCAAAACTGTGATTGCAGAAAGCAATAACAAAACACGTGTGTATTAATAACAACATGTGTTTGTTTTTGTACAGCAAGAAGTTTTTGTTTCGGGCGTCATGACAGTTAAAACTATTTGTTGTGTACTTTTGATGAACATGTTGATATCAGCAATAATCTTCTGCAATACGCAAATCCGCGTCAATACGGCACATTTTCACGTTTTAATTAAAACAATTCGCGTTGCAAACCGCCGAAAGTAAACACCGTTGTTTACAAATGACAAACATTTTCAATACTGGAAAATGTTGAAGGAAAAATTGATATTTGCAAAGAAAAATGTCAGTCGATAACTTGTTGATCAAGCTTTAAAAATTTCAAAACAGAAATTCCTATGTGTTTGCCTGCTACCCGCAAGGTACCTTTCAGTTTCCTACTATGAAAAAGCTTTTTAAAATTTCCAAACAGAAATTCCTATACAATGTGTTTGCCTGCTACTCGCAGGCTACCTTTCCCTTTCATTTTCCTACTATGAAGAAGCTTTTTAAAATTTCAAAACAAAAATTCGTATACAATGTGTTTGCCTGCTTCTCGCAGGCTACCTTTCCCTTCGTTATTCTAGCTATAAAGATACCTTTCAAAACTTCAAAACCAAAACTTACAGAAAAATGCTTTTGCATGCTAGGGGTAGGCTTGAACATACCAGTTTGCGGCGTAAATGCTGCTATAGGGAGCCTGCTTATTTTCAAAAATTCAAAATGCCTGCTATGCAATGTGTATTTCCTACCATATTCCTGTGAGTTTTCCTCAAAACTACTTCTATTATACCAGTTTCCTTGCATATTTTTTGTCTGGGGACTGAACTTGATTTGGGTGAATCTCATCATTTGGGACTTCCAGGTGCGTTATTGTAACATAATTGAGTGAATATTTTGTTGTGGGCCTTAATACGCACCCAGGTGCATCATTGGATTTATATTAGGTGAATTCCTGTGGGCTAAGGTACACATCCAGGTGCGTCATTGAAGCATTGAATCATACAAAGAAAAAAATGTACATCATATTGAAGAATTTCGTTCTTCAAACCATGATTCATGGTTTTGAAGAGCTTTCATAATATTTATGAATAAATTCATCATATTGAAGAATTTTTTCCCATACTCATTATTTTAAAATGCAGTTTATTAAAAAAGTGTTTTTTTTTTATTAAAACAACTTAGAATCTTCGTACATATAATAGTCAATTGCATTCTGAAAATTGCTCAGCACAAAGATATTATCCCATGAACATTTATTCTCGGTGACTATACCAGTCAGATGATACTCGGCAACAGTGTTTGGTTCATGATGTGATTCTGTAAGAATAGCGCTACCCATTTTGCCGCCACACGGTTCGTTGCTGCTAAGGCAATACTTCAGATATTTCTTCTGAACGGCCAGATCAGAGTCAGCTGTACAGTTGTTATAGGTGATACCGTTTATCAGAACTTTTGAGTTCTGGCTTAAGTACATGCCTTTCATTTCTATGTCGACACGATTCTGTGTTATGCAGAGTGGGCGTATTAGATTTGTGAATATAAATGGTGTTGCCATATGGAGAATAGCAATGTCACTGCCAAAAAAATAACGAGTTTAGTAACGCATATAACCGATAAGCCTCAATACTTACTGCACACCCCTAATATTGGAGATGTTGTACTCCTTCTGTTCCACCATAACACTGTAGTCTGACGCCCTGTATTTGTGAGTGCGAAAACAATTTGTGGCTGCAATGGATTTAGTGATTTAACTAAATATACAACAAAAAATCCTCAATGCCTACCAGTCAGCACCAACTTTGTGGAGATGATTGTGCCGCCACATATTTTTTCCGAATTTTTCCACCGATAGACTCTATAAATATCCACGTGCCAGGAAGAATGTTGCGACGTATCCTCGGATGTCGCAGCAGCGCACTGTAATCTGCAGGCGTTCTTCTGGCGCATCTCCAGCGACATGTCCCACTCACCATTCGCACCACAGTGCAGTGTTCTTCGAAAGCGGGTGGGCGGCAGAGCATAGCCATCAGCGCACGAGATGTATGCCTTCGTCTGTGGTCGTATTTTGTCGTCGCATGCGACCACTTCGTTCATAAATTTGCACATGACTTGTGTAGAGTGTCCGCTGGTCAAATTGGCGGAGCTACAATACTCTGTAATATGTGTAAAAGATTGGTTTTTATGAGTAGATTCCAGAATATAACATTGAGCTCACTTTCGTTTGTATTTGGACAATTTTCCGTTGTTTCGTCGCTACCATCAGCGCAGTCGTTCTCGCCGTTGCAAACAAAGTCCTGTGAAATATTCTGTCCATTGTCGCATTTCCAAAGTTCGTTTTGGGCTGACATACGTATTAGATAACAAGTAAATATAAAAATTAATTATTTTATTTATAACAATGTTTTTTTTTTTGCTATCATATAATAAGTTTTATAATTTGTTAAGATGTAATGTGCATTTGAGAAACTCTAATCAAAAATAAGAAAAACCTAAAATATTTAAATAAAACAAGGAATTGAAATCGTAATCGATATCTATATCTGTTTTATTTGGGACACCAAATCGCTAACTGATGTGCACGAGCAAGATTTTATATACCATTTACAAATGTAGTTCAGAAAAGATCAATTGAAATTCAGAAAATCCATTTGAAATTCAAAAGAGATCAATTGAAATTCAGAAAAGTCATTTGAAATTGAAAAGACATCAATTGAAATTCAGAAAAGACATTTAAAATTCAAAGGACATCACTTGAAATTTAGAAATTCTATTCGAAATTCAAAAGATATCAATTGAAATTCAAAAATCCCATTTAAAATTCAAAAGACATCAATTGAAATTCAGAAAAGACATTTGAAATTCAAAAGACATCACTTGAAATTCAGAAATTGCATTTGAAATTCAAAAGACATCAATTGAAATTCAGAAATTGCATTTGAAATTCAAAAGACATCAATTGAAATTCAGAAAAGCCATTTGAAATTCAAAAGATATAAATTGAAATTCTGAAATCCCATTGAAATTCAAAAGACATCAATTGAAATTCAGAAAAGACATTTGAAATTCAAAAGACACCATTTGAAATTCAGAAATTCCATTTAAAATTCAAAAGACATCACTTGAAATGCAGAAATTCCATTTGAAATTCAAAAAGACATCAATTGAAAAAAAATCCAAAAAATCCAGACATTTAAAATTCAAAGGACATCACTTGAAATTCAGAAATCCCATTGAAATTCAAAAGACATCAATTGAAATTCAGAAAAGACAATTGAAATTCAAAAGACACCATTTGAAATTCAGAAATTCCATTTAAAATTCAAAAGACATCAATTGAAATTTAGAAATTCTATTCGAAATTCAGAAGATATCAATTTAAATTCAGAAATCCCATTTGAAATTCAAAAGACATCAATTGAAATTCAGAAAAGACATTTGAAATTCAAAAGACATCACTTGAAATGCAGAAATTCCATTTAAATTTCAAAAGACATCAATTGAAATTCAGAAAAGCCATTTGAAATTCAAAAGACACTATTTGAAATTCAGAAATTCCATTTAAAATTCAAAAGGCATCAATTGAAATTTAGAAATTCTATTCGAAATTCAAAAGATATCACTTGAAATGCAGAAATTCCATTTAAAATTCAAAAGACATCAATTGAAATTCAGAAAAGCCATTTGAAATTCAAAAGACACCATTTGAAATTCAGAAATTCCATTTAAAATTCAAAAGACATCAATTGAAATTTAGAAATTCTATTCGAAATTCAAAAGATATCAATTGAAATTCAGAAATCCAATTTGAAATTCAAAAGACATCAATTGAAATTCAGAAATTCCATTTGAAATACAAAAAGACATCAATTGAAAAAAAAATCCATTTTAAAGTCAAAATACATCAATTGAAATTCAGAAAAGCCATTTGAAATTCAAAAGACTCCATTTGAAATTCAGAAATTCCATTTAAAATTCAAAAGACACCATTTGAAATTCAGAAATCTCATTTGAAATTCAACACCACAGCGTTTAACATTTTCAAGCTCAAATTTGTGACCACGGATCGTATGTAATAAATGGAACAATGAAGACAGCGCTTATTGTGTCCCTGAAAGAAGCCGCAGCCGAATTATTGCATGGGAGTTAAATATTTATTAAGTATGTAATATAAATTGTAATGTACAGGTACTAAATCGAAAATTATCGTTACTTACCATCGCTTTTAGTAATGATGATGAATAAAACTAATGCAATAAGAGAACTGCAAGCGTTTGAAATAGGCGGCTTCATTATGTTAGACTGAATAAAAGTATTGTATTATACATAATAAAATGTTTTATTTTAGTTAATTATATGATTTTAATTTGCATATATATTGTTTTTCTTAATTGTATTTGTGAAATTATTGGTTATGTCAAAATTAAGCAAAATACACAGATGGGAATTTTAACGACTGAACTGTTTAGTAGTCACATGTGGAATTAATATGGATTGTATACGAGTGGATTGTATACGGAAAGATATTGTATTATTACCGCTTAATTTTACCATTATTACAAAATAAAACACTAAATTTCATATCAAATAAATCAAAGAATTTAATATTTTTGGCAGAACCATTTTACAATTTGATAAAATTCTTTGAGGATGGTAGAGTAATACTAAATTGATTTCGTAGGTTTTAGTGCTATATGTGCGGGCGGTAATCTAATTGATCTAGATTACCGCCTTCACATAGGCTCACACAAAAAATCCTCTTTTGGCATGAGTTTAATTGAGTCAACGTTTTAGTGTTGCAACTGAAATGCATTTGTTGTAACCTCATGTCATCATGAAAACGAACCATTTTTTACTCTAACCGAAATGTTAGTCCGCACAAATGCACATTCGATTGTCGTAGCCTCATGATTGCAATTTTCATTCTGCCAAAATTTGACGTTTGTGCATTCGTTACGGCAATTGAGTACGTTATTTTATCAACAAAATAAATGACAAACTGTAACCTCATGTCTGTCAGCAGTTCGGTTGCCAGTTTCTTGTCAACAATTATGGATGCATGCAGAAATATATAAACGTCAAACATTTTCGCAAGTCGCAAACAATAGTAAATTCATTAATTAAGTCAAATGCGAAATGAATATATCGTCACTATCATGCCAAAGCGGTGAATGTGCAATTTTTGATATTTGCATTTTTTTTTACATTTTTGAATGTAGTTTATCCTCAAGTATGCTGTGTCAAAATCACGTGTCATTTTGTTGAATATTTCTAGCCACAAAAGACAAATCCAAAAGGACGAATTTGAAAAATTGATAATCTTGTCATGCCAAAAGGGCGAATCTTTTCGTTTTTTCGCCATAACTTTTTATTGGTATAAGGTAAAGTAGTGATGTAGAGGAATTTATAGTTTGTTTTCAAAGCACCTATCGATCTGCATCATTAAATAAAAATATTTTGCCAAACATTAATTTGTCGTTACGTCTTTGAAATGAGCAATATTTCAAAATTTTAATAATGTATAGTATTTATCAATTATTTTTTCTTGAATGCCATTTTCAAGACCACTAAATTACCATATGAATTACTTATTTTTTGTGAAATTAAATAATATAAATATCACTTTTTTAAACATAAATACACAAATATATTTCTTAGAGCGCACTAATACCGATCTTTATGCAAACCGTTCCGTTGAGCAACTAAAATTAAAATGTAATCATCTAATTTATTTTTAGTGTTCTGTTGAATTGAAATCACAGATGTTGGTATTTATATATTTTTATTTCTTATCAGTTCGAGAGTTAGCATATGGTCGTTTTGACAAACTATAGAATTTCAAATATTTCACAACGCTTTAATCAGAAACAAAAAACATATTTTCAGCAGAAAATTACACAAGAGAATTTAGTGTAAAATTAAAATTTGTCTTCCGATAAGTAGTGCGGTATAGAAAGAAATTTTCTATTTAGAAAATATTGACAGTCCTAAATATTGACAGTCCTAGGACTACAAGCCTTTCGGCTTGTAGTCCAGCGCACTAACCACTGCACCACTGATGAAACTATTTCCAAATAATAAGAACTAGGACTTGAATCGTCGGTAGCTCAAGGTTAGTGCGTTGGACTGCGAGCCGAAATATTCCAGGTTCAAGACTGCACTGGGGCTAACAACATATTGTCATAGAAACATTTTTCTATACTGCGCTACCTCTCGGCAGTAAACGGTAAACCTACGAGAGTAAAACATTGCCTATGCTCTCACCCGACGTTCGGATTTGGAATTTAGGAACTGTAGGTCCCACCACTTTGAGTACAAATATAACACGCACAGCTCAAAATGGTGAGAGAGCTAAACTATTATTATTATTAGGACTTGAATTCAAGACGTAATTAAATAAAAACTGTTTAATTTTGAAGTAATTATTGTTTAATTCACCATTGTCTCATTAGCTAAATGTTGATTTTGATCCTGAATGTTATTCTGAACTATTTTTTTTAAATACGCTGGAGTTTGACATTCATTCTATTGAAATTAAATCCAAAGTTCCATTTGGCGGAAAAAAACACACAACAGATTACTATTTTGAGCTTAACTCTACAATTAAAATAAAATACGGATAAAATACACCAAAAATTAGTATATTAGACGAAAATATTCGTGAAAATGATCAACGAAATAAACATTCGTAAAATTACGATATATATTTAATATTCGTATATTTTACGAAAATATCTAATGAAAATAATGCAAGAAGTAATTCTAAAACAAATAATGAACAATTAACTCATATATACTCTCTCTCTGATACACACACTCTCTTGTAATCGTGATGATCAATACTAGATATCTGCACAAATGTATTTGAAGTTTCAGTGCAAAATATGCTTTGTTTTAAGTGCATTTTGCAATGGCAGTATACAGTATTATGTGAAGTCTCTCCAGTGAGCTCACTTCACTGCAGTATTTGTTTCATTGGTGTCAAGTAGTGTCAAAACATTATTTTTCAAGGTATACCTTTTGATTTTTTTATATATTTCAATATTAATAAAAATTCTTTGTATCTCTACGTTCATCTTCTTGTTTTCTGCTTATTATTGCTTTGCGAATATCAAAATGTTGAATATACGAATGTTTCCCAAAATAAAAAATCGAAACCATGTTCAAAATCATGAAAGCTGAGTTATATTTACCAAAAATCTTCCATTATCCGCGAAAAAATTGTCTCTGGGAAAAATTATCTTTGGGAAGAATACTCAAGGATAGAATAGTCCGGAGAATAACTGCTACAACAGTTATAATACCAATTAAAAAAATCCCGTACCTTAAAACTAAAAATAAATCGTGAAATAATCGTAAAAGTTTTACTTTGTCATAACCCGACATTCATATTTAAAAATATATATAGTATATTTATTGAGAACTCAGATATAAACTAACAATTTACAAATCAATTACTTTTAATTGTATTTTTCATTCAGCTTATCTTTGATTATATCAACGAAATTGCGAATTTCAGTTATCACATTAATATTATGTCCTACACTTTGGCTTACTACGCCAATTAGACTATAGTAGTAATCATCAGTTTTATTATCATATACGGTAGTCACAACGCTGTTCCCACTAATTGGTTCTTTGACATCCTCAGCAATGCAAAACTTATCTAAGCGGTGCAAATTTTGCAGATTTCTCCAAAATCTTTTATAACAATCGGCAGATGATATGGAATTTATGATCTCCCAATTTTTAATGTAACCAGACACTCCGGATTCTACTTTTGTAAATGTTTCATCAATGCACACGGGATAGACAAAATCGTTGAACCAAAAAGGCGTATCCGTCTTCAAGATCACAATGTCATTAATAGAGTTCATCGAATTATAACTGTTTAAGAAGAAGTGTAAATTTTACAATTTTAAGAAATATAGTTTCTTACTTTTCTTTGTATTGCATAATCAGGTATTTTTGTTGCATAAAATTTTGATTTCTAGACCATATTCCAGCAGAAATTGAGTAATTTTTCAGGTCTTCGATTTTTGTATTCGAAAAACAATTTGCCGCTTTAAAAGATTTTATTATATCAGTTAACATACATGAATATAAGAATTTTCAAGTCTGAACTTTTAACTGGTTTTCAAAATGTCACAATTTTGGCTCAAACTATGTTAGTTGAATACCAAGACAACAATGATATTTTTAAGTATGCACTATTTTTATGATTATAAAAAATTTAGTAAGTCGTTATGATAGAATATAAAAATATTTGCGAATAGTCTAATATTTTCATAAAAAATGTTGGTTGCAAAATGCAGTGAAAAATGCATAAATCATAAATTGCATTTTTCTCAAAAACGTTACACATAGGGAAAAAACTAAAAACAGTTCGAATCAGCACATACAAATTATGATATGAATAAAGACAGGGAGGAAGAAAAATTCTCATTTTGCCGAACAGTGTAATTAACACTGGCATTCTGCATTATTTGACATATCGCGTAAATAAGTAGGTGCCGCAAAAAAAAAACATTACTGAATTTGGTTTCTGGCAAATACTACAAAATTTTTAAATATTTGTGGAAAACACTTTAAATATTTGTGGGAAACATTTAAAAATTTGTGGGAAATATTTTTCATATTTGTAGGAAACACAAGATACATTTGTCGGAAACATTACCAATGTTTGTGGCAAACAATACAAACATTTTCAAATATTTGTGGAAAACACTTTTAATATTTGTGAGAAACATTTAAATATTTGTGAGAAACATTTATGTTTGGCATTACGATATCACAATTATATAACAGCGCTGCCTACTTTTAGCTCTCAGTAGCACTCACATTTATACTTTTCATATAGTCCAAAAGTTCTTTTTAGTGGAAGAATTTGTTTAAGTACCGCCAATTGAAATTTCCAATTCATCCGTAAAGTACTCAACTCAAAATAGGAACAATAGATGGAAATAAAATTTGTGTAATAAAATAAAAGTTTATAATTATATAATATAAATAAATAAAAAAAAAATTAATTTAAAAATAGGAAAAAAAACAAATTTTGTGTAGAGAAGATATTAGCACTAAATTTACTATTTTCCATTAAAATTAAATGTAAACATAAATATGTTTATAGGTAAATAATTTTTTTTTCACATTCAAACATATATATGTTTGCAATAACGCCGAAAATTATTCATTCTGAACATAAATATGTTTGAACTAAAACAAAAATATGTTTTGCTGTTATTATAATAATGCTTGGCAATGAAATAATACTTTTGTTTGCATGAAGCTTCAAAGATATATGTAATGCCTGCAAAAGTATGTTTGGGAGAGCCCTTTTTTTTGCAGCGTGTAGGTAACAGTACTGATCAATTGTGCTAAACACTTCGATTATATCCTACAAATGAGCATGCAATCACTTTTGTGTTTGTATTTTTACGAAAACGATATTATTGTTGCTATATGAAAAACCAAAATATATTTCATAGAACCATATTATGGTTACGAAAAATATTGCCGCGATCAAAATATGGTAAATAAATATAAAAATAAATTAATAATTTTCTTCAATAGATTTTCTATAATTAAATAATAGTTTTTCTGTAATATTTTCTTGACGTACAAGTTATCGTAGTCGCGAATCCTGGAATTTAATTCCCTTAAATATATATTGCCAAAATAACATGTATAGTTATTTTTTTGATACATGCCTAATTAAAATGAACTGGACTTGTATGTGTTCATTATCCAAAATAGATCCATTCATACAAAAAAATGAATTGGAAAAAAGTAGTATTTTTTATGTAGCTACCATAACTATAACATTAATTAAAATCATTGAAAGAGTGCATAAACTGAAATTATAATAAAAATGTCAGTGACCGTTCAGACTTAAAATGGGCCATATATTTGCATTATTGGTCTTACCTGACAGTATAAGTCTGTCTGAGATAATACTACCGTCACATACGTGTTCATACGATCTATATACATTATATTTCCAAATATTTACATGCCAGGGCACGGACCCCACAGATTGCAAATGATGCTGCGTCCATTTACTTTTGATTCTACAAAATTCGTTGTTTATGGGTGTTGTGCTTATCGGAATGCAAACTATCGGCTGACATTTTCGCATCCACTTCCAGCTACCAAATGAATTACATTGGGAACGTCTGCAAAAATGTCCGTTGGAAGGCATCCTATAACCGTTGCTACAAGATATGTGCACGCTAACATAGGGCCTTATTTTTTCTGTGCAGTCCTCGGTTTGATTAAGATATTTGCAGATAAAATTTGAGTTTGACCTTTTGAGACTATTTAACGAGCAATAAACCTCTTCTATAAATAACAATAACAAAAAATCCGTTATATAGTTTTGGAACTATTTATTCAATACTTACGATGGATAGGTTTCCTCCGTACACAGTCCAGTTGATTGCATTGATTAGACTTCCTCCACGTACCGTTTGCCTCGCAATGAAATTCTTTACAAAACTGTGCATTTGATGGTATAATATACCCACTGTCACAGGAAATGCGGGCTATGGTCTGAGGAATCAAGTAGTCGGTACATCGTTCCATTGTATTGTTATATACACACATTACTTTAGTCGTATTCCTAGTGAGCTCAGATAAAGCGCAAAATTTATCTGTTTTAATAATAAAGATAACGCAATTCAAGATATTTTGTTTTTGCTTGGCATGTTCACAGTTTATACACTTAGAATAATTAAAATACAAAATATTTAAAATTTAAATATTGAAAATACTGAAATTTAAATTTACGAACAGTATAAATTTCAAAAAATAGACAATTTTTTGTGTATTTAACTCAGCATTTGTGATTTTTACTTTGTTTCGATTTCATATTTGATTCGTATGTATTATAATTTGCACACACAGAACAAAAAATGCATACAATTCACGAAAAAGTTCGTGTATTTGGCCCACGAAAACATTCGTACATAGTACGAATAAACTTTCGTAAAGTTACGAACACCATTTGTGAAAATAATCTACAAAGTAATTCGTACATCTAATGAATATAATTCCGTACTGAAATAATGTAGTGAGACTATATGCAAAAACAGACATCATTTAAAGCATCTGATGTCCGCATTATGTTTCCCACATGATAGACTGCGTAATGCCTTAGTGTACTTTTGACTCGGCAAGTTAAAAAATATTTACTCTGAAAAAAGATACCATAAAACTAATAGTTTTTACTATAGAAATTAGTCAATAGGATCATCAATCAAATAACAATATGATGTTATTCAACTATGGTAATCCTGTTATTATTTTTATATTTTCGTACTTATAATTGAACGTTCAAATTACTTACCCACGCATTTTGGTGGATTGTATTGCCACGTAGACCCGATACATTTATTAAATTGAACTCCTTCCAGTGTTTTCGGCGACTGGCATTGATATGAAATGCTAACTGAGGACCACACCTTCTTTGAAGTTCTGATCAATTCATTATTAATTATTAAACCCTCAGTTGGGTAAAAAATACAGTAGTTTTGTTTATGTTTTTGGACTGTCAGTTCAGTTCTTATAGTGGATGTCGGAATAGATTTTCTTGAGGTGGGTTTGGGAGTGGTAGTTGTAGTAGATGTTGTGGTGGGTCTTGGAGTTGTAGTAGATGTTGTGGTGAGTCTATGAGTGATAGTTGTTGTAGATGTTGTGGTGGGTCTATGAGTTGTAGTTGTAGTAGATGTTGTGGTGGGTTTTGGAGTGGTAGTTGTAGTAGATGTTGTGGTGGGTCTTGGAGTTGTAGTTGTAGTAGATGTTGTGGTGGGTCTTGGAGTTGTAGTTGTAGTAGATGTTGTGGTGGGTTTTGGAGTGGTACTTGTAGTAGATGTTGTGGTGGGTTTTGGAGTTGTAGTTGTAGTAGATGTTGTGGTGGGTTTTGGAGTGGTAGTTGTAGTAGATGTTGTGGTGGGTTTTGGAGTTGTTGTAGATGTTGTGGTTGGTTTCAGAGTTGTTGTAGATGTTGTGGTTGGTTTCAGAAATGTTGTAGATGTTGTATAGTCACAAAATTTCTTATTCTCATCAGAGCCATCATGACAATCAACATGTCCATCGCAAAATTTTTCACTAGCGATACATGCACCGTATCCACACTGAAATGAATCGGTACAATTTGTGGCCGAGCAGAGGCCTAGTGTCTCATCTGAGCCATCTAAACAGTCGTATTTACCATCGCATCTGCGATCAATATCGATGCATTGAGATGATTTGCATTGCATGGAATTCTCTTTGCTGAAAAAGAGAGAAACATTTCAAAATTTAAACATTCCGCAATGCTTATATATTGATGAAGTTTAATTAAGGTATTAAAACCATAACCGAAACCGAAATATATTTAAGTTTTTTATGACAAATATTTAATAATTGAGCAACACTTAATTTTTACTCACGTGCAACTACCTCTGAGTTTTTTAAGTAATTTGGTTTTTTGCTCATCCGATGCACATAGAAACGGATTCTCATCAGACCCATCAGCACAATCGGGATATCCATTGCATGTGTATTTACCCGATATACATGCGCCATATGTACAGCGGAAACCGTAGTCGGGACAAAATGTTTTAATACAATTTGCGACTATTTCATCAGAATCATCAATGCAATGGGGCTCACCGTCGCACAGTTGTACGGAGGGAATACATTGCCCGTCGTCGCAGGTCCATTCATCCACATCAGAATTACAGTCGGCATGTGCTAAATAGTAATAGGTAGATTACATATAATTCTCGATATATTAAGTGATTGAATCCAACTGTCAACCGCTCATTCTTTATTAAGTTTATTTTTATTAGTTCCATCAAAGATTTTATTATTATGCCAGATGAACTGATAACATGCTTAACATATACATATTAAGCTCTATTTAGATATCATTTCATCATATTATCATCCCGGAACTTTTGAAATTGGAAAAAGAAATCCTGAATTAGTTCCAAATTTTTGAAATTTGTATTACAGATTACAAAAGAGGAATGTGTATACTAGAGATGGGCATGTGAGTGAGTTTTGACTCACGCTCACTCACACTCACGAAAGAATTTTTCTAATCACGCACAGTCACTCACGGCCTTTTTCTGCTCTACTCACACTCACTCACAATCACGTGAGTAAATTAAGATTCAATCACAATCGCGATACCTTCACAATACCTTTCAACTTTGTGCTATAGTAGTTGCACGAATACAAGTTTTGTGATTTTTGTGTGCTCGCACTAGCTACTCCTTTTTGTGTGCTCGCTTAGAAATCACAACATGTGCCCGCAGGAATGCAATTTTTGTGTGCTTGCACACTGCTCTCATATCACACTCATGCCGTGAGCCCGCACTAATGTTTTGTTTTGTGATATTTGTGTGCTCGCACACAGCTCTCACTACGCACTCATGTCGTGCGCTCGCACGTTGTGTGTTCATTTTGCTCGCATATAGCATGCACGACGAGTCGTGAGCACGCACGACATAATTTTTAGTGCGTCACACGTTTGTTATCTTATAAGATAATGTATGATGAAGTCGTTAGTTCGATTGGTTAGTGCGAGCGAAAAGTTTCTGGTACGTAAGTCTATCAATCACAACACATTTTTAAATATTTGTTTCACACTCACTTTCATTAATTGCTGTTGTTAATGTTGTTACTAGAAATGTTAAGAAAATATTGATTTTCCAAATGATTAGCATTTTGAAAGAAGTAATATAATAGCTTCTGACTCACTGAGCATCGATTAGCTTACTAATTTTTACTGAAAATATGAATTTAAAATATATTTTGAATATGCCTGGAGAACTGATAACCTTTTATACATATAACAATCTTTATTTTGATTCGGAACATTTTTGGAATTCCCGAATCTTATTCGTAGAAATAACCTATTGTTTATCTATAGAATGAGCTAAAAAAAAATCTATGTAGTGAAATTTTAATTAATTGCAGAGGCCTTAAGCAAAAAAGATTTAAAGTTAACAACAAAAATAAAATTAACTTTTGACTTTTTATTCTATGGAACAATTGTCAAAATTGTCGACCTTTATTTTGAAGATAACGTTTTATAAATTTTGCGTCATTTTATTAACATATATAACACACCCACAAAGAGCCAATCAGATAATCGATTTTACAATATTTGTCCGCCTGATATACCGATTTCCCGAACAAATGTAATTTTTTTTACAATTCTCCAGAACAAGAACGGTTGATGGTAGTTCCGAAATATTTTAGGAATCCCCAGTATCGTTTCGAAATCGTTGATCAATGCAAGAAGATGGAGAATTCATACGATATCGGACATTTTCTCGTTGCGATATCGAACGTCAAATTGGATCTACATGGTAGGTAGAAATCGATGCGTTCTGACGGAGTTTCCTCGGCACGAGATTTTTTTTGAAACCTGAACTATATCGAACTAAAAAATAGAAAAAAATACAAGATTGCTTCGAATAATATTGCGATTTCGATTCGATAAATATTTGAATATCGTATCTTGTCAAATAAATTGAATATACGACCAATTTAATTTTCCAACATTATTTACATAATTATGTTTCAAAACAAACATAACTTATTAATTTAATATTAATGCAATGATGCAAAAATAACTGTAAGGCCATCATTTAATCATATCGCATTTTTAAATATTTTTCTCACTCACTTTCCTTTAAATTCGTTAATATTACTACAAATTGAAATATAAATAAAATATTGATTTTCCTAAAAACTAACATTTTAGATGCAAGAATATAATAAATAACTACTGACTTTTCGACGCCGTTTAGCTAACTAATTTTATACAGAAGTCCAAATAATTGAGCCACCGCATGTTTGCTATAAAATAGCTTATCTTGCAAAAAATATAATAATAATTATGAAGAAAACAAATCTTATAATACACAGCAATGCAATTAATCTGCACTTAGAAAGAATGAGTCTGATACAAGTGATTGAAATTCAATCGGTGAAATTAATAATTGCAGAGACTAAAAATATAAATTAAATATAAACATTCAGTTTTCTTAGTGTACACTTGGAAATACTAAATTAATAATAATTTATTAACAAAAAAAAAGTAAGTAAAAGTGAAATTCAGAGAAGAAAAGTCCAGAACGATACAAAAAAAAACATCAACGGTTGAAAGATCGTAGCCTCATGTTCCTCTAAGCGAATGCATAAAATTAAATATTTTAAATCGAATGTAAAAGTATTAAATAATAGCGAAAAAAACTCGTATGAGATGAAGTATTTTTAATCTTAAAATATCTCGGGGTATACTTTATAGGGTATACTTTATAGCGGTCCTTTACATTATAGGGACGATGGAATAACAAACAAAAAATCGCCACATCCCCTTCAAGGGTCAGATAGTTCCGAACATCGAAAAAAGTTTTTGACGCTCGGGCCCGTAGAACTGACCAAAAATCGAAAACCGACCGAGGTCACAACTAGTTTTTGGATTATATAAAAGTGGGCGGGGAAAAAAGAAAAAAGTGTTATGTCATGTCTTGTGTAAAGTAATACTGAAAATTACAAAAATATAAAAGGTGATCTCAAGGTCACGTGGAACCCCCTATAAATCATATACCAGTTTTTTTCAAACATAATTTCCCGGAATATGGGAGTGGTACAATTAAATTTGAAAAAAAAACTTAAACTCCCTTTCACACACGCAAGCAAGGCCACGAATATGATTTTGACCCGAAATTTCCGGAACACTAGGGTAAAAAACGAAGCCTACATTTTTATTTTTAAGACGGGTTCTTGATTTTTGTGATGTGACCTTTGGCCACCTTTTATATTTTTGTAATTTTCAGTGTTACTTTATGTCCCGCCCACTTTGATACAATGCAAGAACTAGTTGTGACCTCGTTCGGTTTTCGATTTTTGGTCGGCAAACATTTTTTTCGATTTTCGGAACTCTCCCCCTAAAAGGAAGGGCGTGGCAATTGATTTTTAAATATTTCGAGTGGCCCTTTATAGTAAACTTCAGCCAAATAACTTTGTTAAAAAATCTAATTAAAATAATATGAGAATATGATCATACACCAAAAAAAAAAATTCTTCAATATGATGAATTTATTCATAAAAATTATGAATTTTTTCACCAACTACCAGATTCATCAAATTGATACCACCGTTCATTAAATGACATATTAATGAATGCATTCATTATATATATGAACAAAATATTCAATACAATGAATTTGAATTGTCATATTGATGAATTTGTTCATAATATATTTTCAAAAAAAAAAATTGTTATAAAATAATTCGAAAAAAAAGTGTTGTAAAAAGTTTATTTAAAAAATAACCGTAAAAAAAATTATCCGAAAAAAAAATTGTCAAAAAAAAAACCATTTTTTTCAAAAATATATTTTTATATAATTTTTTATTAATAAAAAGTTGTAATTATAATAAATATATTATAAAACATTTTACTAATTTATGCATGTCGAGCAAGCATTATATAAGAAATAACACACAAGAAGTACTTCACGCTGCAAAAAAAGGGCTCTCCCAAACATAATTTTGCAGGCATTAACATGTATGTTTGGAATTTTATGTAAACATAATATATAATTGACTGACAAATCATTTGTAAACAGGGTTGTATTGAGACTTGAACAGTGTTGTAATGAGCACTAACTTACATTATAATATCCCGGAAACATTTTAATGTTGCCCCTTAAAATGGTGTGTGTTCTAATGGAAACATAATAATTACTACATTCAAACAAAATAAATATTTGAACCGAAACATAAAAATGTTAAAATTAAAACATGATTTTGAAAGACCTGAATTTAAATATGTTTTCAGTGAAACATATCAGTTGTTTCAGTACAAAAAATAGTATGTTTGCATAGAAACATATTTAAATATTTTTGGAAAAAAATCCTGTAAATAAAATAAAAATAAAATGTTGTTTTTTTATTAATTTTTATTAAAAATCATTATATATAAATCTTCATATACAAATTTTTAATTGCATACATAAATAATTGAATGAAAACTGCAAGTACAAGTGTTACAGTTGATCTCAGTACAGCACATAGCGTAGGCAAGAAATTCACGGAGGCTTTTGTAAAAAAACATGCCAAATTCTGTTTAAAAATCGAAACACAGATTTTTATTTGTGGTTTTTTCACTTTAGTTTCAGAAATGTTATACTGCACTATATTATACTCTGTTACTATTTGTACTTTTTGTAACACAATTTACATATATATATATATATATATATATATATATATATATATATATATATATATATATATATATATATATATTAAATTTACAAATAACAAAATTATTACCGACGCGAACATGTTTTCTCAACGAACAACAAAAGACACGTACCCAGAAAATGCCGATCAACGAGTGTTAACTTTATATACAAGAATTCATTTTTTGTTTGTTTTCAAACATAAGTATGTTTAAAATGACCATATACATACTTCAAACGACGACAAAAGAGACGTAGGTAGATAATTCTGCTGAACGAGTGCCAACTTCGTATCCATGAAGAATGTTACAAGAATACATTTATTTAAATCCAATTTTTTGTTTTGTTTTTAAAGACCAATATGTTCAAAAGATGGCGTAGATAGAAAATGCTGCACAACGTTGCCAACTTCGTTAGTCGTTAAATTATCGTATTAAGACGAGCGTTGCGAACATACGTTGTATTTAGATTTGATTAGTATTTTCTGTGTTTCGAAACATAGTTTTAACCAAGTAAATTGCCAAGAAATAGTTTATTCAAATGCAATTAAAATTTTATGTTGGTATTGTAACATATTTATGGTAAATTTGACAGATTCTGCTGGACAATATAATTATGTTTACACGTGAACAAAAATAAATTCAATTTCGATTATAATTAAATTACACTTCATTCCGAATACATGTATGGTAATTTCGTATTACTTTTTAATTACATTCAAACATATTCAAACAAATCTTTTCTAACCGTGTACCGACTTTTCGACGCCGCTAAGCTAACCAATATTTTACGGAAGACATAATAGTTGAGTAAGCGCATGTTTGCTATAAAATAGCTTACCTTGCTATTCTTCGTTATATTAGCAATTCTGTTCGCTAATATGAATATTTGTACGTCAATGCAACAATTTATTTAGTCGGCGCATGTTTAGCAAATATAATTGCTGAAACTGCGCCGAATAATTAATTTTCTGCATTGACGTACAAATATTTATATTAGCAAACGGAATTGCTGATTTAACGAATAACGAATAAACCAAACACCCTGTATATAATATGCAAACATATAATCAGCGGTAAGACAGGACTTGCACCGAAATGTTAAAGTAATTTCTTGATAACTAATATAATTGTGAAAAAATATTAGAATATGATCTTAAATGTAAAGTTAATTGTCCGTCTTTCGACTGTTCTAAAAACCTCACGTCTAAGGGGCACTGAGCCGATTTGACTGACATTTTGAATTAGGATTATATGAAGTTCGGTGGTTAATTTCAGATTGCCGTGCACAGAAAAATAATCAGCGTAAATATAGCAACCGATATTAATTACATGTATTAATCACCAAGAGAAATGATATTAACCACCGCAAATATAATTGCTGAAACTGCACAGAGTAAATAATTTGTTGTAAATATGCATATGCATATTAGCAAATATAATTGCTGATTTAACGACGAATAGCAAATGTTTTCATTAAATTGCTGAATTTCATTGCTGGACTTATTAATGTATGCAATTAAAAAAAATATTTTTTCCAAAATTTTATTTGTAGAAAAAAATTTTTTTTCCAAATTTTATTTCGTCGAAAAATATTTTTCTTTGAAATGTTTTTATCGAAAAAAATGTTTTATTCGAAAATTTTTTTTTTTTTAATTTTTTTTTATTATTTTTAAAATAAAATTTTTACAACAACACTTTTGTTTCGAATTATTTTCTAAATAAAAAATATTTTTTTTGAAAAATTTGTAAAAAATATTATATTCATAAATATTATGAACAATTTCATCAATATCACGATTCAAATTCATTGTATTGAATATTTTGATCTACGAAAAATTTCATATATATAATGAATGTATTCATCAATATATCATTTAATGAACGGTGGTATCAATATGATGAATCTGGTAGTTGGTGAAAAAATTCATTATATTTATGAATAAATTCATCATATTGATGAATTTTTTTTCTGTATTGTGCATATATGTTTTATGTAGTTGTTCATTAATATAATGAAGCGTAGTATTCGCATACACTTCATCAAATTGAAAAAAACTTGTTCAGTCATTCATCAAATTGATAATGAATTCATAATGTTGATATTTTGTAGTAATCTATAATATGATCAATACAATGAATCATGGTTTGAAGAACAATACTCATTAATATGAAAAAGATTTTTGTTGGTCTGTGTATGCTTAGCATTAAACTTAGTTTAAACTGCAAACTTCTTGGTATTTTTGTTACCACAACTTCATATAGTTGGTCCACTGCATCGAATTAATTTGCTTCTTTAGTTTCTACCTGTTGCTGTATTTCTTATCTCAATAGAGTTGTATTTGTAATTATCGACTTGGCACAACTACAAAATGCAAATAAAGTTTTAATTTTAATATTTGCCATTTCGCAAGTATGTCCTTTTAACCCCTGTGATCAGCGGTTAATTACAGTTATTTTTCGACGTGGACAAAAAAGTTTAAAATCCGACAACGACGTTGATTTTACACAATGTGCAACAGCAGCAACAATACCAGCAGCAGCAACAGCAGTAAGAGTAACAGCAACAAATTACAAATTAATTTAGCAAACGTGCAGCAGACAAGCGTCTGTCTCCAAAAAGACCAACGACAACAACACAAAAAACAACAACAACAACAGTATAGTAGAAGCAACAAAAAGCAAACAATATCGCGTTGCTAAAGTCAACAACAAATTACAATAGATAATGGATTGTAAAACCCCAAAAAGAATTCTCAGCATGTGAACGAAATGAAGTTGGCTGCGTTCAGGAGGCATCTTTTGGCCGATGCGGTGCCGCTGTTGTTTTTGCCGTTGTCGTTGAGATATGGCAACGCCGCGTCACCTTCGTCAACAATCAAATATATGCAAATTTCACGCGAATCCGTCTTTGCTGCTGCTGTGCCATAACCCAATAATTATCGCCCCCCCGAATACAAAGCGGTCGCAGCAACAATTGCTGCTGGTTCTTCTGCTTCTGTAGGTGTAAAAATTACGGGATTAAATTGTTTTTCAATTTGTGCCAGAGCCCTGCTTAGGATTACAACATAGTCAAATAATTATCAGTTACGTGGGCTTCCTTCTGTTTATCATTTCATGTAAAGGTGATAATTTGATGGACAGAAATGGGTTAAATATCGGTTGTATGTTGCCGTTGAATTGCGACAGTAGATGGGAAAACATTTTAAAACAGTTGAATTGACCGACAGTGAATCGGTGTAGTTGCGATGAACAATGTACATAAAAATTATGAAATTTTCCTTTGAGCTTCACGAGCAAACATCAATTAACCATCTTACAAATGTATATCAGAAGAGATCAATGGAAATTAAGAAATTCCATTTGATATTTAAAACATATCAATTTTAATTCAGCAATTCCAGTTGAAATTCGGCCGATAAGATAGTCACAGCCTTGAATGGGTCGTGGCACCTCTAATATAACTAAAACATTAAAAATGCTATATCTCCTTATAAAAATTAAAACAAAGGTTCATATTCAAAACTCCAACCATCACGTAAAACGTAGGCGCGATAGTCCTAGTTCTGGATCTTTTATATAAAACCAACCGGCAACTTTTTCATGGCGTTGTCGTAAGAAGGGAAGGGGTGAATTAACAACTCATGCAGACCTTTAGATATATCACTGAACTGGTCTTCAACTTTAAGATGGCGTTGTTCTAGGGAGAAGTCAATTAACACCTACTGCAGACCTTTTGACCTATCACAGGATTGGTCTTCAAAATCGTGTTCTGTAACCTTTAGACCTATCACGAAACTAGTCCCCAGAATTCTGTTCTGTAACGATATAAATGGTACATTAAAAAAAATATATATTTTTTTGTTTATTTTTTATTATTACTCTTTTATATATTTCAAATTTTAGTTATTTTACTTTAAATTTTCACATTATATTTTATTTTACCTCCTCCTTCATGCATTCACATTTCACAAATGATTTCACCCTAGCATGCGTACATTATAATTTCTCGAAAATATACTGTATTTAAATCAATACTGTATCGAAAAAAAGTCTACGAATTATAGACGCATTAGTTGCAGCGTGCAAAAAGGTCTCTTGACTAAGGCGCCACCTAATGCCTTTTCGCTTCACTAGCGACATGTTTAGCATGGACACGATCCGTCTTCTCATACAGACCTTTAGACCTATCACAGAACTGGTCTTCATTATCCTGTGCTTTATTGATACCGGTGATAGTTTTAGAGCAATTGACGCCTTCTTGCCGCAGGGTTTAGACGTTGGTTGGTCTTCAATTGGTAAATTTGATTCAGTTTAAAATTCTTCAATTGAAAACCAGTTCAGTAATAGGTCTGAAGGTCTCATGAGGTGTTAATTCACACCTTCCTGTCTCAACGCCATTTAAAAGTTGCCGGTTGGTTTTATATAAAAGGGACAGAACTACCGATTTGCAATATTTTCCTGTAGGGGAGGAACCAGTCACGTACCTAGTCTACGACCAGTTCGTTTTCAAGTAGGGAAGGATCAGATTATAAATTGTAATCGTCACGTAGAATGTGAGTGGGATTGGAAAAGGTGCGAGGCACTACGTTCAATGTTGGTGGGAAGAACTGACAATGTAGGCTTGCACTATAAAGGGAAAAAATTGGTGTGAAAATATCCACATTTTAAAAACGATATAGTTTTGCATTTAGAAAAACTTAGCGCGGGCGAAATTGTGCACGGGTCCAGCTAGTGTTTTATATACGTCATATTTAGATAATACTAAATAATGCTTTTTAAAATTAATCTTCATTTATATGTTTTATATTAAGTATACAAGTATATAAAAAAAAACGATAACAAGTTTGATTTTAGTGTTCATTTACTTTCCAGTTTCGTACTCCTAGTAATGTAGCTTTGTTTTTCTAATAAAAAAAGAAATTATAAAATATACTAAGGGCTCAGAACTTCAAAGAGTTAAACCCATTTTTTTCCAAAAGAAGTTTAATATGTTGTAGGTATCTTGATAATGTCTTCTATCTATTGAAAAAATCTGTAAATGCAAATGTTATTGGTAAAATGCTTTTATGGTATATGTTGAACATTTCCAACGTTCGAATGTGAATATGAAGACGTTAAATATGGTGAACGATTAGTAGAATAGTACACCTAATTGTCCCGGTCTTTTCATAGACATTTCTTTCATTTAAGTCAATGTACGTTATCTATAAACTAATGTTCTATATGAACAAAACGTTTTTATAAAATAAATATAATTTTAATAAAATGATTAAATCAGATTTTAATACTACTTTTCTATAGTTGTCCTAAATGTCTTTTAAATAAAATTAATTGTTATACTGGTTCCACGCTTAATTAATCTTCTGTTTTTATACTAATTCTTGTTTTTTTTTTTGTTAATTCTAAATCTCAACACTTAGAATTAATGGTGTTTCCAAAGTCAATCTAAAACTAAAAAAAAAAAAATCTTCATGAGAACCAAACCAACTCTGTACAAATATTTGCACAATTAACAAAGTAACAAATAAATACTATGGTATAAAACATACAAAATAACAGTACAGACTCAATGGTATTTTGCCATATTTTTTATGTTTGCCTTAAAAAAATTTATTAGATAAATTGATAAAAATGTATTGTCTGACTCTAAAACAAGTAAAATAGAGGAAGATGAATCTAATAGTTTGGTTTGTTTTCTCATTTTTGTTCGTTTTCAATTTTATCCAAAGCTAACAATAAAATGTTCGTGCGAATGACAAATGCGATCTGCGGTTATCGAGATATTTTTATTTGTGATATTGTGCGCAGTTATTTAATATTTATTGTCTTTGACCAAACATTTGAACCTATCGCACCCAGCAGGAAGTTGTCATCGCGCCAACGTTATACGATATCGGTGGCAACGAAAGGCGTTAACGTAGCCACGAAATCAAAAATATAAGGATCATTTACAATAATAGCTGATTATGAAAGTATTTTTAAATTCTACGAATTTGCTTTTATATAAAGGTTTTTTTTAACAGGGATTGAAAGCATAAAAAACATTGTTTTAAAACCATTTAATTTTTAAATCTGAAATAAACCGATACGCAAAACAATATAAAATTACAACGGAGATCATTTCGAACTGTTATACCAACACTACTTCCATATCAAATTCAAAGGCGTACACAGAAAAAAATCCTCTTTAAAGTTGCCACAACCTCATGCTGGCTAACTTGGAGGTTGCCACAACGTCATGCTCACAGAATAGGTGATTGCCACAACCGAATTTTGAGGTTGTACAAATATGTTATCAGTTTTACCGCAACCGATTAATTCGGTCGGGTAATTCTGTTAGTTGCCGCAACAAATCTAAAACAAAAACGAGCAGAAATCTAAAATCAAAAATGTTGAAACGAAATTTATACAATTTGATTGATGGAACTACCATATTTGTTTGGCACTTGACATATTACACCATCCGACAGTATTTTGCACACATGAAAAAACGACTCAGTTGTTTTAGATCAATTCGTTAACGGTTTTTATTTGCATATGAAATGCAAAAGCATAACTAATAATAATAATAATAGTTTGGCGCTACAGTCCTGTATAGAACTTCGGCCGAGCTCTCTCACCATTTTGAGCTGTGCGTGTTATATTTGGACTCATAGTGGTGGGACCTACAGTTTATTGCCGAATCCGAACGGCGGATGAGAGCTTTTTCATAGGCAATGGTTTTACTCTCGTAGGTTTGCCATTTACTGACGAGAGGTAGCGCGGTATAGAAAAATGTTTCTATGAAAAGATGTTGTTAGCCCCAGTCCAGGCTTGAACCGGGGACCTTTCGGCTCGCAGTCCAACGCACTAACCACTGAGCTACCGCGGCTACGAATTAATGGCATAACTAGCGACTTTAAAATTTAAATAAAATCCGTTAACTAATCTATACCGGACAACCATTTTATAGTCATACTCAGTGATGTCTGGGCAATGTAGTACATCCAACATTTTTCAAATGCTTGACCAAAAATGTGCAAATTTTTATAATATGAAAATATGATATGCATATTATTTGCATATTAAATGCAAATAAACCCCTTTAACGAATTGATACAGAAAAACAAATTGATCCAGAAAAATACGTATATTTTATTTATAGCGTAATTTAAGAATAAAATAGAAAGTTGCATTTTGTCGTACGGTGTTATCATCTATATACACCTAAATTGAGTATAGCTAATACTTCTACAATTCTATTAATATTTGTTATAACAACCGACTTACCAGTTGAGAGAATCGAATGCAATGAATTGGTTGGTGCATCATTTCTATTCTTTGTTTAGAAATTAGTGTTTTATGAGATACATATTAGACATCTGCACAAATGCATTTAAACCCCACTTTAAGACATTCATTTTGTTTTCATTCATTTACTGTCGCCGACACTATGCTTGAAATCAAATGTGTGTTACTCACAACAGCAAAAGACCAAGTACTGTCAAAACAAAACACAAACAAAACGTAGCTGTAGTGAAGAGGTCTATAGTGGTATCGTCACTATCATGACAAAGGGGCGAATGTGTACTTTTTGGCAATTGCGTTTTTTTTTTGCATTTTTGAATGTAGTTTTGCCAAAATCCCACAAAAGACAAAACCAAAAGGGCGAATTTGAAAAATTGAAAATCTTGTCATACCAAAAGGGCGAATCTTTTCGTTTTTTTCCATAACTTTTTATTGGTACATGATAAAGTAGTGGTGTGGTTTTGTTGGATATTTGTAGCCACAAAAGACAAAAACAAAAGAGTGAATTTGAAAAATTGAAAATCTGGTCATACCAAAAGGGCGAATCTTTTCGTTTTTTTTTCAGAACTTGTTATTGGTCCCAGATAAAGTAATGGTTTAAAGGTATAAATTGGTTGTTTTCGAAGCACCTATCGATTGGCATCATATATTTTGATAATTTGTTAACTGAAAAAATCTTTTTGAGCAAATTATTTTTAAATTATGATGCCAATCTATAGGTACTTTAAAAGCAAACAATTAATGCTTTCACAATACTATTTTATCTTGGACCCATGAAAAGTTATGGTAAAAAATTCAAAAATATTTGGGTTTTGGTCAGGATATAGCCACACAAAATACAAATTCATAATTCATTTAGTTGTCCAAATCAAAAGATATTCTATATACCTTATGGTAATTGACGAATAAACCAAAATAACAAAAAAAAAATTGAAAAATAATAATTCTTACTAATTTTTAAAGCAATTTAAACTTTATTTTTTGATTTTGCGACATTTTTATAAATGCCATTTTCCCTTTTGGCATGTCAGAGACGATATGTAATACAAATTCAAATACTGAAATGAACTGAATGACACCGAGCACTTAGTGCATTTTTTTATCATTCTTACAATATCGCGGAGACCTTCGATGTTCCCAAGTTTACTCAAACTAAGCTCGATAAAAAAAGCGATCAAGTTTATCGCGAGCTGAAAAACACATAGATGTTTGGAGTCTACTAAAGCAATGTTAATTTATATATGATAATTTTACTATTGAGAAGATATCACATTGAATTTAGATTAACGAACGTTAAAATCGGTGCATTGATGTTTGTTTTATATTTTTATTTATATTCAATTTACTTTAGTCCATAATATTATTAAAAATATCATTTAAATTAAATGTAAAACAGTATAAAACAGAAAAATATTAGCAATTACAAATTGGTTTTAATTTAATAGTCTCTAAAAATGTATTTTTTTATAAGGATAACACTTTGTTCACTAATTTACTAATAAACTATTGACAAATTGCAATTATATGTTATGGCAAAGTATTGCCTTATATTCTCAACGCCTATTATAGCACTTAATCGGAATCTGTAGAATACTTAATGTGGAGACTGGCATCCAAACAAGTTAATTGCTATCATTTCGAGTCTTTTGCTTTTGCCGCTGTTTCTGCGATATTTTGGCGCTATTCGTGGGAAAACCATTAAAAGTAGTTGCAGCAACCATTAAACGGCAATCAATATCACAACGACAGCAATCAACAACACCTACAATAATAATACTTAATCGATTGAATTGACAATTTTGTCAAGACAAAAATATAAACAACAATAAAAAAACATAGGTACTACAAATTAACAATAAACTACATAATTATGTAATAGTTCGTTTCTTCATGATTTAATTGCTGATCTTCAAATGAGCAAAAAAATAAATAAATTGAATGCAAGAAGCAACGCCTCCGGCAGCTCAACCAGATACTGCAAATATAAATTCCAAGTTTTTCTATTTTTGTTGTCGTCGCCGTGGGTATTCTTCAAAATTTATGTCACACCTTTCAAGCTCTGATCAGTAATGAGCGAGCGAGCGTGCAATTGAGGGCGGCTTTTGTGTCAACGCTTGATTGTGTTTTCCAATTATATAAGTTCATTATATAGTTAAATTTTTGTAACAGTGACTTATGATAACCAAAACAAACAATGTATTTATTTTTATTGCAATAATTTTAATCGAGAGTGTGGAAAGTGCATTTTACCCAGAGATCGGAAATGCCCGTGTGCGTGCGCCCGCACATGCCCCTTTCTTCATACACTGACGAGCAAATTTGTTTTACGCAGACACTGCACTCGGGCATCACATTTTTTTTACAACACATCCCGTCGCAACGAGTGATGCTTTGCATTATTCTCGGTACCTGCCCTCGTGCGTGCTACGAAACTAAAAACTGCAGCCCGCGCAGACGTGGAATGAGAAAATAGAGAAGCATATCGCGCAAGTGCTATGGTATTTATTTCGCGGGGCAACTCCGTGCAACAGCGAAAACAGACTGCCCCTGGCAGCACGCGCATTTTTCACAGCCAATAAATTTTATTGGCACTGTTTTACTAGACTGCGCAATGTTTTAATAATTTTTATATAAAACTATTGATAATACAGACAAGTTTGGCAATACTCAAATACACTTTTATCGCAGTTTTATTTTGGTTTATAAAAATTGTATCTTTTAATTGTTCGCTGAACAGAAAAATAAATTTAACATGAAATCTTAATCAACATTTTTATTCAAACACAAAAATTATTATGTGCAAAAATCTATTTTAATAAAAAAGCTACATGATATGCTTCGAAAAATAATGTATATCCAAATTTGTAAAAATGTACACTTAGTTTAAACTTGCACTGAAAAACTTGTACTAAATTATACAATTTTTATAAACCAAATTAAAACTTCGATTAAAAGTGTATTTGAGTATTGCCAAACTTTTCTGTATTAACGATAGTTTTATTTAAAAATTATTAAAACATTGCGCAGTATATTATAACAGTGCCGTACTCATGCGCCACATAAGAATGTCATACAAGAAAAAATTAACTGGCTGTGAAAAACTGCCCCGCGTGCTGCCCGGGGCAGTCGGTTTTCGCTGTTGCACGGAGTTGCCCCGCGAAATAAATACCATAGCACTTGCGCGATATGTTTCTGTATTTTCTCATTCCACGTCTGCGCGGGCTGCAGTTTTTAGTTTCGTAGCCCGCACGAGGGCAGGTACCGAGAATAGTGCAAAGCATCATTCGTTGCGACGGGATGTGTTGTAAAAAAAATGTGGTGCCCGAGTGCAGAGTATGCGTAAACAAATTTGCTTCTCATTTACTTAAGGGAACATGGATTATGCCCCTAAGGGAACATGGATTATGCCCCTCTGCATGTACCTTCGGACCACCATGATCCCACACCCAGAAAAAAATACTATATAAATAATAGTTTTTTACTATTAAAAATATTCAATAGGATAAATTATTATTTTAATCGGAAAATACCATTAAATACTAGAAAATACCATGACATTGCCATTGAGTTTATATGAACATTTTTATTTTTTGTATACTATTAAATCAATAATTGTCCTATTGACCAATTTTAATGGGATTTGAGGGAATTTTTTTCTGGGTGCACAATATAGGGTATTGCAAGGAATCAACCCACTATGCAGAACTATAATTTATGTATTTAACCCCTGCAAACCCAATATATATTTTTTATTTTATTGGCGTGGCCCTATATCTTTTGTACATATATTCAAACCTCGGGCTTCACAAGCCCAATAAAATATTTGTCCAAAAATTTTGTATAATTCTTCCATACATATTCATTACGATATCATTACTAGGTGGAGAAATGACACATATTGTAGATCAACATGGTCGTTAAATATCCGTCGGAGTTTTCTCAATACGAGAATTTTAAAATCTGAACGATATAGGGGGCATTTCACACCAAAGCGACCAGCGGTTGGAACTCATCAACTTCGATTTCAATGAAATTTGCACAACTGATAAAGGTTATCAAGATATGCATTGATCAATTTTTTATTTTTTCGCCCACTACTTTCAGACATACAGTGGTTCAAATTTACAAAAAATGGGCCAAAAATAACTCTTATATGATTGTTAATATTTCAATATCTCTTAAAGTAGAAATACTAGAAACTCCGTTGATAGCTCGTTTTAAAGCTAATATAACAAGCTTTTATACCAATTAAGTTGTAACTTCTAAACTTGAACATGTGACCCGTGGTAATTATCCATCTACTTGAAATGGATGTCCTTGAAAAGGTCCCTTTTTAAAATTCTGAAAAAAATCACATATTTTTGTTGATTTAATATAAATGTTCATGCCAAATTTCAAGATGGTATTTTGATGGCATCATATTTTAAAAATGTATTTTCTCAATTTTTACATAGTTTTTGTATTCAAAATATTTTTTTTTTTCAAAAGTAAAATTTGCAATAATTTGTCAATGATTTTGTAACTCTTATTTCGAAAATGGCGTCAGTTTCATCAAATTGTCTCTAGTTATTGAGATATATACCACTTTTCGAAAATCGTAAAAAGTATATGCCAAAATCAATATCTCAAAAACTAGATTGAATATGATAAAACTGCCTTCATTTTAGAAATCAGAGTTACATATATATTCAGGAATTATTACAACTTTTACCGTAGAAATCCATTTTTTTTTTCTATACAAAAAATAAAAAAAAAATTTGAAAATTATTTTTTAAAATATGATGCCATTAAAATACCAACTTGAAATTTTGCATGAACATTTATAATAAAATGACAAAAACTTAGGATTTTTTTCAGAATTTTAAAAAGGGTCCTTTTTAAGGGCATCAATTTTGAAGTGCAAGGATAATGACCACGGACCACATATTCACGTTTAGAATTTTTCTGAAAGCCTGTTTTATTAGCTTTAAAACGAGCCATCTGTGGAGTTTCTAGCATTTCTAGTTTAAGAGATATTTAAATAGGAACAACCATACAAAAGTGATTTTTGACCCATTTTTTGTAACTTTGAGCCACTATATCTCTGGAAGTAGTGGGCGAAAAAAATACATATCTGGATAATATAATAATAATTTGGCGCTACAGTTCTGTAAAGAACTTCGGCCGAGCTTCTCACCATTTTGAGCTGTGCGTGTTATATTTGAACTCAAAGTAGAGGGGCCTACAGTTTATTGCCGAATCCGAACGACGGGTGAGAGCTTTTCATAGGCAAAGTATTACTCTCGTAGGTTTGCCGTTTACTGCCGAGAGGTAGCGCGGTATAGAAAAATGTTTCTATGAAAAGATGTTGTTAGCCCCAGTCCAGGCTTGAACTGGGGACCTTTCGGCTCCCCTTTGATAAAACAATGAAATCGAACTTTCAAAGTTATTCGAGAAGGCTTCCAGACATTGATGGTTTCCGAGACATGGCAAATTGGGTAAATTATGGAATATTTGATATACCGAATATATGAAATTGTAATTCTGTATTCATAAAATATTCAAAAATGCATAATCGAACTCAATTAAATTACCTACTTCAGTACACAAATTAAAATTAATTCGTTACTCAAAACTTATTTGTTTTTTTATTATTTATATTATTTTCGATTAAATTTTGGAAAGTTAGTAACAATTGTCATTTCGATTGTCGAATTTTAATTTTAATACGAATTCGATTGATTGTTGGAACACTCCGAATTCTTCTTAATCGTATTTGTTCTATTATTTTGGTATTAGAAACCACATTTAAAATTTGAAATGTCCTACAATTCAGTACAAACTAGAGATGGAGCGCATGCCGGTTTTTGATAGCACGGACACGCACGAGCCCGTTGACTAAATTTAAAGGCACGCACGAGAATCACGATCAAATACGGGATATAGAAAGACACGAAGATGCATGAAAAACACGGAAAAAGCACGGAATCACATGAAAAACTAGGCAAAACGCATAAATTAATATTATAAACATGGACTAAAACCCTAAAGAATATCGGTTCCGATTCTGGTTCCAAGATTTTTAAAATAGCGGTTCCGATTCCGTTTTCAACCAAAAAAATTACGGACGGTTCCGATTCCGTTCCAAAATTCGAAACGGTTCCGGTTACAATTCCGGTTCTTTGCGGTCACAGAGCGGAAATAAAACCTTCGGAATGTCGGTACCGGTTCACGTTCCAAGATTTAAATCATAGCAGTTCCAGTTCAAACCAAAACAATATTATATCCACGCAGAAAAAAAATTTGTTTGCAGCCAACATAATATATTTGCAATCGTTAATTTGATGTCATTGACTGGTTTTTACTTTTAATTCTAAATTGTTTAAATTATTTTGGTATTCATTTCCAGACTTATGGTTATAATATATTATTAATTTATTTATTTTAAAATCCTGGAAATTCATGTATGTAACGTATAAAATAATATGTTTGCTGCAAAACAAAATGTTTCCCTGTGTATGGCTTCCGACTCCACACATTTTTTTAAATCAGTTCCTGTACCGGTTCTTTCGGGCCTTTATTAAAAATAATTCATAAATTAACTTTGCTACTGTTTTATTCTCTGAATCGGAACCTATCGGGGACCACAAAGAACCGGAATCGGTACTGTTATTAAAAAAATGTGTAGAACCATTAAAGATATTCCAAAGTGTGTTTGTCCCTGGTTAAAATAGCACGAATTTTTTATTTTCTGATGCTACAAGAAATGGTATTTTTTTAAATTGCAGTAGAAACTAAATTTTTTCTTTAATAGGGCTTTTAATGACCTGATCATGTTGATCCTTTAACTTTTCAGGATATAGCAAGTAAAATATCCTGATTACCGCACTAGAACAAAGTGAGAAAAAAACATACTTCAAAATGAACAACAAATGTTGAATAAAATAATAAATTAATTAAATATAAAAATAATAAAAACTTGTGTTTTTTTTTGAAGCTTCATAATTTTGTTAAATTTTCGAATTTCGAAAAAAAAAACAATATATATTTTTATTATAGTCGTTGTAGAACGAAAAGCCACCAAATACATTTTCAAAATGCCAAATATTCAGTTACAAAAATCGTTATATATCTGTCCATTTTTAATCGATGATCTCAATTTTTTTACCACATGAAAAGAAAATGTAAATGTATCAAATGATATTTCAACTTTAAAATTGCATCAATTACTTTTTATAATATTAATCAACAAACTCGATATTTAAGTTTTTCATAAAAATGAATTTGGTGACTTTTCGTTGTACAACGACGTTATATTCAAATGCTAAATTTCACTAAAATCGAAGATAAAATGTAAAACCTGGTCGATTTGATGTGGATTTACCCATACATTTTTGTTTTTATTAAGAAATCAATATTACTCACTTTACGATTACAGTTAAATTTAACTATTACTATTTTTTAAATAATTAATATCAATGTTATTTTAATTATGCCAGTATTTCAACATTTGTTTTGAAAAACTAAATTAACAAAAATGTTATTTTACTCTTCACTGAGTTGCTTGTTCTCGCGACTCAAGTCAAACTCTTTCTTGAAGCGCTGTTAAGCCACTGTTAAGACACTATTACTCTCTCTATCATCATCATCATCATCATTATCTGCATAGCCGTTTGGACGCAATTTAACAGCTATATCTTTAGAGCGCGCAGTTTTGAATTTGCAAATTTCTTTGCAGATGTTTTGGCTTTGTTTTTGGTTTTACATTTGGTTTTTAAACAATTTGAATTTTGTTTTAACTGCGCCGACGCCGCCGCCGCTGTTGTTGCCGGTAACATCTTTGGAAGCGTCGCTCAAATACGAACGGAGGACGCGCACGAATCATTCGTAGACTGCGCGAACGTTAGATGTGACTCTGTTGTGTTGTTGTAGTTATTGTCATTGTTGTAAACTTAGTTGTTGTTGTTTTCATTATTGTTGTTGATTTGTGTTGTATTTTATTTTTTTGTAGTGTTGTTGTTGATGATGATGATGCTGCTGATGCTGTTGCTGCTCGGAAACCAAGTACTAAAGTTGGTCTGTCTGTTTGGCCAACGAAACATTCAAATCGTGGTAACGATCGCGTGAAGACGCTTCTCCGCAACTCTGCTGCTCAGTCTAAAATTATTATTTTTTTTTGTTTTTGTTTTAAGCAATTTTTTTGTTGCTGTCGTTAAAAAAAAACACTTTAATAACTAAAACAAGGTGCATAAATCGAACTGCAACTTTGAAAAGTGACAAAAGTTTTGAAAAATGTAAGAAATTTGAAAATGTTATTAATATGGAAAAAAGTGTTGTGATAAGTGAAAATATATAAAATGGAAATATAAAAATAAAAACGAAACAATAATTTTTAATAAAAAAAATATATATAAAAAAAAATAGTAATTTTAGGACTCAATAATAAACAATATAACCCACAAATTTACTTAAAATATTGTTTTAGAATATTGACAATTTTCAAATTAAAGTTATAAAAAATAAAACTAAAATTAAAAATTATATAAAATAACTTAAATTATAAAAATCAAAAAATAACAAAAAAAATTTAAAGAATATCAAACATTTTTTATATAAAAAAAATATAGAAATTCAAAACCGAATTTATAAAAGTCTTTTATGCACCCATTTAGAAAAGATGTCAAAATTATCGATAATCTATATAGTTATAAATATCATTGCAGTTTCGATAAAAATGAACCCCATTTGAATGATATCGATGTTTTGTCCCTTTAAATATCGAGTTCTTATCAACAAAGTTGTATTTTTTAATAAACAAATTTAGTTAGTTCAGAAAATTTAGCGTATTCACAGTTTAATCGTATTGGTACGACATTGTATAATATATATATAATATATGTAATATATATAATTCGAATTTCGTATATCTTTCCATCATGAAATGGCAAACCTTACTGAAGAGAAATGTCAAAAGAGCGGCAAGAAATATGGCGTCGTTTGCTGTCCCTGTCGCTCTACTTTTGTAGCGTCCCTGCTAAAAAACCCTTAAAAAAACTTTTGTAGCGCTCTTATTGAAAAACCCTTTATACGAAAGTAAATCAATTAAACTGTGAGCACCATTTTTTTTGTTTGTTCAAATGTTTCATCAAATAAATGCAGCTGATTCTTATAAATTTTGGATTTAATAACAGAAATATGCTTCGATTTGAAAATACAATCGAATAATTGAACATTTTATGCTCATTTTACAAAATACGACACCTAAAAAACATGCCTCAGGGATACTCTCAAATACCAGAGTTATCGCAATTCATTTTAATAAAGGATGCAAAAACAAATTGACATTTCTCTATTATTGTGTAGTATTTATCACCTCATGGTGCGAATACCAGTCTAAGCAACGACGAACTATGAATACGCTAATTGTTTGATTAAAATTCTAAAGAACTCACTATTCAAATTTAAAATATTTAGAATTTCTTATTGGAAATTTGTCAAGTCAGAAATTGTCTAATGGTTTACAGGGCAATTACAAAATTTGCGCGTGAAAAAAATATTTTTACAGAAGGTATTTTTTTAAGGCTTAAAATAAATTATACGCTACGCTGTTCAGTAACTACTTTTAATTTAATTGGATACAGGGTATTTGGTTCTTCGATGCAAATAATTCGGGAGGTCATGACTAAAAAAAAATAAGAAAATATAAAACAAAATATATCCAATTTTGCACCCAGTTTAAGATACAGGCTGTTTAAGAAATACATAATACATATTTCACACATAACCTAGTCAATAAAATGGGTTTTAAAGTAAAATATGTTGATAAATGAGTATCAATTTTTCACTCATGTTTTAGACAATTGAATTGCCTTTCCAATGGCAAATCACATCTTCGAACCCCATGATCTTTTCCTTTTCTAAAATATACGTAAATTGAAATTTACAAAAAAAAATCCAAATTTTAAATTATTTCACGATTATTTTGTTTTTTTTTTTTTAATTTCAAACCCCAAATCACAAGACCTGTCACTGTTTAATTATTTCTGTAGCATTTTTTACCAGGCTAAAATCACTGTGATTGGTAAGAAAATACTGGGAATGAACTGGTCTATCATTATAAATTAGAAAAAATGGGGTAATCCGTAAAAATTTTATAAAAATTCAATGACAAAGTTAAAATTTGGATTTTTTTTGTAAATTTCAATTTACTTATATTTTAGAAAAGGAAGAGATCATGGGGTTCGAAGATGTGATTTGCCATTGGAAAGGCAATTCAATTGACTAAAACATAAAATTACTCTAAGTGAATAGAAAGTACTGGGAATGAAGTGGTTTTTAATTATAAATTAGAAAAAATGGGGTGTTCAGAACGAAATTTTGATAAAATCAATAATAATGTCAAAATTTGCATTTTTAATTTTGTAAATTTCAATTTAAAGTACATTTTAAAAAAGGAAAAATCAAAGGGTTCAAAGATGTGATATACCATTGGAATGGTTTAAAACATGATACTCATTAATCAACAGAATTTTCTTGACTAGGTTATGTCAGTTAAATGCATTTCTTTCCAACACTCTGTATCTTAAACTGGGTGCAAAAGTGGACATAAGTTTAATATATGTTTTCTATTTTTATAAAATAATGACCTCCTGAATTACTAACATCGATGAACCAAACACCCTGTATATCTAAAGTCGATTAGATCGGTTTATTTTTCTTCTTATAACCCGACCATTTACATCAGCATTATCATCTGGTCATGACAATGTCTAGAGCAATAGGATACATTTGAGCAACAGCATTGAATAACTCATTAATGTAAACAAAATTAAAATTATTTGATGAACTTACCGTTACTAAATTTCAAGTTTGCTACCAAAAATTCTGCAGTTAAAAATTTTTAATTTTATGACTTTTGGAACACATACAATTTTCACCAAGTACTTTTTAAAATTTTAATATTTGTTTTATTAAAATCTAAAAATATGTGAAAATTAATATTCAATGATATCATAACAGTTGATGAAGGCGTGTTGATCAATCCAACTTTTGAAATTTTAAATTTATCAATTGATTTTTATAAAACTGATCAATAAAAAAAAAGTTTTTCTTTTTGTAAAATAAACTTTAAATTAACAGCTTTGCAAAACATAAACTATAAAACATAAATAATAAAAAATTGACAAAACTAAAGAAAAAACTTTTGCGAAAATTTTAGTGTAACTGAGACCGACAGCAAAAGTATCGCACAGATACTGAAAACTGTATCAGTGCAGCATTTGTAACGAGATTTGCAGCCAGACGTGCTGAAGGATGTTGTGCACTTTTAAAAGTAAGTTAAGCATTTTAATTTAGTGTTTTATTTTTATTTTTAATAATCTAGTTTTTGCTGTCAACGGCAGCAGTAGTAGCATCTGCACATTTTTATGACAAAAGTCATTGGATATGACAAATTTGTCAGTTATACACGCGACATTCTAATAACATTCACCATCTGCAGCTGTTGGACATACGCACTGCGCGCAGTTTGTTCGTTTAGTTAGTCAGTTGGTTAGTTGGTCGATCGATCGATCGTTCGGTGAATATTTTTGCGGGTCGACGGCTTTAGCGCGGCTAAAACCTTCGCCAAGTTGTTGCAGGCAGGCTTTTGTATTAACCTTTCACAGAGCTGCTTTTAGCGCTTCTTTTGCTTGCAGTTTTTGCCGATGTCGCTGTCGTTGCTCGCTTAAATGCCATGTTGTCCATTTTTGCAGTGTTGACTTTCGGTTTTTGCAGCAAACAGTGGCTTCTTCATTTGCTGTTGCTGTTGTTGCTATTGCTGTTGTAGTTGTAGTTATTTAATCAGTTTTTATTTATATTTTTTATTTATTTCTTTTTAACTCATGGCTGCGCTCAACATGCACATTCATGCTTTTGAAGATCAGCAACAAGTCTTCTTCCGCCTGTTGCTGCTGCAGACATTGATTATGCAGCATTTTTTTATTTTTTTTTATTAGTTAATTTGTTGTATTTGTTGTTTGTTTAAAAATAGTCTCACTTTTGTTTAGAGTTAAAAATAAAAATTTGGTTTTTATTAAATGATTGGTTTTTCCAAAAAAAAAAAAAATATTTTTTATTTAATTAGAAACAGCAGAAAATATTTTTAATTTTTGCGCATTTTTATCACCTGCATTCTAATATTCATTTAAATAACAAGTTGCTATTTTAAAATGTTCGATGCAAAACAAAAGACTTAGGCAGCAAACCTGAAGCTGCAAAGTAGCAACTAATTGTTGTGCATATTCTGCTTTTGCTGTTGCTGCTTCTTCATTTTATTATTAACATTTTTTTTTTCACTATTATATCTGTTTTGTTCTTTATATTTTTTTTTTTGCTCAACGCTTTAATATTAAATTTATATTAAAATATCATCATAAAGTTTGGCATTTACTTGAGCGACGCGCATGTCGACATGCTTCATCACACCATCATTAACATCAATACAACAACAAGTAGTACTACAATAACAACAAACAAATCGCACAAAATAAACCTCATGTAATTTTAGAATTGGTTTTGTTGTTTCACGAAATGGCAAAGTTTTTAAAATACTCTGTTGTGTATATAAAATATTTTTTATTTAATAAAATAGATGTTGCAATGATCTAATATATCGTCGTTGTTGAACTAAAAGTCACCAAATACATTTTTATGAAAATCTTAAATTTTAACTTTGTTGGTAATTATTACAAAAAGTAATTAATACATTTTTAAAGTTGTAATACCAATTGATATATTTAGATTTTCTTATTATTTGGTAAAAATATTGAGATCATCATTCAGTAATTGCCAGATATATAAACATTTATGTTAATGAATAATTGGCATTTTGAAAATGTAGTTGGTGACTTTTAGTTCTACAACGACGATATAATATTTATAAAATAATATAATTCCCAGAAATTGAATCGAACCAAAAATAAGTTAGTTTATAACCTAAACCCCTATCGAATACGTAAAAAATATTAGAAATGTTTAGAATTTTATTTATATAAAAATACCCAATAATAACTTTAAAATAATAATATAATACGACTCAACAATACATCACATACACAAATTCTATAAATCACGGTTTGTGCATATATTGTAACGCCCCTTAGGAGGTGTGTCCGATATAGAAAAGTATTTATATTCTTGATCAGCATCACTACCCGAGTCCGTTTAGCCATGTCCGTCGTCTGTCTGTCTGTCTGTATGTCCGTCTTGCTGTCTTGCTGTCCGAATACAGAAAAACTTGAGAAATACTGATCAAAATGCGATGAAATTTCGTCTCAATATATTTTAGCCAAAAGTAGGAACTGAGTTTAAAAATGAGCCAAATCGGTCGACGAACACGCCCACCTCCCATACAAGTCACTTTTATATAACTCTTTAGGAACTAATAACTCGAAAAGTATTCAAGATATAGTCATAAAATTTAAAATATGTGGTCCAAAAATGGGCGTGATCCGCCCACATTTTTTTTTTCATTATTTCCCCGGTTTTCATAGTGAAAATTTGATCCGTAAATTTTTAAAATCAAATCTATGAAATATTAGCTTTACATAATTTTAAATATAAGCGTGGTCCGCCCAATTACATTGTTTTAATATTTTGTATTAGTTTTTTATACTTTTATATCAATTTTTTAAATTATGTGGATATAAGTATATATATAATATTCTGAGGGTGGGGAGGTTCAGTATAATTAAAAACTTTAAAATTAACATATACAATTAAATATCCCACCAATGGTGTAGGGTATTATATAGTCGGGCCCGACCGACTATAAAAGTCCGCCCCATGTGACCGAACTTACCCATGTGAACTAACTTTTCCAATTCGTTTCTATTACGTACGCATATTAATTGCATGCATTAATCAGTCCATCAATGAAATTCAGTAATTTAATAAAAAAATTAGCGTTTCTTTGTTCGTCAATGCAGCAAATTATTTAGTTGGTGCAGTTTTAACAAATATAATTGCTGATTTAACGACGAATAGCAAATGTTTATATTAAATTACTAAATTGCATTGCTGGACTGATTAATGCATGCAATTAATATCGGTTGCTATATTAACGTCGTTTATTTTTTGCTGTGTAACTTATTTAGAAAATTGTTATCTTAATTTTACACCTTATTCAGCCACTTTTTAGTTAAAAAAAAATTACAGACCCTACCAAAATAAGTTTTCAAAAAAATTTTTTTCAATTGCCAAGACTATTTACAGAATACCAAAAAATTCTATTATTACGTTCGCTTTTTATGACATGTGAATCTACACCCAGAAAAAAATACTATATAAATAATAGTTTTTTACTATTAAAAATATTCAATAGGATAAATTATTATTTTAATCGGAAAATACCATTAAATACTAGAAAATACCATGACATTGTCATTGAGTTTATATGAAAAATTTTATTTTTTGTATACTATTAAATCAATAATTGTTCTATTGACTAATTTTAATGGGATTTGAGAGATTTTTTTTCTGGGTGTAAACATGAAATTTTTTGATTTTATTACACTATTTTTGGATAATTTTTTACAATTTCAAAACTAATGATAAATAATTGAATTATTTATAAGTATACAAAGCATTGCTCAAACAAACGATATAAATTGCTAAATTTTCTCCATCGGTGCTCATTTTTATAATATGCCCTATCAGTAAGTCAAGTGTAATGAGAATATGTTCTGTAATACATTCTATGATTTATTATTCATAATTCATGATTAAAAAGTAGTACATAGTGCCTAACAGCCGCAGCCTGCAGATGGAAAAACAAATCCATATTATGCGGAACAAAGCGAAATATATCGCATTTAAAAATATAACAATTTAATAGGAACAGAACATTAAGAATAAAAATAGTAAAAAAATACATCACTTCAACTTATTTGTCTGTTAAATTTTACATTTATTTTTAAATGACACATTTTTTACTACACTCACTTAAATGTTCTTTAGACTGCAGCTACGACGTGGTTTTTCACATCTGGCGTGTATTATGCATTAAGAAAATTAATATGCAATATGAAACACAAGAAATAAATAAATATTCTTAATTTCGCCAATCTTATTCGTAATAAATACATAGTGATTTTCAGTTATTTATGCATCAAATTACAATTCTTTTTAGTTTTATACATAATTCATGATTATTACGCATTAATAAGAAAATTATGTTTTATGAACATCTTATTCATAAATCATCAGTAAACCATTTTCTCTGTGTATACAGTCCATGGACATTTTTTGCATTCCACTTCGCATAAGTAGTAGTTATCGTTTTCTATGTTATTTATAACATTAAGGTTTTATAAATGGAATGAATTCGGTGATTGGTTGAGTCGCAATGACAAATTCATACACTCAGAAAAAAGATATCATAAACTTAATAGTTTTTACTATTAAAATTAGTCAACAGAATAAAATATTAATTAAATCGGTAAATCTCATTAAATGCCAGGAAATACAATAAAATTAAGTTTGAGTTTGTATGAAAATATTTATTTTTTGTATACTATTAAATCAATAACTGTCCCATTGACAAATTCAAATGGGATTTTATGAGATTTTTTTCTGAGTGTAAGATTCATAAATAGTATGCGTTTTTTTTTTGTGCATCACTAAAAATCTACAATATACAAATTTAACTGCAATAACAATTGTTGCTGCATATGCTTCTGCTCTTGGCGTGAGTTGCTCGCCAGAGCAGAAATTAAATTCTGCAAATGATTCTGAATTTTCGGCAACAAACGGCAGCCCACAACATTGGGTCGGGCACATTTTCGCAAGTTTTTTTTTTTTTGTTGAGTTTTACGTGTGTGTTTTGTGTATTTTACTTTGAAAAACAAAAACATAAAAAATACCTAAAAATTGCTGTATACAAACGCCAGAAGGTATTTTTCAAGTTTTTTTAGTAATACTTTTTTGTTTTTTTTTTTCTTTAGTTTTCAATTTTATTTTGTGACCGAATGATTTATTGCTGTTGTGTAGCCATGAAGTACAAATTAAAAACAACAAAAATTTGGCCAAGAAAAACATCTTTATTTTTCTTTTGTTTTGTTATTTGATACTTTTGGTATTTATGACTTATAATTAGTTTTAGAATATTTTTTATGTAATTGATTTGAGTTTCAGTGAGTAGATTTTTCTTTTAATTTCCTATTTATTCTGTGTAAACCCAAGTATATTAAAGAAATCGTTTATTTGCACAAGTTATCATTTTCGATAATGTATAATAAAGCGAAAATTTTAAAGTTTTTGATATAAATTGATATCGCTTTTTTGTGGTTTTGTATTTCCGATTGGCAAATTTTATTTTATTGGTGCCGAAACGTTCATTTTTTTATTCAAAATTCTAAACAATACACAATTAAAAAATATTTTGATTCGAAAATGTTTAATATTTGTATAGCATAAAATATGGACAAACAGTTTTTAGAGAATTTGAAAGTAATACATTTAAAATTATATAAAACTAATTTAAACACTGGAAACTTTGGCATAAATGCGGAAACATAAACCGCCGCCGCATTTATGCCAAAGACCACGCATAGCTTTTGCAGAGGTTAATTGGATATTAACGCAAATTATGCCTAAATAACGTGTAATTGCTGTAGTCGTTTTATGTGGGCCAAAAGTCAGCAGGTTGTGTTACACATAAAATGACAACAATATACAGAAAAATATGCCACAGACAAAAGACCTAAATGATGCACGCTTTCATTTGAGAAAACAACTATAATAAAAATAATAATAAAAAAATAAAAAAACAACTATAATAAATATTTATAAATTCGTTTAGAAATGATTGCAATTTCATATATTTTCTATATAATTCTAAAAAAAGAAATCAAATATAAAGAATGGATATAATTCATTAGTACCAATCATTAGTACTGTCATTATAAAAAATTTACTGGAGAAAATGGTTTACTCATGATTTATGAATAAGACGTTCATAAAACATATTCTTTCTAATTTTCTTATTTATGAGTTATATTCATGAATTATGTATAATACTAAAAAAGTGCAATAAAAACTGTAAATCACTATGTCAACGGTTTTTCAACAGGGATGCTACAAAAGTAGAGCGACAGGGACAGCAAATGACGCCATATTTCTTGCCACTCTTCAGTAAGGTTTGCCATTTCATGATGGAAAGATATACGAATTCGAATTTCGGTAGTAAATTTTAATAATTTCGACTCGTTGTTGGCTCGTATATCTTTCCATCATGAAATGGCAAACCTTACTGAAGAGAAATGTCTAAATAGTGGCAAGAAATATTGCGTCGTTTGCTGTCCCTGCCGCTCTACTTTTGTAGCGTCCCTGTTGAAAAACTCTTGAAAAAACTTTTGTAGCGCTCTTATTGAAAAACACTTTAAAAAAGCAAATCAATTACATATTTATCAAATAGAATTATGTAGACAAAGACCTTTTCTGACTAAAAAAGAAAAGTCTACGACTAAAGAATGGATTTTCTTTGGTTATGAAAAATCGATAAAAATAAAGCCGCTGGTGCTGATATAGATCTAAATTTATTTCTAAATAAATGATTGAAAATCGAAATACAGTTTCTACAAAAAAAAGGGTATCGAGAAATGAATTCAGTTTTTTTTTGTAATTTTTCCAACCACTATTTCCAGAGATGCACACCCAAAGAACGAATTAGTTTAGGCAACCGTTTTTTTTTTTTGCCAACCGATTTATTCAGTTCTGTAAGCATTGGACTAATTCACGACATATCAGTTCACACAACTAATGAAAACAATTGACACAACAAAATAATCGGGGATTGTTTAGTTAATTTAAACACATGAAATCGAACAATTCACACAAAGTCAGGAGCACAACGAATCATTGGCCATTTTCGAACTGTATATACTTCATCGGGAATTGTCGACAACTCAGTTACAACTCAATGTTGTATATGCATCATGCTATTGTTTGGCACAAATGATTTTCAGTTAAGGCAAACTACATTTGGTAGATGCAAATGAATATTCGTTGTAACAACTACACACCAAGCAATTATTTTTTTGTGTACGGTGGTTCAAAGTTTCAAAAATCACTTTGTACGGCTTGTTCATTTTGAAATATTTCTTGAACGAGAAATGCTAGAAAATCTGTTAAGGTCTCATTTTAAAGGTAATAAATCAATGTTTTGGAAATTTTTAAACTTGAAATTGAATATTCTTTATACTGACATTTTTGAAAATTCTTAAGAAATCTAAAATTTCTAAAATTAAAAAGCAGTATATATCACAAAAACGATAGCTAACTTAATTTGAAATTTTGTAGTTAATAATGAATTGTGCGCTGTTGCTTTAGGCGGTAGTTATTTCTTATAAAGTTTAGTTTGATTTGTTTTCAATTTTTTTTTGTGCGAATTGTCGATGATGTTGTTGCTGCTGATTAATGAAGTGTAAATAATGAAGCACAACAACAACAACAATTGTTGATTTCAACACTTTGATGCTGCACGCAATGCAAACAAAACGTACTTCGGAAACGAACTTGAAGCAAATGCAATGCAAAAAAAAAACAATTGCCAGCGAAAACTACAACAGCTGAGAATAATAAAAAAAAAATATAATAATTATCTATAGCTTTTTTTTCCATTGTAGACCTTTGCCAAAAATGTCTATGCAAAATACCATTAAAAAAAATGTTTAAAATTTAAGGTTGAAAATATTAAAACCTTCAAGTGATGGCATTTAATTGTGATAAATGACAACATTAGCTACAGGGTCAACAAAGAGTTGACTTTGTTTTGACGTTTATTGCATGGCAAACATTAAGAATTAAATGTCCCTTCATTATTATGAAATTATTATAAAAAAATAATCTCATTATTACAAATATGATTTAAAAGAAATGATAGTTGCATCAAATAGAGCCACTGTTGCACACCAAAATGTTGCTGCAACATATAATGTTGCAACTGCCGCCCAAATGACGCCCTGAGCATCGCCAAAACCAGCGTAATATTGCCAAAGTAGCTTTGTTCATATTTGGCAATTCTTAGTTTAGAAATTAAAACTTTGATGTTAGGCTATTAAATAAAATAAATTAAAAATAAATAAAATTAATTACAAACAAACAAAAAATACATAACCCATAGCAATTCCGGCCGCAATGTGTACAGCCAAATATTTATTGCTTGCAACATCGTTTATGGCAACTATAATAATTGCAAAACATTTATTATGTGGTTTTTATGTGCGCAAAGAATTTTACAAAACTTAGTAGAAGTCGAAAATTATTACATTCTACAGTCATATTGTATATAAAACATAAAAAGAGTGAGAAAAGTTAAGTCGCACGGGTGGGACTTAAAGTTGGTTGGGTTCGACTATGGCATAGCCAAATTTACATACAAAAGTTTTTATGTTGGTATAAAATTCTAGTATAAAATTCAGCATAATCCAACATTAAAAAATTATTATCTGAGAAAAAAAAAATTTTTTTCGCGAAAATAATTTCTGAAAAATAATTGGAAATAATTTTATTAAAAAAAAAAAATTAAAAAAAAATATTCAAGAAACAAAAAAATGTTCGAAAAAAAAATTCCTAAAATAAAAAATATTTGTTTGAATAATTTATTTGAAACAATTTGTTTTTTTTTTTTTTTCAATAAAACAATTCAATTTTAATAATAAAAAAAAATTAGAAAAAATAAATTTTTTTCTAAGTTTTTTTTTAAATTTTTTTTATAAATATAACTTTTATTAAAAATTTTACTAATTTATGCATGTCGAGCAAGCATTATATAAGAAATAACATAGAAGAACTACTTGAGAACTGAGAAGTACGGCAAAAAATGAACGCAAGCAAAGTTTTTTTCGATAGAAATTTGGTTTAATAAACAGCGTTCTTCAATATGAAGAACATATATGTTGTATTTTATATTTTGGTTCATTATTATGATGAAGCGTATTCTTCACATACAGTTCATCATATCGAAGAACAGTTTTTCGACAGTTACCAAGCGTTCTTCATATTTATGATAGCATTCATAACATTGATGTCGTTAGTCTTTAATATTATGTATGGTTCTTCAATACAATGAATCATGGTTTGAAGAACAGAATTCATCAATATGATGTACTTTTTTTTCTGTGTAGGTAGGAGCAGGCAGAAGATCAAACCTCGACTTGTTAATAGACCGTCGGTGTAAGTTCTCGCACAAATTTATCTATTGTGTTTTATATAATTACTTAAATGAGACAAAATAAAAACCTAGTAAACATTATTTGTTTTCGATAAAATTTTTCAACACTATTCGGATCACACTTAAATTTATTTGCCGACTCCTCGTTTAGGGTATAACATTATATCGATTAAGTCAATTTTAAAAATAAACTCTACGAATAATAATTGATAAGTCGTGTTAAAATATTTTAATTTATTCACAAATTAAAAATACAAAATAGTATAAGAAAACTAAATAAATCGTTGCTGAAGATCTCGAACAAGTAGAAAGAAACAGCATCTTCAACTATCGTTCGCCAAATAGCATAGTTATACAGAGAAACGTCATTAATATTAATTTCATTATTTGGAACAAAAAAAAAAAACAAAACCAGATCCTTTAAAAAAAAAGATACCATCAAATATAAATAGTTTCTGTTTATAGAACAAAACATCAGTTTAAAAATGTCACTAAGATTTTATTAAAATAGAACTGGACCAGTTGAAATCTATAATGATTTTATATAAAAAAAATAACGAGTTTTTAGTCAGAGGTATTAATTTTTGATATCGTATAATTCCGGTTAAAATGATACGAACGCACTTAGTTATAGCTTTGCATAAACTTTTCTCTAATATATAATATATTTTAATAATTTAATTTACACATACATTTGAACTAGACATCTGCACAAATGTATTTGAAGTTTCCTCTACAAAATATGCACTACTGCACTCTACAGTATTGACAGCATTTTGCAATGGCAGTCTACGGTACAGCGACTTCACTTCACTGCAGTATTTGTTTCATTGGTGCCAAGTACTGTCAAAACATTTTTGTTTTCAAACATTTAATGTTTTGAAAAACATTACCACCTGACACCACTGTCGCTGAACATGCAACGAATACAGTGAGTACAGCAAGTGAGTGCAATTATAAACGAGTCAGCAGACGAATATTGGAAGCAACAATAAATCTGCCGTTCGACGGCAATAATGTTGTTGCCGGTATTTATATGTTTATAAAAATACAACAAACATAATTTTTTTAAAATAAAAAAATATTAAAAAAAAAAAACATTTTTGTACGACAAAAACAACGCATTGGTCGAAAAGAATATATTGGGGTAAGGTCCGTAGGTAGGGCTGGTCCGCAGACTGGGCCACCGCTGTTTTTTTGTTTTATTAAACTGGCGATCTTAAATTTTTAAGTCAACATCTCACAAAGTTTTTCTTTGCATATTATAGCTCAGATGCAAGTGTCATAGTGATTTTTTTAAATTTAGAGTGTCAAATCAAAACATTTTTAGTTAATTTTCAATAATTTTTGGTCTTTTTTGAAAGGTTTGTACCGATTTTTTGTGGTGGCCCAACCTACGGATCAAATTTGTTTAGTATCTCAGAAAATATGCTGTATTTTTTAAAACTTTTATGAAACTGTAAAAGTTAACCCATTAAATATACTTTAAAATGGTATATATAAATAAACTAAATTGTTTGTATATAAAATTTTATAGGCAAAATACAAAACTATGTCCTATATCCCTACAAAAAAAAATGAAATAATGAAAAAAATTTTGTTCGATAAATATGCTTTGTATTGTATATTATTGTAAAATATATTATATCATTTTCTTATTCCTTTAGTTTTTTTAGCTATATTTCAATATTAATGAAAATTCCTTAGAGTAAGAATGACAAAAAATGTAAAATGCACTAAGTACTTGGTGTCATAAGCATTTCAGCATTCGAATTTTTATTACACATCATTATAGACCTCTTCACTACAGCTATGTTTTGTTTTGACAGTACTTGGTGCTTTTTTGTGCTAAACATTGATTTGATTTTCAAGCATAGAGTCGGCGACAGTAAATGTTTTGAAACAAAGTGAATGTCTTGCAGTGTATTTCAAATGTCTAGTTTTAACTACTAGATGTCTAGTTTTAACTACTAGAGTTTTTTAAAAAAATATCTAAAATAAAAATTAATTAATTAAATTACTTATTATTTAAAATATTTTATAATATTTAACAAGTTATGATGACGATTTTTAGTAACATCGATAATATTTCGATTTTATAAATATATTTCGAACTTAATTGAAAAATGTTTAGAGCATTACTAAACAAAACGAGAAAAATGTTTCAATGACCATCTCATATATAAATTCTATATAATACACTGGTCTTGATTTTAACTGCATTTCACAACTACGTAAAGTTTTGGAGAAAATTACTATCGCAATTTTATGCAGTTTTCACCTACTACTTAGAATAAACAAATATAGTACTGTCGAAAAATAGTTTTCCATAAAACCTAAAACGCCATTTTTTTTTAAATAGTCCAGACTAACTTTAGTATACTAAAATTAGTCTTATAATAATAATAGTTTGGCGCTACAGTCCTATATAGAACTTCGGCCGAGCTCTCTCACCATTTGAGAAGAGCGTGCTATATTTGTACTCAACGTGGTGGGACCTACAGTTTATTGCCGAATCCGAACGGCGGGTGAGAGCTTTTTCATAGGCAATGGTTTTACTCTCGTAGGTTTGCCATTTACTGACGAGAGGTAGCGCGGTATAGAAAAATGTTTCTATGAAAAGATGTTGTTAGCCCCAGTCCAGGCTTGAACCGGGGACCTTTCGGCTCGCAGTCCAACGCACTAACCACTGAGCTACCGCGGCTACAATATAGCATTTGCTTATTATGGTATTCGCTTATAATTCTATAGTTTTATAAGATATTTAGATATAAACTCAAACTCAAATTTTCATTCTTTGATTCACAAATTTGGATTCTTTAATTCATTAATGAATGGTTTAACATTTACGATCTAATAAAACACATGAAAATAATTTATGATTATCTAGAGCATAGTTCAAACTAACTATTAAAATTGCTAAATTTTTTCTATATGCTCTACATTTTAAAATATGACCTGTGAATATTATTTTGGTTCACTTTTTTTTAATCAAATGTTAATAATAATACTTATGCCTGTAACCTGAAAATATCATTACTTCATATTTAAAATATGATTATGTTCATAGCTTACTCTGCCTTTTCCTATTATTAGCTGTTTTGAGAAAAAACAAAAACCACTATTTGATAGGTTGATAGGATATTTTAAAAATCTGTACCTATGAAAAAATTAGTAATTTTGATTGTTAATTTAAAGTATGCTCTACATAACCATAAATCATTTTCTTAGATCCGAAATGATAAAATTATCATGCTTAACTGCCGCAATCATCATAATCCATTCTTTACAAGCATAAAAATGGTGATAAAAAAAAACATTAATTTGTAATTTGTGCCATCATGAATATGACAGATACGGAAATATTGAAAAGCAAGCCTAAGAATGACATGTACAAGAATGAGTAGACAATATAAATAAACTTGATTCCAAACCACACTGTATATGAATTTAATAAAGTTGCATTAAAACCTATACGTTTTAAATTTATACTAACTTTAAACTCATTAATTTATGTACATAATAAATTTTATTTTTTCTGTAGTGTCAGCAAAGTTTTGAACCAAATAACGCATAATTTGTGAAGTTTTTTTTTGCATATTTTTCGTGTATATTTTTCTTGTTATTTTCAAATTATTATAATGGAAAATAATAAAAATGTTGTGACTTGCGTCAGTAAAATGGGAAAGTTTAGCATTGTTTTTAATGAAGTTTTTCACACTTTAAAAATTTAAAATGTATGGTATATGTTGCTGAAACTTTTAATGACTGGGAAATATCATATTTATTACTTAAATAAGCTCTAACTTTTGTAGTATTTTATGAGGAATTTTGGAATAATTTTCTCTCGTCTAAGAAAATAAAACCATAGTAAATTGATATTTAAATATTGCGTTTTTTATTTGCAAAATTTTGAATATTTTGTAAATTTGATTTTGTAAAACTTTCATTTTCAACATCTTTAATGCTAGGCAAAGATTTGCAAACAGCAACCAAGACATCACCGCAACTGCTATAACAAAAAAAAAAAAAAAATAATCCACCAACACCTACAAAACGATATGAGCAACAGCACTATTACTAATTACAACAATAACAGTAACAATAACAGCAACGGCAACAGCAGCAATTAATGCAGCAACAAGAGCTAATTTACTGGTTCATTTACACTTGAGACCCCCACTCAATGAGGTAATCAAGCCCAAACTGAATGATGTTGACTGCAATAATGATGCCTAAAAATGATAATAATGTTGCTTATAATTATCATAATCATTATGATGAAAATGAAGATGTTGGTGGTATTGGTGAAGAGGCAACCGTCGCACTAACTGGAGCAGTAGGTGAATGTGCTGCTGCACATGACTTTGTAATTGTTGCAGATGATATGGAAAAAAAATCAAACTTAACTATATAATGAAAATATTAAAAAATGTCATCCAAAGTATAAAAAAATAAATAAATAAATAATACAAGTGATGATTTTACACTTTTATTTATTAATTAGACATAATTTGCTGTTATATCATTCGGTATTGTGTTCGAAATTATATATTTTCTTGATAATGCAATTACGAAATTTCTATTGTTTACGAATATTACGAGGTTGATATATTTACAGTGCTGATATGAGTCCCCTTAATTGTTAAATTATATCGTCACTATCATCTATCATGCCAAAGGGGCAAATGTGTAATTTTTGACATTTGCGTCTTTTTTTACATTTTTATACCCTACACCTAAGAGGTACAGGGTATATTAACTTTGTGCATATATTGTAACGCCCCTTCGGAGGCGTGCCGGTATGTAAAAGTATGTATATTCTTGATCAGCATCACTACCCGAGTCCGTTTAGCCATGTCCGTCTGTCTGTTTGTCTGTCTGTCCGTTTTGCTGTCCGAATACAGAATAACTTGAGAAATACGGCTAAGAATACGATGAAATTTCGTCTCAATATATTTTAGCCAAAAATAGGAACTGAGTTTGAAAATGAGCCAAATCGGTCAACGGACACGCCCACCTCCCATACAAGTCACTTTTATATAACTCTTTCGGAACTAATAACTCAAAAAGTATTCAAGGTATAGTTATAAAATTTAAAACTTATTGTTAGAATTTACCTAAAAATATGTGGTCCAAAAATGGGCGTGATCCGCCCACTTTTTTTTTTCATTATTTCCCGGGTTTTCATAGTGGAAATTTGATCCGTAAATTATTAAAATCAAATCTATGAAATATTAGCCTTTCAAAATTTTAAATATAGGCGTGGTCCGCCCATTTACATTTTTCTAATTTTTTGTATTAGTTTTTTATACTTTTATATCAATTATTTAATTTATGGGGATATAAGACGTAAATTTCTGATATATGAATAATATTCTGATTAATATCCCCACCAAAGGTGTAGGGCATTCCATAGTCGGGCCCGACCGACTATAAAAATTCGCCCCATGTGACCGAACTTACCCATGTGACCTAACTTTCCCAACTCGTTTAATGTAGTTTTTCCTCAATTATACTGTCGTGTGTGGATTTGTTGGATATTTCTAGCCACAAAAGACAACACCAAAAGGGCGAATTCTAAAAATTTTAAATGTTTTGTCATGCCAAAAGGGCGAATCTTTGCGTTTTTTCGCCATAACTTTTTATTGGTATAAGTTCAAATAGTGGTGTAAAGGCATCAATTGTTTTTTTTTAAGCAACTATCGATTGGCCTTATTATTATTAATTTTGCGAAACATTATTCTTGCAAATAACAAATGGCAAATTAATGTTTGACAAAATATTTTTAATTAATGATGCCAGGTGGATAGGTGCTTCAAAATCAAACAATTAATGCCTTTACATTACTATTTTATATATAATATTTGCGTTTTGATCAGGATATAGTCACACAAAATCCGTATTTATAATTCAGTAGGTTATCCAAATCCAAAGATATTTTATATACGTTATAATAATTGATGAATAAACCAAAATAACAGAAAAAATGTAAAAAAAAAAATTACAATTTTTTACTAATTTTTAAAGCACTTCAAACTTTAAAATTTATTTTTATAAATGCACATACGCCGTCTTTGGCATGACAGTGACGACATGTTCTTTGAAAATTCTGTATAAAAACTTTTCATTTTTTCCGAAATAACATCAAATGTAGATAACTAAAATGATAGATGTCCACAAAAATGGTGCATGTTTTTCAATCGCTACACAAGACAAATTTTTATACAGGCAGTTTAGAAACACTGTATCGAAAGATTTCAAGCAGACAAAAACGAAGTGTGTATCAAAAGCTTTCTCTTTTTTGCTTTAAATTTCTGAAAATTTCAGAGAAAGGCCAAATTATTTTGTGTCGAGAAGTTTGTTTACAGACGGGCGTCTTTGTTCTATCCGTATCCAAAATATGTCGGTAATATGGCATTAAAATTCCATGATTTTTGACAATCTACCATATGCTACACACTAACTTCCATTTATTTGTGTGTGTGTCAGAAATATGCCGGAAATATTCCAAAAAAAAATACACAAATTATGTCTCGGTGAGTTTGTATTAAACGCTCTTTGTTGTCTGTTCGTACCCAGAATATTCACGTAATCTGGCTTTAAAATATTATAAAATATGATAATCCGCCATACGGTTCTCATAAACTTCCATTTATCTGTGAGTTTGACGGAAATATACTGGAAATATTCCTTAAAAGTGCCAGAAATTGTGTCGCAGGCCACAGACAAAATTTTTGACAGGCTCAAGGAAGTAAAGAAATATATATTCAAAAGATTTTAAACAGACAAAGCGGAAGTTTGTACCAAAGGCTGTCTATTTTGTGCCCATTTCCGAACTATGCCGGCAATATGCCTTTAAAAGACCATCAAATTGAATAATATACCATACACTTCGCACAAACCATTTTATTTGTGTATTTTTCGATAATATGTCGGATGTATTCCGGAAAAATTACAGAAATCTTGTATCAGGAGGTTCCCTATCATGACTCTAGTCAATTATTTTCCATATATGCATTTAATATGTACTAAGTTTAGTTAATTTTGTAGGGTAACTCTGAATGGTTTTTTTTTTTTGTGAAGTATAAGATATGGTAATACTACATGAGGATTTTTCTCTCCAACTGTATAAAAACCACATGCTAAACCTGAATACACATGATAAATCTGAATCTGTGATATTTATGGATTTTGTGCCAATATTAAAAAAATTGTGGTTTATTCAGTTCAGATATTTAGTAAGAATTTAGTGTGCTATAGAGAGGATTCTTGAAGTAGGTAGTTTCATCTGGCACTTCAGCAATTCAGACATAGAGAAAAAGTATCTTTCGCGAGCAACATTTTGGACAACTTTCTAATATACAATACTGATAACTTCTACTTTTTTTAACAAATTGATTTATTGGACATTTAATTGGTCATTTCGTACGAGTATCTAACTAAAGTATATTTATAAACAATTTAAAGTCTTCTCTAAAAATAAAATCAATTTGTTTGACACTTCATTAAATTTTTAAGGTTGACTCTAAATAATCTATGAATATGTGCCAATATATTTAACAGATATATTGTTCAAAACAACAACTTAAAATCACGCTTAAATTTTTTTTTTTTTATTTCTGTATTGATTTTTACATACTGCATTCAAGTTCCTCCAGTTTTGTGAACAATAATTCATGTATTTTACATCTTCATTGCGCAGTGGCTACAACAATTGTCTGATTAACAAAACCAAATAAATCTTATTGAAATAAACCACAAAGAAAACGTTTTTTTTTCTTCTTTTATTTACATCCACAAAACATTTAAAAATCAGTTAAAGTGAAAATAAGTCAAGTCATTGAATTTGGCCATTATTTGGGGTTTCATAATTAAGCCATGAGCAACTGTTGCCAACATAAAATACTCACAATTAAGTTCAAAATAAAATTGCTGTTGCCGTTCGAATTACATAGAGTTGCCAACTGTTTACTTTTATTATGGCTTAATTTTAATTTTCAGTTTTCAATTATCATTCGTGTGATCATTATGGGTGTCGCAGCAACAACATTAACAACAATCATTGTTGCAACTGTTGCTCTATTCAGCAATTAAGTATTGCTAACTGAAACAAAAATTAAATAATTTTAAATATTTTGATATTTTACACTTGCCTAATATTTAAGCTTTTTATTTAAACATAAACATTTTGGAAATATTTTAAAAATTATAATCAGAGTTTAAAAATTTTCTTATTACAAAACTCTATATTTTCAGAATTTAAATTTTTAATTAAAATCGAAATGTTTAATGAACATTTTAAATTTTATAAAAATAAATTATTTTGAAGTAGTTTGTTCGTCAAACAATGATTCATTATATTGAAGAACAATTTATAGTATTGATGACCAAACAATTGTTATGAATTCATCATCAATTTTATGAGCGACTGAAATAGGGATTTCTGCAATTTAAGGAGCGTACTACTAAGACTACTACATTTCATCAAATGCATGAACAAATACATAGGGCATTTATTCAGTTAGTGCATCATATTGAAGAATTTTGTTCATCAAATGAATAAACAAATACATAGGACATATATTCAATTGGTACATCATTTTGAAAAATTTTGTTCATCAAACCAAAGCAGTATTTAATGCATATATGGTAAATTTAAACAAAGTTTTGTTTGTAAAATTGATGTTCAAGAGAATATATTCAAAATTGAAAACATAAAATCAAAATATGATAAAAATGATAATCTTTGAATAAAATTCATTATATTGATGCACAAATTCAAAGCATTAAAGAAGAATGCGAAAATATGAATATAGAAATGTTGTCATTCTCGAGAATTTATAACACTTTTAAATGTTATAAATTCTCGAGAATGACAACATTTCTATAAAACACTATAATTTCTTTTATTACCCTACAAGAAATTATTCTAGGGTTATGATCGGAAACTGCTCATTCTATTAGTACCTTGTCTTAGTACCTTGCCTTAGAGTTTCGACTAGAGTAGGTAATGACTAAACTTTCAATTTCAAATTTTTAAAATTTACTGACAACCGAAATGATAATAATAATAATAATAATAATAATAGTCCTATAAGAACTTAGGCCGAGCTTCTCTCATCATTTGAGCTGTGCGTGTTATATTTGTACTCAAAGTGGTGGGACCTACAGTTTATTGCCGAATCCGAACGGCGGGTGAGAGCTTTTCATAGGCAATGTTTTACTCTCGTAGGTTTGCCATTTACTGCCGAGAGGTAGCGCGGTATAGAAAAAGGTTTCTATGAAAGATGTTGTTAACCCCAGTCCAGCCTTGAACCGGGGACCTTTCGGCTCGCAGTCCAACGCACTAACCACTGAGCTACCGAAATGTTTTGACCAAATATTCGTCTGATTAAAATGTTCAATTTTAACCTACAAATTGAGCGATGAAAAAAAAGCCGTCGATATAGAAAAATCCAAAGTGTCAGACTTGCAGCAGACGTTGAGGTTGTGGCTGAAGCTTCACAGTTTTCTGACATTAATTTCTGCACAAAAAATGCGCAAAAATCTTTAGCAAAAAAAAAAAACAGATTATAAAAAATAAAAATACACAAAAACAAAAAACCCAAATACAACGCAAAATCAGTCTTAATTTGTTGGCATGCGTTGAAAATGAGGCAGACAGACTAATGAGAAGAAAAAATTTGAGGTCAAAAACTAGCTGCAAGAAGAATTACTGAATTTCCGCAGCAATGTTTTTTGGTTGCACTTTGTGTTCTTGTTGTTGTAGCGGTTATTGCCTGTTGTTATGTTAACAACAAACAACAGCAAAAACTGTTAAAAGTCATGTTCGTCAATTTTTTTTTTTTTCGTATTTTCTTGATTCTTGCGTAGTTATTTTTTTTCCATACTAGCCGAAATTTTGTAAAAGTTTGCGCACAAACAACAGTTTTAAACTCGTAAAATAGGTGGGTACACTCGGAAAAATGCAAACAAAAAGGTGGTCAATGGGACAGTTATTGATTTTAATAATATAGAAAAAATAAATATCTTTTATCTTAACTCAAAATTAACTTAATCGGTAGTCATTTAGTGGTATTTATCGATTAAAATAATAATGTATTCTAATTTAATATTAATAGTAAAAAAAAACTATCAATAGTATGTACTTTATTTTTAAGTGTAGGGTGTCCTAAAAGTACGTCGCTCATGTTGTTACCCATGGTAACCCAGTTCTTTCAGTTGTCTTGCATTATGTTGTCAATAAAATTTCAGCACGTTTCGCACAGAGATTTCATGAGGAAGCAGGCGCATTGACAACCAGTGACAGCTTTAACGCCCCTGAGAATGCAACGTGAGGCGACGTGACGTGACGACTGTGATGATGGTGTTGACTTGACGTGGTGTTGACTTGAGGTGGTGTTGACTTGACGTAGTGTTGTTTTGACGTACCCAAGCAGAAATTTTACCCATAACCCATCGGTAAACGATCCAGTTCTCATCGGATTAAATTGTAAAATGTGCAACTTTTGTGCAAATCTTTAATACACGCACTCAGAAAAAAATCCTATTAAAAGTGGTCAATAGGACAATAGTATACCAAAAACAAATATTTTCATATAAACACAATAACAATTTAATAGTTTTTAATAGTATTTTGTAGTATTTATTGGTATTTAATAACTACAGTTCTATAAGGACTTAGGCCGAGCTCTCTCACCATTTTGAGCTGTGCGTGTTATATTTAGACTTAAAGTGGAGGGACCTACAGTTTATTGCCGAATCCGATCGGCGGGTGAGAGCTTTTCATAGGCAATGTTTTACTCTCGTAGGTTTGCCATTTACTGCCGAGAGGTAGCGCGGTATAGAAAAATGTTTCTATGAAAAGATATTGTTAGCCTTAGTCCAGGCTTGAACCGGGGACCTTTCGGCTCGCAGTCCAACGCACTGAACACTGAGCTACCGCGGCTACGGTAATGGTATTTACCCCTTAAAATAATAGTTTATCCTATTGACTAATTTTAAACCAAAAAAACCTTTAATTTTATAGTACTCGTTCTGAGTGTGTGATTATTTCCGCCCTTGGCGTTCGCAACAAAAACCTTTTGTTGTACAAAAGCAATTAGAGGTTGTTTTTTGTACAATCTGACTTTTTATAGCTTTCTTCGATCATTTGTGTAGCGATAAATCGTACACAATAACAAACATATGCCTTTAGCTCAATTTGGCTCAATTCAAGCCTTCTGCAAATGCAACAACAAACACATGCGATTGCAATAGCACGGCAATGTAGCTTGCAATGTTTCGCAGAAATACAACAAATAATAAATTCGTGTCTGTTGTTGTACAAGAAGAAATTTTTATTCGTGAACGGAATGGCTGTACACCCCTGCTTTAATACATAAATGATTAATTAAACACTGAAAAATATTGTAGTAATATTTACTACATTATTTATTTTTAAACAAAAATATAATTCTACAAATTTGTATATTTTTAAATACATTTCTATTTATTTGTATATTTTTAAATTCATTTCTATTTATTCGACTGGATTTTACTACACAATGTATTAGGAATTCATTTTCTGCATATTGTCAAAACTGTAGCATGTATTTATATCTGCTTTTATATTTATAATTTGAAGTTCCGTACATTACACATATACTGTGAAAATGTGTAGGTAAAATTGAAACCTAAGAAAACTTTGAAGACATAATATAATACACAGAATTTTTTCGAGCGACTTACTAATGGATATTATTCATATTTGTTACAAGTTGTGATTCCCTTTGATTCGTCCGAGCTGATGATGATAAAGGTTGCTTATTTAATTATTTATGTATTTATGTATTTATGTATTTATGTATTTATGTATTTATGTATTTATGTATTTATGTATTTATGTATTTATGTATTTATGTATTTATGTATTTATGTATTTATGTATTTATGTATTTATGTATTTATGTATTTATGTATTTATGTATTTATGTATTTATGTATTTATGTATTTATGTATTTATGTATTTATGTATTTATGTATTTATGTATTTATGTATTTATGTATTTATGTATTTATGTATTTATGTATTTATGTATTTATGTATTTATGTATTTATGTATTTATGTATTTATGTATTTATGTATTTATGTATTTATGTATTTATGTATTTATGTATTTATGTATTTATGTATTTATGTATTTATGTATTTATGTATTTATGTATTTATGTATTTATGTATTTATGTATTTATGTATTTATGTATTTATGTATTTATGTATTTATGTATTTATGTATTTATGTATTTATGTATTTATGTATTTATGTATTTATGTATTTATGTATTTATGTATTTATGTATTTATGTATTTATGTATTTATGTATTTATGTATTTATGTATTTATGTATTTATGTATTTATGTATTTATGTATTTATGTATTTATGTATTTATGTATTTATGTATTTATGTATTTATGTATTTATGTATTTATGTATTTATGTATTTATGTATTTATGTATTTATGTATTTATGTATTTATGTATTTATGTATTTATGTATTTATGTATTTATGTATTTATGTATTTATGTATTTATGTATTTATGTATTTATGTATTTATGTATTTATGTATTTATGTATTTATGTATTTATGTATTTATGTATTTATGTATTTATGTATTTATGTATTTATGTATTTATGTATTTATGTATTTATGTATTTATGTATTTATGTATTTATGTATTTATGTATTTATGTATTTATGTATTTATGTATTTATGTATTTATGTATTTATGTATTTATGTATTTATGTATTTATGTATTTATGTATTTATGTATTTATGTATTTATGTATTTATGTATTTATGTATTTATGTATTTATGTATTTATGTATTTATGTATTTATGTATTTATGTATTTATGTATTTATGTATTTATGTATTTATGTATTTATGTATTTATGTATTTATGTATTTATGTATTTATGTATTTATGTATTTATGTATTTATGTATTTATGTATTTATGTATTTATGTATTTATGTATTTATGTATTTATGTATTTATGTATTTATGTATTTATGTATTTATGTATTTATGTATTTATGTATTTATGTATTTATGTATTTATGTATTTATGTATTTATGTATTTATGTATTTATGTATTTATGTATTTATGTATTTATGTATTTATGTATTTATGTATTTATGTATTTATGTATTTATGTATTTATGTATTTATGTATTTATGTATTTATGTATTTATGTATTTATGTATTTATGTATTTATGTATTTATGTATTTATGTATTTATGTATTTATGTATTTATGTATTTATGTATTTATGTATTTATGTATTTATGTATTTATGTATTTATGTATTTATGTATTTATATATTTATGTATTTATTTATTTATGTATGCTGTCATCTTTATAATCATATATGTTATAAACTTACACAAGTATTTACAATAATAATTTTTTTTTACTTTTAAATGCTGCAGTAAAAAATGCATTATATTATCAATGTGTAGTAAAAATAAATGCAGATGTAGTAATTTATCCACATATAACAGGAAGAATTAATATAAAATGTAGTTATTATAAATTCAAATAAAGTCAAATTATGAGAACATTTGAGTTCAAGGGCACTGAAAAGAAAAGTATTTCGAAATTACAATTAAGTTCCTTTTTCAGAAGAAAATTTATAAAATTCAAATTGTTTTAATTTCATATGTTAATTCCAATCAAATGATTTCAGGCATGTTACAATATTTTTTATTTTTAAATAGGTTTTATATATTATTATTGAATTTACTTCCTAAAAATTTGGCATTTTTATGGAATATTTCGGGCATATTTCCGGCAAACGCACATATAAATAGAATATTTTGGGAAATTGTAAAATTTTGTGATATTTTAATGTCACGACATATATTGGGAACTGACAGAAAACAGTCAGCTTTTGATACAAACTCCGCCTTTGTCTGTGTGAAATATGTCGACAAAATGTTTCTAAGCTGACTCGACCCTGCCAACAATTTTGTCTGGGGTTATTACACAAATATGTATAATATATTATTATTTTTATTTATCTTTAATTAAAAACGTCTGTTAATGACACCCTTTTCATACCACAGCTATTCAATAATACTGAATCTGCATCTTTACTCTGCTTTACCGCAGAGCAGTACGCGTGATATGACGTATAACTCTTGCTTGGTGTGCTCTGCAATCTCGGCAATTGGCTGCCTCTAATTGCTCGTCATTTGTTAACATAAACGGCGTTTAACACAGGCTGACGTTTAGCAGCATGACTGACTGAGATTAGTCAATGTGCCGTCGGCCATTGCGCGTCATTATTGCCAAGTTTTTGTCTATTTTGTAACCAATCTTTTGGCCGTCAGGCATTATGTCTGCTGGACGTTATACGTATTACAGAAACGGCCGCTACAGCCGCTGATGCGGTGGTGGTGGTGGCAGGTTTCAACCCAACGTACAACGCCCTGAACCGCCCAGGACAGACATCTAATTGCCTGGGGCTAAGAGTGGCAACAGTCGATTCTTCTTCTTCTTTTGCTTCATATGATTACGTTTTTGTATTAACATTATTTCTTTATTGTTGTTATTCATGTCGACTGTGGCGTTAATAAACATATTGTCTGAATGCTGCTTAACTTGGCCCACATACAGTGGTGGGTAATTAGCAGCTTTTGGGATGCGCACTATTTTGTAATTTTCATGATCGTATTTTATGGTTTTATTCATTTGAATATTCTCAATTTCAAATGGAAAATATCAATTTCATTTGGAATTTTCTCAAATTCAAATGGGAAATCTCAATTTAATTTGGAATTTTCTGGAAAACGGGAAAATCTCCATTTCTTTTGTAATTTTCTCAATTTCCAATGGAAAATCTCAATTTCTTTTGGAATTTTCACAATTTCAAATGGATAATCTCAATTTCATTTGGAACTTTTCCCAATTTCAAATAGAAAATCTGAATTTGATTTGGAATTTTCTCAATTTAAAATGAAAAATCTCAATTTCATTGCAATATTCTCAATTTAAACTGGAAAATTTCATTTCATTTGGAATTTTCCCAATTTCAAATTGAACATCTCAATTTCATTTGGAATTTTCCTAATTTCAAATGAAAAATCTCAATTTCATTTGGAATATTCTTAATTTCAAATGAAAAATCTCAATTTCATTTGTAATTTCTCAATTTCAAATGGAAAATCTCAATTTCATTTGGATATTCTCAATTTCAAATGGAAAATCTCAATTTCATTTGGAATTTTCCCAATTTCAAATTGAACATCTCAATTTCATTTGGAATTTTCCTAATTTCAAATGAAAAATCTCAATTTCATTTGGAATATTCTTAATTTCATTTGGAAATTAATTTTATTTGGAAAATCTCAATTTCATTTCGAATTTTCTCAATTTAAAATCTTAATTTCATTCGGAATATTCTCAATTTCAAATGGAAAATCTCAATTTCATTTCGAATTTTCTCAATTTAAAATGAAAAAACTTAATTTCATTTCGAATTTTCTCAATTTCAAATGGAAAGATCTCAATTTCATTTGGAATTTTCCCAATTTAAAATGGAAAATATCAATTTCATTTGGAATTTTCCCAATTTCAAATTGAACATCTCAATTTCATTTGGAATATTCTTAATTTCAAATGAAAAATCTCAATTTCATTTCGAATTTTCTCAATTTAAAATCTCAATTTCATTTGGAATATTCTTAATTTCAAATGAAAAATCCCAATTTCATTTGGAATTTTTCCAATTTCAAATGGAAAATATCAATTTCATTTCGAATATTCTCAATTTCAAATGGAAAATCTCAATTTCATTTTGAATTTTCTCAATTTCAAATGGAAAATCTCAAATTAATTTGAAATTTTCTCAATTTCATATGGAATTTACTAAATTTAAGTTGAAAATGGTGTAGTATCATTTTATATTATTGAAAAATATCATTTCAGCCAATAAATGATATTCTTTTGATATTGCAAAAATATTGTTTGGTTTGCTGGAAAGTTTAATTTCTGAAGTTTTTTTTTCAAAATTATATTATTCTTTATTAAGAGTGTGAATTTCCGATCTCTTAAATATAAAATTTTCGCGTAATTTGGCTTTGGGTAATTTGCCTTTGGGTAATTTAAAAAAATGTTTACAATATTTTTCACATTCCTGACTAACTTCATTACGTCAATTATCTAAATATGCCCTACTGGTTTAAATTAGAACTTGTACAATGAGTTTAATGATAAATTCACTTTAATCAGAAATTCTCTGTTAGATAGGGTGTTCCGCTATGGGGTACAATTATTTTAGGGGATAATTCGTTGGTTCATTTCATGAAAAAAATGTTCTGAAACTTTCTATGATTGCGCGGTGTTTTCTACATTTAAAAGTTGATGTATATTTAACTATAAACTCTACAAATCGCAGACCCAAAAGATTACATTTATTATTAGATAATTTCGAGAAAAACTGAATAAATAAAAAAGCATATTTTTTGTTACTATGATGAGAAAAATTTCTTAGAACCCCCAAAGAAAATGTCAATATTCAACTTTACCTTATAACTAATTACCATTATCTGTATAATACTTTCTTCATTAATACGTTATCTTTTCAACTTTTAATTCAAAATCATATAATCTTTATTTTAAGTGCCATGAGCAATTAAGTACAATATTTAATTTTGTTGTCCTTAAGTTATTAATATTAATGAAGTAATTAATACCAAGCCGCAAGTATAAGAAGCTCTAAAATAAAATCGTTTTTTTTTATATTACAAATGTTTATTTGAACAGGAAAAACATAACCTTGCTTGGGGCTTTTTTCGGTATTATAATATTTTGTTAGTAGAAATTTAACCGATGCACCATCGAAAACTTGTCGTGATATCTGCGCTATTAGAGTATATATGAACATTTGCTTGTCATGCCCTTATTATGACTCTATAATGAGATTTACATTAGGTATCTAAACAGTTATTGGTTCCGATCAGAGCTTTACTGAATCCTCATAAGAAATTTATAAACCGAAAATGATAGGAATTAAATCAAAAAAAAAACTTCGTCTTACTTTTCCAGTGCAAGTTTAAACTTAACATTTTAAAAAGGTCTATAGTTTCTAATTAAATCAACTGAATGGCTTTAAATTGTACAGATAGATAGAGCATTGCAAATCAGTTAATAATACATTTTTTAAATATTTGTTTTATGTTTACTATAGATGTAATTAAATGTAGTAGTTTAAACTAAGTTTAATTTGAAAATGTTAATTTGAAAAACTATGGTTTAAACATCGTTTTAAATCTGAATGTTTTCGCTCGATAAATTCCACATGCTAGCTGTTATTCGTCGCTGCATTGCACGTCCGCTAGTTTACCTTAGTTATTTTTCTTAAACATAGTTCATTTTAAACTCTCGCTGAAAAATAAATGATAAATAAACTATGATAAAACTATGGTTAAACAATCACTCTAAGGTACAGGTATTTTAGTCACATTTTCAAATTAAAAGTAGTTCTGGATTAGATGTAATTTTTTCTATAGTCAAATATCACGAATAGTTAAAATGTCACATTCACATTTTTTTTTTCTTTTTCTTTCTTTTAACTTTTATTTCTGTATGCAAAATTTAATGATATTCGGTCATTTTGATTAAGAACTATAGCCGTTTTAAAAAAGTGGAAAATTTAAAACTGAGTTTAAACCAGCACTAAAACGGGACTTTAAACCAACAGTAAATGATTTGTTAATTAGATGTGAAACTATTGGTAATACCAAATTACCTAAAATTATGCAAATATTTTTATGAAATATGAGTAAAATACTCAAATGAAATCTATCTTAAAAACTAACACGGTATATTGCTAGTTTTTCTATAATGTTTATGTGTCAAAAATGTTATTTGACGAATTTTAATTAAGCAAATACTTTTTCTTGGCCCCTAACGAAAAAAGGCTAGGTCTGTTTTGTATTATTTATTTCGACCCACAATACCGGACTGTAATACTAAATTTAAACTGAAGATCGCTGTAAATACAACCTCATACTTAATAGATTATGAATTCCTATTCATTTTTCTTTTAGTAAAAAAAAAAAAACGCTACAGCAACGCACAAGTTCAAACTACAGCATAAAATTCAGAAAAACTGTTTGCATCGTAACAAAAACTGTATTGCTTAAGATACTGTAGAAAAACACTCCAAGTGCCAAGAAAATAAGGAAAACAAGAGTAATAAAATGCAAAAAAAATACAAGAAAATGAAAGAAATAACAAAAATTATGCAACAACTAATTTTTTTCCAATTCAATGGCGTTGATAATAACACTGTGAGACTATAATATATCAAATTAACTTTTTTTTACGCGGTCACGGTATTTATTTCTTAAAATATGGTGTATAAAATATTCTTAGTAGGAAGCTCTACAGATTACATATTTGAAATCACATTTTAATTTGAGCTTAACGGCTATTCAAAAATAAAACCTTGATAACCTTGTGCTTATTCTAGAACAACAATATAAGTATAATTTGGCAAAACCCATTAAATTTAAAGTCTGTGAAAATTAAAATTCTACATCTACATTTCTTAGAATTTTTCACAAACTTAAAAAATAAGAAATGTTCTGATTTTTTGTATATAATTAAAACAACAACAAAAAACAGATTTTTTATATATGAGAATGTTTTATATAAGTTATGAAATTATTTCAACGTTCAGACATTTTGGCATTATGAGATCATAAAACCCAAAAGGTTGGACTATTCTTTAACTCAGGTAGTTTTTTTTATTTTTTTAATAATAACCCTGCAAACCATTCAAAATATTTAAGAATAGAATTGTGTGACTTTTTAGAAAATTGACAAAAAAATAATATATTCTGAAGAAATAAAATTGGTTTATGTATAATACCATATCATTTTGATATCTATAATATTAAAAAAATAACATAAACCCTATCGTATTATTATATATTATCGAAACAGACAATTTGAGCAGCCATATCGTCAAAATATCGTTTGGTTTACTGGGAATTGTGTTCACAAAAATTCTATTGCAAAAATTGATATAAAATTAAGTCAAAACTATTGTAGCACCTACACAGTCTGCTATTCGATACGATTGCTTCGAGACTGTATCGAGATATTAATCTCAATTTATTCGATCTCAATTAAGATTTCGTATCCTGACAACCATACTATGGTCACTGACAACCATAGTATGGTTACTCACAACCATAGTATGGTCACTCACAACCATAGTATGGTCACTGACAACCATACTATGGTCACTGACAACCATAGTATGGTCACTCACAACCATAGTATGGTCACTCACAACCATAGTATGGTCACTGAAAACCATAGTATGGTCACTGACAACCATACTATGGTCACTGACAACCATAGTATGGTCACTCACAACCAGAGTATGGTCACTCACAACCATAGTATGGTCACTGACAACCATAGTATGGTCACTCACAACCATAGTATGGTCACTGACAACCATAGTATGGTCACTCACAACCATATTATGGTCACTGACAACCATACTATGGTCACTGACAACCATAGTGTGGTCACTCACAATCATAGTATGGTCACTGACAACCATAGTATGGTCACTGCCAACCATACTATGGTCACTGACAACCATAGTATGGTCACTCACAACCATACTATGGTCACTGCCAACCATACTATGGTCACTGACAACCATAGTATGGTCACTGACAACCATAGTATGGTCACTGACAACCATATTATGGTCACTGACAACCACAGTATGGTTGTGTGAAATCGGCGTATGGTCACTGAGGACGATGGTATGGTTGTAGACAATCGTACTATTGTCACTGAGGATAATATTAGACAAATTATATGATTTCCTACAACCATAACGCCCAATCATAGTATGATGCCCTTCAAATAGGATCACCATGTTTTTTCTCTGCGTGTGTTTTTTCTATGCTTGTGTCCATAAATTTTATTGTACGAAAAATTTTAAAAATAGAGCAATGAGATCGAACGTTTTTTATCGCAATTAGTTCGAGAAAACTTCGATTATCGAAGAGCTCCGAGACATGACAGACTGGGTATTATTAAAAACAAATGTCATAACAATTATTCAAATTAAAATTTTCGTAAAATAGATGAATATTATTTGAACTATTATTCAAATGGTCTTTAGAATTATGCAAGAAAAAGGGCCTACAATAAAATAATTAAATGTGCGGAAAAATTATAATTAGTGTGGGAAAATATTTTTTTCAAAAACTAATTAAAAAAAAAATTAATAATGATATAAAGATGTAACATTTTGGGAAATTAACATCCCTTGACCTTGCATTGAATTGAAATTTTGTAAATTAAATATTTTTGTTTTATTGCTTAATGTTAACGAGGTCAACTTATATAGTAATTGTTAAACATTAAAAAATGTCTCAATGTGACCCACAAACTGCAAACATCAAACTGCCTACCCAATAACGTTTTTTTTTTTTTAAATTATGATATTATCATTCGTCAGAGCGCCCTCTACTTTTTTTCTCATAAAGTTTTCTATTTTGATGCTATTTTGTAAGTTCAATCACAATGGGTTTCTGAAAAGGTGTCCAACCCGTGCACATTATAAATCTTTTGAAAATCGGCGGCTTGTTTTAGTGTTTGTCATAATTGTTTTATTTTTGGGCGCATCATAATTAAATTATAATTTATTTTACTTTTAGTTTTACCCAACAACAATGTAAAGGTGTTGGCAAAAATGTGCACAATCTTCATTATAAAATGTTACAAAAGAGATTTATAATAACAATTAATAGGTTGACAAATAATTAATATTATAAATATGTTCCCAGTCTGCCATGATTTGTAGACCTTCGATGACTTCGATAAAAAAAATGTACCCAGTCTACCATATCACGGAGACGTTCCATGCCTCAAATCTTACTCGAACTAATTTCGTAAATAATTGCTTTATCGTTTCTAATTTTTAAAGTTTCTCGTACATTTTAATTTTATGACTATCGTATGTTGTATAGCATCTACCAATATCGCATTGCTTTTCGAAGCAATCTCGAACTTTGATTATATTTTATATCGATATCGATTCGATTTCATAAAACATCTCGTAGCGAGAAAACTCGAGACTGAACGCATCGATATCTACTTACCATGTAGGTCAAGTTTGACGTTCGATATCGTTACGTCTTGCTTCTCGATTTCAACTCGTAACGATATCGAATCGAATGACATACTGAGTAGCTTCAAGGGGTCTACTACTTCTACTTTTTAAAATTTTTCTACATTCAAATGGTAACACAATATACGATTTTTCGAAGCAATCTCGAACATTTAGCGTATTCACAGTTTCACGGTATTGGTACGACATTGTACGAATACAACAGTACGGTAATTGAACTGTGAGCACCACTTTTCTGCTTGTTAAAATATTTCCTCAAATAAATATAGCTGATTCTTCTAAAATTTGGATTTTTTGAAATTATCATAAAAAGAAAAACAAATAAATTAACATTTATGTGCACTATTCAATTTCATAGGTTTTCATTTCATTTAAAAACAAATATCTCGTAGCGAGAAAACACGAGACTGAACCCATCAAGTTTGACGTTCGATATCGTTACGTCTTGTTTCTCGATTTGAACTCGTAACGATATCGAAACGAATGACAAACTGAGTAACTTCAAGGGTAAGTTTTAGCGTTTCTACTTTTATAAATTTATTCTACATTCAAATGGTAACACAAGATACGATCTTTCGAAGCAATCTCGAACATTTAGCGTATTCACAGTTTCATGGTATTGGTACGACATTGTACGAATACAACAGTACGGCAATTGAACTGTGAGCACCACTTTTCTGCTTGTTAAAATATATCGTCAAATAAATACAGCTGATTCATTTCATTTCTCAAAATACGACACCAAAAAACATGCCTTAAATACAACACTTGTGGTATTTTACTTTTATAAGGAATGCAACAACAAATTGACGTTTCTGTGTTATTACATAGTATATATACTACATAGTACGAAAACCGTACTAAAATACAATGAACTGTGTATACGCTAATTGTTTATTTTTCTTCACGATTTTGTTAAATCAAGAAAACTCCGACAGAACGCTTCGAGATCTACCTTCCATATAGGTTCAATTTGATAATATTGATATCGCTACGAGATAGTGTCGGATATCGTATGAATTCTTCTGCATCTTTCAATATTCTCGTAGCAATATCGAAACGAATGAAATGCTGAATTAATACTTATCAGAATATCATTTATTTAAATTTATCTTTTCTGTGAATTTCCATAAAACGTTAAAATTTAAAAAGTTTTATATTTAAATATAAAATAGTTAGTATGTTTTTTTAACAAACAACTAAGATTTATGCAATTCTCTATAGATGTTTTCAAAAATACCATGATAACTAAAATGTTGCAAACATAAATCAATTTCAAATTTAAATGTTGTCAACTTACGAAGAAACTATGCATTTAATAACCATAGCAAATGTTGTACTTTTGCGGTAAACTGACAAAATGATGTCAAACGTAATAAAAACTATTTTAAGATGAGGTTGCTTTGGTTATGCACCGCATTGCCATGGTTCGCATTATTTTGAATCGTATTACGATGTCAAAGTGCTGTTGTCAGTGTTGAAATCATTTAGATTTATTTAAGTGTCTACAAATTAAATTCATTCATATTAATGCATACACCTTATTTTATAAATATTTTTTTATAATGAATCGTAAAATATTTTTTATGGTTTTTAAAATTTTTCACATTCCGCGATAACTATTTTGCGCGCAAAAGGAAGTCAGCTGACGTAGTAACGCGTAGCTGGAACGCAAATGACTCGGTAAGATTACATCGTGTATTTTTCTGTATTTGTATCTGCAATTTGCATTTTTAAATTTTTATCAAGCAATTGTTTTATACTGGTTATTTCCATTTTGTTACAACGGCAATGGTTTTTGGTGCTGGAAAACGCTTTGACGTATCTTGTGATATATAGAATATATATTTAATAAAATATGTAAATTAGAGTTACCCCAAAAAAACACCTTATCAGTTTGTCAATCGGTAGGGAAATTAGTTTGTATCAGCTGTCTTTTCCCTAAAAGATGCCGGAAATTATTTATCAGAATTCGACAAAAGTTTGATAACATCCCAAGACTCTTTCTGAAATATTTGGGTCGATAAAAATATATTTTAGATATTTACGGTGACCAATCGTCTTTCATTTCTTTCCCTTTGTTTAAATTGTCCTATTTTCTCTCATAAAATTAATTTTTTAACATTTTTTATGTCCTTTTTTATTTCTACATCAATAAAATTTTGTTTCATATGAGATTAAACACATAAATTAATAAAAATTGTAAACCATATTTATCATAGATACATTTTCTAAAATATTTTCTATTTTGTCTAAATTTTCAGATGATTTATCCTCAAACTTTGTTTTTAAAAAAATAATGTTGCAAAACAGACCATTACTCAAAATTACACTACTCAACAAAACGAGGACTTCCCATACATCCATTCTATATAATTCGCGGTTGCAGATTTTGGCTACCTACTCAGTTTTTTCAATTACTTTTTAAGTAAATTGCAATCGATATTTTAGGCCTTTTCCAGCCACTTTTTACATTAAAAAAAACATAGTGCCTTACACAACTAGATTTCCAAACAACTGTAAACGACATTTTTCTTTCAATTGGCAAAACTAATTACAGTACACCGAAAAATACTATTATTCAAATAGGTTTTTAAGATATTTGAATCTAAACTTGAAAAATATATATTTTTTAGACTATATTTGAACGATTTTTTTAGCATTTTGTATCTAATGAAAAATTAGAAAATTATTTACGATTATGTAGTATATAGTTCAAGCTAACGTTGCAAATTACTAACTTTTTTGTATCGTTTCTATTTTTAAATATGCCTTATCAACACTGTTTCCATTAAAAATTGTTTAATTATTAAATGCTTGTATATTTCACATACAAATTACTGAACAATAGCCATTTTTACCTAAATTTTTCTCAAAAACTCTACGTAATAAGAAAGAACTTAGTATGCAAAAATAATAAGCATATTTTAAGTATTAATAATAATAGAGCTCTCTCACCATTTTGAATTGTGCGTGTTATATTTGTACTCAAAGTGGTGGGACCTACAGTTTATTGCCGAATCCGAACAGCGGGTGAGAGCTTTTCATAGGCAATGTTTTACTCTCGTAGGTTTGCCATTGACTGCCGAGCGGTAGCGTCGCATAGAAAAATGTTTTCTATGAAAATGATGTTGACAGTGGCTGGGGATCGAACCGCGGATCTTTCGGCTTGTAGTCGAACGCACCAGTTTACTCTCGTAGTCCAACGCACTAACCAGACGAACTACAGACGCTACAGTATTATGTATTACATTACACAAAGTGGAAAGTCATGTTATAGGCCTTATACATAATATGTAATGATATTTTCAGGTTACGGGTATTAGTATTTTTTTTTTAATTGATTATGTAAATTAGTATCAAAATTAAGTTCTCAGGGCATATTTAAAAAAGTGGATCAATTAGACAAAAGTTTGTAGTTTTAATAGTTAGTTTGAACTATGCTCTAGATAACCATAAATCATTTTTTTAACTATTAAATCTTAAATGATAAAAAATTCTAAAAAAAATAAAAATTTTCCGTGTTAAGATTCAACTATCTTAAAAACTTATTGGAATATAAGCATTCATTAGTATATTAAAATTAGCCTAGACAATTAGAAGAAAAATTGCGTTTAAGTTGTTAAACAATTTTTCCACAGAACTATATTTTGTATTTCGAAGTAGTTCATGAGAAGGGCTTGAAATTACTTTTGCAATTTTCTCAAACACTACACGTTTTAGAAAAAAAAAAAAACTAAGTATGCAGTCAACCTCATAACCAGCGAATTATAAAGAATTAATGTATGTGTCCATGACAAAAATCTTGTATTGTAGTGTTATCTTTGGTCCCGTTTCAAATAACGCCATCCCTGGTGTCATGCACTAAGCCCTATCAACTTATGATCCGGAACGATAAAAATATTTTGTAGTTTCTTATAATCTTTTTGAACGAAAAGTCACCAAATACATTTTCAAAATGCCAAATATACATTTACAAAAATCTTTATAAATATGTTAATTTTTAATCAATGATCTCAATTTTTTTAGCACATGATAAGAAAATGTAAATCTATCAATTGATATTTCAACTTTAAAAATGCATCAATTACTTTTTATAATATTAATCAACAAACTTGAAATTTAAGATTTTCATAAAAATGTAATTGATAACTTTTCGTTTTACAACGACGAAATACAAAAATATATACCTTATATACATTTTTGCTTAAATAATATAAATATATTAATCAAAAGTCTCCAAAGTCGTTCAAAAATTCCAAAAATCAACGGTAACCCTGCTATACGACCTGTCACTCATTTCATTTTGCCAATTGTTTATTGCTATATACCTGGGCTGGGACTAACATACTTCTTTTCATAGAAAAACACGCTACTTCTCGGCAGACAATGGCAAACCTCCGAGAGTTAACACTGCCAATGAAAAGCTCTCACCCCGCCGTTCGGAATAGACTTTAAACTCTAGGTTCCATCACTTTGAGTACACATTTAACACATTCAACTCAAATGGTGAAAGAACTAGTGTCTTCAGGACGGTAGCGCCTTATATTTATTTTTAATATTTAGCGTATTCACAGTTTAATGGTATTCGTACGACATTGTACGAATACGACAGTACGGCAATTGAACTGTGAGCAACACTTTTATGCTAGTTAAAAATATTTCGTCAAAAATATGCAGATGATTCTTATAAAATTTGGATTTTTGAAATGATCATAAATATTCCTCGATTTGAAAAAAAAAAACAAATAAATTAACATTTTATGTGCACTATTTGTCTTCAATTTCACAACTTTTCTTCATATCACAAAATACGACACCAAAAAACATGCCTCAGGGCTACTCTCAAATACAACACTTGTGGTATTTCACTTTTATAAGGGATGCAACAACAAATTGACGTTTCTGTGTTATTGTATCGTATATATACTACATGGTACGAATACCATACTAAAATACGAAGAACTGTGAAGACGCTAATTGTATCAATCACTTGTATACTGGTAGCTTGCATATCTCGTGTTATTTTCCATTGTTAAATCTAATAAAAAGTGTTTGCAAATAATTGCTTGGACTGCAACACCTTTTCTTTACACGCTACGGCATATATTTTTGTGTCTGTCTCTTTTTCAGTCATTTATTAATTCCTTTATTCACTTATTTTGCGGTATGTTTTTTTGTCTATTTTTAAACAGAGTTTGCAACATTATTTTTTTTTTTTAACTAAACTATTTTTATTGTTTTTGTTGTGGTCGCTGCTGTTGCCATTGTAATCACTGTACAGCATTTTTTAATGCACCTCGACGTGACCAACTGGCGTCTGTCTGTGTCAGCATGTCGCTCAGGCAGATGCTGCGCCACAATTTCCTGTCAGTGCCACGATTTGTTTTTCTTTATATTATTTTTTCACATTACATTTGTTAATACAATTGTTTTGCATTGCATTTTTATGTCCGGTTCCGGTTTTACGTTTTACTAGAAGGCATTAAAATATGAAATTTTAAACTTAATGATTTTATTTTGTATTAACCTTAGTGCTGGGTCATAATAGATCAGTCTGCGTTCGGTTACGGTTACATTACATGGGCTTGTGCAAGTCTCACAGATCACCGTGTGTGTGGCCCTAAATTTCACTAATATCAATGAGTAGCAGCACGAACGGCACGTTTGACACCTGTCGCCTATGTCGTGTAGCGTCATTTTGTCACAGGTCAAACCGTCTGACCTATGCGGTTTTACATTAAGATGCAACATACAAAAACTAACAAAAGGCTTTAATATATTTTTCGATTTCATGCATATATTAAAGGTATTACCAGTGAGGCGACAACAAAATACGGAAGTTTGTCAAACATATTTTTTTTTATTTAGGTATATATTTATTTTATATATATTTTTTTTTTTTTTTTAATCTTTACTTGGTTGCATCCAAATCAGGTGTTTGTGACAGCGGAAAATTTCACAGACAGACATTTTGGCAGATATGCCGCCAGTCACATAAAAAATATTGTTTTTCTTTTTTACAAGGAAAGTTATACAAGGAATTTTTCATTCAATTATCATATGTAAAGATAACACTACATAAGTCGTTTTTTGCCATGGACATCCAATACATACATCAATTCTATATAATTCAGTGATGCTGTTTTTAAGTGCATACTCAGTTTTTCCCTATTACGTAACGTTTTTAATAGAATTGGAATCATAATTTAAATCGTTATTTCCCTCTACTTAGGTCCAGTTTTACTGTGCATGTTTAAACTTGGTTTAAACATTTTCTACACCCAGAAAAAAAATCCTTAAATCCCATTAAAATTGGTCAATAGGACAATTATTGATTTAAAAGTATACAATAAACTCAATGGCAATGCCATGGTATTTTCTAGTATTTAATTGTATTTTCCGATTAAAATAATAATTTATAAAACGGCTAAATGTCGATACATTGAACAGAAAAATAGACAATTAGTAATTAGTTAATATGACATTTTTAATATTTGTGATATGTTGACAATGGATGAAATTCAATCTTGTTTAAACTACGTTTAATTTGAAAAAGTGACTAAAACACTGAGTCTTTGAATCTTAAAAAATATAGATAAACTGTTGATAAACAGTTTTACCAATTTTTCAAGACAAATTTTAGTATACTAATGAATGCCAATATTCCATACACTTTTAAGATAATTTGATTTAAACTGGTAAAAATTATATTTTTTTTAGCAATTAGTATCTAACAATAAGCATGAACATAGCATAGACCAAACTAACTATCCAAATTACAATATTTTTTCTCATTGATCTACTTTTTAAAAATATGCCAGGTGAACATAATTTTGGTATTCTTTTATATAATCAATTTTTAATAAAAATACTTACGCAGATAATTTAAATATATCATTACTTTATATTTACATTAGGTTTAGTTTTATTGTATACTTAGTTTTTTCCTATTACTTAGTCATTTTGAGAAAAATTATAATTAAAACTGCTATTTTTCAGAAATATATACACGCTGCAAAAAAAAGGGCTCTCCCAAACATAATTTTGCAGACATAACATATATCTTTGGAGCTTTATGCAAACAAAAGTATTATTTCATTGTCAAACATTATTATAATAACAGCCAAACATAATTTTGTTTTCGTTCAAACATATTTATGTTCAGAATGAATAATTTTCGGCGTTCTTGCAAACATATATATGTTTGAATGTGAAAAACATGTTATTTACCTGTAAACATATTTATGTTTACATTTAATTTTAATGTAAAAATAGTAAATTTAGTGCTAATATCTTCTTTACACAATATTCGTTTTTTTCCTATTTTTAAATTACATTTTTTTATTTATATTATATAATTACAAACCTAAACTTTTATTTTATTTTTATTACACATATTTTATCTATTGTTCCTATTTTGAGTTCAGTACTTTACGGATGAATTGGAAATTTCACAAACAGCCACTATCTGGTATTAACAGTAATTGGCGGTACTTAAACAAATTCTTCCACCAAAAACTATATGAAAAGTATAAATGTGAGTGTTACTGAGTGCTAAAAGTAGGCAGCGCTCTTATTTAATTGTGATATCGTAATGCCAAACATATATATAATCAAAATAATGCTATTATTTTTAAATTCGTTGTCACCCAGTAACAATCACGAATAATACATATAATTCAAAGAACCTTTTATTGAAGTTGGATGTGTTAAATAGCGGAAATATCAAACATAAATATATTAATGTTTGATAAAAATATATATTTCTACAGAAACATTAATTTAGTAAATTCATGTAAATCCGCGATTAAAGCAATTTATGTTTAAATATCGTATAATAATATTTCAATCTGAACAAAATAATAATTCAATTATAATGTAATTAGATATTACTCCTAATATGTATATGGTGATTTCTAATTACGTTATAATTACATTCAAGCATATTCAAACAAATCTTTTCTATCCGTGTACACAAATAGAAAAAGATTTGTTGGAATATGCTTGAATGTAATAAAAAAGTAGTTACAAATCACCATATAAATATTAGAAGTAAAATCTAAGTTGAATTGTATTTTTATTTCGTGTAGATTGTAATATATTATACGATATTAAAACATAAATTGTTTTAAATAAAATGTTTTTTACATTCAAACATATATATGTTTGCAGGAACGACGAAAATTATTCAATCAGTACATAAATATGTTTCAATGAAAACATAAATATATTTCAACGAAAACAAAAATATGTTTGTTTGTCATTATAATACTGTTTTGCAATGCAATAATATTTTTGTTGGCATAACTTATATATTTCTTGAAATAGTTTGCTACGTCTTAAAATTTATTTGTGATCTTTTCCCTGAAAAAAAGTTTTTCTATGAGTTGTTCTTTAATGGTAAATCTATCGATCAGCATACTAAGACTTTTATTTACTTTGATGCTTGCCATAGAAAAAGTTACTCAAATCATATGTCAACTTCAAACAAGTGAAATTTTTATATATTTTGTCATTTTATCCTAGATTTTTTTGTTTTTTTGCATAATCTTTATATTAATTTATATTTTAGTTAAGCAATCAACATTATACTTAATAATTTAAAAAAAAATAAAGTTGTATTTTGTCCAGGATATAGTTTTAAGGATTTTTTGGGTTTCACTAGAACATGGTTTTGTAGATACAATATTCAATCAAATCAACCGAAAATATATCAAATATTTTACAATTTTCTTCCAATTAATTTTTCTAATACAAATAAAAGCTTTAAATTCAGTAATTATTTAAAAATATTTCGATTTTGTAACATTCTATTATTTTGCACAGCAACATTCACGACTCGCCTAGGTAAATTAAGGTAATTTTTGAAAATGTGTTAAAAATATGGAAGAATTATACGTCATTTTAATCAGAAATATCTAATATATGTTAGCAATAAAAATTCTTTGTTGTTCTTAAACCACAAGGCGATCAAAAATGCTATAACATAATTTATAGGAGACCACTGCTATTTTTTTGCACACTGGTGTATGTTTGCAAGAACAATGAAAACTATTCATTCTGAACATAAATATATTTCAACGAAAACAAAAGTATGTTTGGCTGTCATTATAATTTTTTGCAATGCAATAATACTTTTGTTTGAATATGGTTTCAAAGATATATGTAATGCTTTTTTTTTGCAGTGTGTATGTAAAATATACAAGCATTCTAAACCTTTACATTTCTTGACGAAAACTGTTTTTGAGTTATAAAAAATATATGACAATCCTCGTGCTATTCTATATATTCTCGACTTTGATTTTTTACTAATTTCGATTTTCTGTTAGCCAGTTCTCCAATTTCCTTTAAATTTTAAATACGTTTTCTTTGATTGTTTAAGTCATATACCACCGACGAAAAATCTGGCATATAAGAAAATGGCAACCAAACTAGCTTCACAAAAATCGTTAATATTTCAAATCCTTTGATAAACCTTTCATTTTTTTTTTTGTTAAATATATACGGAAATAACAAGGCAAATTTCGTGTACTATACAAGTTACTATACCTTGACATTGCCATAGAAAAATTGATTAAAAAAAAACAATATACATATATAAAAAAAATATAAAAACAAATAGAAAAACGTGATTCGACTAAATTGAATTGGTTTTGGTAAACAATAATCATGACGAACTATAATTGCAAATGTCAAAAAACTAATGTTGCCAGTTAATTGACAGTAAAACATAGATCACATAAAAAAAAAGACAACAAAAGTAGACAATAAAATTAATTAGAATCATTTTATCTGAATATTTAGGGATATTTCCTATAAAGCGTATAGCAGATTTACAAATTTTGTGCAGTTCAGATTTTGAGTGTAACCAGGAAATAGGAATTTTCATCCAAACTATAACATAGTCTACACTAGAAAATGGGAATGAAACATTACAAATATTTGTAGGAAACACTATACATTAGAAACACTTAAATATTTGGGGGCAACATTTTAAAGATTTGTGGGAAACACTACAAATTATTAGAATCACTACAAATATTTGGGGGAAACATCTCAAAGATTTGTGGGAAACACTATACATATTTGGGGGAAACTCTGAAAACATTTGGTACAAACATTTAATTTTTTTGTACGAAACATTTATAGTTAAATGAATGGAAGTAAATATTAAGAATAACCGATATGTTTGCGGTCATCCATTATACATATTTAATTTGAAACCTATTTCAAATTATAATCGTAAAACCATTGAATAAGATTTGCAATCAATATGTGTTTTCCACAGTCTAGTGACATTAAATTTATATTTTTCTATGCAACAAAATTGTCTAAAAAATATTTTACAATTAAAATAAATATATTTTTTTTGATAAAAAAAAACTAAAAAAAAAACAAAAAAAAACATAAAAAACTCAAAACACAGCACAATTAAAAATAACAAAAAAACACAATAAAAAACCGTTGAACAATTAAAAATAATTATGTTAATTGAGCTAATGTTTATTTTGCAATTCAATTCATTTTGTGTCTGACAACAACAAAATATTTACAAAATTAAAACCAAATTAAAAACTAAAAGACATCTGGCCGGAATGCATGAAAATGGTATTTGTTGTGCTGTTCGCTGAGAACGAGCCGTTGAAGCGACGCATGGCAATAGACAATGTGTGAATTATAAGCTGCAACTCTTTCAGGCGGAAGACAAACGAACAAATGTGGCAATAATAGGTTCTTAATGAATTTACATATTTGAGTTTGTGAACAATTTAAAATCTGAACATAAAATATAAAATCATGTATAATTGTTCTTGACAGTGTTTGATGTAAATTAGCTAAATTGAATTTTATTTAACGATCGTTTTTAACGATCGTTTGAATTTAAAAACTGCGCAATTATTTTAATTTTATGCGATGTTATTGTTAATATTGCATTTCAATTATATATATAAACAATTTTAGCATTCAATTTAAACAGTTAAAAATATAAAACAGTTAAAAATATAATACGCAAATTTACTCAATTTATATTAAAGTCTAAAAAACAACAACGATCTTTACAGGGAGCCAGTGAGCGCCCCCTATAAAGTACGTAATAACGCAAATAAAATATATCACAAAAGGCAATAATTTATCCAACATGTTTCTTAAAAATCACGCTTACATACACGATCAAAGTCATCATGATAATGCTTTTTTTAGTTTTTTTTTTTCAACTATATTATACTCAATAAATAAATATTTGGAAGTTTATAACAAAAAAAATATATTAATATTAAATCATTCAAATTTTTATATTCAATGAAATCATTATCTTTTTCCAATATTAAATTTTAAATTTTAATAAAAAATATATTATGTTCAAAAATATATTATGTTTCTGTAATATAAAATTTATTTAATTTATTTTACGATATTTACATGATTTCTATGTGTCCTAAAAACAAAGCGATAACATTCAAGATTATAAAAATACCTATCATTATATTTTACATGAGAAATACAACATGTTCAACATTAACAAATATATTGTTTAGTGGGTACGGTACGTATCTTAAATTTGGATCGCGCTTTAATGCACGATTTGAACACCATCACTATACCAATTGAACACGATCACCATACAAATTCGTTGTAAATTAAAGGAATAACAAAAAATGAACACGTGACGTTGAAATTGTGATTCGATATCAAAATATCGTAAAAAAACGATGTGTTCATGGATTTTCAGATTAGCTTTAATATAAAAAAGTTATTTTCAAAGTGACATTAATTCCTGATTGTAGTAATTTTAGAATTTTTTTCTGTTTAGATTTTTTTTAATAGTATTTTTTATTTGTCAAATCATTTTTATATTAAATTGAACAAATATTTCAACATTTCTTTCTATTTTCAGATTTATTTAAATTCAAAATGAATACTCGAAACCCGAGCGGAATTGTAATAAAAGGTAAATAATATAAGTAATTTTAATAGGTAACCAATTTTTTTCCGAAATTCTTTCTCAACAAAGTCATTCTTGTTGAATTAATTACACAGAAAACAAAATTATCAATGTGATGAATTTTTTCATAAATATTATGAATTTTTTTACCAACTACCAGATTCATCATATTGATACCACCGTTCATTTAATGACATTTTGATGAATGTATTCATTATATATATGAACTTATTTATACTATCGAACATCATAGTGAAGAATGAAATATTCAATACAATGAATTTGAATCTTCATATTGATGAATATAATCAAAATATTTATGTATAATTTTCAACAAATTTTTCAACAAAATATTTTTTTAGAAAATAATTGGAAAAAATATCCTTATAAATTGTTGTTAGAAAAAGATTTTATTAAAAAAAAAAAATCAAAAAAAAATTATCCGAAAAAAAAATGTGTCTGAAAGATTTATTTCAAACAATTAAAAAAAAAATTATAAATTCTAGTTCTAAACATTTTTAATATAATTTTTTAGTAATAAAAACTTTAATTATAAATAAATATATTTATAAATAAATATATTAGAAATTATTTTACTAATTTATGCAAGCATTATATAAGAAAAACACAGGAAAGAAAAAAATATGTTGATTAAAATGTGGTTTAATGTACGGTATTTTTCAATATGAAGAACATATATGTTGTATTTTATGTTTTAGTTCATTAATATGACGAAACATATTCTTCACATACAATTCATCATATTGAAAAAGACTTTTTCGACAGTTACCAAGCGTTCCTCATATTCGAAACATTGATGTCGTTAGTCATTAATGTTATGTATGATTCCTCAATACACATAATCATGGTTTGAAGAACGGAATTAATCACTATGATGTACATTTTTTTCTGTGTGGTAATGTAATAATTGGTGAGAGTTTGTCGGGGAATAAGTCTGCGGACGAATTGTCCTTTGAGGAATTTCTCTGGAATAAATTGTTGAATGTCAAATGTCGACATTTCAATTTCGACAAAATGTCCAGGTACGACTAGTAGAAAATATAGTATGTACCCAGACGAATTGTTCTGGGAAAAATTGTCTCGGCGAAGAAATATCGTAGAACACTGTCCGCAAAGAATTGTCATGTAATGAATTGTCTTGGTAATAATTATTGTCTTGGATAAAATTATAAAGAACGTAACCAGCTCGAAAATAAAGAATTGTCAGAGAAAAAGTTTTGAATAAAAGTGACCCAGAGAAAGAAAAGATTGTATCGACGTAACATTTTTGGAAGATTTGAATTTTTCAAGAAATAATTCTCAAAAAACAATTGTTGCGTCGAAGAATTGACCGAGAAAGAATTCTAATGGGAGAAACTGTCCGAAGAAAAACTTTGCGAAGAAGCATTGTCTCGGGGCAGTATTGTTGTGTCATTTTTAAATTTTTATACCCTACACCTATGAGGTACAGGGTACATTAAGTTTGTGCAGATATTGTAACGCCCCTTAAGAGGCGTGTCCGGTATGGAAAAGTATATACATTCTTGATCAGCATAACTACCCGAGTCCGTTTAGCCATGTCCGTCTGTCTGTCCGTCTGTCTGTCTTGCTGTCTGACCGGATACAGAATAACTTGAAAAATACTTGTCAGAATGCGTTGAAATTTCGTTTCAATATGTTTTAGTCAAAAAATGGTTATGAGTTTGAAAATGAACCAAATCGGTAAACGGACACGCCCACCTCCCATACAAGTCACTTATATATAACTTTTGGGAACCAATAACTCGAAAAGTATTAGATATATATTTATAAAATTTAAAACATATTGTCAGAATTCGCATAAAAATCTATGTTCCAAAAATGGGCGTTATCCGCCCACATTTGAATTTTTCTAATTTTTTACCGATTTTTGTAGTGGAAATTTTAGTCGTAAATTATTAAAAATTTGCACAACAAAATATACCACTGATATATCCAACAAGAGTGTAGGGTATTCCATAGTCGGGCCCGACCGACTATAAAAGTCCGCCCCATGTGACCTAACTTTCCCAACTCGTTAATTTATAAAATTATTAAAATTCGTTTGCCTTTAATTAATCTGTAATTTAATAACATTATTAAAATTAATTTTAAATAAACTTCTAAAATTCATGAGGAATTGAGCACTAAAGCTCTAATCACACGACTGAATAAACAATCAACTTTTGAATCAATTTTCAAATAATTTTAATATCAATCGTGTGATTGCCCAATTTTTTTATGGAAAATTAGGCAATCCATCACACGATTGATATTTAAATTGTTTTAAAAATTGATTCAAAAGTTGATTGTTTATTCTATCGGTTGTTTCGAGCTTTAGTGTTCAATTCCTCTTAATAAATAATATTCTTAATACATAATATTTGAATTTCACCAATATCAAGCATATTCTATTAAAACATACACAAAAAATATAATTGCAACTAATATAATTTCATGATTACCGTATTATATAGGTTATATTTTTCGCAAAGTAGTTATCATCGTGGTTATCAAATAAACGATTCCAAGATAATTTTGCCTTTGTGTGTATATTTGTGTGAATAAAATCATTATTACTTTGCAAAACAACTATTTTTTTGTTTTCACTGAAACGTATTTATGTTTTGATGTGAAAAAGATTGTATTTACATTTAGGTAAACATATTGTTGTTCACATATTTTAATGTATAAAAAATATTATATTTTGTACTTTTTACATAATATTATTTTTTTTTTAATTTTCATTTTATTTCTGAGTGCCAATACATGTTGACAGCTTTGTTATACTAATTTTATTATTTTTTAAATTCAATGTCACCCAGAAACAGTCATAATTAACCAAATATATAAAATTCATAGAATTTTTTATATTGGATATATTAAATCGGATATATTAACCGCTTTGCAAAACAACTATTTTTTTGTTTTCACTGAAACGTATTTATGTTTTGATGTGAAAAAGATTGTATTTACATTTAGGTAAACATATTGTTGTTCACATATTTTAATGTATAAAAAATATTATATTTTGTACTTTTTACATAATATTATTTTTTTTTTAATTTTCATTTTATTTCTGAGTGCCAATACATGTTGACAGCTTTGTTATACTAATTTTATTATTTTTTAAATTCAATGTCACCCAGAAACAGTCATAATTAACCAAATATATAAAATTCATAGAATTTTTTATATTGGATATATTAAATCGGATATATTAACCGCTGAGCTACCGCTGTGCGTTGGACTGCGAGCCGAAAGGTCCCCGGTTCAAGCCTGGACTGGGGCTAACAACATCTTTTCATAGAAACATTTTTCTATACCGCGCTACCTCTCGTCAGTAAATGGCAAACCTACGAGAGTAAAACCATTGCCTATGAAAAGTTCTCACCCGCCGTTCGGATTCGGCAATAAACTGTAGGTCCCACCACGTTGAGTACAAATATAACACGCACAGCTCAAATGGTGAGAGAGCTCGGCCGAAATTCTATACAGGACTGTAGCGCCAAACTATTAATATTATTAATGTCAAACATACATATAGTAATATCAAACATTATTATAGTAAATTCAAATAAATCCGTGATTAAAACAATTTATATTTAAATACCGTAAAATAATATATTTTCAATCTGAAGAAAACTATTATGCAATTCAATTATAATGTATGAAATTAGATAGAATTCTGTATATTTATATGGTGATTTCGAATTATGTTATAATTAAATTCAAGCATATTCTTAAAGAAATCTTTTCTATCCGTGTACTACAAAATGATTCTTCGTGCGGCAAAGATGTTAATTTCCGATGATATTATTCAACCGATTTAGGGTGCGCTATAGCTTCTTGAAGACACGCCTTGTACTACTATATAATTAATTAAAATATTTTTACAATAAATTACATATTTTCCTTTATGAAAAATAAACAATAGAAACAAAGTCAAGTCTAAGAAGCTTCAGCACGAAGGCCAAACATATTTTTGGTATTTTTTTTTTTATTAATTTTGTAATTATTGTAGTGATCAATGGATAAATAAGCATCGAAAATGAGCTAAAATTCAACGAAAATCAGTAAAAACCAACATCAATCAGTCAAAAGAAATAATTTTGCAAATTTACAAAACCACAGCTGGAAGACGTTTCTAATGATCATTAGCAAAGTTTAGCATGCCGACATTACGCTAGCTAGCTACTACCGGCCTTTTTAGTATAAGTTATTTATGTTACAAAAAAAAACTATAAAATGTTAACAGTTTTATAAAATACATATAATTATGTTATTTTATTTTTAATAAAAAATAAAAAATTAATTGAAAATTGATTCAATTGCCTGATTCAATTGCCTGGGGCAGCACCAGAATGGCATGAATCAGCGTGAATAAATTTACAAACATAGATTTGCAGACAGACATAATAATGAAAAGATAGATAGATGAATGAATAGACGATTGATCGGCACATTATACACTCGTAAATACCAATCAATTATTGTACACAATACCATGTGTCGTTGTTAATTACATACTATACAAGTTTTTCGACATCTTCTTTTACTCCGTATTCTGCGGTTTTGATTGCAAACACGAACCCGATCGTGCTGTATGCCCCTGAATTTGGGTCTGGGCCGAACAGATAATTGCGAAAATTTCAATTAATATAAAACAAAATAAATTAAACATAAAATATGGTCGTGTTTTCCTCATATTATCGATCACTAACTGTTTTTTTCTTCCTACTTTCAGCACTACTCGTGCTCTTTCTGCTGGTAAATATAGCGCATGCCGACAACAGCCGCGTAAGTTCAGCATTTGAAAAATTGGTAAACTTAAGAAATTCTCTTTAACTCAAATTTTTGCTCTTTAGAGTCGCACACCTGCACGCGTCTTGGCCAAGGAGACTGGCGCCACACAATTCGAGGAGGAGCGCTACGAAACGCACACAGATTGCAACGATCACAAGCATCATCTGAAGAAACGTTCCTCCGATGAGGATGTCGACTATGAGGTCTATCAGGGTGTCGTGGGACGACCCGGCATTGATTTCCCCATCTATCCGCGCATACCGAAGACCACATTCAGTTGCCGTTCCTATGGCAATGGTTACTTTGCCGACATGGAAACAGACTGTCAGGTGAGTACCCAAATTCTTTGTATAGAAAAACTACTAATACTGTCTGTCTGCCTGCAGGTTTTCCACATTTGCGAAGAGGGTCGCAAGATTTCGTTCCTCTGCCCGAACGGCACAATCTTTCAGCAGAGCGAACTCACCTGCGATTGGTGGTTTAAGGTGAATTGTCTAGGCTCGCAAGGTTATTATCACGAGAGCGCCGAGATTTTGAGCAAACAGCGCGTGCATCGCGTGCGACCATCTGTGCCAGTGCAGGGTTTCAATATTGTCGGTGGTGCCACGAACATTGGCTTGAACATTAAGTCGCGCAATAAGGCGAGTGTGACGCCACGCACACGTCACAGCAACAAACAGTCGGAACGTCGTATTGACTCGAACGAAGAACCTGCGCTGGAGAGCATTGACTTTGAGGACATCTCAAGCGAGAAGCAACGAAAGGCACAACCATCTCACACGCGTATATCGAGCATCGATGATAATAACAATGATAACGGCGAGTCACAGATAACTGCCGAAAGCGCCTCTTTTGTGGGCAGTCAGCGGCGCAATAGCTATGCATATGATAAACCCAGCACAGACACGCAGGAACGCAGCAAAATCAGTAGACGAGTCAACGGCGACCGTGGCTCACAAAGACGCGGTTACACACAGGCAAGTCACAATGAGCAAACAGAGCGCTCACGCAGTGGCCAACGTGGACATCAGCGTTATCACGAGGATGTGAAGAAACCACTGGCCGAATCTTTGGAACGTCACAGTGGCGAAGAACAAAACAAGGATACACCAAAAGCTTCAGCATTGCCGGAGAAGATTATACAAGCCAGTGGTATGGAAAGTAATCATGGTGGAAAATCACGTAACCAGCTCGAAATAACATCAGAGCCTGATATTAAACCCGAATTCTACGAGACACCCACATCGCACGCCACAACAAAGACACAACACACAACGGCTGCTTATAGCGTTGGCACTTACTCAACCGCTAGACGACTGGACAGCACGCGCACCACTCCTTTCTATACGCCTACAGTGCCCACAGTCATCAAATCGAAAAGCACCGAAGTAAAGTCCGTATATAGTAAGAACGTGAATGCCGTTACAACGCCGAGCCCTCACCGTTTTGGTGCTGCCGTCGCCACATTTCCATCGTCTAGTCTAGTGCTGGAATCTTCGGTCGTTCCCAAATCTACGACTGCATCGAAACCCACGGTTGCAATTTTGACATCTGACAGAGTACGCACTACTACGTTGCGTCCATTTATAATCGGTATGCGTCATCACTACGACACCACAGAAACGTCTCCCATCGCTAACGGTTACAACAATTACCTCGACTTAGCACTACCGTTGAAGAAGGTTAGCACGAAATCTAGCGTTTCTACTACGTCTGAATTATTAGAAACAACAACACAAGCTACAGTCTCCACAGGACCCACATATCTGCCGAAGAGTGCAACGCTTCCAGTGGAAAACGCCGATTCTGCTGGCGACTTACTGCTTTTTGCGCCCAGTCCAGCCAATGTAGAGTCTGTCTCACGCAATGTTAACGATATGCTAAAGACAATGAATCTTCTGAAAGACACCATCGGATCGAGCAAACTACAGAACGTTGAGGAGCTTAAGTTTTTGGGACAAACACGCGCGGGCTTAGAGATTCCCCCTTCTTCTGGACCAGACGCTTTAGTAACGTTTGCCAAGTACTTTGCCAGCGAACACAATGGTTCAAGCGGCAACTCACTAAATGACATTGGAACAATGAAACCTGAGAAACAATCTAACGTTGGAGTCACATACACCACGAATCATGCAAGCGATTCTACGACTGCACTAAAATCAGCACACGCCACAGACGCAAACTCCAAGACCGATGAACCGGTAGTTAATATCAAATCGGATGACATCAAAGCTAGTCTACTGAGCGAGAAAACAGTTAACAAATATTCAAATCTCTTTGGACTGCGTGATGTACAAAGCAAAAATCTGCAGTCCGATCCCAGCGAAGGACTGCTGAGTCATAATAGTGACACGAATGTTACGACGAAAAGCGACACAGCTACTGTAATTAGTTCTTTCCCGCAAATCGGCAGCACGGACGCATCAATTCGCAGCATTGTCGAGAAACCGGAATCACGCAAAATAGCTCAAGTATTTTCAAATGCTCTGACAACGTATCTGGAGGATCCACAACTCTTCCGCGAGCAACTGACATCCGTACGCCCAACAGAGCCACCAGTTGGTGGTAAGGCAAATTTCGACATTGTTGCCGTAACTGACTCTACGCTTTTCAATTCGGGCACAGCAGCCACATACCTACCCACAAAGCCAACGACAACCTTTGAATTGTCCACGACACCCGTGCCCAAGACTAGCAACATTGCAGCAGAAATAAACAATAACTTTGACTACTCGACACAGGTCATCGATTTGGGTAGTCGCACTACCGATTTGTACGACTCCACAACCACATATAGACCATTGCTAAGTGACAAATCGATGGAACAATCACTTCGACTTGAATTATCTGCCGAGCTCTTGCCGCCTAGTCCCGAGTCCGGCGAAGGCGAGGAGTTTCTACAATCCGAACAGACGCAATCATTTGCAAAATCCAGAAATCAACTGCATAACGATGTCACGAAAACGCAGAAGCATCGCGAATCGAATGCGGCATATGTGGCAGCGGTGGATGTCAAGCCAACTGAGAATCCTTGGAATCATATGTCACAATCAGATTTCCTCGATCCATTGACAATTAACGATGGTCTCATGAAGGTACCACGCACCACAACAGCCAGTCCTTACACATATCTACCAAAAGAGACGACAACACCGCTGACAACTGAATCTCGTGGTGTCTTCGGCAAAGAGGAGCTGCTCTTAGCACAGACTCAACGTGCGCATAAAGCTGATGTCTCAAGACCCGCACAATATGCGCAATACCGTCAGTCATTAGATTCCTCGGAGTCATGGCGAGATATCTTCAGCACCTATGACTTGCCAATGGAAACCTTGCCATCCAGCAGTGGACTGCAACGCATTGCGAACAAACTCTTCGGTGGGTTGAACGACAATGAGGCGCTACATTTGAAGAATGTCATGCAAAAGGCCGAACACGATCGTCAGGTGCTAAGTCTGCTTCTACTGCTTATACAGACGTGCGACGATCACAATGGCAAAGCTTTGGAACGTTCACGCAAACATCTGCTGAATGCCCTTATCGATATGGACAGCAAAGTACAGAGCAGCAGCATCGCCGGCAAGGAATCTCATCACAGATCAGACGTAGACCATTTCAGTATTCCAAGCACTACAAGTCGTGTGCCCGTTACCACGTATAGACGCGGCAGTGAGGAAGTCATTACCAGCACGACCACCGATGCCACTTATCCATCGACTACCACCGATTTGCCATCGACAACAATTACCGCATCAACGATTTTACCCGATGGTATTGATGAGAGCACCAAGTTTGAAATACGCGTCGAGGACCCTGAGGCGGATTTGGTTACCACATCTACGATTGGCCAAAAGGAAACTGGCGTTAATGGCAGTTCAGACAAACGTGCATTGGAACTACTCAAGTCATTATACTCTTTAGCGTCTAAATTCACTAGCAGACGATAAAAAGTGTTCCCACAATGTAGCACTATTCTAAATTCAACACGATGTCAGCAGGAAACGAAGAAGGATGAGTTGGACGATTATTTCATTGTGAACAGTTGAGTCACTGCTACACATTTTCCGTTCCAACTGTTTTCCTGTTATCACGATTACACTGCCAGAATCTTTATAAAATACGCTGTCAATAGAAAAAAGATCTGATCAATACCGTTATTACTTTAGGGAAGAAGTCGCGTTTATTGGACCCTTTTTAAGTTATGTCGATTATCGTGTTTGCAATTCGAAATATCGCACTTACCTTAATTTAGGATTTATTATTTAATTTTTGTTTTATTGTTTTAATTTAATTATTTTGTTTTTATTTTTTCGTATTATTACCATAGCCAATATATTTAAGCGTTTATTTTGCTTTTGTACATTTCGGCCATTGTTTGTCACCGAAATAATTCGAAATTCTCTAGATATATTATTAAGAAAATCATTTCATCCGCATACTGACATCTCCTACAGAGTTGTTAGGTCTACATATATTTATAATGCTCGCATGATTTTTAATTGTCTCCTTTTTCTATAATCTAGACGACTATGAAATTTGTATATAGATTTTAATGATAAACTGGAAAGAAGAATACAAAGTTAAATGGAGGTTTTATACCTATTATTTGTAATTATATTTTTGTTACCTTTGTTAAAATGAATTAAAATAAAAATAATACATATATTTTTTAGTATCATAGTTACATTTTTCATCCAAATTATATTTTAAATAAAAAAAAATTGTATACTAATATAAGCGATTTTTTTATATTATGTACCAACATAAAATGCTCTTGTAAATATTTATGTCAATATTTCATTATCTCTGTACTTTTATTTTATTATATAAATTTATAACAAAAATAAAAAATACATAAAAAAAAATAAACTAAAGTCCATTTAATTTAGTTATAGCTACTTGAAGGTGGACTATTGAACATTTTTAGTTAGATGTTACCCAAAATAATAATAATAGTTTGGCGCTACAGTCCTATAAGAACTTAGGCCCAGCTATCTCAACACTTTGAGCTGTGCGTGTTATATTTGTGGTTTGATCTACAGTTTATTGCCGAACCCGAACGGCGGGTGATAGCTTTTCATAGGTAATGTTTTACACTCGTAGGCTTGCCATTTACTGCCGAGAGGTAGCGCGGTATTGAAAAATGTTTCTATGAAAAAGATGTTGTTAGTCCCAGTCCAGGCTTGAACCTGGCACCTTTCGGCTCGCAGTCCAACGAACTAACCTTGAGCTATCGACGCTACAAAATAGCAGACAAAATACAAATAATTGGAAGTTTGTACAAAGGATATAGCATTTCATTGCAGATTCCCGGCATATTTGGGTACAACACACACGGAGGAAAAAAAGTTCTAAAATCCAGAAGGAATCAGGAAGTACACGGAGTGATATACGCTAAACCGAAAAATTCTTGAGTAATACGCTAGATTAAATGATATAAATTAAATAGTGCTCGATCCAGACGGTACAGTAAACAGAAGTTATTTTAAGCAGATTTTATTTTGAATGTAAAAGAATAAACTCAAAAGAGAAAACGAATACTGCACTGCGATAAAAATTGTTTGAAAAAAGCAATTTTTTAAAAAATGTATACCACAAAAACAACGCAATAGTCGAAATCACTTTACAAAAATAAATATTCGAAAAAAACAACCATGTTCGAAAAATTTTGAAAAAAATCTTTTGGCGACAAAAAGAACACAATGGTCAAAATCACCATTTAAAAAGAAAATAATTGTGAAAAAAAACAAATTTATTCGACAAAAATCACTAGTATGTTCGAAAAATTTCGAAAAAAAAAATTTCATGTATGGGAGGTGGGCGTGTCTGTTGACCGATTTGGCTCATTTTCAAACTCAGTTCCTACTTTTGGCTAAAATATATTGAAACGAAATTTCATCGCATTCTGAGCCGTATTTCTCAAGTTATTCTGTATTCGGACTGCAAGACGGACAGACAGACAGAGAGACAGACAGACAGACAGACAGACAGACAGACAGACAGACAGACAGACAGACAGACAGACAGACAGACAGACATACGGACATGACAGATATAAACGGACTCGGGTAGTGATGCTGATCAAGAATATATATACTTTTCCATACCGGACACGCCTCCTAAGGGGCGTTACAATATATGCACAAAGTTAATATACCCTGTACCTCATAGGTGTAGGGTGTAAAAATCATCAATTTCGCGCTATTCGTCGTGCTATGGTAGATAGGGATTATTGCTATTCAAATGTGATCAATGTCTATGAAAAAAAGAGCAGATAGACCATATTGCACAATATTGTAGTGGAGAGAGATCAAAAAATATTCTTGGAATCAGCTATTTGTTCATTTTTTTATATCCTGGTGTAACCTAAAAAAAATTCAACGACTAATTTTATCCTACCATTTTCGATTCACCAAGTATATGATGGTTAAAGGTCTTAATATACCGTAATCTAACCCGACTTTTTTTTAAAGATTAAAATTTAAAAAATACAGTTTATCGCTATTTTAAAATCATTAATGTTATCCTAAATATTAAAACTAATATCCTATTACGGAGATATGGTTGTATTGACTCCGTAAATATCTTACGAATCCTTAACATATCTGAAAACTTTCTTTAAAAATAGCACTAAACATCTTGTCTGGAAATACCATATGTTTCATAAAATGTACGAATGCTATCGTCAAAAGTACGAATACTTCGTAAAATGTACGAATATATTCATAATAAAAAGGTAATCAAGAAATAATGAATCTTTCGTATTATGTACGAATGGCTAAATGAATAAAATCTACGAAAATCACTTAATATTCCTAATTGAGATATGGTTGTATTGACTCCGTAAATATCTTACGAATCCTTTACATAACTGAAAACTATCTTTAAAAACAACACTAAACATCTTGTCTGGAAATACCATAAAGGTAAATAAAGGCAAATGGTTCTATATTTCTTCAGTACAGACTAAATTTAAATTTTGTCCTTTAAGGCTTCATATAAGGATAGGAAAAAATCTTTGAAAAATTAGTTTTCCGTATACGAAAAATTATTTTTAGTAGCTCCTATGGTTTCTATGATATTGTATATCCATTGAGAAAATGTAACTTCATCCTTCGTTAACCGATTTCATTGTTTTCACATAGATTTCATATCCAAAAACTCATTTTCGTTAAAATTGTAGATAGTCAGTATTGAATATAAGCCCCTCGATATGTTTCTCCAAACAATTTCTGCAACAACAAACATTTTCTTTAAATGAGACCAATTTCATTTTTTCTGTCTACTAATAACCATTAACCAAAGTCCTTTAAAATAAATGTTTTCATATAAATCTCAACCAAAGATCTTTATTTTTAAATATTATCTCTCATCAAATACACTTTATATTTATTTTCTTAAAAAAAAAAAAATATATCGCTCTAAAAACTAAAAAATCAGAGCAACGTCTATTCTAACATTTCTTGCTCTATACTAATTTTTCAGTGCATCAATTGCTAGAGGAGGCCAACAATTGAAGTGCCATGGAAATAACAACCACAAAGAGGCGTGTCCGATATGAAAAAGTATATATGTATATATTTCTATATTCGTGATTTACGGATTTCCGCCAGCTTAGCCCGACTATAACTTTCATAATTCTTACTAACATCAACTATCAAAATTGTTCCTACTTCAAAATTTCACATGTGTCCTAACCTTTCTAACTCGTTACATAGTTCATTTTTTCTTCCATTTGTTCAGAATACCTGCTAAAAGTTTTTAAAAAGTTTAAAAATTTTATCCATCTGCAAATTTCTGTAATCTATGGAAGGGTTTAAAAAGTATCCCAACATTTTTACCATGTAGCCTTAGACTTTTCCGTATTAATTGCATTATACAAAATATCAAAATGTTCTCACTTCTAAATTTCCCAACTAACTGGTTGCTGGTTATAATTTTGATTGGTAAAATCTTTTTAAAACCTTTTTCTCAAAACATTCTCAAAGTGATAAAATGTGCATTTGTCAGACTTTAGCTCCTAGCTATTTTTATCCACTTATTGAATTGAAAAAAAAAAAGAAATAAAATCTATATCATAAATTATTGCAGCTGCTAATAAAAAATAAAAACCAAATGATGCCACTGGGTGATATTGCATTGCTACAATGCACATTGACATTGTGTAATAAAATTGAAAAATATAAATACAAAAATGTATTACGTTCAATTGAATGTTTGTCTTTTTGTGCCTTCAAGGCTTATTGAGGTTACTGCAACTTTGTTAAAAATTTAAATCAATACGTATATGAAATGGTAACATTTTTATTAGTTTATCAAATGAATTCGTCAAATAAAATGCATTCCAATAAATTCGTAAGGCATTCAATTCAATACCTCTAATCAAAGGTAATAAATCCCAAGCTCATGCTAGAGCTTTGCTAACAAGTATCCTATATGTTGATGCGCACTTTTATAGAAACTATTGTTCTACTGATAAAATACAAATCCGCAGAGAGCAATACAGCTCAAAACGAAGCGAAACGAATCGAAACCGAATCAAAGGCGTCACAATGCAAATCACACTACCCAACACAATGTTTCATATCGACATACCATACTTCAATTATATATAGTTTCGTTGGAGCTGGTTATGACTGCTCAAACTTACTGATTTTTATTTCCATAACCAAGAATTCTCTACACAATTCTCAAGAATTCTCTACACAATACTTTTTAAATTTTTGAAATCCGTTGAGTGGTTCTGAAAATAATGAATTTCATCCGATTTTAGAGCGTTTGAGCACACTGTGCGGAGTTGATAGGGAATATTTTAAAAATGAGGACCGATTAAAAAAAGTTAGTAATTTTGGTTCTTAGTTTGAACTATGCTCTGCATAACCATAAATTATTTTCTCATTTTTCATTGATCCGATATGATAAAAAATCATTCAAAAAAGTTTAAAAAATCCAAAAATTTTCGAACTAATATTCAAATATCTTATTTATATTTGATGGTAATATACCATTATAATAATTATAATAATATATACAGTCCTATAAGAACTTAGGCCGAGCTCTCTCACCATTTTGAGCTGTGCGTGTTATATTTGTACTCAAAGTGGTGGGACCTACAGTTTATTGCCGAATCCGAACGGCGGGTGAGAGCTTTCATAGGCAATGTTTTACTCTCGTAGGTTTTCCAATTACTGCCGAGAGGTAGCGCGGTATATAAACATGTTTCCATGAAAAGATATTGTTAGCCCCAGCCCAGGCTTGAACCGGGGACTTTTCGGCTTGCAGTCCAACGCACTAACCACTGAGCTACCGCGGATACGTCTTAGTCTTGACAATTGAATGAAACATTTTTTACAGTTTTTGGAAAACTAGTTGGATAAGGGTAGCTGAAAATAGCAGTTTTATTAAAAACGTTTGCATAAAAAAAACACAGTAAAAGAGCAACCGCGATTTAAATGGAATTGATGTTGTGGATCCTCCTCATGGCAAACAATTTGTCTCGTTTTGTTGAGTAGTGTAATTGATAAAAAATCACAAATCGTAAATTAAACTTCAAACGATGTAACCAACAACAGCAGAACACAGAACACTTTGAACAAATTTTGCTGCAAGTGGTTAGAATATTTCCAGTGGCAACAGCAGTAATGTTTGGCAGCTTGGAAAATGTTGGAAACATTTTGACCCACTATAAATAGTTATGTGTTCTTCGGATGAGCACAACAGTGTTACTTGAACTTCAGAGGGCAGTGCGTGCAACATCTATTATTTTGTCTCTCAATTTTATTTAGACTTGTGTAGCGCTCATATTCTTTCTGTAAAAATTTGAATACCTGAATTTGAAGACCTTCAATAGAGAAATCTATAATATTTTAAATGAAGCAAGTGCTTATTTATTTTACCGGTAAGTTGTGATAATATGGTGTAAACATATTAACAAAAAAAAACCTTAAAAAGGCACATATTCAATTTAATGGTTTGAAGAATTTAATGTTCAACAATTCAAATATGGGATTTTAACTCATCAAATTAAAATCCAATTTAATTCATTAAAAACTTCATAATTCATAGCAATGAATTTGATAAATTGCGTAAAAAAAAAACGAAAGTGCTTAGAATTATCTACAACAAATAGCAATGAAGGAAAAAAGAACGAGGAAACGGATGAAATAACAATATAGCTAACGTTTATAACGAACGTTTAATTAAATAAAAGTGAAATTTCATTACACCGAAAGAAATATTTTCTTATATTTGAAGAAAAAATAGATAATTTGAAAAAATGTTCATTGATTCAACGAAAAGTGTCATTAATTACATTACGAAAGTATCAAAAACAGGGTTTAAAAAACTGAAATGTTGCAATAGCAGTAGCAATTGCTGTGGCTGTGGCTGCGACTATTGAATATTGAACAGCAGCAGCTCACTTTTCTGAAAACAATAACTATGACTGTCACCAGTAGCAATTCAAATTTAAAAAATGACTACTGCTGTTGCTATTTAATTTTTCACTTATTACGACGACAGTTGATGTTCGGTTGCTGCAAAATAACCGACAGTCGTTGTTCGGGTTTTTGCACACAACTATTAACCGAGTAGTCGGTAGAATATTCAGAAACGACAGCAATGGTTCGTAAATTGTACAACGCGGCTGCGTATTGTTTGGCAGAATGAATCAAAAACAAACAATCCACCAAAAATTGACAAAATCGTTTATAGTTATTGCTTTGTTTGTTATTGTCCGATCCTCAAGTTTTATATATCGTTGGAAAGGTATCAGTTTTTTTCAGACTTCTTCTACATCACTATATTATCAAAGATCTAAAAAAATTATAAAACTTCATAAACAAACCTCTTTCTGTATTTTGAAACGAAAGCTTATTAGCGAAAGTGACGTAATTTTAAATAAATTTTCTAATTTTTAAAAGTTAAGTTGCAATAAATCAAAATTTTCTGTGACGTAATTTTTACGTCAAATTTTCGTTTAGTCGTTCGTTGCGAAATACAGAAAAAGGGTATACGTTAAAACTTTATTGAAAAATAATATATTTAAAACATGATGAAACCATACAGGCATTGAGACGAAATCATATTTTTAAAAACAAAATCAAAAATTTTCAATCATTCGCTTTTGAAAGAGCAGACGTGTTTTTCATTATTTTAAGAATTTTTTTTTTTATACCCTACACCTATGAGGTACAGGGTATATTAACTTTGTGCATATATTGTAACGCCCCTTAGGAGGCGTGTCCGGTATGGAAAAGTATATATATTCTTGATCAGCATCACTACCCGAGTCCGTTTAGCCATGTCCGTCTGTCTGTCCGTCTTGCTGTCTTGCCGTCTTGCTGTCTTGGTGTCTTGCTGTCCGAATACAGAATAACTTGAGAAATACTGATCAGAATGTGATGAAATTTCGTCTCAATATATTTTAGCCAAAAGTAGGAACTGAGTTTGAAAATGAGCCAAATCGGTTAACGGACATGCCCACCTCCCATACAAGTCACTTTTATATAACTATTTCGGAACTAATAACTCGAAAAGTATTATAGATATAAGTATAAAATTTAAAACGTATTATGAGAATTCACCTAAGAATATGTGGTCCAAAAATGGGCGTGATACGCCCACTTTTTTTTTCGTTATTTCCCGGGTTTTCATAGTGGAAATTTGATCCGTAAATTATTAAAATCAAATCTATGAAATATTAGCCTTTCAAAATTTTAATTTTTTTTTATACTTTTATATACATTTTTTAATTTATGGGGATATAAGACGTAAATTTCTGATATATGAATAATATTCTGAGGGTGGGGAGGTTCAGCATAATTAAAAACTTTAAAATTAAGGTATGCAATTAAATATCCCACATTAATATCCCCACCAAAGGTGTAGGGTATTCCATAGTCGGGCCCGACCGACTATAAAAATCCGCCCCATGTGACCTAACTTTCCCAACTCGTTTTTTTATAAAAAATAAAATATGATTTCAAAATTGAAATTTAAGATCTGCTCTCAATAAATATGCCACATATATGGTTTCATCATGATTTAAAACAAAAGTTTGAAAGTTCGACTAAAACATAAAAGTTAACATCGAGAAAGTGTCGAAACTTTTTCAACGACTTATAAAACTTGTTGATCGGACATCAAATAACAAGGCAGTAACGACTTCGAATTTTTGTAAGTCGCCAAAAAACCGATAAAAGTTTTTGGCGGCTTTCGAACATTATTTTTTTGTTTGTTTTGTTTTTGACACTTTCATGAGTTTTTTAAGTACTATTTTCCAATAGTAAGTTATTCGTGTTTTTCTCAAAATGCACAGAAAAAATATTGTACGTATATAATAATTGATATTAATAGAAAACTAAAACGTATTTCAATATTTAAAAATTTTCTATTAAAAAAAAATGTCAATCGAAATAAATATTTAATTGGTGTTACTAATTTATTAATAATCAATGAATTCTATATTAAACATTTAATATATATATAACAATTTTAATATCAATTAACGAATTCTCATTATTACGAATATTGACTTCAATACAATTAAAAGTTAAATCGGCTGCAAAAACCTCTTTATTTATTTGTGACAATCTTCTAGTCAGCAAACATGAGGTTGTCGAATGCTCATGATCACTGAGTTTGTCGAATTTATAATTTGGCATTAGGTTAGATTAACCTAAAGTCGAAATCGAACATTTCTTTGTGTATTTACCATGGAATACCTACTAAAGCTTACTTTTTGTTAAAAATTTTAATATATTCTACAAAAAAAGCAAATATATTGAATTACAATATCAATTTATGAATTAAAAAATATTAAATTACAGTTTTATTAAAAAAAAATAGATAAAATACATTTTTTATGTTAGTTTTTTCACAATATAACAACCAAAAGAATTCGGTTATTGTACATTTTAATAAAATTTAAATTGTTTATGAATTGAAATGTATTAATGAACATTTTTGTTGAGTGGGTTTTTATTCATCGGATATATTCCTAAATTCACTTTTGATCAAAATACAAAAAGTTGACAGCACAACCACATGGAATTTGTTTCAAAAATCTTAAATAAAATCGAATTCGGATATAGCAAATCACATCTATCAATTGAATTGAATTTTAAATACGATTTCGAAGGAAACTTGAAAGATGCCGATATATAGAGTTTTTGATATTAAACGATATTTTTAAAATCCAAATAATTTTTTGATAATTTAGGAAAATTTGAATTTAGAAAAACTTTTCAATTTTTTACATCTGCAGTCGAAGATACTTTATGTAATGAAATAATTACATATATTAAATAAAGTTATACATTTTTGACATACACATTTGTTAGGTGATTTAAATGAACTTAAAAAACTTTTGTAATTTGAAAACAAATTATTAAATTTGAAGCTCTCAAGTTGGAACAAATTTTTGAAATTGTTTAGATTTCAATCCCAAATAATGCTATTTACCATCTGACAAAAGTCAGCTAATCAATTTAATTGATATTCGATGGCTACTGGAAACATTGACCTGACCATCAAAGAAATGCCACCGGAAGAGTGTTTCTATGGTTGCCAGAAGCTTTATTGATGATACCTGCCTCTAAACGAGTGAGTCGCGCACAAGTCTCACACTTGGGGCGCTTCATTAGTGCGCCACTTCCTTTTGGCGGGAAACGCCATTAAAACTTTTTGCGGCACGCGATTTCGTCTGTTGTTTATGCAGCGCTGCTCCGCTCTGTCTTATATTATATGGCAGCCCAGTTAAGTCTGGTGCTGTTCGATGTTCGATTCGGTTCGGTTCGGTTTGTTTCGACCACAAAACAGAGACGCCGATAAATAAGCATGCGAAACATAGATCATGGATCATGATCTCGATGGCGTGTGTGATGGATGCACAGTGCGTTCTTGGCCTTAAAACCGTTGAAATCTTCAACACGTTGAGACATCTGTCCAAAGTAAAATCTCAATATTTATCTATTTTTTTCTTCCACTTTTAGTATTTCTGTTGAGCTGGCAATGCTGTTGGGTAAGTGTTGCATGTTGCGTGTACTATATTTGATCATTCTCTCTTTTGTGCTCTGTTTCCCCTTTTAGGCTCAGAGCGGCTATAATTATGCGCGTCCCGAGCAGATCGCCATCGGCGGTGGCAGCAACATTCCAACAGCGTCCACAGCAGCCGCACGTCCGCTTGTTGGCAGTTTTGCACCGGGCGGTACTGCGTCCGGCGTATTTCCCTCAGCGGCATCTGGATACGCTGTAGGCGGCACTGCTACAGGTACTGGCGGTGCAATTGGTTCAAATCCGGCCTATGCGGCTTTTAATGCACAGCGTAGTACGGGTGCCGCATCTGTTTTTAATCCAGCGACAACAGGTGCTGCTGCTTCAGCACGTCCGTCACTCCAGGCACAACAACAAGTGCAACAACGCACTACCGCCGGTGTTTATGGCGGCGGCGGCATTGCACCGCAGCAGTACGCAGGCAGCGGACGCATTGCTAGTGGAAGTCGTGGCACTTCCGGTAACAGCCTGGACAACGATTACGAAGGCGGTGACTACTCCGCAATTCCCGGAGTGCCCGGCGTTGATTATCCGTTGTATGCAGAGGTGCCTGTTACAAATTTTGACTGCGCCACACAGTCACTGCCCGGCTACTATGCGGACGTCGAAGCGCAGTGTCAGGTGTTTCATATTTGCGCCCTCAATCGCACGTATTCGTTCCTCTGTCCTAACGGCACGATCTTCAGTCAGGAGACTTTGGTATGCGTCTGGTGGAATCAGTACGAATGCGTGACAGCGCCCAGTCTCTATGCACAGAATGCCTTCATCTACGACTATGGGAATCAGGGTGTAGCAGTGGCGTCCAACGTCATTGGTGGTACTGGCGGCGGCAGCGGTGGCTATCAACAGCAATTGGTTGGCGGCAACCGCGCGCAGCCAAGCTATCAGAACACAAATACTGCCAGAACTGCCGGCAGTTCATCGGCGGCTGGCATTTTCGGTGGCGGTGCAGTTAGCGGTAGTGGCGGCGCCAATTTACGTCCTACTTTACCATCGAACGCAGTGTTCGCCACCGCTACACAGCCGTCATTTCCCAGCGGCCCGAGCACCGCCACCAGATTTGCGTCCAATGCTAATGCGGCTGCAGTCGCTGCCTATCCGAGCGCTTCAACGGCCACAGCTTCGGCGGCAACACCATACGGTTCGACCATACGCAACGATGGCTATTCTAATTCTCTTCAAGAAGTTGCATATTCAGCTGCGCAGATCACTCCAAAGACTGCTGCGACGTCGAACCACGAATACCTGCCACCGCGCAGACCATAGACCTCACTAACACATTGAATTCGCCACAAAATATATGGAACCACCGCTCTACATTGAACCCAGGCACATGTACCCGGACTTGACGCGTATCAACGCTAGTTCTTTATTTCCTTGTATACATTAGTACTTAATAAGTTAGTCTGTAATTAGAATTTTAAGCAAGAACTTTAACCATTTAAAATTTTAAGGCATGCTTTCCTTCCGAACCATTCATTTAACCATTCACTAAATTATTGTTTTAGTGAATATTAAATAATGCATTTTTAATAAATTCATTAAAAATATTTGAAAAAAAATGTATTAAAAAAAGGCTATTGAGAGTGTTCGTCATTAATATTCCTCCTATGATATTCCATAATCCCATTGCAGTCTACCGTCTTGTTTTAGATAGCACGTTCAGAACTCCTTTTCGAGATTCGGAAAAAGTAACCAATTTGTTAAGTATCAACATTTTTTTAAATTTCTGAAAGTTTTCAATTCAAAAAAGAAAACATTGTCAAACATAAATAGTACCGAAGTTATTCAGAAAAGTTTAAAATTGGTAACCGTACAATATGTTGCCAAATCCATCACAGTTAATTACCATCGTTATCAGCTCCATCGCATTCGTTGTGTCCATTTTTTTAATTAATGTGTTGGCCTCTTTCTATCATGAAAAGAACAAATTTGTCAACGTCGTCCAAATGCTCGTAATCGTGCTGCTGCTCCACTTTCTTGTCTTCGACATTATCGTATTTGTCGTTATGGCAGCGATAAAAGCCGCACAAGCCGTAAGTACTAAAGATGTCGAAGAAGACGACTATCATCAGACTCGCAAAGAATTTCTCCAACTACGTATCCGAAGTCTGGAATCGCAACTGGCACTGAAGCAGGCGCATCGCGATGAGGCGCAGAATCTATTTTATTATTCAGTGTGGACAGATTTATTGGTATTCTTTAAATATTTCATATTGCTGACGATACTTGTGGTGGGTTCGAGAAATACACTGGGCTCCTACAATCGAGATGTTGTCAGTAGAGCGATACGGGATTATAGCCCCGAAGTGCTAGGCATTGATTATATAAATAATATATATGATTTTTATAATTTCACCGAGACATTTCTTATAAATGGATTTTCGGAAGCCAAAGATGATGAAGGCGAAGTTTTGAGTGAGCCTGGTTGGATAACATACGAACTTGCAAAACTTTTGGGTGTTGTGCGCCTGAAACAAATACGCATTGCCGGCTGGGATGATACTCATAAACATGATCCAATATACGAGACTCACGATTTCTTACCACAATGGTCGGAACCCTATACTAAGTATCACTACATTGCAAAGTACTTCCGTACATATAATCCATGGACACCAACCGTTGAGAATCCCTATTTATACGGTCTGCCAAAGTTGAGCTTTGGCTCAATTCATGACTATCCGGAAGATCATAGTTATGTCGCCTATTTGGCGCGCAGTCCAAATAACAGCATGACCGTAATAGATTATCTAAAGAACACTAGCTGGATAGATGAAAAAACTCTGGCTGTATTCGTCGACTTTACATTGTTTAATGTAGACTCCGGACTTTTCACTTTAGTTACCATTGTTGTGGAGGAAACACCATTTGGCGACATTTTAACACATGTGACTGTACAAAGCTGTGATCTAGTGACCAGACTCGACACTTTAAGCTACTGGGCCTGGCTATTTGTGCTGCTATTCATCCTGCAATTGATTCATTTTGCTAAGCGCCTCGTCATCAAGGCTTGGTATCTGCCTAATTTCCTAAAGTCTGCATGGAACATTTATGACTGTCTTATAATATTGTTGAATTTGGTTGTGTTTGGACTGATCTTCTATCGTAAATCAGTTGTGGAGGACATGGTTGATTCGCTGGACAAAATATCGAAAATAGATTACGTGGACTTTCGAGTTCCCGCGCAAATAAATAACTTAATGACGATTTTTATCGGCTTTTTGATTGCACTCTCCACCATACGTATTTGGAAGACTCTCGAGTTTATGTCATCGTTTCGTCTCTTCACCAAAACGCTCTCCAAAGCTTGTCAGGCACTGCTAATGACCACATTCATCATTTTAGTGTTCCTAACCGGATTCAGTATTGCCACGTACATCATCAATGGGAACAATTCAGTGAATTTTCGCGAAGTCGTACGAAGTATTACATCCACCGTCAACTATGCATTCGGATTCCGAAGAGATATGCGTACAGACGAATTGAACCATGGTGGTCCCGTCGTGGGTTTCTTGCTATACGTAGTGCTAATGGTCATCGTTGGTATTCTGTTGATAGACATATTCATCTCGTTACTTTGTGACTATAGTAATCGTGCACGAAAAGAACTGTTAAAGCTGAAGGGCGAACGATTAAATAAGAAATCTCTGGGTATGAGACGATTTCTGTATATGGAGTATCGCAACGCCTTCCAATTTTGTGGTTTTTGCAAGTCAAGGAAAAAACGCGTTAAACTACCAGAACAAACGGTGGCAAAAGATCTGGAAGATGCTGTGGATGAATTATCGGAGGCATTGGAAAAAGAGAAGAAAGAACAGAAGGAGAGGGAGCAACTCGAAGAAGAATTTAAACCTGTAGAACCAGTGTCACCGGAGTTGCTGGAAGAGAGAAGACGCGATCGAATAGAGAGAGAATTGGATCTAGAAATGTTTCGAAGGGAAAAGGTTAACAATTCTTTGGACGTTTTACTTTCTCAGTTTGAATTACTAGGCAGAGAATTACCATTGCTGTATGATGAGTATGAGAGTGATGAAAGTGACGAGGAGGAAACACCACGTCCGAGGCAAACACCACGCTCGAGTCCAAAAAACTTTAAAGAGATAGCAGCATTGAGTAAGCTGCTGCTATCTTAAACACTGTATGTATTATGTGTAGACGCTAAAATACTGTAATTTTATTCAAAAGCAAAAATAATAAAGTCTTACTCAGTTCATAAATACTTTTTTCTATCGAATAGCATACTTAATTTATCTAACTATTTTCATATTATTAATCAATAAACTTTCGTAATACTTCTACAGCGATTAAAATTGTATAGCAATTTGTCATTACTGCTGTGAATAGGCGGTATTTCATCCACATTTTTTGATAATGTAAGTATGTGGTATTGATTTAAATACTATTAAATGGCCATTGTTGTTCGATTACAATGAGACCAGGGTCAATCGACTTTTGGTGTTGCAAAACTTTTGGGTGTTGTGCGCCTGAAACAAATACGCATTGCCGGCTGGGATGATACTCATAAACATGATCCAATATACGAGACTCACGATTTCTTACCACAATGGTCGGAACCCTATACTAAGTATCACTACATTGCAAAGTACTTCAAAGTACATATAATCCATGGACACCAACCGCTGAGAATCCGTATTTATACGGTCTGCCAAAGTTGAGCTATGGCTCAATTCATGACTATCCGGAAGATCATAGTTATGTCGCCTATTTGGCGCGCAGTCCACATAACAGCATGACCGTAATAGATTATCTAAAGAACACTAGCTGGATAGATGAAAAAACTCTGTCTCAATGTTGCCGACATGAGGTATACAGAATCTCAATTTTGCAACAAGATATAGTAAAGATGTATGTCACATATAGTTAAACAATATATAGTAGATTTTAGTAGGTAACTAACTTTCATAAGAATGCTTAGCTGGGAAAATATTGTCTCGGAGAACATTTTTGGGGAACATTTTAAATTCATGGAGAATAAAACGGGAACGAATTGTCCGTGGTTAAACATCGACATTACAAATTCGACAAAATATTCAGGTACGACTGGTAGAAATTTCTCGAGGAAAAGTCCGGAAAGAATTGCCATGTAAAATATTGTCTTGGTAATAATAATTGTATTGGATTAAATTATCTCACTGATGAATTGTCAGAGAAGAAGTTTTGAGTTAGAGTAGCCCAGAATAAGAATGTTTGGGTAAGAATTGTGAAGAAAGAACTGTCTCGAACTTAATTGCACGATCATGATCGTGTCAATTTAAAATTTTGAAGTTACCACACTTTTAAATCTCATCTGCTTTTTATATAAAACTAAAATTTAATTTAAATTTAAAATATAAATGTACCAAAACCTGGTTTAATAGCTTTAAAACGAGACATCAACGGAGTTTCTAACATTTCTCGTTCAGGAGATATTTAAATATGAACAACCATGGTTGAAGTATATACAGGTTAAGTCATCTTTCAAAATTCAGTCGCCATTTCCTTTTTTTGGAAAACTGTTTGAAAGATTCAACACTTGTTTACGAATATTTTAAAACAAAACATCAATGCTTTGTTTACAACTTCATAAAAACAAATAATATTCAAAATTTTAAATTAAATAAATTTCAACATATTTCCAACTTTCAAGATTGTTTAGGATCTAAAAGAATCCACAGTGATTGGCAAAAGTGATAAAAGTGATTTTGTGCAGAGAAATTTTAATAAAATCTCCAATTTGCAATGCAAAAAACCATAACCTAAAAATAAAGTTTAAAATGACAATTGATTCTTGTATTTTACAATTTTCTTCTTGACATTCTCAGCACACTGTATGTCAATTAAACGTCTAGATGGTCTAACCTGTATATACTTCAACCATGTGAACAACTTTACAAATGTGACATTTGGCCCAAATTTGGTAACCTTGAACAACTGTATCACTGGAAATAGTGGTCGGAAAATAAAAATTGATCAATACATATCTCCATACCGAGTAATAGGAAACTCGCACCATGGGTGCGAATTTCCGTTCATTAGGCAGAAATTCGCACCGGTGCGAGTTTCCACTCATATAGGCAGACATTCGCACCGGTGCGAAGTTCCACCTATTGAGTGGAAATTCGCACAAAAAAAAAAAATTATTCAAGGAATTAATTTGAAGGAACCAAAATATGAACATGGAACCCAAACACTCCGAAGGTTATCGATGTCTGCACCATCAATGCGGCTTCTTAGAGGCAATAGTGAAGTTTTATGGAATTAATCGATGGTAAACACTACTAGTTGTTTTTTTTTCATCGATATTCCATATGACGTTCCCATGAACGGCATTTATTGTGTTTCACATTCTGCTACTTGATGTCCTTTGGAGGTCAATAAAAGTGCGATGGACTTTCGTAATATTTTTAGATTCAACTTTCAAAAATAAAATGTTATAACATATATAAATAAAATCAAAGGGTTTGGTGCAAAAAAGGGTCAAGTCCATATTTTTCGAAATTGAGTTTTTAATGACAGATTTTTTTAAACAAAAAATTGCAAAATTGGCAATTTTAAACAGTTTTATTGATTTTCCAGTGAAAAAATGGACTTAACCCTTTTTTGCACCAAAACCTTCAATTATTACATTTTATTTTTATTTTGGTAAGTAATTTCTTCGAAATAAATAGAGGTGCGAGTTTCCGCATATTAAACGGAAATTCGCACCGGTTCAGATTTTCTAAATTAGTGCGAGTTTCCGTACATTAAACTGAAATTCGCACCGGTGCGAGTTTCCACTCATATAGTAGAAACTCGCACCGGTGCGAATTTCCGTTACCCCCTCCATTCCATTTATTAGTTACCAAAATTTCATATACATAGGGTGTGTTCCAATTTTCGTGTTTTTGTGGGTTGGCAACAAAGGTTACAACATCGATTCCGACATTAGTGCATCTTAAACTTGAACACAGTTTTAGAAGCGCTGACTTATTTGAAAATAGAGAAACTTCAAATAAATACCGTTAGAAGTTTTGTTGTTTTTTCGCAGACTTCACAACATCACGTTTAGCTTTAAGGAGCCGGTTTTCCAATTTTCAAATTTTATAAGTCAAATGAAAGATTCAATTTGACAACCATACGTCCACAAAATGTTTAGCTGCTGTTACGATTCGCATTGCAATTATTACCCTTATCGCAGGTATTGTCCAAACTATGCGCAGGCGCATTTGGTATCGTACAACGACTATTACTACGGTCAATATTATGGAATGCAACATCGTTACGACTATCAACAATTGAAGCAACAGCAGCCGCGTCAAATGTGCAAGAAAATCAAAAATAAGAATGGAACCGGCGGAATAGCGACTGCTGCAACTACAAATGCGGGATGCTCTGTGGCAACTGGTGGCGGCGTTACCAAAGCTCAAAAACCCGCCAAAGCAAGTGAAGCAAAGAAAGCACATGAAGCACTGTGCACGGCGTTGGCCAAAAGCATTGAGCCAACCAATAAGGGTTTTGAATTAATGCGCAAAATGGGCTACAAAGATGGTGAAGCTCTCGGCAAGTGCGGTAACGGCATCGTGGAACCTATTGCAATCGCGCTGAAACACGATCGCAAGGGTCTGGGTGTGAAGGTGGAAGAGAAAAGGGTGGTGGAACTACCCACAACACTCTCCAAGAAACAGCGCAAGCGAATGCGTCGCGAGGAACGATTACGTGAGCAGCAGAGGGCGGAGGCAGCAGCTGCAAAAATTGCACCCAAAACCACTACAAAACAACAAAAACCAGCAACCGTAGAATCCATGGATGTTGATGTCTCTGTGGAGCAGGTCAAAGTTGTGCCAGAGACAACAGTGAAGCAACCACGAAAGCACTCGCCCATTAGAGCGCCGTCGCCATCACCAACATCAGTCGCTAAGACGACTGTCAAGGCGGTCAAGTGTGCCACAGTGAACACGCCCATAAAACCAGCTGCTACTACTGCCAAAATTCTAACAAAACCTATCAATGCTCCGGCTCCAAAGTCGCTGCTTAAACCGCTTCCACAACCGTTACCGAAACCGCTCAAACGTCAAAAGTTCTCACTTAAAGACCCCGCGACATCGCAACATCTACAGGCGATCGCCAAGAATTTTCATGATGAAATCGAACTGCTGCAGCTGCGTCTGGCAGCTGAGGCCACATTGCGCGCAGACAACAATGCCAGCGGCAGCAACGAGGAGCCACAGCTGCTGGTCGCCAAGTTGTTCATCGCCAACAATCAGCCGATTGCCGAGCACACCTACGAGTTTATACGCACGGAGTTGGTCGGCTGGATCGGCAAGTATCAGCATCAGCAGCTAGACACGCCCATCTTTCACAGCATGGCCAACAACGATACGCACATCACGATCATTTGTGAGAATACGCATGCGTATGAATGCCTGCGTCAGTGTGTCGCCGAGATTACCCAATTACGTACCTGTTCGCCGCTGACGCTGGTACGACTGCCTTCACTGTCCCAGATGCTCTATTGCTATGGAGCTGTCTATGCGGGCATCATACGCGATGCAACACTATTCTTAACACAGGTGCGGCTGCACAAGGCGGCGCTGTACGCCGACCGTTGGATTGTGGTGGCGCACGAGGTCTGTATGGCGCGGCGCGAGACACATTTCATTTTTTTGCTCGACGAACCGTCGGCACTAGCGCTGACGTATCATCACAATTCCAGGCTGTTCATTTGTATGCAGCTGGTGGAGTTCACTTTGCGCGGTCGCGTATCGCCTACGGTCTAGGTGCAACTAGAGAAGTTGGTTTGATTTAATTCGTTTTATTTTGGAAAATTAATCTTAATACATAGTTTTTTGAATTTACTATTCTTCTTAATTAATAATCGCCTCTTTCGATTACTCAACATTTTTAGTTTATTAATTGTAACACATAGAAAAAGTCATAACTTAAATAAAAGCATTTCAGCAATTATTTTTGAATTCCGCAAAAAAGTCGTATGTTGTTTCATTTCTCGACGCACTCGCTGACTGCCGACTGTTTGCAGTCGCATAGATCCGGCGATGGTATTTGTTGAATGTGGTGCTGGCGTAACTATGCCTGCCGCGCTTCAGCTTGGGCTCGCTATGGCGCGGCACAGGTATAGTCGGGTTGAAAGCCATCTGTGTGCTGTCGTATTGATCGAAGAGCTCGTGCGACGATCTGTAAATTGACCAATATTAATCAATGCAAATAATAATCGTAAAAAAATGTAAATAAAAAAAACTGGGTTTACACATTCATAAAATAATCCTTTTCTCATTAACCAAAATGCACTTAAACGTGCCGTATACATTCCTTATTTAGGGCATATACAACGTTTACGGAACAAATAGCAACACATTTTACTTATGAAATGAAATATATCAGATCAGATTTTCAACACTTACAATTTTCCAATGTCCGAAGGCAAGGCGCCATCGCCTGACGCTGGCACACCATTTGCTATGTGCATCGCCATTTTGCGCACCGTCGGCTGATAATGACGCGCCAGCAGCGTCAGCTCATACAGCGCCGTGCATGCAGCATTACAATATTCTGGATCATCTAGCTCCGCATCGTAGCGACCCGATCCAACGCTTGTATCCGTATCGAGCAGTATGTCCAACACCGAAGTCAACTGAAACGTAGTCTTAATCGTGCCCAACGTGGCCAGTGTGCCATGTGGCAACAGATGCATGCTGACGGTCAGCATGCGCTTAACAAACGCCATCAGACGCTGCTGACTCATGTTGCGGCGACGCTTCACCAGCACCTCGTCCAGCGTGCGCAGTATGATGCGATAATCATCGTGATTCTTGCCCGCATTCACGGCCAACATGTTCTTGTAGAAATGCTGATAGAAACGTATGGGATCTATGTTCAGCACCTCGCCCTGTCCGGAGAGTATAACGAAAATTGTCTGAATGCAGTGCAACTGCTCGCGGTAGCCAAGCTCCATCTCCTCCAATATATTGTTCAGCACATCGATGAGATCCGAGAAGAAATCGAGGTTGATGACGTGAGCAAATCTAAAAAGAAAATATAGAACTCCTTTAAGTATTTATCTACCAAAAGATATAAAATAAACCTACTCCGCTAAACCCTCCAGTATAGCGCTGAGCACCTTTGAGGTGGGATCATTTTTGAGTATACGAAAGAATATCGTAAAGACCATCTTTATGATTTCCGTGAGTTTAAAATGTTTCGTCTGTTTGTTTTCCTCGGCGCGCGTCTCATCCAGTTCTTTGTTCAATTCGGTGAGCTTCTTGCGACGCTTCTTCTCTTTTTTGGACATGCTGAGCAATCGCTGGCGATGCGCCTCCAGTTTACGCTGCTTTAAATCGTTCTCCTTCTCTGCGTCGAGGTTGACATTCTTGATCTTGAGCGCCAACATGCAGGTGATGCACTCCAGATGCACATTATTCAACTTCGTCTTGATCAAATGATTGATGCGCCGCACTATGTACAGCGTCATATCCAGTTTCTTGTCGGTAGCGAAGACAGTGCGAAAACATTTGTGCACCGCGGTACGCATGCTCGGAAAATTGCAGTTCAACATATAGACCAGCAACTGTGCAATATTCTGCACATAGTTGAAATACGGATGCGCCATCAGCAGCTCACACATACTCTGCACAGCGACCTCAGCCATTTTTACAGATTGTGCGGTGATGCGATCACGTCCACGCTTTGTGATGGCCGCCGTCAGTTGTTCCAACTTTTGCAGAAATTTTTTAAACTGCTGCAGCAACGCATTTTCATATGTGACGCGTTCCAAGGTGGCCTTGCGCACTTTAGTAATCGACAAAATCAAAATAAATAAATATTTTAAAAATTGAATTTTATTTAAATATTAATCACCTGTTTGCATTTTAGTGTCCACCTGTCCCACACGATACTCGGGCAATATATCCTTAAAGATCTCCGTCACCGAGATGATAGCTACCTTGCGCACCGTAAGCAAATTGGGCGCCCCGGCTGCGTTCTTCTCGTCCATCAGCTCGTAGAGCGCATTAAAGTTGCGCATCTTATCCTCAGGCTTCTCCAATATGCCCGAGCATATAATGCCGATGCGATACTTCTGACGCTCGATTTCTTGCTGTCGTGCAATCAGCAGATCCGTCGTTGAAATCAATTTCTGTGGAGGCCTCACCACCTCCTCATCGTTGACAATATCATCATCGCTGTCTTCAAACACGGAGGCTTCGTCATCATCATCATCACCACCTTCCTCGTCATCATCTGTGTCATTCACTGCCTGCACTTTTGCAGCCTTTGGTTTTGGCTTGTAATCGACCTCTGCGCTACGCGTTATAATCTCACCATCGCGACTCTTAATCGGCAGCAAATTCACTTTGACCTTCTGTACAGCTTTCTCCTTGACACTTTCGCTGGTGTAGGCCATTTCCAAGCCCACCGACTGCTGTTGCTCCTCACCGCTGTTCTCATGTTTGCGCTTGCGCTGCCTCCCGCCACCCTTTGTCTGCAAAAACTCCAGATCATCGCCGTCCAACATGTCGGCAATGTTGTCCACCAACTGTTGCCCAGTATAGTCATCGTCGTCGTCGCCATCACCGTCGCCAATTGGCAGCAGCCCCAGCGACTGGCGTTTGTTGTACTTCTTGCGTTGCGCCAAGTTGTCTTTTTTGTGCGCCTTCATGGAGAATATATTTTGCTTCTTCTCCTTGCTGGCCTTTTGCTGCGACAGCTTGTGTTGTTGCTGTTTGGACAGCGGAGTCTTTTTCGATTTCAGATGCGCGGAGCGCTTTACAGCGCTGATTTTCACCTTTTTCTGTGAATAAAAAAATAGTAATTGTTATTAGTAGCACTTAAATGAGCGCATATTTTACTTACAACCACCATTCTATTGTTTTCTAACGTAATTTAATAAGAATATTTTTATAATTCGGTCGCTCCAACGCAGTCGACGAGCGTGAAAAAAATGCAACTTCTGACAGCTCGAAGCACATGGCAGTTGAACCAGTGTTGCCAATTCACGAAATGTCACAGAGTTACCATCATTCCTACAATAAATTTTCCCACGTTATAATTTTACACGGTTTAATTTCTATTATATTTCTTTTTTTATGCTTGGTTTTCACTATGTCATTATGTGTCCGTTTCATGTTCGAACATTTCGAAAATTTGCTATGTCGAAAAACAACAATTTTGAGAAATTTTCGAACATGAAAATGACACAAACAGACAAAGTACCAATTGGTACTATGTCAATTGGTACTATGTCAATTGGTACTATGTCTGCTTAAGCATTACTGAACATGTTTCTTAATAACAATAGTCGTTGAAAAGGAAGTCATGAAACTATATAGTTAATGCTTTGGTTTTCGTAAACTCAAGACAGCCATTTCCTTTGTCGATTCTGTTATGCTGTTTTAACACTGGCTTTAAGAAAAGTCACGAATTGACTAGTATTGTGTGAATGAAACAACTATTGAGAGAAATGGATAAACATTTTTACTTTCGAGCATTATATATTTATCTCCTTTTATACCAACTTGTTAGAAACTATTTAAGCATGAAAAAAGGCAGTGTCATTACAGCATTAATATTGTATCTTCGGAGTCAAAAGACCGACACACTTTCGCAAATTCATAAATAATTGAGATGTACATTTTAAATTTATTTGTGTCGACGTTGACATTTATTTGCTAGTCATTTCATGCCCAACCTACAATATTATGTGATTTTACTTAATTGTGCACTTTAACCGAAAATTACCAAAACTTGTAAAATAATTTCCCCGTGACGCTTTTCTTTGACAACAAATACAAAAAACCACGAATGAAATTTTTTTTTCACATGATTGGCAACTATGATTTCCATGTTCCACAAATTTTGTTTATTTTGCAGAAAAAACTGAATTCGTTTATAAACAAAAACTGGATTCGCGTAGACCAGGTCGTAAATAAATTAAAGAAAATATTAAAAGTGAATTTTATTGCATATAATGTCAGACGAAGATGAAGATTATATGTCCGACAAATTTTTGGCCAGGTGAGTGCTTTTATGTCTCACATTATGATGTCTCATTTTATGATTGTAGCGTTGCGGATGTGCGCCCTCCAAGCCTCATCAAAGATCGTGCTAAAAAGCGACAGGTCCAGGTGGCGAAGGAACAACAGGCACACATCAAACGCCAACGCGATGAGCGTGTACCACGCACGATCGCACAACGCAATGAGCAGCTGCAGGAGGCGTTACAGCGTCCCATCGAACAGGGCAATCGCGGTTTTCAGCTCCTTGCCAAGATGGGCTACAAACCGGGCGACGCGCTGGGCAAAGCATCGACAGCGGGTGCACTAACGACGCCCATTGGCATCAACATCAAGATGGATCGCGGTGGTTTGGGACGCGAGGCAGCATTGCAAGAGTTGTCTGAGAGACGGCAACAGCTGCGTGCGAAACATTTGCTTCGTATGCGCGAAACTGCGGAGCCAGTAACGACGGAGCAGTATCGACAGCGCGTTACCGCAAAGGCAGAGGAGCGCTTTCTGCTGAACGCCATAAGGTAGGTAGTGTCACAATTTGTAGGCACAGCAATTATGATTCAATTACTTGCAGAAAATGTCAAGGTACCTGCGAAAATCTGGACATAACGTTGTCCAATCTGGAGCAACCCAATATCAGTTGGTTCTGGCCTGAAAGAGTGAGCGCCGAACCAGAGACTGATGCAGAAAGTGCGACGGAAATCGTTTACAATGCAAGCGATAAAGAGGAGAATGACGACGAAGAGCCGGAGTATAGTAGCGCGGAAAAACTGGAGTTATTGCTAAACTATATGCGCACTGCCTATAGTTACTGTCACTGGTGCGGCGTGCAGTACAAAGATGCCGAGGATTTGCGCGCAAATTGTGCGGGTTTAACGCGTGAGGAACATTAACGTTAAAGTGGTTTAGCATTTTGTATAGTGCGTTTACTTTATTAACTTACAATTAAAACGATTACTGCTGTTACACGAAAACAAGACTTTAAAATGTATAAAAATTTCTTAAGATTAATTGAACTACACGGAAGTTAGACGCGTCCCTCCAGTTTTTGTATCAGATCGTGCGTCTTCTCGATGACGCTGTAGACAAAGGGTCGCTCCATAGGATCCTGTCGCAGCATATAGTGAATAAGTTCGTGCAGATCCTGTCAACATAAAATTTTCAAAATAAACAAGACGAAATATAAAACATGTTTAATACTTACCTGTGAGTATATCGAATTCTCTGGAATGTTTATGTTGCCATTTAGCACCGCCAATGCCACGCTGTCACCCTTCTCGTAGATGGGATCGAATGGACAATGAAAGAAACACATGGCATACAGCACGCAGCCTAAACTCTACGAGTATAAAGTGTATTAGTTAAACACAGTGCCTAATCAAGATATATTTTACCCATATATCGGTGCGCTCATCGATGGTGCAATATGATTTGACGGAAAACAACTCTGGCGCACGATATACAATTGAACTGCGCTCCTCTGCTTCGTCCTGCAGTCGCTGCGCATCCGTTTGTCCGCAGATCTGCAGACGTGCCTCCGTCATTGAGCCCAGATCGACGATAATGGGCTCAAAAGAATCGGACAGACAAATATTGGCTGTCTTGAGATCACGATGCGCCAAAGGCACTGGTTGTGCCTCGTGTATTGCCTTGATGCCATCACAAATACCCAGAAATATCTGCAGTATCTGCGCTTCCGGCATGTAATCCTGCTTCTTGGCACGCATCTGCAAATGGTCTGCCAGCGAGGCATGTTTGTAGTACGGCAGCACAATGTACAGTGTGCTGGTAGTGTTGATGACAATGTCCGCGGAGCCCTTCAGCTCGTAGTCAATGACTTTAATTACATTTTCCGCTTCGATTTTGCGACAGTTTTCAATTTCACGTAACGCTATGTTCTGGTCATCAATGCTGTGGCAAGTGATGCGTTTGATGGCGTACAATCGTCGAGTCACTGTGTTCTCGGCGAGGTCGATGAGGCTGAAACCGCTGTTTGCGAAACGAAATCGTTTTGTTAGTGTGCACATCTTAAAAAGATAAGATGCTTATCTCTAAGCCGAAACACGTACCCCTGGGCCAAGTGATCTTTAATGGTGTATTTCGTTCCGTTTATGTGCAACGTTTCCTTTGAGCAGAAGCAACCGCGTTTCATTATCAGCGCCCATCCTAAACTATTCATTATTTATCAATACAACACAAAATACAACTAATTAATTTAACTAGTTTGAAATACTCTCAAAGGGCAATTAACTATAAAAACTTAGTAGTATTAAAAATAATAAAAATTACGCGACTTTTGGGAGAAATCGCAACAAAACAAGTTCCAAAATGACAGCATTTGTGGATTCTATTTAGAACAGCTGATTTTACAGGGTACTTTCTCTAAGGTTTACTCTTAGAAGTAGTAAATTTGCTACGTTTTTCGTTTTCAGTTAATTTTCTCATTTTTTTTTCATATAAAAACGAAAAAAACATCAGACAAGTTTTTTTTCTACTGGCCGAAGCGAAAAAATTTCAACCCTGTAAAATATCAAAAAAGAAAAATGCTCGGACCCCTGGTGGCATACTTACAGGGTCTTGTCGACCGAAGCGAAAAATTCCACCCTCTGTACGCAGAAAAAAATTTTGTACGTATATATAACAATTGATATTAATAGCAAACAAAATCGTATTCCAATTAAAAATATGAAAGTATTTACTAATTAATTAAATGTATTTACACATTTTTTAATTAAAATATTAATAGGAATAAATTTAATATAATTTCAATACAACTAAATCTTTAATAGTATGAACTACTTTTATTTGTTACTCTTGATTTATTCATTTTCTTAAATTGCAACACTGTTTTTTTCTTCTGGATTTAATTTTGTTTTTTGTTTGTGCGTCTCGTGCGTCGGCGTCGTTCAGTTTCTTCTACGTTGCTATTTTAAAACAGGACATTGCATTATTTAGTGTATGTTATGTTATTAAAGCATTAAATGGCTCAATTTATTTTTGCTGTCAAGAATTTGAACAAACAGCTTGTGATGCTCATATTGTTGCATATTGAATCATTAAAAAGCGAATATCAAATGTTATGTTTGACTCAATTAATTGGCCCACCTGTAGAAGTTGTGAAAACTGACTTCGGTAAAACATTCGTTAGGTTGAAAGAATTTTACAAAGCATATCAAAAAGTATAAAAACTTATTTAATATTTATTTTATGTTATATATTGAATTAAATTATTTTTATTTTCATGTTTCTATTCGACAAATATTTTATTAAATTCAACAAAATATTTAATTGATCCAATTTCCATCGAATGAAATTTTTAATTGATGTTAATAATTAATTAATAATTTAAAAATACCTAATAAAAAATTTAATATATATAATAACTTTAATATCAATATGACAAAAAAATTAATTAAAGTTTCTCCAATTAACATATTCTCATTATTACGAATATGGAATTCCATGCTACTAAAAGTTACATCGGCTGAGTTTCAATTAAAAATTAATTGGATTGATTAACATTTTAGTTATATTTACCCATTTTTTTTTTGTGTGTATTTAAAAAAATATACACAAAACAATAGCTCGGACCCCTTGTGACCTTGAAAAATAAAAAACCGGTATACTAACTTACAGAGTCAAGTGAGTACTCAAAGGTAATTGTCTTACGATTACAAATACGTAATAATTTTTAAGATCGGTCAGCAATAGCGCCCTCTGGACTGGAGTTATTTTTAAATATACATTAGCTTTGTTTATACGATGCAACTTAGTTGGATTGTACCAAAATCTTACCGTGTAGATGCGAGAATAATAGAATCAAAACGTTGTTCGAAAATTGAATCTTATGCGCATGTACGTAGAAAATTTTGGACAACTGTAATTTTTTCATTGTGTCAGAATGTTTTTGCAAAGAAACCAACACATTTGAATTATTTTTTAAATAATTGTATGTGATTAATAGACATGTTTGCAAAAATGTACTACAATCGGCCTCCACAAATTTAAATGCCATCCAACCATGCCCATGTGTATAAGAAATGTCTTGATCAGCACGAAAGTTGATGACCCCACTGAGAAAACTGCAGGAAGCGTGCTACCCACCCCTGTTTTTGGGCAACACTGATTTTCGACAATTTTCGGTAAATTCTTAACGATGACAGCTGACGATAAATATAATAGCGAACTGTGTACGGAATTCCTCTTAACGATATTTGTCATTAATTGTAGTTAACGATATCGAATTTTGTCCATACGCGCTACTGCACTGCTTGAATGCTGCGAAATAATGAAGTCTGTCAAGCAGGTTGTACCGTGTGGACGCAAAACAAAAAAGTGCCGTTATGTTCCCATTCAACTTGGTTGTACAACTTGTAGTACCGTCTGGATGTTGCTATTCGCAGCTGATTGCGGCTCATCTAGTTTGTAATTTTTACGCATGCATTTTCCTATATTTTTAAGTAGAAAAATTAATTTTCGCAATGGAAACAAATAACCAGAGCCATAGTGAAGTAAATGAAGGAAACAACGAAGATCAATGGAATAATATTTTCAATATAAACACAGATCCACCGGACAGACGATCTAAATGCGATAACTGCAAGTATGTCGAAACACCTTTCATTTAATAAATTATTTATGAATATACAAATTGTTAGACGACCCGCAATCGTGTGCTGGTGTCCATCACTGCCAAATCCACCACTGGACATTAGATCTTCCATTGTCATACTGCAACATCCGGCGGAGGAGAAGCGTTCACTGCGTACTGCACTAATGCTGCAGTTGGGTCTAACACCCGGCAAATGTGTCGTCTACAAGGGCAAACGTTTTCCAACGCCCAAGAATCAAGCAGAACTAGAGAAAGTTTTCAATTCACCGCAATCGCTGCTACTCTATCCGAGCAAAGATTCGGTGCCAATAGAAACCATTGTGAACGACAACGAAGCGACACCCTACACGTTGGTGCTCATCGATGGCACATGGCCCCAGGCGAAGGCTATATATGCCAGCAGCCCCGCACTTCATCGCATGCGTCAGGTTAAATTGATTGCGGTGGGCAACAGCAACTACATTATACGTACACAGCCGACGGAGGGTTGTCTCAGCACGCTGGAGACAGCGGCGCAGAGTCTGGCCATACTGGAGAGTAGGCCGGAGTTGAAACATGTGCTGGTGCAGCCTTTGCATACGCTGTGCCAATATCAGCTGGACAACGGCGCGGTAGAGCATCAGTCGAAGGAGTTTCGCATTAAAAACAATCAATACCCGAAGTTGATAGGCAAACGTTTGAATCGTTTGCTTAACTACAGCAGCATTTGTCGGCCGGATGAGCAGCCGAGCGAGGCTAACGCAGTTGTGCAGCAGCAAGAGTCAGAGGAGACGTGATACATCTCGGAACAATTGTAGAGGCATTTATTAAAAAATAAAAAAAAAAACATTTTTACATACATTTTTACATAAAATAACTGCTATTGTTTAAGAAATCATTCATTAAATTGAATATCAAAACACAAAGTCTGTTTAGTTTTTTCAGTGGAATATATTTTATGATTCCTATTGCATTAATATAGATTAATTATGGATTTGGTTAAGCATATTTGCAGCAGCCGGTTGTTAAGTCATTGGTTTATTCCGGGCGTCTACAATGGCGCGTATCATCAGGCATTTGGCGATCGCGTATGTGCGCACACAGGCATTTGGTTCGCTCTCTGTTTTGTAGATTTAAAAAAGAAAACATTGAAATTAGTACTCGTGGAAACTAACTTTTTTTGTACAAACGAAAAAGACTGCTTCTAATTTCCTGTAACCAAAACTTTGCATTTCTGCGTATAGAAATCGATCATGTTCTCAATTTCACTTTTAAAGGAAATTCAATTATTTTCGTATTGAATTTAATTATACGAATTTGAATTACATTGCAACATTTTGACGTTCTAGAAAATCTATCGAATATGTTGAAATATTAGCTGCGTTTTTTTCATAATTTAAATTTGAGCCGGAACAAATTTTATACGCAAAACAAAAACAAATTTGAGCTAGATAGATTTATCGAGCTCAAATTGTTTTTGTTTTGCGTACAAAATTTGTTCCAGCTCAAATTTAAATTATGAAAAAAACGCAGCTATTGTTTGTACTACAGATCTGAATTTAAAATGGTTTAATTCGAAATTTTAACAAAAATCTGTAAAAATGTGACTTACTTCCTTGGAGCTGACAGTATTCGATAGTGTCACCGGTGGCGGGCCAAATGTTCAGCCTAATCTTCGGCGCATTCAACTGCCAGTTTTCGAGCAGCTGCGACTTTTCATACATACAACGGAGGAAACACTGTACTTGGAGAAGAACAACATGCTTCTAATTTAGTATTACTTTAATTGATTAAATACGCACCATGCCCGTTTTATCGACAATATTCGGCAGCTCGCCCGTTGTATTAAATGTCTGTAGTTCCTCTGTGGATGGAACAATGAAAAATAATTGGATTAATCCACTTCAGCCAACGACTCACCCATCGGTATGGAAAAGCTTGCGTTGCATAGCTGCATCAGCTCTGTCCAGTTAACGTGCTGTTGCTCGGTCTCAGGCGGTGAGGTGCTTATCGATGGCGACTCCTGCACATAAATGTCCCCATTGTCCTTGGCGCGCTGCTCTGTGCCTTCGATGCTTTGGCAGCAGCTCAAGAACAATGGGAAAAGTACAGACCAAACGAGAAACTGTTGCTTGTTGTGCAGCATTTTTGATTTAGAGATTTTATTTGAGCTTAGAAGATTTTATATGAAAAAATTCTATATGAGGAAACTTAAAAAACGCATTTTATTGTTATAAATAAATTATTTATTTTATTGTTTGCTTTATTGCATGCATTTAAATGCAATTTATTTGAACAAAAATTTTACAGTTTTTATTTAATTCAATCAATTATTTTAAAAGTAGTTTGCATTTTATGTGTAACTAAGTATTTTTTTATTTTACAACATTTATTGGTATTTGTAGTAATCGTTATTGGTATTGTTGGTTGTTTTTTTGTGCGTGTTTTATTATAGTTAATATCGTATACAATTCATCAAATCATTCAAAGAAAAGTTTTCCAATAAAGAACAATAAAAAACAATATAATTTCAAATCAAAATTTATCAAGTTTAGTTTAAAATTAGCCGTTTCGTTTATATTAAAATCAGGGCTAGGAACCGAAATTCTATTCTTTGCGGTTCCAGTTCTGGTTCTAAAAAAAATAAATGAATGGTTCCGGTACCGGTTCCGGTTCTTAAATTATTTTTTATTTCGGTTCCAATTCCTGTTCCGGTTCCCAGTAATGGTTCCAGTTCCAGTTCCACAAATAAGCCAAAAAAACGCAATAAAAATATAAATATTTTTTATTTTTACGTAAAACATAATGAAATGTATATACATATCTATCTAGGTATATAAAAATTAATTGCCTTGTATTAGTCTCGCAAAAACATGAGAGCGGATCGACTGATTTGGATTACTATTACTCCTGATCTAAGAGGGGATTTTAATAATGTGATGCGGTATGTTTTTCCCTTAAGACGTTTTTACATGTCGAAGATGTAAGTAAGGACATTTTAGTTTGTAGCTGTACAATCTGGATATAAGAAACTGCATATTTCTGCAAATGTTGTTATATTCCAAAACTCTCTTTCTGATAAGGTACGTCGATCATATCATGCCAAAACGGTGTCATTTTGTTGGATATTTCTAGCCACAAAAGACAAAACCAAAAGGGCGATTTGAAAAATTGAAAATTTTGTCATGCCAAAAGGGCGAATCTTTTCGTATTTCGCCATAACATTTTATTGGAATAAGATAAAATAGTGGTGTAAAGGCATTTATTGTTTGTATTCAAAGCACCTATCGTTCTGCATCATTAATTAAAAATATTTTGCCAAACATTAATTTGCCATTTGTTATTAGCAGGAAAAAATGTTTGGCAAAATATTTTTAAATAATGATGCAGTTAGGTGCTTTAAAAACAAACAATTAATACCTTTACACCACAATTTTATCTTGCACCAATAAAAAATTAAATCAAAAAAACGAAGAAATTGGAAAAATTGAAAATCTTGTCATGCCAAAAGTGCGAATTTTTTCATTTTTGCTATAACTCTTTAATGGTACAAGATAACATGGTGATGTAAAGGCATTTATTGTTTGTTTTTGAAGCACCTATCGATCTGCATCATTAATTAAAAATATTTTGCCAAACATTAATTTGCCATTTGTTATTCGCAGGAAAAAATGTTTGGCAAAAAATTTTTAATTAATGATGCAGTTCAGCATTAGTGCATTTATAAAAGAGAGTTTATAAATTAATAAAAAGATGGGGAAAAAAAGAAATATTCCTTAATAATCTTAAATATTGACAGTTAAAAAATTACGTTTTGAAATTTAAAACTAATTTTAAACAAATTTAAATTCAAAATATTTTTTTCCGAATGCGCACGTGATAATGGTGCACATAAATGCTGGACTTCACAAGTCAAGTCATCATGATGTTCGCGTTAAATAAAAAAAAAAGTATTTTTTTTGTGACTGTTAATTCATAGACGGAAGACGGATCATTTGGGATTGATTTTAAATAACTTAACTAACGATATAATTCAAAATGCTCAAATTTATTAAGTCGAATAATTTATAGAATGTTATTTATATTAAGGTATTATTTTCATTTAAATGATAGGCGCAAAAGACGCAAGCAAAAATTTCCCAAAATCGGAAAATTTTCAAAATATTTATAGAATATTTGCGCCTCTACCATAAGGCGACAAATTAAAAATTGCCCCTATAGCCCAGTATAGGGCATTATTCAAATAAATTTTTATTCGTTCTGAATAAAAAATAAATACCTTATAAGTCTAAAAATATCAAATTCACTTCAATTTATTATTTTCCGATAATACAAATTAAAATAATGTTTCTTGTTTTTTACATTAGACACTTTTTCAGTTTTTTTTTTCATCTTTTTAAATTACGCTTCTCTTTGAGATAGTACCATTAAAAATTCACATTTCTCAACAAAACGAGAAAAAATTGGTTCCCATGAACATCCCAATCATCAATTTTATATAACTCGCGTTTGCTGATTTTGACTGCATACTCGGCATTTTTCTATTACTTAATGGTTTCAAGAAAATTGTAATCGAAATATAAGGCCCTTTTCAGCCACTTTTTAGAATTAAAAATATACAGTTCCTTGCACAACTATTTTAACAAAAACTGTAAACGCAATTCTTCTTTCAATTGTCAAGACAAATTACAATAAACCGATATATAATATTATTCAAATAGTTTTTTTAAGATATTTCCACCTAAACTCGAAAACTATTGATTTTTTAGACTATTTTTGGGCGATTTTTTTTAGCATTTTGGATCTAATGATAAATACAAAAATGATTTATAGTTATGTAGTACCTAGTTCAAGCTAACGATGAAACTTACTAACTTTTTTATCGGTTCTCACTTTTAAATATGCCCAATCAACACAATTTCGGTTAAAAAATGTTTAAATTTAAAATGCTTGTATATTTTACATATAAATTACAGAAAAATAGCAATTTTAACCCGATTTCATCTCAAAACACTACATGTAATAACTAGGAAAAACTAAGTATGCAATAAGAACAAGCATACCTTTAGATATTAATTAATTTTCAGATTAAGGGTTTTAATTTTTATTGTTTTGATTATTATTATTATCCAAGTTCCTAGGGCCACAACCAAATTTTTTCCAATACACCCAGAAAACAATCATGATAAATTGATAGTATTTCAATAGAAAAACAATAATTTATACCATTAAAATTGGTCAATAGGATGCGTCCCATTAGTTCAGTAATATTGAAACTGTTAATACAATGTGTGGGTGTACCATACATTTTATAATGTGATATTTTAATTACAATAAGAAAAACCTATACAAATTTAATGATACGTATTATTAATTTTATTGTATAGTCGAATTACATTTTCCTAATAATTTATTAAAACAAAAATGTATTTTAGTTAATTTATTGTATAATCTATTTTATTTAAATGTCGAAATTGATATTCACTTATACAACACACACATAAAAAGACACTTCTTGATGGAAAAGATTCCTAATAATTTGGTTTCCAATAATTGATTGTAGTACTTGAGTCTGCAGTTATTTTTGAGTCCGTTGCCATAATAGAAGTTCGATGTATTATTTATTTTCTGTACTAAATAAAAATATAAATAAATATATAAATATAATTTATTTACATTAAATACATTGAGTCCTTACCAATGTCGCGTTTAATAATGTGGATTATTACAAAAAAATACATGCGACCATTTTGAGTAAACACGCAGAATGACATACAAAACGAACATGTTTGTATTCGTTTTTGTGTTTTTTTACACCACGTTTATTATTATAGGAGGAAACCATTAAAACAACAGTATTTATTCTATTTAAAATAATAATATTGAAATATTTAAATTTATGGTACTGAATTTTTCAAATACTATTGAATTAATTAGAAAACTTTTGATTTAAAAAGAAGTAACTATTAATACCTGAACCATAAGATCAATGGTCGTACCATAAAGTACTTAATGGTACATTTTCTTCTGAGTGTACTTCTTCTTAATCTTCTTATTCCACGTTATATGCACCGTCTTTAGTTTTTGTTGAACTTGTCATCTCCATGTTTGAGCGGGTCAGCCTATGCGTTGGCTACCCTGTGGGTTCCATAGAAAAGGGCATCTTTGGCAATAGTTCCTTGAGGCGTCCTCAATGTCCTGTATGATCCATCGCCACTTCCTGCTTTTAATTTCATTATTCATTGGCTAGTTTCAGGAATATTTCCGGCATATTATGGGCAAACAAACAGATAAATGGAATATTTTGGGTTATAAAATTTAGTGGAATTTTAATGGCAGATTCACGACATATTTTGGGAACGGGCCGAAAATGAACAGCTTGTCATATAAACTCCGTCTTTGTCTGTTTGAAGTATGTCGAAAAAGTGTTTCGAAACTGTCTCGGCCCTGCCAAAATTTTGTCTGGGGTTAATGAGCATCAAAATTAAGTTCTCAGGGAATAAAAAACATAACATGTGTTTTGGAGCATTTTCAAAATAGTGACCATATGGCCACATTAGGAGGATTCGGGTTAATAATAAAATTCAATTTATAAAGTTATTGCAGTTAGATTTTCTGATAAATAAAAATTCGTTCAAAGGGCTGTGTAATTCAACAATTTCTCAAGAAAAGAAAAACAATAAGGAAGTTAGGAAACTTTTAAGTTTTGATAGTTGGAGTTAATAACAATTCTGATATAAGTGGCTAAAAGGGACTGGAATTAACAAAAATAAATCACGAATTAGTTTGAAATATTGTTCGAAAGAAAAATTATGTTGAGCAGTGTTATTATTAACTTATTACATGATACTTTATTATTTGAAACATAATAAATATTTTTTTTACAAAACTATATTTGCAACAATTTTTAAATTATGCTGCGGGCTAATTCTAAAATCTTAGTGTGTTATCAAATTATAAGAAAAAAGTACAGCTAGTGAAAAATATTAAAATTAAATTAAAATAACTCAAACTGGCCCAGTTGGACAGGGTCACTTTTAGGTGTTAACAGTTTAACGTAGTTAATAGAGCAGCAACAGTAGATAATGCATTGAGTAGGAAAGTATGATATATGTGTCGAATAGTTGATAAAAATATAGAAATGTTTGTTAGTTTGTTACAGAATGTTTTCGAGAAGAAATTTTTAGAATAATTCAATGAAATAATTTTTAATTTTCAATTTCATGTAATAAAATAAAATTTTGCTTTTAATTTTATTAAAATATTTTTTTTATAAATATTTCTTCTTTTATTAAAATATAGCTTTTTTTATTTTAATTAATATTTTTGCACATTTTAATAATAATTTTCCTGTATTTTTTTATAATTTAAATTTGTTTTCAAATTACTCTATGCATGGTCCACGTTGCGTCCACACGTCATACCTTGGCGCCCCAGGCGCGCTTCACCATATAGGCGCCCTTCTCAGCGATCATGACCGCAGGCGCATGCGTGTTACCCGCCGTGACACGCGGCATTATCGATGTGTCCATAACGCGCAGTCCACGAATACCGTGCACGCGCAGTTCATGATCCACCACCGCCATCGGATCGCGTGACGGTCCCATTTTGCACGAGCCCGCCTGATGATTCTCCGGCCCTGTGTTCTGACGCACTGCACATTCCCAGTAGGCGTCCGACCCGAAGGTCATCGATTCGCAGCCCTTGACGACGCTCTTGTCCAGTCGCATGCCGTACTGCTTCAGTGGTGTGGTCTGCGCCAGTCGAATGGCGAATTTAATGCCCTCCACGAGTGTCTTGACGTCACGCTCATCCGTCAGATAGTTGGCGAAAATACGTGGCGGCGCCAACGGATCAGCTGAGGCAAGTGTGATGTAACCGCGCGAGTGTGGATTTAATACCGCTGGAAAGATTTGGATGCTGCGCGAGTTGTTCGAAAGTAATTCTCCCACTTGACCGGTGCGCGCGCAGCTGGCCAGGTAGCCGCCAAAGTAGAATTGCATGTCGGGCAGATCGGGGCGCTCGGCATAGCGAGTTGCTGCCTTGGCGGTGACGTCGGAGATGCCGGTGCCGGACATCAGACCGTCGCGGAAGAGCAAATACTCCATGGCAGTAGCCCAATTGAGTGGCGCAGTGTCGGCATCGTCGATAAAGAAGTTCGTGAAGTAGGCAACGTGGTTGTGCAGATTTTTGCCGACGCCCGGCAGATCGTGTACGGGACGTACATTGACCTAATGAAGAAGAAAGAGAAAATAAATTTTATAAATTACAAAAAAATAAATCACAACGCACCTTCATTAGATCCTCTTTGGGGCCGATGCCGCTGAGCAGCAGTATTTGAGGTGAATTGACGGCGCCGCCGCTGACGATCACCTCCTTTTTGGCGAGTATCTTGCGCATGCTGCCAAACTGATCGCTGACCTCGACACCTAACACCGTTTTGGTGTTCGGCTGCACCAGCACCTTGGTCACGGTTGTGTTCAGTAAAATGTGCAAATTGTTGCGCATGCGCGCCGGTCGCAGGAACGAGCGCGCGGAACTCCAGCGAATGCCGTTGCGCGAGGTCATCTGCGCGATCATGAAGCCGGTGGCGTTGCGGCCATTGAGATCTTGCACCGTGAAGCCTAAAGGAGTGGAGGAAGAAATGGTATAAAAATATATATTTAATTCTTATTTATTTTGATTTACTTTTTATTTTTGTTATTGTTTTTTTTTTGTCTTATTGTTTTATTTTTTATTATTGTTTAATACATTTTTTATTTCATTGTTTTTTGTTATTGTATTTTTTAAATTATATTGGTTTATATAATTTTTAATTATTTTTTTAATTTTATTTATTTTTTTAATTTGTTTTTTTTTATTTAATTAAATTTTATTTTATTTAATTAATTTGATTTGTTTTATATTATTTTTATGTTTTACATACATTTTTTATTGTGAAATTCTTATTTCTTTAGTGTTTATTTCTTTATTTCTTTATTTCTTTATATCTTTATTTCTTTATTTCTTTATTTCTTTATTTCTTTATTTCTTTATTTCTTTATTTCTTTATTTCTTTATTTCTTTATTTCTTTATTTCTTTATTTCTTTATTTCTTTATTTCTTTATTTCTTTATTTCTTTATTTCTTTATTTCTTTATTTCTTTATTTCTTTATTTCTTTATTTCTTTATTTCTTTATTTCTTTATTTCTCTATTTCTTTATTTCTTTATTTCTTTATTTCTTTATTTCTTTATTTCTTTATTTCTTTATTTCTTTATTTCTTTATTTCTTAATTTCTTAATTTCTTTATTTCTTTATTTCTTTATTTCTTTATTTCTTTATTTCTTTATTTCTTTATTTCTTTATTTCTTTATTTCTTTATTTCTTTATTTCTTTATTTCTTTATTTCTTTATTTCTTTATTTCTTTATTTCTTTATTTCTTTATTTCTTTATTTATTTTTTCTTTATTTATTTATATCTGAAATTTGTTGGTACTCATTTTTAATTTTTTTTTTTTTTTTTTTATTATTTTTATTATAAATATAAATTGTACCTAATTCTTCGCCAGCCTTAAGTAGCGCATATGACAGCGGCGGATTGTAGGGGAATTTCGAGACCGGCATCAGGCCGCCCTTCGCATGGTACTCGGTGCCCACTTCGTCCAATTCCAGGTTATCCTCGGACTTAAGGAAGAAAGGCAACACGTCCTTGAAGCGCCAACCCGGATTGCCCATGTCCGCCCAGTTGTCATAGTCCTCCCGATTACCGCGTATATACATCATGCCGTTCAGTACCGAGGTACCGCCGAGCACTTTACCACGTGGCCAATAGCAGCGCTGCTCTGGCGACGACAGACAAGCGCTGCGCTCCGGTTCCGTGTTGTAGCGCCAGTCAATGTCGCTGCCGAGGAAGTTCAAAAACATGGAGGGTATCTGAGCACCAACGGGTTCATCGCCCCCTGGAAATTAAACAAGCAAACAATGTTAATGTTTCATCTTTGAGTTGATTATTTGATGATTGAAAAATTTCCATAAAATGGTTGATAGAAACGACCAAATAATTGTGCAGAATATTTTATTTTATTAAATAACGACAACAAAAATGTTACCTTAACTTTATGATTGTCGAAAACATTTAATTAATCAGATTTTAATTGAATCAATTAAAATTGTTCAAAAATACTACGAAAATTTCATAGATATTAAGGGTGTGTGCGAATTCGACTAAATTGGTGATTAAACTAAATTGAATGACTATTCATTCGAACACTATTCGGTAACCGGTGGTTGTTGAAGTCTGTAATCAATCGATTATCATATTTATGTTTGCTGTAATCTAATTTAGTTCATTTTAGTCTGCTCGAATATTTGCTAAATTGCAAAGTAAACACTGCATTACCAACAAAATGTAGTTTAGTCAGCACAATTTAGTCCAATTCCCACACACCCTTAATAATTGTTCAAATGATTTATATTTAACCAATACGCCCTATCCATTCACAGCTCTTATTTCTTTTAACCACAACATATGTTAAGGAAAAAAGCTTTTTGTGTCACAATTGATTAACTTGTTCAAATTTAATTGAATAGAAAACCACAAAATATAAAGCATTGCCGAAGAATACTCGAAAACCGTGGGAGCCAAAAATCACAACACTTAAAGTTCAACACTTTCACGTGATTTGTTTTCTACTTCTTCTTTAATTTAAGCCAAAAGTTAAAACAAATTATTTAAGCCATAAATAACGAAGTCAACACTGACTTCAAATTGTTTATTTTAAAGACAGTTATTTATTTATTAAAAGTTTAAAATAATAATAAACTGCATAAATTATTTTATTAAATTTAATTAATCGCTCAAACATTGACCAGATTATTTGTAAAAATTACTTCAGGTACACAATCAATTTGAATTTGAAATAAATCTGGTGCATAATAATGCCAAAAATATTCTCAAACACAATTAATTATATAATTTAATTTCACTTATTTATTACATGTAATATAATAAAGCAATTAAAATGAGAATTTAATACAATTTTAAAATAATTAGCATTGAAGTGAGAATTATGAAAAAACGAAAGCATTTAAGGAAAAAGTTAGACTGACCTTTGACGTTTTAAATTTTGTATTTGTATTAAAACGTGTTTTAAATTTTATATTTAGCTAAATAGAATAGAAAAGGCGAACTACGTGAAACTCAATTAATTCTAAAAAGCAGAAAGTTATCCTTTTCAATTTGAAAAAAACGAAACCAATAGGCTAGGACCTCAATTGACTGGCATTTTTACTACTTGCTCTAATTCTGAAAATTGTTCTTCAACCGAATATAGTTTTTCTTTTCAAATTACAGGAATTTCTTTTAATAAAATTTGAATTTATGAACCAAAATCTTTAATCTGAAATCTGAATTTATGAACAAAAAACAGTTTTTGCTAATCCTGCATATTCTGGAATCATTAACTTAATTATCACATTTTTAAATATATTGAAATATACGTTAAGTATTAAAATAGCAATACAACGTGTCATTAAATTAACATCTTCGACTATTTTATATTACACGATCAAACAAAATCGATTATGCGTGAAATAATATCTTATTTCGTGATTAAAATCGATTACAAACTATAAATGATGATGTGAATGGTAAAGTAATTGTTAACCCTTTTTTACAAAAAAAAGCAAAATTTGTTTCGAATATAGTCATTGATATATTGTTTAAAACAGTAATAGTAGGTACAATTTAAAAGATGATGAGGAAAAATTCATTGAATTGATATCAAAATTAAAACTGAGTGATAAAATTAAAAATAGAGTCACTGCTTCCCACTTGGAATAGAGAGATATGGATTAAAAAATTATATCCACTTTCTGTATTTCGAAACGAACGACGAAACGAAAATTTGACGTCGAAATATTGGTATTTCATGTTATTTGACTTTTTAAACTTAGCAGTTTATTTTAAATTACGTCACTTTCGTCTAATAGACCATCGTTTCGAAATATAGAAAGAGGCAGTTAGTTTCTCTACTACACAGAACAAAAATGCACATCATATTGATGAATTCCGTTCTTCAAACCATGATATTGAAGAACCATTCATAATATTAATGAATGCGATCATAAATATGATGAACGCTTAATAACCATCGAAAAAATATTCTTCAATATGTTGAACTGTATGTGAAGAATAAGTTTCTTCATATTATTGAACAAATACATAAAATACGTCATATATGTACATCATATTGAAGAATGCTGCTCATCAAACCAAATTTCAATCACAATATTTAGTTTTCGTACATTTTTTGCCATACTTCTCAGATCTCAAGTAATTATTGTGTGTTATTTCTTATATAATTCTTGCTCGTGATACATAAATTAGTAAAATAAATTGTAATATATTATAAATAATATATAATATATTATTTTATTAATAAAAAGTTATGTTTATAAAAAATATATTTAAAAAAAAAAATGGAATTTGTTTCTTTGACATAAGTATTTACTTTTTTTTTAAATAAAAAAAAATGTTTATCGAAAAACTTCTTTTTTTTTAATAATAGCTGCGTTTTTTCATAATTTTTTGTTCCGGATCAAAGCTGTTTCGAAAAGAATTCCCACTTAGTTTGGAAAAAAATTGGAAAAAATTCCTAATATTTATGAATAAATTCATCATATTGATGAATTTTTGTTTCTGTGTAGCTAATGATGCATATTAAAATATAAATTTAATTTGTGCTTATTGAGTTGAAAGTTTTAGTTTTTAAAAATCATTCATTAACATAGAGTACACTCACAGAAAAAACATGGTCACCTCACTCATATTTTGAAGGCACTATATTTTAACATTAACAATTGATATTATCAAGTTAACATAAATCAATTTAATTTCAAGCATAATTTCTTTACTGTCAATCAATTAATTTTCATGTTTGGTTTACATTTTTAATGCCAAATAGTAGTTGAAATAGAAAATAAACTGATTAAATATTAGAAGAAATTTGTTAGTGTATTATTTGGAATTTTTAGTTTTATCTATTTTTATAAATAATAATTCAATTATGTAAAATATAAAATTTACTACAAAATACGAATAAACTATTGTATATTAAATTACCACCTAATTAAATTCAACCAATTACCACAAAATGCAGACATCAACGATTCAGCTATTTTTTTTACAACCACTTGTATATTAAAAATCCATTCATTCGGCTGCTAACGCAGTCAACCCTCCACCAACAGCGTAAAATTACGCGAACTGGCAATACTAATTAATTGCACGAAATTCCAGGCTACTAACAACAGTTTTACACTTAAAATTGAGCTTAAATAATAATATAAATAATACACATATTATGTATAATGATAAATTGTTAACATGTGGTTAATTTTGATTTTGAGGTAACCACTAATTTTATTAAAAAAAAATGATAAACTTTTGATCGGCATGTTTCAACTTCCTTTTAAATTTGTTTTACCCTTTTATTAGATTGAGTTGATTTTTTGCAGTTCCATAATTTGATTTTTCAATGCAAAAATGAACACTTTGCCATCAAATTCAAACCATACTAATATTGTTGAACAAATTCATTTATATGTATGACATATATTTGAATTTCAGAACATACACGATTATTGCTATTATTAGGCATCTTCTGAAATTCATTTTCGATTGAATTTCAAATATTAAAATCGTTCTACAAAACTAGAATATCAAGAATAAAAAATTAATTTTGAAACAAAATCGAATTGAAATTTGTATATAATTTCGCTCGGAACATTTTAACTCGTTGCTAATTTTTAAACATCTGTTATGCAGTTTTGTTTAAATTACAAAACAAATATAATTTTCTAATTTCCTAACACAATTTTGTCAAACATCAATAAATGAAAGGAAATATCCGATTGAGGAAAATTTTATTTTTAATTTTCAAAACATAAATCTAAAAAACAGCAACCGAATTCCAGCGATTTTTGTCGGCGACACCATCAGCAATATTTTGCAATTTTCAACTGAAATTGATATGATTTAGTCGATCGTGTGATTCGAGCTTAAGAATACACTAAGAAAACCATAGATGGTTGAAAAGTAATAGAGACTTAAACATCATTGGTACTGCAAATTATTTAGGTCATAGAACGAAAAGTCAGCAACTGATATTAGAACAAAAATGTATTTGTATAAAAGAAATAATTAAACGGTTTGGTACAAAATGTATTCAGGTTCATATTTCAACTGCTGGAAAATAATTAAAAATAAAATCTGTCTAAAATGGTAAATCTCGGTTTATTTTTATAATTACGAAATATTTATAGTGCTTGTTTCATTTTTTTTTAATTCTGATATATTTCATATTTACACACGGAAGAAAAGATTGTGTTACATTTGATTAAAACAATGTTAATTATAAATACCAAAAAAACAATTTACCAATTGCAAATAAATATGGTAATAATTTAGCTACATAGAATATTTTTATTTAAATCGAAAAAAATATTTAATTATATTAACATTTTTAATCAATTCGTTTTTAAATATATTTAAAATTTTCTGTGCTATGTGTAGCATTTTTATGTACCCACATAGTCGAATGTGAGCTACTAAAATGTAGAACTCAGTGTTAAAGTTGCCTCGTGAGTAGGGCAATGGTACATTGTGAATAGATAGTTAAACTATCAAGAACAACATCACCTTCTTTTTATAGTATTTTTTTAACAACATAAAAAAATGCTATAAAAAGAAGGTGACTCACTTCATCATCAACAACAGCAGTAGCATCACCGCCACATTTGCAGACGTCCGTCAGTAATGACAGCAACAACATGTTGCACAAAAAATATATGGTTAAAAATTGTGGTTGATGATGGTCATGTTTTTTTGGATTTACCGATAAGTACTCTTTGCTTCTGTTTTATGTTGGCCTTAAGAATAGATACGGTTTTTTGTTAGTGGAAATTTAGAGCAAATTCAGTAATTATAGATTCTAAATGTATTCTTAATTATTTAATTTATTTATTATTTTATTCCTTAATTTAATTCATTAATTCATTGATTCATTAATTCATTAATTCATTAATTCATTAATTCATTAATTCATTAATTCATTAATTCATTAATTCATTAATTCATTAATTCATTAATTCATTAATTCATTAATTCATTAATTCATTAATTCATTAATTCATTAATTCATTAATTCATTAATTCATTAATTCATTAATTCATTAATTCATTAATTCATTAATTCATTAATTCATTAATTCATTAATTCATTAATTCATTAATTCATTAATTCATTAATTCATTAATTCATTAATTCATTAATTCATTAATTCATTAATTCATTAATTCATTAATTCATTAATTCATTAATTCATTAATTCATTAATTCATTAATTCATTAATTCATTAATTCATTAATTCATTAATTCATTAATTCATTAATTCATTAATTCATTAATTCATTAATTCATTAATTCATTAATTCATTAATTCATTAATTCATTAATTCATTAATTCATTAATTCATTAATTCATTAATTCATTAATTCATTAATTCATTAATTCATTAATTCATTAATTCATTAATTCATTAATTCATTAATTCATTAATTCATTAATTCATTAATTCATTAATTCATTAATTCATTAATTCATTAATTCATTAATTCATTAATTCATTAATTCATTAATTCATTAATTCATTAATTCATTAATTCATTAATTCATTAATTCATTAATTCATTAATTCATTAATTCATTAAATCATTAATTCATTAAATCATTAATTCATTAATTCATTAATTCATTAATTCATTAATTCATTAATTCATTAATTCATTAATTCATTAATTCATTAATTCATTAATTCATTAATTCATTAATTCATTAATTCATTAAATCATTAATTCATTAATTCATTAATTCATTAATTCATTAATTCATTAATTCATTAATTCATTAATTCATTAATTCATTAATTCATTAATTCATTAATTCATTAATTCATTAATTCATTAATTCATTAATTCATTAATTCATTAATTCATTAATTCATTAATTCATTAATTCATTAATTCATTAATTCATTAATTCATTAATTCATTAATTCATTAATTCATTAATTCATTAATTCATTAATTCATTAATTCATTAATTCATTAATTCATTAATTCATTAATTCATTAATTCATTAATTCATTAATTCATTAATTCATTAATTCATTAATTCATTAATTCATTAATTCATTAATTCATTTATTCATTAATTCATTAATTCATTAATTCATTAATTCATTAATTCATTAATTCATTAATTCATTAATTCATTAATTCATTAATTCATTAATTCATTAATTCATTAATTTAATAATACATTTTTCATTAAATCATGCTTCCATCCAGTTGATCCGATGTCGTTGCCTGCATTTTATTATATCATGTTGCTGTTGCATTTGTGTCAAGGATTCACTTTTCATTTCAATTTTATTGTTGAAAATTTTAATTATATATCACAACAATGTCGTTGTGTGAGTTATGCATCAAATATGTCGGTATGTCTGCTTATTCTAGTGCAATAATTAATTTATTAATTGTTCAATTGCAATTGTCACTGCGTGCAAATATTGCTGACAATGCTTTGGCAGCAACAGCATGACATGCGCCACACTTCTCTGCGTTGATAAGACAGCTAATGATTATTAATTTAATTGTTGTCGGTGGTTTTATTGTTGCTCACTACTCGTTTTTGCTCTTGTATATTTTGAAGTGTTGTTATTTAATAATACCTATATATGTTGCTGTCAATTAATTTTCAATTATATATTTTGACATCAATGAATTTTCGTTAGATATATTTAAAAGCTTTTCATAACCGGAAGCATCAAGTGGTGCAAAATAATGTGTGTTAATAACTTAAACTGAATTGCATAGTTAAAATATTCTTATTTTAACAACATTTTATTTTTTGGGTTAATGGTTTCCATCTTATAATTTTAGCATATCACACAAACTATTTTAGCAGTAATATTTGTTTTAAAGATGAATCTTTTAAATATTTTAAAAAATTACTCTGCCTTGTACATTGGTCTACAACACACTTCTTATTAAATAAAGTGGAAAGTATTTGATACTTTATAAAGATTTGACAGCTATTGATTTAAAATTAATAAGGGTATTGTCCAGGGATAAATCAAGGAATGTTGTGGCATTAAGTCAACTTAAAACCTAAACGAATAACGGTTTCGATTTCGGTTTCGGTTTTTTCCGCGTTTCGGTTTCGGTTACGGTTTCGGTTTCGGTTTTAAGTTTTTATAACGAAACGGTTTCGGTATACCGGTTACATGTTACGGTTTCGGTTTTGATTTCGGTTGTTGTATAAATTTTCTTTTTTCCATATTTTTCAAATAATTTAACATTGTTTATATGGTGCTAAGTTATGTTCAAATTATGATATTGGTGTAAAGTGGGAAATGTAATTTAAACAATGTTCGTTGTTATTTTAGTTAAAATATTGTGTTATATGAATTATTTAATTTATTACGACAAGAAAAAAAAATAATTTAAAATTTCGTGACCACAAACCAATGAAATGCAAAATTTTGACATAACCTGAGATATAATTTCACTTTATAAATTTTAAATAAAAGATCGAAGACAAATATCTTAAACTGTATATTTATTATGAAAACGAATAGAATTTGTGGTCAACACAAATTCAACAAAAAATAAATTATTTTACTAACGAAAAAAAAATTTTAATTATATTTTAAAAAGAATTAACTAATAAAAAATAATTGTATAAATCAAGTGATGTTGACAAGACAATTCAAAATCTCAGGGTCATAATAAAATGAACATAATATGTTCAATGTATATTATACATTCATAATAAATATAAGGAATATTTCGTATAGGCATATTTCTGTTTTCGTCAAGATTAAAAAAAATCCGTATGCTACACGTACCGTATGTAAAGAGAACACAAATAATATCTTGCAGGGTAACATTTTTCAACTCAAACGCAAACGATACAAAGCGAACACTAACAGAAAGAAGAGAATACAACAATAACGAATTACAATTCGTATATACATACTTTCACAACGACAACTCTTCGTTGCTTTCCGGAATCATCGCATGGCAACAAACAGACGCATGAGAACAGACAGACGCATAACAACGGACAGACGCATGACAGCAGACAGTCGCATGACACCACACTTCATGTATGTATTTTGTACAGCTATCTAGTTGGCAACAACAACGAGTTTTCTTTGTGGTACGAACAATTTTCCGCCAAAAATTCTATCAAAAGCTTGGATGGTGCTTTATTTGCATTTCTGTTGTTTTTGCACTTTCAAACGAATCAGCGGATTTGTGAAAAAAAGAAAAACACAAAAAGCAATATATAAGCTAAATGAGGTACACTGTGAAAATGTTCATATATTATTTTTTTTTGTTTTATAAGTTGAATGAAATAATGCACATAGAACTTAACTTAAGAAAACTTCATGATTTTACAATTAACAAAAAAACTATGTATAAAAGTAAAACAAAAATAATAATGTGCATAGAACAGTGCATATGCACAATCGATGTACGAACTAGCGTAGCGATGAAAAGCGAAAAAAACATTGTTTTGTCTATTTTATCTTATTGAAGCGACTTTTGAAGCACTTTTGAAGATATTTACCGCTACAAAAGTGCTTCACAGAGCTTATTTTTAAGATGCTTATATTCTTTAGCTTTGAAAAAATGTTGGGAACTCAACATTTTATTAAATGACCTTTTTTTTAAGATCTTCTATATAAAATGAAATATGTTTTTCTGTTTCTATTTATAGGTACTTTTTTAAAAACCGTTTTAAACCGGTATAAAACCTAAACCGTTTATATCGGTTTTGGATATCGGTTTATTTCTGATTTTCGTATAACGGTTTCGGTTACGGTTTCAATCCTTGGTGAAAATAAACTGGTATAGTTAAAAAATTTAGAAAATAAGGATAATTTATGAAATCTTTTATATTTTAAATCATCGGGAATACTAGAGAGAATACCTATTTCGACAATGTTATTGCTTTTTCTGAAAGATATGGTTGATGCATTATTGTAAGTTTTTAAATATAATGTTCACAAACCCTAGTACTTATTAAAACGCAATTCGAATCAGCACATTAAAATTATGTAGAAATGATTTGAATGAAGACAAGGAGGAACAAATGTGCTCATTTTGCCAAACATTGTTTTCTGTTCTAATTTTAAACATTAAAATGTTGATTGGATTACTTTCGATATGATTACTTTCGATTCGAAATTTTTGTAAAAAAAAATCAATTTTATTTTGTATTCTTTTATTTCAATTGAAATTGGTGTAGTTGAACATAAAATAGTGACAGATATGAGCAAATCCAGAAAACTATTTGAAGTTGACAAAATTGAAAAGAAAAACGAGTTGGGAAAGTTAGGTCGCATGGGCAAGTTCGGTCACATGGAGCGGACTTTTATAGTAGGTCGGGCCCGACTATGGAATACCCTACACCTTTGGGATGTTAATGTGGTATATTTAATTGAATACCTTTATTTTAAAGTTTTTAATTATGCTGAACCTTCCACCCTCAGAATAGTATTCATTTATCAGAAATGTACGTCTTATATCCCCATAAATTAAAAAATTGATATAAAAGTATATAAAACTAATAAAAAAAAGATTAGAAAAATATAATTGGGCGGACCACGACTATATTTAAAATTTTGTAAGGCCCATATTTCATAGATTTGATTTTAATAAATTTCGGTTCAAATTTCCACTTTGAAAATAAAAAAAAAGTGGGCGGATTACACCCATTTTTGGACCACATATTTTTGCATAAAATATAACAATATGTTTTAAATTTTATAACTAAATCTTGAATACTTTTCGAGTTATTTGTTCCTAAAAAGTTATATAAAAGTGGCTTATATGGGAGGAGGGCGTGTCCGTTGACCGATTTGGATCATTCAGTAATATTCATTGCTTTATACCGGTATCATGAAGGCTTAAAATTTTCTGGCTTTGCTTTGGATAGAATTTTGAAACTGTTTATTAATATGTTTTATATGTTTCTTCTTATACACCTGACTTTTCAGTTAACTTAAATAAAGTATAAGAATTAGAATTTGGCCTAAAACAAACATTTTCTGTAGAAAGAGAATGCCAATTTTTCTAATTTCAGTTTTTAGACTATTTATTAAAACTCCATTAGAATATCTAATACAGTTAGTTAGAAGCAAATGATTCTGTATAAATAATTTCAACAATTTTCAACTGACCCTGAGCAAATCTATAAAAAATAAATTCTAACTTTGCAAAAAAATAAATAAAATGCATAAAAATAGTAGGTATAAAATAGCAATATCTACTTCGAAAGTATTCTACAACAACGAGTTCGTGTCTTAAGTCTTTTGTACAGAGAGCAGCCAGTTGCTGACTGCTGTCTTTTGTTTTATAAGGTTTTATGTATTGCATAAAACTTAAAATTCAATTGCAAAACTAAAATTGAATATTTTTGAATTTTTGCACTTTTTGTAATATTGCCTAAAGCAGCGACAAATCATGTTCATATGGTCAAAACCACTACACATTTTGACGCATCAACCGCAGAGTGTCTTCTGCTGTGCCATTTGTGGCACCATTGAAATGTTGCCACATACATTAAACGCAAAGTTTATGATGGTTTTTATGCAACTGCTTTAATGTGTTTTGATTGTATTGCATGATATTTAATGTAAATGTTTTTAAACAATATCAATTCTTTGGTTTTTCTATAGTTTATATTTCATGGTTAGCAGAGCGACGACGGTCAAGGCAAATTTATGCCATATTAGCAACGCTGTGCGCTTGAGAAATCCTGTTGTAGCGCCACAAACTATGTGGTCAATGTCTCACCCATTCATTTAAACATTCATTCATTTATTTTGTACTCACCCGCTTCAACGAGCAGCACCTTCCAGTCCGTTACCTCCGACAAACGTGAGGCTACCACTGCGCCCGCCGAACCGCCGCCAATCACAATGAAATCGTACTGATAGTCCGGCTCTGAACGAAACTGCAATGAAATGTGGCAACAACGCATTCAATATATTTTCATTCATAATGTTGTGCTGCATGAAATACTGTACAAAAAAAAAACATTTTTTCCGATGTGTTATTAATCTACTCTACTCACCCGGCTACTGGCGCGTCCACATGGATCCTCTAGATCGCACTGTGAGCGTATGAAGACCTCCAAGAGACCCATGAACAGCATAAAGGCGCTACCACCGCACGTCGCGGCCAATGTGGGTCCGGTCGGCACCCCGACTAGGCAATCACAATTGCTGGCGGTGGACATTTCAGACGCACAATCGATTCAAAGTTTACAGTTTTTCTACTTCTACTTTTCTTTGGGATTGATCACGTTTGCCACAGTTTCACTGCAATAAGAGTAAGAGGAAAAAAAATTGATTTATTTACTACAGTAAAAATGTTCCAAAACAAAGGCTAAGCAAAATAAACGTGATATTCGTACCATGCTTTTATCGTTGCAGTGCGCACAGTGGTTCAAAGTATCAACGTCTGTTATTTCAAATTATATTTTAAAATATTAAAAATATAATAATCATAAAAAATATCAATTTCCTCATATTTGAGTTTACAATATTTTTTATTATTATTATTATTTAAAATATTTAGTCAAAGGTATTTTTGTAAAATTCGTTCCATTGCATGCATCAATTAATGGTGATGTTGACATTTGTAAAGTGTTTCTTTTTCTTTTCAAAGTATTTCATTATTTAAAGTGCTGCACATCATAAAATCACAAATTTGTAAACTAGTTTTAAATGTTTTTTTTTTACAATTTTTTATTTTGCAGCATACATTCATCTTTGACACATATATGGTATGCTGTAATCGAGTACTCGAATCAACCAAATTAGTACTCGTCGAGGAATTTGTTTTATTTCTTAAAATGTATAACGAACGCACCATTTTTGATAATAATGTGAGAAAGACATTGACTCAGATTCGATAATATTATCTATTAACCTTAGATAGTTTGTAGCAAATACAACATACTTAACTACTTAAGTAATAGATATATAAAAGAAAGTATTATTTTTTAATTGTTTCAACAAATTTATACAAAATAGTGTTTTAAAAAATTTATTTTGTAAGTTTTTTCTCTATTATAGAATCGTCCTACAGTTTTTAGCACACATGAAAAAATCAACTTGTACGAGAAACTAGGAATCATTCTAAGAATATGTGTGAAGTCAGTTTTTTGTTATTAAATCGTTTGGGGGTTTTATTGGGATCCGTACGAAATGTCGAAACTTAAAAATGTCGTAATTTTAAAAGCCTTAGAACACCGAAATAGTGTTTGACCGAAACAAAAAATGTCGGAAATATTTTAAAGCTAGAAAATATCGATAAAACTTTGAAACTATAAATAACCAAAATTTCGAAAATTTCGAAAAATCTCGAAAATTAAAATGCCGAAATATAAAAATAATCAAATGCAAATTTCAAATCGTATTTGAGACATCAAATCAATCAGGGGTTGCTACTCACCCTCCGCGACTTTAATGGAATTTTGGCAACTGATAAAGAAAATCGAGATAAGCACTGACCAATTTTTTTGTTTATTTTTCCGACCACTATTTCTAGTGATAGCACTGTTTCCTGAGATGCAATTCACAGTTTAAAAAATGGGTACTATTGTATTGACGATTGTATGGCGGTACATATTGAACTATTTCTCGTTCGAAAACTAATATTTCAATCTTTTCGAAAAATTTAGTAATGGATTTTATTCTTGAACTTAAAATGTATTTCTTAAAAAAAAAAATCTTTAAAAAAAGTAAAAAAAAATCCTGGTTTATTATAAATGGTCGAGTCAAATTGAAATATGGCATTTTGAAGGCATCATAAATTATTTCGACATTTGCTATCATTTTTTCGGTAAAAAAATGATTTCGCCATTTTTAGTTTTCGACATTTTTGTTTTCGACATTATTGTTTTCGACGTTTTTGCTTTCGACATTTTTGTTTTCGATATTTTTTGGTTTCGGCATTTTTATTTTCGATATTTTAATTATCGACTTATTGTACCAGACCCTTTTTAAATGTAATGCATATCATATTTTCATAACAAAAAACCAAATTTGTTTACAGCACATATTTTTTAACTGCACGCTGCAAAAAAAGGGCTCTCCCAAACATAATTTTGCAGGCATTAACATGTATGTTTGGAATTTTATGTAAACATAATATATAATTGACTGATAAATCATTTGTAAACAGGGCTGTATTGAGACTTGAACAGTGTTGTAATGAGCACTGACTTACATTATAATATCCCGGAAACATTTTAATGTTGTCCCTTAAAATGGAGTATGTTCTAATGGAAACATATTAATTACTACATCCAAATAAAATAAATATTTTAACCGAAACATAAATATGTTCAAAATAAAACATGATTTTGAACGACCTGAATATAAATATGTTTCCAGTGAAACTTATCAGTTGTTTTAGTTCAAAAAGTAGTATGTTTGCATAGAAACATATTTAAATATTTTTGGAAAAAATCCTGAAAATAAAATAAAATGTTGTTAAAGTTACAGTTGGTCTCAGTACAGCATATATCGTAGGCAAGGAATTCACGGAGGCTTTTGTAAAATCATGCCAAATTCTGTTTGAAAATCGAAACACAGATTTTTATTTGTGGTTTTTTCACACTAGTTTCAGAAATTATATACTGCACTATATTATACTATGTTACTATTAGTACTTTTTGTAACACAATTTATATATTTATTTATTTTACAAATAACAAAATTATTACCGACGCGAACACGTTTTCTCAACGAACAACAAAAAACACGTACGCAGAAAATGCCGATCAGCGAGTGTCAACTTTATATACAAGAATTCATTTTCAGTTTGTTTTCAAACATCATTATGTTTAAAATAATCCTATACATACTTCAAACGACGACAAAAGAGACGTAGATGGAAAATTCTGCTCAACGAGTGCCAACTTCGTATACAAGAAGAATGTTGCAAGAATACATTTATTTAAATCCAATATCTTTTTTGTTTGTATTTAAACATCAATATGTTCAAACGATGGCAAAAGATGGCGTAGATAGAAAATGCTGCACAACGTTGCCAACTTCGTCAGTCGATAAATTATCGAATTAAGACGAGCGTGGCGAACATGCAGCATTTTCTGTGTTTCGAAACATAGTTTAAACGAAGTAAATTGCCAAGAAACAGTTTATTTAAATGCAATTAAAATTTTATGTTGCTATTGTAACATATTTATGGTAAATTTGACAGATTCTGCTGGACAATATAATAATGTTTACACGTGAATTAAAATCGATTATAATTTAATTACACTTCATTCCTAGTACATGTATGGTAATTTCGTATTATTTTTTAATTACATCCAAACATATTCAAACAAATCTTTTCTATCCGTGTGATTTAACGAAGAATAGTAAATGTTTTTAATAAATTAGTGAATTTCAATACTGGATTGACTAATGAATGCAATTAATATCTGTTGGTATATTTACGTACATTATTTTTTTTCTGTGTATGAAATATTTGGGGATTATTTCACTGCGCCGGTATTTCTACTATAATTGACTATATTTGACTTATAATATTTAATGCGGAAAAAGTAAAGAAACATTATAAATGTAACAAATTCAATAGACAGACATCAGAAACTCAAACAACAACAATTTTACAATTTGGTCAAAATATATGCGTCGACATTAGATATTGCTTGATAAACAGTGTTGGTCAAATTTGCAATGCAAATGCAATGATTTTGTTTAATTTTTTTGCTTTTCTTTGCAATGAACTCAGGCGTCCTGTCGGAAAGATGTAGCTGCACGCAACAACATTGAAACAGTTTTGGTGATTTGTGTTGTTGTTGTACTGTTGGATGGTTCATGTTATGGCTTATTTATTGCAGCGCCAGAGGCCGCTAACTACTTTGTTAACGATCTTGTTAAAGTGGCAGCTATTTTACTGCAATTGCAGTGGCACTCGTATTTGCTGTTGGTCATGCGTTGGCAATGCGTTAAATACGGTTAATTATAGCCTATTTTTCTATTTCCTAAATATTTTCCTAAATAAATATAACTGATGCAGTGTACGAAAGCAGTGTACGAAAGCTAGGTTATAATATATTTAAAGAAAAAAATATATATAATGAAATTGTATTTATATAACTAATATAAGACGCTGTTATCGAAAACATTTTTTGTTTTTCAAAATTAATCTACAGTTCATAGAAAAGTTGTTATCGCCAAATGACTTTATTCCAGTATTGACATTTTTAAAACTTAATAATTACTGTATTGTCGATGGTATATTTGTCTTTAAGAAAATCTACTTAATAAAATATTCTGCGTCCGTGCACGAACAACAGCTGGCGGTGGCCGCAATGTGGCAGCCGTTTTGCCGCATGACGGAAAAGTGAAAATAGGAAGTCGTGCAACCGACAACAGCAGCGCAAAAAACATCAGCACAAAAATTTCAAATGTAAGGGAGACTGAGGCATGTTTGCTAAATATTTGCATATTTTTTAAAATACTTTTAAAAATAAATAATTATTAAATAGTTTTTTTTTTTAATTATGTGAATTGCTTTAACTTTTAAAACCAGAGTTCACTTTTTTTTGTTGGCTGTTTTAATGCAGTTTTGCGAATTTTGAATAATTTTCAGAAATTTATATTATATAAATTTATATTATGTTTTGAAGTTGAATTGTATTAATTATAATAATACTAGTTTAGCGCTACATTTCTAAAGATCGATATCTATATTTTAAAATTCTAAAGATCGAGATCTATATTTTAATGCCGCATCCCAAAAGCTCTAAAATCGTGTGAAATTCATTATTTTCGGAATTACTCAATAGATTTGAAAAATTTTAAAAATATTATATAGAGAATTCATGAGAGAACTTAAGTTTTAAAATTGGAGATTGCATATCTAATGGTTAGGAAGATATAAATCTGAAAATTGTGATTTTATTGATGAAAAATATTTTAAAAATTGTAATAAATCGAAAATGTGTATCCGATTTTAAAAATTCCTTTGTTTATGACATGCTTACATTATGATCTAAAGAAAGTATGCTCACTTGGGAAAACATTTTGTTTAGTTTTTAAGATATAGTTTTTTCATTTTTGAAGATTTTCCTTTACATAGTTATACATATAATATACATTTTACATTGAAACCAAAATATTTGTAATGTATAATATGTATAATAATATGTATCGACTAGCTGGACCCGTGGACTGCATGGCCCGTTGCTTTTGTAAATGCAAAAGTATATCTTTTTAAAGTTGGGATACATTCATGCCCCTTTTTCCCGCTCATGTGCCACGCCCTTTGTCCAATCCCGCTCACATTACTCACATACGTAAATAATTCAATGTTTAGTGTGATCCTTTGTTTTGATTTTTTATAACTCTGTTCTTAGTTGGTCAGGAGTTATAGTAATTTTTAATGTTTTGGTTGTATGGGAGGTGCCATGCCCTGTGTTTCAATCCCGCCTACATTCTACATGCCGTTTGGAGTTTTAAATATCGTCACTATCATGCCAAAGGGGTGAATGTGCAATTTTTGACATTTGCGTTTTTTTTTACATTTTTTAATGTAGTTTATCCTCAAGTATGCTGTGCCAAAATCGCGTGTCATTTTGTTGGATATTTCCAGCCACAAAAGACAAAACCAAAAGGACGAATTTGAAAAATTGAAAATCTTGTCATGTCAAAAGGGCGAATCTTTTCGTTTTTTCGCCATAACTTTGTATTGATATAAGATAAAATAGTGGTGTATTGTTTGTTTTAAAAGCACCTATCAATTCGCATAATTATGTAAAAATATTATGCCAAACATTTTTTCCTGCAAATAACAAATGGCAAATTAATATTTGACAAAATATTTTCAATTAATGATGCAGATCGATAGATGCTTTGAAACCCAAAAATAATAGGCTTTACATTACTATTTTATCTTGTACCATTAAAGAGTTATAGCAAATAAACGAAAAGATTCACCCTTTTGGCACGACAAGATTTTCAATTTTTCCAATTTCTTCGTTTTTTTGCTATAATTTTTTATTGGTGCAAGGTAAAATAGTGGTGCAGAAGTATTATTTATTTGTTTTTAAAGCACCTATCGATTGGCATCATTATTTAAAAATATTTTTCCAAAAATTTTTTCCTGCAAATAACAAATGGCGAATTAATGTTTGACAAAATATTTTTAATTAATTATGTTAATAGATAGGTGCTTTAAAATCAAACAATTAATGCCTTAACATTACTATTTTATCTTGCGCTAATAAAAAGTTATAGCATAAAAAACAAAAATATTTGCGTTTTGATCAGGATACAGTCTCACAAAATCCGTATTTATAATTCAGTAGGTTGTCCAAATCTAAAGATATTTTACATACGTTATAATAATTGACAAATAAACCAAAATAACAGAAAAGAATGAAAAAAATATAAATTTTGCTAATTTTTAAAGCACTTCAAATTTAAAAATTTAATTTTCCAACATTTTTAAAAATGCACATTCGCCCCTTTGGCATGACAGTGACGATATGAACACTTGATTCGATTTTTATAACTCTGCTCTTATTAGGTCAGGAGTTATAGTAATTTTAATGTTTTGGTTGTATGGGAGGTGCCACACTCACATTTGGGAATACGATAAACAACCACAATATACATCAGTGGGCCAAATTGCATGACTCTGGCTATCTTAACTACACAGATATTTGTAATTAAAATTTCAGGCTTGCCACACCCATTATGCGGCGATTTCAAAAAATCCCGCATTAGTGCGCGCCTACGTCGTGAGATAAACACCCTGTCCAAATTTCCAAATAGCAAATCTTTTCATTAAATTACAGAATTTCATTGCTGGATTGATTAATGAATGCAATGAATGTCTGTTGCTATATTTACGTCGAATATTTTTTTCTGCGTATAATGTGTGAAATCGGAAGTTTTTGACATATATATATATATATATATATATATATATATATATAATATCCTCCAATATAACATCATAAAAATGTATAATAAAGAGAACATTTTGTAGTCTGGAATACATAAAATAAATGGAGTATTTATTATTGCACTCTTCTTCAAATTGAGGGTTGTTTAGCGTTCACTAAAATGTAACTTATCATTTCTGGTAGATTTCTGTTTACTGATTTTTGCTGCGTACTCAGAATTTGCCCTATATGTCGAGATTTTGCAAAATCGAGTAAAAGTTGCAAAAAAAAGGCCGTTTTTGGTACTTAATATCGCAAGTTATCGCAAGATTTCGACATATTGCAAATGTCACCTTTATCATAAAACAAAATATGAACCTTGTCCTACGAATAATTGGCAAAAAAAATCAAAAATTAGATAATTAAATCTAAACTGGGAAAATTTTGATTCTTTTAGACATTTTTTCATAAAAATGTAATGAATAAAAAATTTTATGTATTTCGAAAATGTTGCACCACTCTCCTCTAGTTCTCCGATAAATCAACGATAGAAGCAGCAGCAGTGGCGGCAACAATTGCTGCCATGAATTGCATTGGCTTGCGTAGCGCATTGCATAATTTAGTGTTTATTTGTGGATGTTGCTGCTGATTGTTGGCACTCAACAAGTATAACAACAATAACAACAATAGCAACAACAACATAAACCAACAAACAAACGCAGCTAAATGCATTTAAGCCAATTTAGACATTGGCTTTGGTCATTGCAAATTTTTCTTGTTGTTTAAATTGTTGTTGACATAGTATTCGGTGTTGTTGCTAAAACAAAAAAAAAATTGTTGCGTGTATGTTTTTGATGTTGTTGTTGCATTTCGCTGCGTCTAAATTTTTTTTTTATTTTTTCACAACTTTTTCAATAATTGATGCGTTTTTAGCGCCTTGTTGTCTACATTTGGCGTTGTTGCCAACAGTTTTCTTTTTGGCTGGTGACAGCTGTTAGCGGCTATTTTTTGTTAAATATATTGGCTACAGGAAACGTTTGAAAATTTCGTGTTTTAACCAACACAACACTCTTTATAAAACTATCTTTAAAACTAGTCAATTTTATGTTTTGCAAGTAAATTTTATATGCTAGTAATAGAAATTAGTTTATTTTTATTTACATTAATTTGTATCTATCTTTATCTATATTCTCTAAAGAATTTTGTGTACAAAACTTTTTGAATTTGGAAAATCAGTTAAATCGTTCCAAAAATAATGAAGCTTACCACTTTTTTCAGCGCACGGTTTTGCTGTGTGCAAGTTATTTATTTAAAAACAATTGGGTTAAAGTTTTAAAAAAGGCGATGCTGTAATTACCACCATCAAAAGATTTAAAAAATTAAAATACAACATCAAGCCAAGAATAAGCTATAAACAGTAGTAATTCATTGACATTATAATTTATTCGTTAAAGTCTTTGTACATCATCAACTGCTCATAATTAATAGCATCACGGATTTACCACAGCAACAAAATAGCAGCAACATCATCAAAAACAAAAAGGTAGCTACAAATAAGCAAAGCGTGCATCTTTAATTTTCTAACAAAAATTAAAAACCCCCCCAACAAACAAAATATTATTTTTAATAGACCCAAAATACACAAACAATTCAAATCACATGACCCTCAAAAAGCACAACTCAAATACTAGCCATAATAACTACATAAAAATATAATTGAATGCGGAAAAAAATATTATACGAAAATATGTACATTGAGTCTTAACGAAAAGAGAAAAAAAATACCGTTCCACAAATCTATGATAAATTTTAGCAAAACTGCGAAATTATATTTTCACTGAAGTTTTATAATACAAATAATAAGAGACATAATCCCCAATTAGAATTTTGGAATTATGTCCCACCAAGCACGGTAGCCGCGGTAGCTCAGTGGTTAGTGCGTTGGACTGCGAGCCGAAAGGTCCCCGGTTCAAGACTGGACTGTGGCTAACAACATCTTTTCATAGAAACATTTTCTATACCGCGCTACCTCTCGTCAGTAAATGACAAACCTACGAGAGTAAAACCATTGCCTATGAAAAGCTCTCACCCGCCGTTCGGATTCGGCAATAAACTGTAGGTCCCACCACTTTGAGTACAAATATAACACGCACAGCTCAAAATGGTGAGAGAGCTCGGCCGAAGTTCTATACAGGACTGTAGCGCCAAACTATTATTATATTATAAGCACGCACAGAAAAAATAATCGACATAAAAATATAGCAACCGACATTAATTGCATTCATTAATCAATTCAGCAATGATATTCACTAATTTAATGAAAACATTTGCTATTCTTCGTTAATTCAGAATAATATGAATATTTGTACGTAAATGCAGCAAATTAACTACATTATTTTCTGCATTGACGTACAAATATTCATACTAGCGAACGCAATTGCTTATATATACAAGAATAGCAAATGTTTTCATTAAATTAGTGAATTTCATTTCAGGATTAATTAATTAGGATTAAATAATTAATGTCGGTTGCTATATTTACGTCGATTATTTTTTCTGTTCGCGGTCATAATATTGGGGATTATGTCCGTGGGGGTTACGTCCGGGCACCATAAAATACATTAGTATCTTTTATTTTTATTAAAATTTATCATGATTTATAGTAATATGTTTAAGGCAATCATTTTTTTATAATAGAGGAAATTTTATAACATAATGAAACCAATAGTATAAATAGCGAGAATTAATTACATCCCAACAGCAAATAATACACACAAAAAACTGATTTCTTGCGGCAACCAACGAAATTGCCCTACCGAAATATTTGGTTGCGACAACTTGCTGATGAGAAGGTTGGTACAACCAGGATTAATAAGGATTTGCTAACCACCTAGTCAGCAAGCATGAGGTTGTGCCAACCTCCTATTCAGCAAGCAAAGAGGTTGTTTAAATCTCCAAGTCAGCAAGCATGCCGAAACCTATAATTGAAATTTCATTTTAAGATATTTTTTGTATATAAAACTTATTTATGTAAAGTTTTTATGTGTATTTTTTATAAAATAAATTTATTTAATAAATTTAATATTTTATTTCACAATAATTAAATAAAAATCTATTCCTAATGCCACATATGGTCACATATTTTTCATTTTTATTATAATTCACTATCTGAATAGCAATTAGTATTGAATTCATTCATAATTTTATTAATATTCATATTTTTATATCGCATTTTTACTCAATTAATGAATTTCTTTTTGTTTGCGACTTGTATTCATAATTTTGGCAGAATGAAAAATGCAATCATGAGGTTACGACAACCAAACGTGCAGTTGCGCGGTCCTACATTTCGGTTAGAGTAAAAAATGGCACTTTCATTTTAATGACATGAGGTTACAACAAATGTATTTCGGTTGCAAGACTGAAACGTTGGTTCAATTAACCTCATGCCAAAAGAGGATTTTTCTGTGTGTAGCTTTATCGCTGCTAGTTTTTAAAATTTCTCATACATTCAAATAGACTAAATGAGGAAATCTTAATTTGTTTGCTGCAAATAATTTCATTTTGTGTGTTGAATTGTCATTTAGTAATTCGATATTTAATGTATTTAACAAAAAATATCTTAGAGAGAGATTCAAATTCGTCAGTACAGATAAATTTAAAAACAAACATATTAAAATATTTTAAACCATTGCATATGGAATTAATAACGTAGATTTTAGAAACGATTTTGATTTAACTGAGTCAGTGGTTAGTGCGTTGGACTGCGAGCCGAAAAGTCCCCGGTTCATGCCTGGACTGGCGCTAACAACATCTTTTCATAGAAAATATTTTTCTATACCGCGCTACCTCTCGGCAGTAAATGGCAATCCTACGAGAGTAAAATATTGCCTATGAAAAGCTCTCACCCGCCGTTCGGATTCGGCAATAAACTGTAGGCCCCACCACTTTGAGTACAAATATAACAAATGGTGAGAGAGCTCGGCCGAAGTTCTATACAGGACTGTAGCGCCAAACTATTATTATTATTATTATATATAATTTTTTACAAATGCCCAATCTGTTAATATTTGTCATTATAGACTATAACTCATAATTGCATATTTTATATTTATAAAAATATAAACAATTATAATTTACTTTAATTCTATATAAATATAATTTATTGAAATATATGAAATACAAAATATTTTTTAATATAAAACGATTTTAATGTGAACTTTAAGGATCCTATAGATTATACCGCCCCACGTTTTATTTCTAATCATACTAAAAATTCAACTTAAAAACGTTTTATTAATAAATAATAATATATTTCCCATATAAAACAATACTTAATAATTATGAAAGAAAAAACCCATGATTTGGGTAAATCTAAACTGACGTCAAAAGCCTCATGAAATTCTTCAAAACAAATAATTCACCTTTTACGTTGATCACGTATTTCGTGAAACTTGTTATATAAATTTTGGCTTAGCTAAAATTTGTTATTCACAAATAAATATTAACAATTTCATCTTGCATTTATCATGATAAATGTTTTATATAAATAATTTAAAATCATTAAGAAATTATTTGAAATACAGTAAAAATCGTGCTGCATTTTTAAATTTTACAAAAAAACCCAATTATGGTAATGATCATTTTTTCTAAATTTTACTAGGTACTTGTTTGAATTTTTTCTAAATTATACTAGCTACTTGTTTGAGTGCTAACTTTTTCAACAGTTAGTTTTAGCTGTTTATCTAAATCGTTTAGTTCATAAATTAACAAAATCATTAAGATTACTAAACATCTGCTCAGTTTTGTAAAATGACTATATAGATATTATATAGATATTACGATATATATTTTAATGGCTTTATGAAAAGTTGTCGTAATAATTGTTAACAAATGACATTTGTCATATGCTTAATGTGTTTATTTATTATTATTAATTTACTTATTCTAATTTATTTTATGGAATAAATTTAAAGAATAAATTAGGGAATTTATTTATTCTGTGAAGTATTCATTTTATTTCATTAATCAGTAAAAATACCTTTTTAATTGTTTATAGAAATAATATTATATAAATTGTCTATAAATTAGAATAATTATAATTATATGCTTTATCCATTATAATAAAGCTATACAAATGTTATTTTTGTGCCTTTAATATTATTATTATAATCATTAATAATAATTAATAAAAAAATTGAAATGTGGTCTTCGATACATTTCTTTTTGACCCATATACTTATTATTCGAATTAGATCTAAAATAATCGATTTTAAATGACATATCGTCACTATCATGTCAAAGGGGCGAATGTGTAATTTTTGATATTTGCGTTTTTTACATTTTTGAATGTAGTTTTTCCTCAAGTATACTGTGCCCAAATGGTGTGTGATTTTGTTGGATATTCCAAGCCACAAAAGACAAAACCAAATGTGCGAATTCGAAAAATTGAAAATCTTGTCATGCTAAAAGGGCAAATCTTTTCGTTTTTTTTTGCCATAATTTTTTATTGATATAGGATAAAATAGGGATGTGAATGCATTAATTGTTTGTTTTTAAAGCGCCTATTGATTGGCATCATTTTTTATTGGTACAGGATAAAATAGGGATGTGAATGCATTAATTGTTTGTTTTTAAAGCGCCTATTGATTGGAATCATTAATTTAAAATAATTTTTTGAATATTTATCATTTGAAATTTTTATCACGTTACTTTGAAAATAGACAATTAATGCCTTTACATCACTATTTTATCGTGTTATAGCAAAAAACGAATTTTTTCGTCTTTTCCTATAACTCTTTATTGATGCAAGATAAAATAGTAAAGTACAAGCATTAATTGTTTGTTTTCCAAGCACCTATTGATTGGCATCATTATTTAAAGATAATTTTCCAAACATTTTTCTTGCAAATAACAAATGGCAATTTCACGTTTGGCAAATTATTTTTAAATAATGATGCTAATCGATAGGTCCTTTAAAAATAAACAATTAATGCCTTTACATCACTATTTTATCTTGCGCAAATAAATAGTTACAGCAAAATAACAAACATATTTGCCTTTTGGTCAGGATATAGCCACACAAAATCCGTATTTATAATTCAGTAAGTTGTCCAAGTTTCATGATATTTATGAATATTTATGAATATAATAATTGATGAATAAACCAAAATAACAAAAAAAAAAAAATTAAAGAAAATATAAGTTTTACTAATTTTAAAAGCACATCAAACTTTAAAATTTGATTTACCATTTTTTTTTAATTATTAAAATATATAACATATATAATAACACTACTCAACAAAATGAGAAAAAAATGTCTATATAATTCGTGGTTGCTGATTTTGACTGCATACTCTGTATTTGTCTAATACGTAACGTTTTTAAGAAAATTGGTCTCGAATTTTCAAGCCCTTTTCAGCAATTTTTTAGAATTAACAAAATACAGTCCTTTACAAGACTAGTTTTCCAAAACTGTAAACGCAAGCCTAATAACAATATAGTGACAATTACTATTAATCTAATAGTTTTTTTAGATATTTCAATCTAAACTCGAAAAATATTAATTTTTTAGACTATTTTTGGATGAATTTTTTAACATCAGTAAAATTTTTTATAATATATTTATTTATAATTACAACTTTTTATTAATAAAAAGTAATATTTTTTTAAATATTTAAAAAATTTTGAAAAAAAAAAATATATTTTTCGCAAATTTGTTTTTTTTCAAAAAAAAAATATATATATTTTCTCGAAATTTTTTTTTTTTCGAAATTTTTTTTTTTGAAAAAAAAAATTTTTTCTGTTATTTTTTGAATACAATTTTTACAACACTCTTTTTACGAATTATTTTTGAATTTTTTTTATTTAAATTCGTAAAAATTTTTATATTCATAAATATTATGAACAAACTCACCAATATGACGATTCAAATTCAATGTATTGAATATTTCGTTCTTCAATATAATTTCATATATTAATGAATATATTCATCAATGAACGGTGGTATCAATATGATGAATCTGGTTGTTGGTGAAAAAATTCGCAAAATTTATGAATAAATTCATCATATTGATGATTTTTTTTTATGTGAAGCACCAGTCCAAAGCAAAACTCGTGGTGGGTAGTGTAATTAAGAATGATAAAATATAGCCGCGGTAGCTCAGTGGTTAGTGCGTTGAACTGCGAGCCGAAAGGTCCCCGGTTCAAGCCTGGACTGGGGCTAACAACATCTTTTCATAGAAACATTTTTCTATACCGCGCTACCTCTCGTCAGTAAATGGCAAACCTACGAGAGTAAAACCATTGCCTGTGAAAAGCTCTCACCCGCCGTTCGGATTCGGCAATAAACTGTAGGTCCCACCACTTTGAGTACAAATATAACACGCACAGCTCAAAATGGTGAGAGAGCTCGGCCGAAGTTCTATACAGGACTGTAGCGCCAAACTATTATAATTATTATTAAAATATTTTTGGGAATATAATAAATTCGATTAAATTCTATAAAGAGCAATATGAAAAAAAGAGCAATATGTTAAAAAAGGTGAAATAAGGTGAAATAATTGAATATGCAATATATATAACGAAAATACAGAAATGATCTCGTTTTTATTACAACATTAATAAACCAGAAATCAACTCATTATAAAATAAAAATTAGAAAGAGAAAAGTAAAACAAAATGTAAACTGGCTTTTAAATTAGTGCGTCGTTTATTTCCAATTTAGTGAATTTTTATAACGACGGGTTCAATGAAACTACTGCGAAAAATAAAGCATAAAAACAATAAAAATTGACTGTAAAATTTAAATATAATGTTAAACTCGAAGACAGTGACATAAATTAGGTAAATACATACTGAGAGATTGATAAAAGCTGGTCGAAGCCAAAAATAATTCGTAGAAAAAGTCATATTAGTCATGCTTAATAAAACTAGACTTTTCTGTTTTGATTAAAGTTAATTTTATGCAACATTTGGAGTAAATATATTGCAGAACTAAATACAAAAACTGAATAATGTGTGGGAATTAAGCTAATAACTAAAATAAAAAAAAAACAGATTATGTGCAATAAATATGAAATATAGGTCAAATGTCTACATTTTTTGTTGTTGTTGTTACTAATAATAAAATTTCTAAATTTTCTATATATATTTCTTGAACCAAATTTTTAAACCCACAAGTGTTATTTGAATAATCATCCGATGGCGGATGATTCGTCGCAAAGATCAGAAGTTCGTTGCTTTAACCTCAAATGTGTAGCCTCGGGGCGTAGCTGCTTAAAATGAAAACTCATTGCAATAGGAGTTCCCATAACAATGTTTCTGACCCGGGGGGGCCTTAAGAGCAACAAAACAACAATGACACAATTTTTGTTTCGTTTTTTGTTTATATTTTATTTTTTTTTTTATATTATTTTTTACAAACGGTAAAAAATAATCAAATCTATGAGCGGTCATGATTGATCATTTTTCAAATATGTTCGACTCAATTATGATGCGCGGCGGCTGCTGTGCGCTCGAATCGTTTTGTGGGAGTGTGGAGTATTGGTGGCTTTAACAATTAGTTATTTGTTTGGCAGAAATGCTTTTTAATACTGCCATAAATTTTATACAGGGTGTTTGTTTCATCGAGGTCAATAATTCAGGGGGAAATTCTATGACACAAAAAAATCTTAAATAAAAATGTCTATTTTTGAAACCATTTTAAGATACAGGTTGTTTAAGAAACGCATATTATTGACGTAACCTAATCAAGAAATTTGATTATAGAGTTTAATCTATTGATAAATAAATGAATTATTCACAAATGTTTTAAACAATTAAATTACCTTTCCAATGGTGTATCCCATCTATGAAACACATGACTGTTTCCTTTTTAAAAATGTACGTAAAGTGGAAATTTGCAAAAAATAAAATATAAATTTTGACTTTTCTCAAATCTTTACGAATTATCCCATTTTTATACCCTACACTAAGAGTAAAAGGGTATATTCAGTTTGGTACGCCGTTTGTAACACCCAGAAGAAGCATCTCCGATGTCCGACTGTCTGTCTGTTGAAATCACGATTACAGAAAAACTAGAACAGCTAAATAAATGATTGTTATATATCTACGCTGTCTGTCAGTGAAAATGGGCATGGTCAGTCCATTACGACTTATGTTCAAATTTATCTTGTAAAACACATCTACTGGTGAATTTTACTGTATACGTGTTCAGGTAAACTTTTTTTGGTCAAATATACATTGACGCATGATCAAATACATGAATATAATGGTTTCCGGCGAAACGACTTGTGGTTCCAAAAAAAAAGGGAAATTCGGTACACCTACCCATTTTGTAAATATGGGTATCAAATGAATGGAAATTCTTCAGCGATTGAAAGTATGTAGTTATTTTCAGGATTCGTATACCCTGGTGACCTATATACAACTTTGAAAGGTAACCACTCATATGTGTAGGGTATTTATAGTGGGCTTAGACCGACTATAGTTTTGATAATCCTAACTATTATAATAACACCTACTATAAAATGTCCCTACTTTAAAATTTCCCATGTGATCTCATAATATTCCCAACTGGTTTAAAATTTATAATGATAGACCAGTTCATTTCCAATATTCTCTTACCTATCACAGTGGTAATTTTATATTTTTTTTTAAAGTTTGATTTGCCGATTTTTTGTAGTCGTAAATTATTGAAAATAAATCTGTGCACATTAACCTCACAGATCTAAACATATATTTAAAAAAGTGCGTGATCCGGCACATTTTTTTTTCTGCATTTGGACCATTTGTCAGATATAACCTTAAATAATTTAATTGATCGTAGCTAAATTGGAGTTAAATAATGGAGTTTTATATATTTTGGATAATTTTTATCGTTTAAAAGATTTTCAGTAATGTTATCTATCAAAAAATATAATCATTACGAACATTTGCGTATAAGTCCAATATTCAAAAAAAAAACTAAAAAAATGGAAAATATCGACTTTACAATTTTATATTAACTAAACCACTTGAGATATTTATGATTTATGTCTTAATTGTTTAATAAAATTCCATACAAATATTTTGATTTCATTATAAAATGTACAATCTATGTATAAATATGTAATGTAAAGCCTTTAAAAATGTAAACAAAAATTCATGTTCAAGTTTATACCTCTAAAACTAAACAAGATATTGTCTCAAGTAAGCGCTTTTTCCTTAGATCTCAGTGTAAGCTTTTCATAAACAATAGAATTTTAAAAATCGGGTAACTTTTGGATTTTTTACAATTTTTGAAAAAATTTGCATGAACCAAATTTCAAATTTACTGATTTTTATATCCTTAACCATTAAAGATACAAACTCCAATTTTTAAACTTAAGTTCTTTCAAGTTCTCTTTGTATAATATTTTTAAATTTTTAAAATCGGTTTGGTGGTTCTGAAAATACTGAATTTCACCCGATTTAAGAGTGAGAATAGTACAGTGATCATGGCCACAGCCTAATTTCTACTAGGATATTTGAGTTGAGGAAATAAAAAAGTGTCCAAAGAAAGTAATGAACGAAGCATGAGAACCTTCGACCAAGGGTAGTTGTATTTATATAATCTGTAACGGTATGTTAATGGTAACCTAATTCCAGATTTTAGTAATAATTTCTATGCTATTTATTTGCGTGCCCTTCGTTGGCTTTGCTTTTGAAAGCGTTGACTTTTAAAAACCTTCTGACTTTTCAAAACCTCTACATAGTAGCTAGCATTAATCTTGGCCTATTCGCGATGCTGCAAGCGTAGCAGCTTCTATAAAACAGCTTCCACAATAACTGTGACAGCCGTAACCCGACTTCCAAATGCCAACACTTTAAATTTGTTGCTCTTTAAAATAGTATGCAAAAAGTTTTATTTTTAAGGGGAGATAATTATATTCCCTAACTTGAAACTTTTGCAAACAATTTAATTCAGTTGACATTATTTAGAAATTACTTTAAAGTATATTTCATCATATTTTTATATAAAACCTGAAAATGATCAACAATTTGTTCAGATTCTTGATTTGAATTCTTATAATAAACATTAACAAATCACTTTAGATCTGCTTTAATTCTTAGAATAGTTTTTTTTTTTTGTTGATTTTTTATATTAAATGCAAATAAAAATTTGCGTACTGCCAAACTGGTTTTCTGCAAGTATTTATTTCTTTTTCAGTACCTAGTTCAAATGCTATGAAATATATAAAAATTGTATTTTGCAAATCGCGCAAAACATTAGGCACTAAATAAAAACCAAAACAACGAACTCATAAAAAAACTCGAAAAACTCTTGGTACTCGATCAAAGCGCACTGGTTGGGGCATAAAAATCGTGCTTTAAAATGGAGCAACAAAAACCGAACAAAAAACTGAATAAGAAAAAAAAATTCAAGAGTGAATTAAATATAACGCAAAACATACAGACAATTTCGATTCTTAGCCAAGATTAAATGCTTAATGTCAACTTAAGCAAATAATGAAAAAAATCACTTAAAGTATATCACTTAACCATTACAAATACGTATAAAATTGACAAATATTAGACAATATTTTTAAATAGATAATTTACTAAAACTAAAACCTAAATTTACGATATTATGTATACCGAATACATTTTGCGAAAATGATAAAGAAAGACTTTATATTTCAACATTGAAATTTTGTAAAACTGAAATAAAATAAGCACTAATTGGATTAGCGTTATCAAACAAGTTGGAAGAAATGATGTCCGTTAGCCCGGGTCGGATCCTTACACAAAAATAAACATATTTTTAAAGTCCACCTCGTAAAAGTGTCAGAACCAAAAAAAAAATAAATTTCGAAACCCGACAAATTGGGTTGTAGAAAGAAGTCTGAATAAACTGCGTAAATAATAAAAACAATTTTATTTTGCATGCATCAATTTTTTTTGGTCCAATTCAAATTTGTAAAAAAAATCCATTCTTAATTAATACTTTGAGTTTTTGATTTTATTTTTCTACAAACTATAATATTTTTACAACAGTTATGACCAGTTAAAAATGACATAGTTTTATTTTAATTCCACCTTTATATTGTAATTAGAGAAGTTATTCGAAATTTTAAGCCTCTTATAATGTCAAAATTATGCCATCATATTAAGTTTCAATTCATTTCGAACTTTTTTTTAATTTTTTTTTATTTTTTGCACTTTAATTGTCAGTCATCGACAAAAGATGATTTGACACAAATCAAATTTACGTTACTTTAAAAGGTTTTTAATGCAAAAATAATTGGGTTTTTTTCTACACTCCGTGAGATTGTTGCTGTAAATACTTAACGATTTGTTGGCAACAATTAATAAGCCTTATTTTTACAACACACCGAAAGTCGCCCTTTGAATGATTAGACACAATGTGGCTGGATGTCTGTCTTGCGCTTAATTTAAAATTGCACAATTGCTATGTTTTTTCCCACATAGCACAGATTGAACAGAAACAAAATTGAAAAAAAAACCGTTAAACGGAAGTTTCGTTAAGTTGTATTCGACGGTATTTTTTTACGCAGTAAATAACAGTTGATATTTTCTTTTTATTGGAGCTGTCTGGAAAACACTGTATGCGCCAATAGGTTTGCCACACAATACAAAGCTGCACTTACACAAAATACTGAGACGCGCACGTTGTTCGTTCGTCGAGCTTCGTTAAGCTGCGCGTTCCAAAGACGACTGTTCGTAAATCTGGCCTGTGCTTCACTTTTATTGACGGTGGCCCCATAGAAGGTGGTCGGCTGCCTAACTCTCACAGTTGGCCATAGACGATTGAGCGTTAATTCTTCACTTTTGCGTTGCATTTGCTCTCAGCTGCAACAAAAAAAAAAGCACAGCGCTTTCGATATGCGGAATATGGAAGGTGGGAGATTCATTGGTAGATTCTGGGGTTCTTCCGTTAAATATAAAATTTAAATACAATGCTCTGTACTTTAAAAATTAATAAGTTTTAATAAGAATTCATCAATGCTGAAGGAGAAACCGCTGCAACTGAATAACATAAATTCGAGATAAAATTACGCAGAATTTTATAATTAAACAAATCATGCTAAAGCATTATAAAACTTGAAAATACCCATATCTCGAAAAAAAAGACAAGTTTTAGAAATATTCGATTGATATAAAAGATTCGTTATCGACAGAATAAATGACATTTTTGACCCATCTCACGTTTCTTTCTCAAAATGTTATTCATACAGTTATTTATTATATACACGGATAAAAAAAGATTTGTTTGAATATGCTTGAATGTAATAATAAGAGTAATTCTAAATTAGTGATGTCCATCTGAAGAAAACATATATGTTTTATTCGATATAATACATCGACTGTGCGTGTTCTATTTGTACTCAAAGTGGTGGGACCTACAGTTTATTGCCGAATCAGAACGGCGAGTGAGAGCTTTTTCATAGGCAAAGTTTTACTCTCGTAGATTTTCCATTTACTGCCGAGAGGTACCGCGGTATAGAAAAATGTTTCTATGAAAAGATGTTGTTAGCCCCAGCCCAGGCTTCAACCGGGGACCTTTCGGCTCGCAGTCCAACGCACTAACCTTGAGCTACCGACGCTACTAGAGCCTATAAGATATATTAGGATACATTAAATGAGTGTTTGACTCGAATCATTTTCTTATTATATAAAATAATTATACTTTAAATAATAAATTTAATATCAAAAAGAATAACATAAGTAATCAAATTTTATTAAATTTTGCTAGTTTTGATTCGCCAGTATGAATTTAACAGTGTTCGATATATCGAAAAAATACATCGATGTATCGAAGAGATTCAGAGGCTTATATTACATCGGAAAACATCGATGTATCGAAGCAATATATCGAGTGTTTTTAAAACATCGATGTATTTTGGACATACCTATTCCAATTTATTATATCAATTTTAGCAATTATAACTAATTAATATTTTGTATACGGGCTGCACAACGGATTTGGATACTATTTATTTTAAAACCAAATATATGTATATTTTACTTATTTTTAAATATACATATTACTTATCATGAAATTTAAAAATATACCAAGTAATTTAATTGTATTAAATTTAATCATCTCATAATTAAATTTTAAAAATGTATTCCAAAATTATATAAATTTCCAAATCGTTATAAACATTTTTATATTGGTTAATAACACCTAAATTCAAATTGATACAAAATTGCGTCAACAGGAAATGTCCCCTCATTTATTGATATTCGACAAAATTGTGTTGATTGTTGATGCTTTGCATCAATCGTGTGATTCTAGATTTATTATCCTCAATTTTTGTATCGATTTTTGTAAGTAATTTATTTAATTTATAATATTTGGTAATAAATTAGCGCAACGGGTTATTTTTTAACCAAATAGTTACTCATTTCTGTTTTGGCTTTTGTTAGGAATTGTTATTTTATTTTTGTTTATTCTTATATGTTTACTTAATTGTAATGTGTTTTTGTTTTTGATTTAGTTTTAGTTGGAGATTTTTTGTCATTGTAATTTTTTTTATATTGCTATTGTTTTCGTGTTTGTATTTTTGCATTTGATGTTGATTTCGTATTTTTGTTTTTGTTTTCATTTTTTATATTCTTTTTTTTTTTTATTTTTTTGTTTTGGCTTATTTCTTTTGTATTTTATTTATTTTTTATTTTGGATTTTTAATTTGTTTAAGAGCGTCTGTGTTTTTTTTTATTTGGTTTTTGTTTTAAATGTCGTGGATTTGCATTTATTTTTCATTTGATTTTGTGTTATTGTATTGGTTTTTGAGATTGCGTTTTATTTTGACTTTCTGTTTGTGTTATTGTTTTAATTTGGGTGTGATTTTGGTTTTTGTTTTTTTCTACTTCTTCTCATACTTTAAATTAGTTTGATTAAATTAGTATGATATCGCTGATTTCATTAGTATGATTTCGCTGCCTACTTCTAGGGGCACTCAGTAACACTCACAAATATATTTTGGAATAAATTTAATTATAAGGTATGAATTATAATCATATAATTCATAACTTTTTTTTTTGATGAGTGTGTTAAGTATCGCCAATCACAGTTAATAGCAGATAGTGGCTGTGAAATATTTAATTAATTCGCAAATCACAGAGTTTTCAAATTCTCTTCAATATAACATAGCCCTTTAAAATGGGAAGGATCTTCCAATTTTGTATAATAAAAGTTAACGATTCTGATATAAATATAAAAAATTTAATAAAAACAAGGAAAAAAATGAATAATGTGTAAAAAGTCATTCTTTACACCAAATTTACATTTTTTAAGAACTGAAATGAAAACATTAATATGTTTACAGGTAAATACTATGTTTTTTACATCCGGAGATTAACATATATATCTACAATTATTTAGAACAGCTACAACTATTAAGAATATACACAATTATTCATTCTAAACAAAAATATGTTTGAACGAAAACAAAAGTACGCTTGTCTGTCATTATAACTATGCAATTATAAATTTATATTCTCAAATATTTATTTCACATTATAGTTGGCTCGTCCATTTTTTAAAAGTTTACAGAAAATTATAGAACATTTGTTTGAAATTTAATTGTTGGTTTTTATACCCTACACCTATGAGGTACAGGGTATATTAACTTTGTGCATATATTGTAACGCCCCTTAGGAGGCGTGTCCGGTATGGAAAAGTATATATATTCTTGATCATCATCACTACCCGAGTCCGTTTAGCCATGTCCGTCTGTCTGTCTGTCCGTCTTGCTGTCTTGCTGCCCGAATACAAAATAACTTGAGAAATACTGATCAGAATTTGATGAAATTTCGTCTCAATATATTTTAGCCAAAAGTAGGAACTGAGTTTGAAAATGAGCCAAATCGGTCAACGGACACGCCCACCTCCCATACAAGTCACTTTTTTATAACTCTTTCGGAACTAATATCTCGAAAAGTATTCAAGGTATAGTTATAAAATTTAAAAGGTATTGTTAAAATTCACCTATAAATATGTGGTCCAAAAATGGGCGTGGGTTTTCATAGTGGAAATTTGATCCGTAAATTATTAAAATCAAATCTATGAAATATTAGTCTTTCAAAATTATAAATATAGGCGTGGTCCGCCCAATTATATTTTTCAATTTTTTTTTAGTTGTTTATACATTTACATGAATTTTTTCATTTATGGGGATATAAGACGTTAATTTCTGATATATGAATAATATTCTGAGGGTGGGGAGGTTCAGCATAATTAAAAGGTATGCAATTAAATATCCCACATTAATATCCCCACCAAAGGTGCAGGGTATTCCAATCGGGCCCGACCGACTATAAAAATCCGCCCCATGTGACCTAACTTTCCCAACTCGTTTTTAGTTAAATTACCGAGCACAACAAACACAATTAATACGCAATTATTGTACTTTAAAATTAAAATACGCAACACTATTTAGGAACCCACTGCTCACCTAATAATGTGTGTACCAAAATATGTCCATTATCCACCAATATTTTTTTTGTATTTCATGCTCATTTATTAATGATGTGCATATTTACCATAAATTGCTAAATATCGATGACATATTTGACTTACAAAGATACACATACTAGAATTGTGCGATTAATAAATTCATCAACATTTTGATTAATAAGAATCCTGCATTGATTAAACAAGTTTTTGATTAATAACAATTGAAGCGTTGGGTGTAATAAGGGCTTTATGTGAAAAAGTATGTTTTGAGATATTTACGTTTAAAGTTTTTGAATGTCCGTATCTCAAAAAGTAATAAACCGATATTAATGATTAAAATATTCCATTAAAATTTGAACTTTTACCTTCATTATGCACTTTTCAAATTTGCTTTAAAGCTCCTATTAATATATAAAATAATTAATTGAAATAAATGATTTATACGCCCTTATTGCATAAAACGAGTAATAAAATTTGGGTGTATTGAGTTTTAGAGCTATAATCATTACATAAATGAAAAAAGTAAAGATTATTGTGCATAGTCGAGATATAATTATTGATATGAATGGATATAGATTTAAATTACGGTCTTAATGGCTCAAAACTAAATTGACTATGTTGAAAACTAACTCTGTCAAAATATTAAAAAATATGAAAAAAAATATTTTTTTTTGTATGGAGATAACGTCCTTATTTGCATAAAACGACAAAAAACTTTATGCAATCGATCTAGGATTTCACGGAATGGTAGAAGGCACTGCTGGGATCATTCGGTGCCAATATTGCAAAAAGGGCGTTATGATGTCTAACGCCCTTATTGCACCCAACGCTTCAATTTTGATAATTTAAAATAAAACAATTTGATTCAACTACATATCATAAATTTTTCGAGTTTGAGTTTGTTTTTTAAAAATATATTTTTTTTTAAATTTTGAGTTGGCATCTCTGAAAAGCTTCGTCGCATATTAGCTTTCTATTGCAAAAAGTTAAATCTAAGCGTGGTTTGTGGTTTCAATAGGTTTGTGTCCAAGCTACATTTCGAGATAATAAATATTGTCTCGAAATGTAGCAAACGACTGTGTTGCCATACCAAACAAAAATTCGTGCCATAACAAAAAGAAGTTGCCAGCTAAACAAACTCAAAGAAAGCTGCTTGGCTCTTGCCAATGTAAACAACGAACGAACGGAGTTGCCAACGCAATGCGGCTGCTGTTACGTCGTGTTGAAAATTTGCAACCGTTATTACTTCGTTTGACAAGTACTGCGCATGTGTCAATTTATTGATTGGCTGCTCATTGGTTAGCTCTGGACGGTGAAGAGTTTTCAGTGCAAAGTATTTTTCAAGCAGTTTGCTGCGAATTTTTCACTTGTGAGGAGATCAGTAAAAAAAACTGCGCACAATTTTGTGATGAAATTGGCCAACAATTTTTGGTGAAAAATAATAAAAAAAAAACGCTAAATTTTATTAAAAAGTAAAATTTTTTGTATTGAAATAATTTATTTCTTAATAAACAAAAAAAAACAAGGAATTGTGCGCAATTTTACAGGCATTGCAAAAAAAAATGGTATATCTATCGTTTAGATGTACAAAGCATATGCACAAAATCTAATGCGTAGTTTGTTGCGTATATTAATTGTTAAAAATACAAATTTTATTAATTTATATTTAAATTTCGACTAAAAGAACGAACGAAAAAAAAACTAAAGTGCTAAATAACTCATATAAAATTTTCTCATTGAACTTGACAAAAAAAAAAAAAACCAGTGACGAACCAAAAAATAAACTTGAATCAAGCAGGGTGAAAGTGTGATTCATACTTGTGCAGGGCATGAATACATATTCTCGCACCCTTCGTACCGCGACCAGGCGCCTCCTACGCTACGTCTTCGTTAACGTTAGCGTACATTAGTCGTCCTACTCAGCAGTGAGGCGTCGGCAAAGTGGGACGAATACAGACCCTTTCTACGACCCGACAGTCCTGCTAGAGTTTCCTTGCAGAACCGAAAATCGATTTGTTTTCTTTTCTTCACAGAATTAATCGCATAGTAGTTATATCGCATAAGCGAACTTGTCGATCGATTTAAAGTTACAATATGGGCGACCAATATAATCCTGATATGAGCGCAATGGAGACAAGTAAGTATAAAAAACCTTCGGACTGTATTAAATTGTTGTGTGTTTTTTTTTTTAATTAGATGTTGTTTTAGTTTCTCCGACTGTGCACATTTGCATAATTGCAAATGGGTTTTTATCAGCGACATTGAATTATTTTTATGGCAATGTAAGAAGTGAAGAAGTATATTTTTTATCTGTTTACATTTTCTGCCATATACAAGAAATTTTTTTCCCGTATACACGAAATTTCAAGAAATTATCGTCGGGTGACCCTAATCGATTACATTTTCTAATATAGATTAATATTATACCATAAAAAAAAATATTGGACACATTTTTAAAAATAAAATGTCATTTACAAATACTATTATTTTGTTTCAGTTTAAATTGAAAGTACTGGTATTGATCAGAAATATTCAAATTCACTATAAAATTTAGCAAATATTAAAAATGTAATTGGTTAATTTTAATTAAAATTGGCAAATCATGCCAGTACATGCTGTGGTTTTAGCGAATATTCATTTGTATCTACCACATGTAGTTTGCCGTAACCGAAATTCATATGTGACAAACAGTAATATGCAGTGTAGCCAACTATTAGTTAAATCAACTGTAACAGTGATTGGAAAAACCAACTTTTAATCCATTTTTATTTTTTTTTATTTCCATTGCAACCACAACTAAATTTTAAATGACACATAACCAATATTTAGTTGATTAAACAAATAGTTGATTCTTCAGATGTTTTTTTTTAACAACGCCAAAGTAGCACTACATTGGCTATCACAACTAAACAATTTTCGATAATTTGATTGTGTCAATTGTATTCATTAGTTGCATAAACTGATATGTGGTGTTGCAACAACTGAAATAGTCGATTGCTGAGAGAAATAAATAGTAAAACGGTTGGCATAAAAAACGGTTGCCTCAACTGATTTGTTCTCTGGGTGTGTACGGCCAGTCAACAATTTGTTTTTTGTCAATTAATGTTTGTTACAATATTTTTGCAATAACTCTGTTTTAGATGATTAAACAAAAAACATATTATTTATAAATATTACGAAATGTTTCACCAAATAATGTATTTATACACACAGAAAATTCTTCTTTTGTCATGAGGTTGGAAGTACAGCAATGTTAGTTGTAACAATCAACCAATTTGTAACAACAACAAATTTGTTGACGGTACTCCTCTTTAGTACATATACGCATTTGTACATATACATATATCTTGCAGAAATTTGTTATACTCAATTTACTTTTGGCTTTAAGAACCGACTTAGCAGTTTAGAGAACCGAATAAATTGGTCGAGCAAGGTATTGGTTGGCAATACACATCTGTATTATGTCCTAAAGTGCATTAAATATTGATCGTTTGTTTGATTTCTTAATATTGCTGTTAAATGGACGAGACAGAAATGGTTTTATATACTACAAATATGCAGTTTTGGTCGATGTTTACATTTAGTTCTCTGATAACAAATCCATAGCTACAAAAAAAAAAACCCAATTTTGGCATGGGGTTCGAAGAACGCAAAAGTTAGTTGTAACAACTAAATTCATTTGTTTAGGCATATTTGCATTGGCATATTTGGTTGTCGCTTGAAATATTAGTCTATTAACACTTTAAATTGTTCTAAAACTGCTATACAATTAGAGTTTCGATTATAAGAACCAACTAAGCGGTTGATAGAACCATATAAGTTGGTTGGCGCAACATATCTCCATTTCGTGTCACACTCATTGAAGAAATTATATATTGTTTTATGAATTATTCGAATTTACATTAAGTTAGGTAGTTGTTTGAATGTAATAAAGAAATTCATGGAAAAGGGGAGTGGCGAATTGAAAATAATATAAATTGAAAATTCTTTACATTCAGATAAATAGTGTCATGGAGAATTATATGCTAAAAAAATTCTGGAACCGGAAAAATAAATAAAATTATTCTAAAAATTTTTTTTTTAGAAAAAATCAAGCGGCTTTATAAGTAAAGTTCTACCAAAAATTGGTTGGTGTAATAAATCTCTATTCTGTGTATATTAGTTTTTGTTTATTGAAAATATAAAAAAGGAAACAGTTCGAGAATCAAAAATATTTGTCACAATAGATTTGTTTTATGCGTTTATTATTAATATTTATATTTTTAAAACTTTACTCTATCACCCCGTTTCAATCTTTCTCAGTTCTCCCCGCTATGCTCGGCCTCACCGCCGCCGCTATACTTTCCGCGGTGGCCTGTGTCTGTGCCAAGCACATGCGCACGCGCAACAAGAAACAGAGTCAACACGACGGCACTACGTTTCCCTTTCAGCCGACACGACGTCCGACAGCAGTTCGTTCGCCCAGTGGCCAACCGCCGCACTATCTGAAGAAATCACCCTCGCCCACGGGCAACAAGCAAATGCCCATGGGCGGAATGTTACAAGAGCCGAGCACTTCACCGTTGGCACCCACGCACCAGGGTATGAAATACATGGAGGAGGATGAAATGCAATCACGGAAGCAAGTGTCTGGGTTGGAGCAGAGCACAAAGAAGATTATGTCACCGCCCGCAGCTTCCAATACATTGTCACCCGAGGAGCAGGGCTGTGCTGGCACAATACAGGAAACAGCAATGGTGAACGTGGGCGTGAGCGTATCCAATGGACTAGTACATGAGCTAAACATCGATCAGTACGGAAAATTGGGTACGATTTACTTCAAGCTGCGTTACTTGGCCGAGCGCAATGCGTTGATGGTATCGATCATACGCTGTCGCGGGCTGCCATGTAAGGGCTCAGGCGGTGCAAGCGGAGGCGGCGACATACCAAACGGCATGAATGGACGCACACAGGCCGCCACAGATCCGTACGTCAAGTTGCAGATGTTGCCCGACAAGCAACACAAAGTGAAGACCCGGTAAAATTAATATAATGTAAATATTGAATATTTTTTAAATTGTTTTTCTTTCTCTCACGCCAGAGTCGTGCGCAACACACGCAATCCGGTCTATGATGAGGACTTCACCTTTTATGGGCTCAACATGCACGACTTGCAGAACATGTCGCTGCACTTTGTGATTCTCAGCTTTGATCGTTACTCTCGGGATGATGTCATCGGCGAGGTTGTTTGCCCGCTGTCCTCCATTGAGATTGGTGACATCTCCAAGGAAGCACTCTCAATCAGCAAGGAGATTCAACCACGTTCGCTCAAAATACGCGCTCAGGGACGCGGTGAGCTGCTCATTTCGCTGTGCTGGCAGCCAGCTGCCGGCCGGCTCACGGTTGTGCTGCTGAAGGCTCGCAATCTGCCGCGCATGGATGTGACCGGACTTGCCGATCCCTATGTCAAGATATACTTGCTGTACAATGGACAACGCATTGCAAAGAAAAAGACGCACGTAAAGAAGCGCACGTTGAGCCCGGTTTTCAATGAGAGCTTTGCATTTGATATACCCGCAGCTGAGGTGAGTTTGTTTGGCACTCGCTCGTGTGTGTGGTGAATAAATAGGTTTTCTTTTGTGCAGGGTACTGGCGCCTCATTGGAGGGTGTTTCGTTGGAGCTGATGTTGCTTGATTGGGATCGTGTGACAAAGAATGAGGTGAGTGTATAATTATTGTAAAATATGCATAATAATTAATAATTACTTTACTATAATAGGTCATTGGACGACTGGAACTGGGTGGTCCGAACTCGGGTGGCACTGCTCTGAATCATTGGAATGAAGTGTGCAACTCACCACGAAGACAGATCGCCGAATGGCACAAACTCAATGAGTAAAAACGTGTCGTTTCAATAGAGATTTTAATAAAGCAACACACACACACTACATACAATTAATATAATTGAATAAATTACCTAACATATTATATACATATGTACGATTATATAAATACATACTACATACATAGATAAACACACCAACACCATATGCAAAATGGTATAAAGCATATAGAAGTTAATGAAAAGAATGAATTTTAAAGATATTGCAACAAAGATATTAAGATAATCATCTAATAAATGTTAATATGTTTTCAATGTAACATTTTGCATTAACTGAAATATTTAAATAATATTTGAAATAATTGAATGTAATAAAAATATAGTTTTTGTCTAAACATTATTTAAACTCATACTCAAACTTAATGTTCGAATAGACCAGTTTATGTTTGTTGTAGATATCATACATGACTTTATAACAAATATATGTTTATAACAAACATATGATTGATTCTCGCAATGTTTGTAGAGAATTGAAAATGTTTAAGTAGTCATTATGAAAAAGCACAGAGCTGCTGTGAAAAGCAAATATGTTCTTTATTTATAATGAAGCAATAAGTACTATGTTTGCGTTAAACATATTTTATTTTTGTCAGAAATTCTGTTATAAATTTGTATAATGAAAATGCACATTAAAAATCAATTGTAATAGAAATTAAAGTAAATCTACACTACTTATACAAAATTGAATTTAAAAACTGAAACAAAAATATTAATATACAATTTTTCATTTATTATCACATAAAAATCGCAATTAATGTCCTTAGAGAAAATATAAGTCATTGTAATATATATTTAGATATAATTGCAGCTTTGAATGTATTGGTCCATATATAAGAGCTCTATACACACAGAGCTAAAAAAAAGTATAAAAAACTATTTTAAAAAACAATAGTATTATTACCATCACTTACCAACCTAAAATATAAATAGCGTATTCACAGTTTCATGGTATCTGTAGGACATTGTATGTAAAACAATACGGCAATTAAACTGTAAGCACCATTTAGTTTACATGTTCAAATTAAACATAGTTTAAACTATATGTTATTTCCTCTATAGTCAACATATCACAAATATTAAAATTGTCATATTAACTGATAACTAATTGTCAATATGTCAGTAAAATTTAAAGACATTTAGACGTTTTGATTAGGAAAGATGTTTTAAAAATGCGTAAAAGTTTAAACTAAATTTAAACATGCACTGAAAAACAGTACCTTAATTCTTCAATATGTTTAGCTGTTATTTAAACTTTTCACATTCACTACTTAAAATTATTTTATGCAGTTTACTAATGTTGATAATTTATTAACACGTTATTCACCGCCATTTCTACATTTTACAAAATACGACACAAGAAAAATATACTGTAGGGCTACTCACAAATAAAACAGTTGTGGGATTTTACTTTTTTAAGGGATGCAACAAAAAAATGACGTGTCGGTCAAATTGGTAGAATACCAGATTAAAATACAACGAACTGTGAATACGCTAATAGTGTTTAACCAGTGAATGCGCTTCAGAATGTAAAGCTTTGCTTAAATTTCAAATTTCAGTTACTTTTATAAAATATATTTTATTAAAATCATCTTAATCATCGCAACCATAGTTATAATGAAACTATATAAAGTCAATATTAATTATAAAATTTAAATTATAATATTTATGAAGCGAATATTATTGCTTATATGGTTTATAAGTTGAGTTGATGGTTATTCCTTTTTTTTTTAATCAAATTTTCAGTAATGTTTCAAAATTGTAATTATTTATAAATTTTATAATTGTACCGCAAGTATTTATACAATGTATTATATACATTGTTTCATATTTACATGTATTAAATAATTATTTATATAAAAAGTTTTATTTTATATTTAATTTTTGTATGAAATTTATGTATTTTACATAAACACCAAGTAAACATATATTTGCAGCAAATATATTCTGATTGCCATCATGCACAAAAGTTGTTGTCATAATAATTCACAAAATTTTCCAATAATTTTTGATAAAAACTATATGTTTTATATATTTTGAGAAACAAAATAATTTATAAAAATGTAAACATTTTAAAATTTGTTAGCAAATATTATTGTTTACTGCAAAACATATGTTTGTTATGATTAAATTGCATTATAATTAAATTTTTTCGTATCAATTTTATATATATATATATATATATATATATATATATATATATATATATATATATATATATATATATATATATATATTTAAATTTCAAGTTTTATGGATTCACGTAATGTAGAAAATATTTTATATTTGTAAAAATAGATCTTTAAATGCTTCACAAAATGAGACAATTAAATAACATGGTAAAATTATTTTATATATCTATCGTATATATTATTGCAAAATTAGTTTAAAAAAACACAGAAGCACTTACAATACTCCAAATGAAAAATCGTTTTCTTAGAATTTGTATTCCTCAGATATGAGCTATATTTCCCTAATATACAATTCTGAAATAAACCTTGAAACAGTTATAACTTTGGGGTTTAGATAAGAAGTGAGAGCAGATATTCGATGGGAGTCTTCTGGTTCATTCTAAATTTAGCATTGTCTAAAGGATTTTTTTATAACTTATATTACATTTGAATGTGATAAAATTATAATCAAAATTATTGAAAAAGTAAAGAGTAATTGTGACAACCACTTATGTTTATTAAATTGATAGTTATAAGCATAATATGTTGGCTGCAAACATTCATGTTTCTAGTTCTTATTGATTGATGTACGTACACACAAAAAAATATCCCAAAAAAGTTCACCAACTACCAGTATTCATCGCATTGATGATTTCATTCATTGAACTAAAATTGTATTTTATCACATCACATTTAAAATAAAAATTGTCTCCATTTACACATTTATGTATTTATAATTCTTATAAGATTTATGATATTTAAATTAATGTGGTTTGATGAGCAAAGTTCATCAATATGATGTACATTATTCATTAATATGTTGAAATGGAGTCTTCGCATAATTAGCAATTAAATATTATATCTCGTCTAAGAATTATAAATACATAAATGTGTAAATGGAGACAAATTTGTGTTGGAAATTTGATGTTAAAAAAAATATTGAAACTGAAAAACATTTAAAAAATACGATTTTAGTTTAATGAATGAAATCATCAATATGATGAATACTGGTAGTTGGTGAAATTTTTGCTGATATTTTTGTGTGTGTAGTGAATTATGAAAGATTTATCAAAAATGAAAATTTTTATTTAAACTATTTCATAATTCTCCGCATAAAACGATACATATTCTTTCGGTATCGGTCCCTTGTTATAATTTATTGAAGTATAAAAATATATAAAAATCACTATTTTAAGTCATTGTTAAATTTAGTATCATTCACTTGTGTATTAAATATAAAAATATTAACACATAAATACGTACATACTAAAATGAACACACAAATACTATATACATATATAAAAAAAAATGTATTTACCACTTATATAAAAAGTAAAACTTAGTGCGTAGAAAATCTCAATAAATGTACTGAAAAAGCAAAAAAAAATAAAATAAATATATATACTATATATAAAAGCTAAACAAAATATTTTCTAAAATAATTCCAATTATTGCGTTGTAATATTTTTCTAATATTTCCTTATAATAACCCACTGAATACGTTGAATTATGTGAACTATATTTATATTGACATTGAGTACAATTTAGAGCAATTAAGTTTCAGAATATTTTTTTTATTTTGTGAAAATATATAACATCTGAAAAACTATTTTTATTTTAGATCATACTGAAAATAGTATTTAGTTACTTATTACAACCAGTTGGTATTTCGAAATAATTATGTTTTTTAAAAAATTAACAGCGAAGAAATACAGAATTTTATTGCAAATAAAGAAAAGTGTTAATTTTAAAAATATCTTGTTTCATTGCAGATTATATGAATTTATAAATTACGAAACAGTATTTGAAATAAAAAATCAAGTAGATTTTTCTAAAATATATAAAAACCAGTTGGGAAGGTTAGATCACATGGGAAATTTTAAAGTAGGTGTAATTATGATAGTTAGGATTATCAACATTATAGTCGGTCTAAGCCGACTATAAATACCCTACACATATGTGTGGTTACCATTCAAAGTGATATATAGGTCACCAGGGTATACGAATCCTGAAAATAACTACAAACATTCAATCGCTGAAGAATTTCCATTCATTTGATACCCATATTTACAAATGGGTAGGTGTACCGAATTTCGATTTTTTTTTTGTGAACCACAAGTCTTTTCGCCGGAAAACATTATTATCATGTATTTGAGCATGATATCAATATATATTTGACCAAAAAAGTTTACCTAAGCACGTATACATAAAAATTGATCTTTATATGTACATTTTATATGAGGTATTTGAACATAAGTGGTCGGATCATAGGTCACAATGGACCGATCTCGCCAATTTTTTCGCACATACTGCGTAGGTATATTAGTAATCTAAGTTATAAGTTTCATTTATCTAGCTCTTCAATTTTAAAAGTAGTAGGGATTTCAACAGACAGACAGACGGACAGACAGACAGACAGACAGACAGACAGACAGACAGACGGACAGACAGACGGACAGACGGACATCGCTAAATCGACTCAGGAGGTCATGCTAATCAAGAATATATATACTTTTCCATACCGGAGATGCTTCCTTCTGGGTGTTACAAACGGCGTACCAAACTGAATATACCCTTTCACTCTTAGTGTAGGGTATAAATATCTCCAGATAAGAACGATACCAAAAAAACGACAAAGGTGTGAGATATCAAATTGATTCTGGCTTTATTTTGAAACTACATTCGACCATTATCCCAGGTAACCACGACTCGACAATTGCCACAAACTTTTAAGTTACCTCTGACACCAGTTTTGCAAACTAGTAATTTTTAGATGCAAAGCAGTGGCTAAGAACATGTATGGAACATACGCAATAAAATGCCACAATGCTGTGATATATAAGTCATACATTCTGATGTTGGAACATAAATTTAGTTCCAAAGCGGTGGCTAAGAACACGTGGGGACAATGCAATAATATGTCACAATGCTGTGTTATTATGACATGGCAAAATAGTGGCAAATTATAAAATGTATTATGTTCCATATATGCTGCATGTATATAATGAAGAACCTAATAGGAACATGTTTATAAATAATACAGCTAATTAATTTTAAAATGGTATAAATGTATATTATTATACACAAAATATTTATTATATCCACTACATATGTTCATGGAACGTTGGGTTGTACGAAAAAGACAGTCGGAATGTATAATTTTAGAAATAACAAAATTCACTATGTTACCAAATTTTCACAGATAGCTTTTTTTTTGGGTGCGCGTTAAAATTAGAGGGGGTAGAATATAGCTTTAACCCATAAACTTTAATCGTTTGTTAAATTCGACTTGTCTGCTCGTAAAGACTTATATTATTATGCCGTTAATGGCGCTGCATAGGATCATTATTATTTTTATTTTAAATCCACACAAGTTGCACATTTAAAATTACTGCTCAAGTTCTAAATATGTGAACCGACACTTCAATGGATCGAAATTTGTGGCTACTAGGCCTCGCCCCGGGGCTTTTTCACTGGCAATTGGGTGGCAAATAAGTATATTTCGCATGATTTGGAACAAACACTTTAATGGCAATTGTGTGGCTACCACACTTCAATGGATCGAAATTTGTGGCTACTAGGCCTCGCCCCGGGGCTTTTTCACTGGCAATTGGGTGGCAAATAAGTATATTTCGCATGATTTGGAACAAACACTTTAATGGCAATTGTGTGGCTACCACTTAAGTTGCCACAATGTGGTTACTTGGGATGTATGGAATAACACATCCGACTTCAAAATGAATACTGCCAATATCTGTCTTACAATTGGTACTAACCGAATGAAGTTAGTTGTACCAACTAACTTCATTCGGTTAAATCTAAATTGTTCTCAAAATGGTTGGCGGAACTGCTATATTAGCATATACACTTGAATTATTAGTCTATACACATTCCTAATGGTTCTAAATCTGTACTAAATTGTTCTAAAACAGTTCGAAATTGGTTGCAGTACAAACTACAGCTCTTTTTATTTTGACAATAACAATCGACTAAGCGGTTGAAAGAGACGAAAAAGTAGGTTGGGCAAAATGTTGGTTGGCGCAACAAATCTCTATTCTCTTTGTATCACACAATTCGTTTGTAAAATGTACACAGATATCGTAACAAGTTAATGAAGTTTTCTCGTTACGATAATTATTTCTAAATCGAACTAATACACACAGAATAGAGATTTAGTCCAACCAACTTATTTGGTTCTCTCAACCGCTTAGTCGGTTGTTTTTGTCAAAACTAAAAGAGTGATAGTTTGTACTGCAACCAATTTCTAACTGTTCTAGAACAAATAAGTACAGATTTAGAACCATTAGGATTGTGTATAGACTGATATTTCAAGTGTATAGCCTAATATAGCAGTTCCGCCAACCATTTTGTAGACAATTCGATTTAACCGAATGAAGTTAATTAGTACAACTAACTTTTTCATTCTTCCAATCTCATGCGAAAAGAGGATTTTTCTGTGTGTAGAGACCCTCAATTCGTATAAAACTCTGCGGACAAATCGACTCTATACAAAGAGAATAAAAAGATAAAACACGCTAATCGTTTAGAAATTATTAATTTTAATTTGTATCCTTGTTTATTACTTTTTGTTACAAATAAAGCTGTTGTGGGTTAAAGAATACAAAATATTTCACTTTGTACGATATATTAAAACACTCTCCTATAACTTTTACTATATCGTCGGTGATACTGCAAAACCGCCTTTCTACATTTTCGAATATCTCTTACAAAATGAATTTTACAGAAGATACAAAACTATTTTCAGTATCAATTCTGCACTTACTTCATAAAAAATTAAGTATGTCATAACTTATTATGGCATTTATCTAATTTATCCGATCAACATAACATTTAAAACCCGATTATAACACAAAATAATTTTAATGCAGTTTATTGCAGTAATTTTCACATGCAGTTAGGCGGTTTTGCAGTATCACCGACGATACACTTTATTTGAACTGCTCTATTTGGTTCTTTTCAATTTTGATAAAATAATAAAAATGTTGGTTAATGAAATTCGGTTATATTGTTTAAAATTGAGTAAATGAATCACAGACAAAAAATAGTTTTTTTTTTATATTTTAGAAATTGTAAATTGTATACGAATCCAGAAAATCACTACAAACTTGCAATCGCTGAAGAATTGACTATCATTTGATACCCATTTGTACAAATGGGTAGATGTACAGAATTTCGATTTATTTTGTCGGGAACCATAAGTCGGTTCAAGGAACTACTCCGGATATGCTTCCTTCTGGGTGTTACAAATGGTGTACCAAACTTAATTAACTCTTAGTATTGTTACGAAAATTCGGTCTACGGAAAACTGTTCTACGAGTTCGTATCGCTGGATTGTGTACAAAATAAAAACACTCTTATGTTTGGTTTAAATTATAACAATTAACTTTATTAATTCACTTTAATAAACAACTTTACTAATAACAAATTCTAACAACTGCTGCATGTCCACAATTTAACTTGACATTTACCACACGAGCTGCACTCGACCACTTTACAATCACTACTGAAGTACAGTGCTTCAGATGCGCGGCCTTATATACTCATGCATAAGTTCGACACGTTTCGACAAGCTTCGACTTGTTTCGAGAACCTTCTACTCGTTTCGTGAATGACGCATACTATTGGCATCTCATTCGCACTCATGTGTTTTAATGCTCTGATCTTCCCTCTCTTTCTCGCACATTGCCCAGTACGCTGAATGATCTTCCATCTCTTTTTAACACATTGCTTAGCGCTGAATTGTCTTGCGTCTCATTTATTATTGTTGAATGCTTGCACAGTGGGGCAAATTACCTCTTTTCGTAACAGTATGCAGACAAAATTAGCAACTGCGAATAATATAGAATTGAAGTGTGAAATGTCCATTGCATTTGTTTTTCTCGTTTTGTTGAGTAGTGTAATCAATGCTTTTGGAGCGTAAAGAAATCAATTTAACGTTATGATTTTTTTTATGCTCTTTCAATTGCTTACGATTTTTAGCACTCTCATGTTTTTTGTCAATACAAACAGATCTCTGACGATGCTGATAAACACTGCGCTCACATTTTGTATTTCATTAGTCAGCGACCAGACGTCAATACTATCGGATGGCTATACTCGTTTTTACGTTTTTCATTTAATTATTATAATCAGTGATTTGTATCATATACTGTGACAGCAAAATAACATGCATAATAATGTTTTAAATATGAAAATAAAACACCGCTTAAAATTATATTTGTTTGTACTTGGTTTTATTTGGATGAGCGCTGGAATAGGTTTGTATACAAAAAAAAAAAAGAAAAAAAACTATTTAAATAATGGACTCTTCGATCGATGATGACTGAGTCGAGTAGTTCTCAATGAATGTAACAAGCATCTTAAAGATACAGTGGTGTGCAAAAATGTTTGGTTCTCATCAAATGTCAAAAATTATCTAAAACAAACAAAAAAAAATTCTAGTTAAAATCTTAATAATTTTATGCTGATCGGTATTCATCTTCCGGGTTCGTAGAAGGTTACAAAGTTGGTCCAAAATGACAAAAATGGACCAAAAGTCACTTTTATATGGCAGTTCATATTAAAATATCTATTGACCGCGAAAACCCTACTAAGTCAAGCTTGTATGAAAATGTGTGCCTTGACTTCTAAACCTCACAGAAAAAAAATTCTTCATATATCTGAATTTTGTTATTCAAATCATGTTTCATTTATTGATTAACAAAATTATAAAAAAAGAAAAATTCAGACATTTCTTTAAAGTGACTTTTTTTATTTACGCAATTTTTTTGCTACTTTCGAAAATACATATTTTTCTTATACATTTTTTCGATTTTTATTTCACTTTTTCATTAGAAAATTTGTCGATAATTTTTTTTATTTTTTTTTTTTATATTTTTTATGTTATTATTATTTTTTTTTTAAACAAAAAAAAATATTGGTCTATTAGATGACGTAGAAATTCACCCCTAAGTTACAAAAATGGTGGTGGAAAAACTGAACTTTTTATATAAAATATCTGTGTACGGAACGGAACGTAATGTTGATATCGAAATGCCCGGCCTCGTTACGTTTATTATAATAATTTATATGAGGTACCCATTTAGTTCCGTCCCGTTCCGGTGACATTTGAACACGTTACATCTATTTTTACTCCAGCTTAAGATTCAAACGATTATTTATCAGTGGTATAACTTTTTTACACACCACTGTATAATTAGCGAGAGCGACTTAAGTTTGCCAATTAATTATTTTCACTTGAGTTATAAAAATTGATGTGATCCATTCTCTATGAATTTACACTTCTCCCAGACATTTACAATAACTCTTAAATACGATATTTTCTTGTGATATCTCTTTTTTTGCGACATCTCATTTTTGAGATATCTCTTTTTTGTATGTTTCTGCGAATTCTTAACATTATCTCTTTCGCCATGATATGATTATTGATTTTTGTTTACTTTGGACACAATTAAAATTTACCATATTGGGTATTTCCCGCTATATTTGCGTTATCATATTCCCAAACCACTATAAAGTTCAGTGAGATCGACCTTATCGAAGACGTCAATATAGCAATACGATTCACTCGTATTTTTGAGCTCATGAAGATACGAAATATTTTTTTTTGTTTATTTTGTAAATTATTCACAATTTCTGTATTTTTACCTAAAATATTAATCTTTATTCTTTTGTTATGGAGAACGCAGTCTTACGTGTTCCGTGGGCCAAAGTTTGAAAAATTTGATCTTGCTTGAAATATTTAAATTTTCTTGCATATTCAAATTTAATGACAAAATACAATATTTATTGACTTCATCGATATCGCAAAATTTGTATAAGCAATTTCGAAGAATGATAATTTTTCTTTTCGATATCTGTAATATCTCTTGCATGTCGCATTGATCGCATTAAGTATAGAAATGAATATTGAGAAAATTTCCTAATACTCACGAAATATAAAATTCTCTGAGGTTTGCTCGGAGGTTCTCAGATGTTTTTATAAGTTTTACATAAAATAATAAAAACTAGTAGTATTTCACCGTGGATTTTTCTGTTATATGAGCCATTTACTTTGTATAAAAGTGAGCGGACACAGATCGACCGAACATACCGATTTTATTACCAGATAACGTATGTAGTAAATTGAGTTATGAGTTTCATTAACTGAGAAGGACTCAGGACGTGCCACTGATCAAGAATATATGTCGATGGGTTATGCATGGGTGTTGCATGGGAGTTACAACCCCAAATCTCTTTCACTTTTATTGTGGAATATATAAATAATAATAATAGAGTTTTACGAGAATTTACAATATTATCGAGTATTCACCAGAGATCAGAAATAACTATTATCCTCTTGGTTTTTCACTGAGAGATATTGTTCTTCAAAAAATATAAAGGTCTTTGGCTGAGAGATAATTTTTAATTTTAAAAAGTAGAGGTCTTTGGTTGAGAGATACTTTTTATTTAAAAAATAAAGGTCTTTGGTTGAGAGTAAATGAAATGTCTTTGGTTAATGGTTGTTAGTAGACATAAAATTCTATTAGTCTCATTTATAGGGAATTTTTTGCTGTTGCATAAATATTTTAAAAACATTTTTTCGAACATTGTTGTTTTTGTAAAATAACATTTTTTGTTGCAATATTTTCTTTTCGAATATAGCGTTGTTTTTGTAGCTCAATTTTTTTGGTATTTTCATTCGTGAAATTTTTCGAATATGGTTGTTTTTTATACCCTACACCTATGAGGTACAGGGTATATTAACTTTGTGCATATATTGTAACGCCCCTTAGGATGCGTGTCCGGTATGGAAAAGTATATATATTCTTGATCAGCATCACTACCCGAGTCCGTTTAACCATGTCCGTCTGTCTGTCCGTCTGTCTGTCCGTCTGTCTGTCTGTCTGTCTGTCTGTCTGTCTGTCCGTCTTGCTGTCCGAATACAGAATAACTTGAGAATTACTGATAAGAATGCGATAAAATTTCGTGTTATTATATTTTAGCCAAAAGTAGGAACTGAGTTTGAAAATGAGCCAAATCGGTCAACGGACACGCCCAACTCCCATACAAGTCACTTTTATATAACTCTTTAGGAACCATTAACTCGAAAAGTATACAAGATATAGGTATAAAATTTAAAACGTATTGTTATAATTCACCCAAAAATGGTGAAAATTTGATCCATAAATTATTAAAATAAAATCTATGAAATATAATAAAATCAAATATACAAAATTTTAAATATAGACGTTGTCCGCCCAATTATATGTTTCTATTTTTTTTTATTTTTTTCTATTTTTAATTTATGGGGATATAAGACGTAAATTTCTGATATGTGAATAATATTCTGAGGGTGGGGAGGTTCAGCATAATTAAAATCTTTAAAATTTAGATATGCAATTAAATATCCCACATTAATATCCCCAAAGGTGTAGGTGTAGGGTATTCCATAGTCGGACTATAAAAGTCCGCCCCATGTGACCGAACTTACCCATGTGACCTAACTTTCCCAACTCGTTTTATAACATTTTTTTGTTGGAATACGTTGTTTTCGAACATTATGTTTTTTTGTAGGCCAAATTTTTTTTAAATTTTTTTATTCGAAATTTTTGATGATTGTTGTTTTTGGAACACATTTTTTTTCTGGGAATATTTATTTTCGAAAATTGCGTTGTTTTTGTCGCCCAAACAATTTTTCTGGAAAAGTTTTCGAACATTGTTGTGTTTTGTCGAATAATGTTTTTTTGTTGAAATATGTTATTTTCGAACTCTGCGTTGTTTTTGTCACACAAACACTGTTTTGCAATTTTTTTCGAAAATTTTCGAACAATGCTGTTTTTGTCGAATAAATTTTTTTGTTGAAATATGTTATTTTCGAACATAGCGTAGATTTTGTCGGACAACATGTTTTTTGCTATTTTATTTTGTGAAATTTTTCGAACATGGTTGTTTTCAAAAACATTTTTTTTGTTGGAATATGTTATTTTCAAATAGATAGTTTTTGTCAGACAACATTTATATTACAAGTTTTATTTTTGAAATTTTTCGAACATTGTCGTTTTTTCGAATATTTTTTTTTGTAGGAATATGTTATTTTCGAACATTGCGTTGATTTTGTCGCGGACGCATTTCTGATACCATTTTTTACGAAATTATTCGAACATTTCTGTTTTTGTCGAATAACATTTTTTGTTGGAATATATTATTTTCGGATAGTGTTGGAAATTTGTTCTTGTCGACCAAAATTTGTTTGTAACAATTTTTAATTTTTCGAATATTATTGTTTTTCGAATACATTTTTTTGAAATGTTATTTTCGAACATTTCCTTGTTTTAATCGCTCAAACATTTTTTTTCGAACATTGTGGTTTTTGTCGAATAACATTTTTTGTTGGAATATGTTATTTTCGAATTTTGCTTTGTTTATGTCGCCCAAATTTTTTTGTTCGATAATTTCGAACATTGTTTTTTTTGTCGACCAAACATTTTTTAACAATTTTTTTTTCGATAAAAAAAATTTAATTTTTGCATATATATTCAAATTTTGAATGAAAAGTAACTATCAGTCTGTGCTTCACAAATATTGGGAGTCATCGAAAAAGAAAATTGTGCATCAACGCTTCTCAAAAATTACCAATGAGAGATATATTTTGTTAAAATTTATAACTCTCGCTGCACTCAGACCGAAACCGATGATGTTCAAAAATAAAGGTTTCTCACAGAAGGAAACCAAAAATTTTCCAAAATAAATTTTTCTCATAGACCAAACCTTATTTTTTGTTTTCTTTAATTTTTTGGATTTTCTCTGATTTATTTAATAAATGTCATTTAGTTAGAGTTATTCAGGAATCTCTGAAAAGGTTAACCTTAATCTCTAACCTCTGGTATTCACAAATATTTGATTGTGCAGTTTCCCATTAGTCAATTCGTTTCAATATCGTTACGAGATAAATACAGAAAAAATCATACGAAATCGGACACTTTCTTGTAGTGATATCGAGCGTGAAATTGGACCAACGATAAATTTTACGAAACAATTTTACGAAATTGAATCGATATCGAAAAGAATAATAATCAAAATTCTAGACTAATTGCGATATCGATTTGATAAGGTCACCAAAACATAGCCGATAATGTTATTAATTGCATATATAGATATAAAAATCAAGAATTGTATTGACACTTTTATTTTCAAACTTCCCATGAATACAGCTGTGGCCATGGACGAGTGCGGCGACGAAAAATGGCAATGCGATAATGGCGAATGCATAAAATCCGAAGAAATGTGCGATGGACAGGCCAACTGTGCCGATAAATCTGATGAGACTGCCAATTATTGCCTAAATACAGCATGTCCCACATATGCATTTCGTTGTGCTTACGGTGCCTGCATTATTGGGTATCAAGTATGCGACGGCTATAAGCAATGCATTGATGGTTCCGACGAGACGAAATTCCGCTGTGCTGACGATGCGTTTGCGTTGGAGAAAAATTTAACGGGAAGCTGTAGGTAAGCGCTGGCTCATGAAGATTTTAGAAATATGTGTACTTGAATTGTGATAACGTCTTCTTCACTCTACAGCGTCGGATTACAAACGCAGTGCCTATCCGGCGAATGCATTGACAGTGACAAGCGATGTGACGGTATTGCCGACTGCAGAGATGGCTCCGATGAAACTGTTGAGATGTGTAGTCACATCTATTGTCCTACATATGCGTTCCGTTGCGCATACGGTAGTTGCATACGCGGATCTGCTCTATGCAACGGTATTCAGGATTGTGCCGATGGATCCGATGAGTTGCCGGACGTGTGTGAGCCCAAAGCGATGTTGACGCCACAAAACGGGGCACATACGCCGAAGAAGGGCTGCAAGATACCGTTCGATCGCAAGTACTTGTTGGTCCAGCAACAGTCCAACAAAGAGTGGCTGCGTCTGGGCACCAAGGTGCCGTCATCTACTAGGATTAGGTTCAGTTGCGGTCTGGACACAGTGTTGGAGGGTGTCGCAGATGGTGTATGTATGGACGAGAATTGGTTGGATGTGGTGCCACATTGCGCAAGTGAGTCTTTTCGGAATATATCTTGATGACAGCATCACTGGCCGGTTTTTTTTTTTCATTTGCAAAGAAGACGTAGTACATGTTTGCCTTCGAAGGTTTTATAAAGACGAATAAGATATATGTCACGATCATGCTAAAGGGGCGAATGTTTTTTTTAACATTTTTTAATGTAGTTTTTCCTCAAGTATACTGAGCCAAAATCTTGTGTGGTTTTGTTGGATATTTCTACGCACAAAAGACAAAACCAAAAGGGCGAATTCGAAAAATTGAAAAGGTTATCATGCCAAAAGGACGAATCTTCTCGTTTTTTGACATACATTTTTATTGGTACAAAACAAAATAGTGGTGTAAAGTCATTAATTGTTTGTTTTTAAAGCACCTAGCGATCATTTATTATTTTAAAATAATATTTTAAAATATTTTTTTACAATTTTTTTTCTTAAATTTTATAATTTGCAAGAAAAATGTTTGGCAAACTATTTTTTAATAATGATGCCAATCGATGGGTACATTGAAATAAAAGAATTAACTACATTACTATTTTATCTTGCACCAATAGAGAGTTATAGGAAAAAAACGAAACGATTCGCCCTTTTGACATGACTAGATTTTTCAATGTTTTTCGTTTTGGTGCAAGATAAAATAGTGATATAAAGGCATTCAAAATTTGTTTTTAAAGCACATATAGATTGGCATTGTTATTTAAAAATATTTTGTCTAACATTTTTCTGGAAAATAACAAATGGCAAATTAATATTTGAAAAATTATTTTTAAATAATGATGCAAATCGATAGGTGCTTTTAAAACAAACAATTAATGCCTTTACATTAAAATTTTTTCTTGCACCAATAAAGAGTTATAGGAAAAAAACGAAAAGATTCGCCCTTTTGGCATGACAAGATTTTTAATTTTTCAAATATCTTCGTTTTCTTTTGACAGTGGCGATATGACAGTGGCGATATTACAGTGGCGATAATTATAAAATAAATAAAAATCCATTTTATTCCATTTATTGCAATACAATACAATTACTACGGACATTCTAATGGCGCATCAGATTATTCTGTATTTAATAAAACTATAAGATCCTTTTTTATTCTATTAAACTTATTCGAACTTTCAAATAGAGTATTGCCCACAATCAACATTGCAACGTGGCATTTCGACGACTGTCAACTGTTTTTACCAGGACAAGCTGGTGAACTGCAGCAGTAATCTGCGCATTGGCACCAGAGTCTATATTACATGTGCGCCTGGCTACAAATCAACACCGGTCAAAGAAGAATGGATTACATGTGATCATGATTCCGAGTGGAATTATCCGAAATCTAAGTGCCAACCAGACTGTGTTGCTGACGTAGTGAAAACGGACCAAACACTCAGACCCTGGGATGTCACCGTGTACAAACTACTGGGAAAAGATAGCGCACAAGCTTTCGGTGGTGGTGCTATAATATCGCCTAAATTGATAATGTTCGGCTTGGATCAGTCCAGCTTGGATGTGTACAATGACAAAGTACCGCCCGTGGATTACATTGTATTGCTGGGAAAACAACAAACGACGATAGATGATAGTTATATGCGTGATAGGCAGCTCCACTTTGTATCCGAAATTATGAGACCTAAGTGAGTTGCTTGTGGAGTTTTTTTTATTTTCGAATTTGAATTAATTATAATATACATCTTTGTAGTATTAACGATGTAATGTTACTGAGTAATAAGGAAGCTGAAATACGTGCGAGCACATTTGCGTTGCTGGTTTTGAAGAATTATATGGTGTTTGGCGATGGTATTAGACCGATTTGTCTGAATTTTGAAAGTGACGATGCGGCAAGGCACGTGGTCATAGATGGCGATACAGGTTACGCACACTTTAGTAGGGAACTTATTACAAAACGTACAGCCAACCGCATTGATGTCTACAAATATTTTATAAAACGTAAAATCAATGTGTATCAATACTTGTTATAAATAAAGCAAGCATTGAAACCCCAACCGAAACCGAGATCCGTTTAATTTTATATAAAAATATAATTTTTTGATTGATTTTTCTGTTTGTTCAGCCTGTCCGACTAAACAGTTGAGCCGCTTTTCTTTAATTTTGAATCACAGACACTGAAAGAACTGATGTCTTATATAATAATTCGAAATTCCGACGATAGAGTATTTGTCGAAGTTCTATATCTCTGTAATACAATTTCGATCTAGACAAAATTGAAATAAAAGACTCCTTATGTAAAAAGCCGGTTAACATAGACTCAAAAGGTCGTTATATTTAATGTCCCTATTATCACTTATCCGATAATTAAATATCGACTCATTTAATATAGTTCTAGTGTTCACCGATTTATATATCTCAACATAAACTCATCCGATATGGACAAAATTAGGTTTTGTAACACTTTGTAGGACACCAGTAAATGTAGATTAAATTGTTTTGAAGGATCTATTCCATGGACTGGTTCATGATCAAAATTTTTTGCAATAACAAAATACCATTTATTTCACATTTATTTGATTTTTGAGTGTTTTTTCAAAACAGCTCAATTTTCGATTTGTAGAATAATGTTGGGGTAAAGTGGGAAATTTCAAAATTGTTATCAAAATACTATTTTAGTCTATCTTTTTCACGTTTTGATTTTTTTTTCATAACAAAGTCAAATATATATATGATAAACAACTTATAATAGTAAAAAAGAATTGTAACCCAGTCTGCCATGTCTCAGAGACCTTCGATGCCTCGATGCTTTCTCGAATAACTTCAATAAAAAAGTTCGATCTCGTTGCTTTCTCGATTCTAATTTTTAAAAATATTCGTACATTCAAATACTTTGACATGATACGGTAATTAAACGTTTATCAAATCGATATCGCAATATTTTTCGCAGCACTCTCGAACTCTGATCATTTTTTCTTCGATATCGTTCCGATTTTGAAAAATGTCGCGTATCGAGAAAACTTTTCGATATCTACCATGTAGGTCCAATTTGACGCTCGAAGTCGTTACGAGAACGGATTCGATATCGTGTGATTTCTCCATCTTCTCGAATTGATTACGTAACGATATCGAAACGATTGACATACTGGGAATGCAAACAAAAATAATAAGAAACAAAATTTAAATTCATAAACATCTCAGTTGGTATGTTAAGAAAATACGAAATAAATGGTTCATTTATTCCGAGTCAGAATATCCTGAGTGTAGTTTTTATTTTTCTAAGTACAAAAAAAAGTCCACATATTCCAATTTCCCACATTACCTCATGTCCCACTTTACCCCAGGTCTCCCTACGAACGAAAAAACAAACATTTGGTTTTTTTGGAAACAAGTATTTCAAACTTAAAAGGGTGAATAGATTATAGTTTATGATAATACTTAAGTTTTGACACATCTTTCGATGTATATTTCATAAGAATTAGTTGGGAAATTATAGAAATTAAAAAAAAAAAAAAATAACTTAACCTCGAAAATACGCGATAAGTCATTCTAATATTTATATTATATAAACACTAGCTGGACCCGTACACGACTCGTGCAAAGATTTTGTGAATGCAAGGTTATGGAGCAATTTTTATTAATATAAATAACATTTTTATTTATTATTTATATCAGGGACCCGTGGACGTATTTTTTATTGGTTTTATAAATGTAGTAACCAAAACCATACTAATTCTCCGCTAAAACAACTTTTCTCATATACAATTCTTTCGCAGACTGAGCTTTCCCGTAGAATTCTTCCCAGTAGAATTCTTGACCCGAAGAATTCTTCCCCGTAGAGTTTTTCCCAGTAGAAGTTTTATTGTGGTTACTTGAGTTTAAGTGCAGTGAATTTTATTGTTGTGTGTTCAATTTAAGTGTGATGAATTTTAGTGTGGTTAGTTTAAGTGGGTGAATTTGAGTGTGGTGAATTTTAGTGTGGTGAGTTTTATTGTGGTGAGTTTTAGTGTGGTGAATTTTAGTGTGGTGAGTTTTAATGTGGTCAATTTTAGTGTGGTGAATTTTAGTGTGGTGAATTTTAGTGTGGTGAATTTTAGTGTGATGAATTTTGGTGTGGTGGGTTTCAATGTGGTGAGTTTTAGTGTGGTGAGTTTTAGTGTGATGAGTTTTAGTGTGGTGAATTTGAGTGTGGTGAATTTTATTGTGTTGAGTTTTAGTATGGTGAGTTTTAGTGTGGTGAATTTTAGTGTGATGAGTTTTAGTGTGGTGAATTTGAGTGTGGTGAATTTTAATGTGGTTGATTTTGTTTTCTATCCTTTTTTATTTTGCTGTTGTTTTTGAGTTTTTGCTTAAGTTTTGTGCTTTTACTTTAGTTTTTGTGTTTGATTTTTGCTTTTGTTTTTGTTTTTGTTTTTGTGTTTTTGGTTTTGTATTTTTTTTTTGTATTTAAGTTTTTTGTTTCATCTTCTTAGCTTGTGTATGTGCCGAGATATGTCGTTTTGATAGTTTAGGTTGTATGGGAGGTGCCATGGGAGGTGCCCTTTATCCAATCTCGCCCATATATGGCCTAGGACACCCTCCGGACTCCATAGTATCCTGGTGCAAAATTTCAGTTAAATCGGCTCAGCGGTTTAGACGTGATGCTGGAATAAACAGACAGACAGACCGACAGACTGACAGACGGACCAAGAGTTTTATATATATAAATATGCAATATTACTACTGGAATTCAAATAATGAAAATATATCGAAATCTATTCATGTTTTATTACGTTTTGCTTCGTGATACAATATATTGTGATTTTACTACAATTTGTGCGTTCATATGAATTCCACGATTATACACTGAACTTTGATATATGAAAAGTTTCACTTCCCCTAGTCCGATTACTTCCATTTTTATTACAAAATAAAATGCTCTCAATATGTAACAAAAACCAAAAATTCACTCATTTTTCTTACGAAATACAAAAGTTACAGATAAATGTGTGGACAAATTTTACATTTTTCCAATAAATTTGAACTTTAATATATGAAATGTGCCACTCCCTGAATTCTAATTCCACGCATTTTTATAGTATTTTTTTTATACATCCATAAACTAAGATAATCCAAAATTTTAACTGTTTATCTCTTAAAAGATAAAAGTTCCATTTCCATAAATTCTAAAACACCATTTTCAATTTTCATATACAAAAAATGCCACTCCCTTTTTTTATATGTTCTCTATTTATTACAGCCAAATATATATACCTAACTAATAACTATATGAATCCAAAATTGAATTCATTTATCTCTGTTAACAATGTATGGGCTATACATTAAACTTTTACATATGAAACTGCTACTCCCCTTTTACAATTTCATCCATTTTTACAAAGAGATAATGTACCATTTTAAGCTAACTTTTTTCATTTGTCTCTTTTATACATTTATCTCTTAAACTACAAAAGTTATAGCCTAATAAGTGCGAACATTATTTGTAAAACAAACATATAGTGCCACTCACTTTTCCGATTCCATTTTTATACTATCGCAAGATACAAGCATAGAGTAATTAAATCCAAAGTTTCATCTAATTATCTCTTGAAATGCATTAGTAATAATATCTTTGAACTTTAATTAGTGAAAAGTAACACTTTCATTTTTTCACAACAGAAAGATAAATCCATCAACTAACTGTATCAGAAATTTTGTTCATTTATTTCTTATACAACAATCGTTACAGATTTATGAGACGAAAAAGTGCCTTCTGACCCATTGTGCTATGGAGAAAATTGAACCGTATATAATTTCGTTATCATTCCTTTGAAATAAAAACTTGTTACTGATTTTTGATGTGACATTTATTAGTTTAAACGTTAGCGTTAATTTGTTTAAAAATTAACATTTTAAAACATGCTTTAAACACATTGAAATTCATATTAATTATAAATGAATATGGTACATCTTATGATTTATCATATAATACAATTATAAATAATTACTATATGCCAAATTTATTTTGTCTATTATTTTATTTAACTTATGATCATTTTTTTTTTTTTTTGTAATTACAGTTGTTAAATTTAAAATTAATATATTTTAAAATACAATACTTCAAGAGTAGTAAGTACTATCGGAAATACTTAGAGCTAGTCTAAAAATGATGATAAACTTTACATTTAAGCTGTTTTCTTTTTATTTTTATTTATTATTATAATTGTTGAAGTGGTACTTTAGTGTGCATATTGTTAGTTGATTTTCTAGGAAACATTCAGACGGTTTTAAGGGTTCTTCATGATTTTATTTTACACAAAATGTGGCTAAGTTTTGCCACTATTAAAAATTTCTGTAAAAAAAAGAGAAACTATCAATATTTAAACTTCTTTCTTCAAATACATGCATGCGTTAGACTCGTGCTCAAATTCAGTCTTCGATTGTTTTTTAAAATGTTATTTTTTTTTTAATTTTAAATTAATTTCAGTTAATTTTAATATTGAATTATTTTGTTACTACAAACTCTTGTGTTTTTTTTGTTTTGTCAAAACTTTGTTTGAGTAGGTTTTAAAAAATAACCACATTTTTTTAATCTGATTTATAATTGTCTAGTATATCTTAAAAATATATACAAACTTATAGCTGTTTTTATAAAATAAAAAAAACATAAAAAAATTTGTAGATATATCTCACATTTATTGTTTATCAAAATTTTATGAATATTTGCATGCTGTTTATAGAGATCATTTCGAATATTTTTATCTAATTACATATAGTTCAATTTAATTTCAATTCTACATGTTTATGTGACAACTATACTTTTTTATAAGTAGCCTGTAGTTGTCTACTTCATCGTTATATTCCTAGTAGAAATTATTCTATGGTCCTAATCGGATACAGACATTTTCATTGGCATCTACCAATCAGTTATGCACAATACCCACATGAACAGTTGATCCGCTCATGTACATTTCCATTAGGAATGCCGTTTTAAAAATGGTTATACCCTAGCAGAAATTTTGGCAGAGCCATGCTCATGAAATTTTTCATGTACATCATGTCATTATTTCCGATTATCGGGCTGTGACGAGGCCCGAACGAGTTAACAAATCGAATGCACTATATGCATTTAACACAGTTACCTTATCGTGTACTTTTCCAGGTCCTGGTCAGTCAATCTGTCATATATAACTTAGTATACCCTAGTATTGTCTTTTTAGGATCCGAGATCAAAAAATCTTTTCGACAAATAAACATCGTAGAAAAGCCAGCAATAAACCAAAAATATCTTTAATGAATATAAAAAATTAATATTATTTTAAATTATATTAAGGATGTGTGGAAATTTGACCAAATTTACAACTAAACTAAATGTTATCGGTAATGCAGTGTTCACTTTGCAAATTTTCGAGTAATCTAAATACAAAAAAATTGAATGACAGCAAACAATCAGATAATAATCGATTGATTACGGACTTTACTCATTACCGGTTACCGAATTGTGATACTATTAAAACTTATTCAATTTAGTTTAGTCTACAATTTAGAAAAACTCGCGAATTTAAAAAAATTCAACCAAATTGCAGATTTCATTCGATCTTCATCAACAAACGGCAATTGATTAAATCCATAATAAATCAATTATCATAATGGTTGCTGTCATCCAATTACTTCAATTTAGTCTGCTCGAAAATGTGCTAAATTGAAAAGTCAAACACTGCATTACCGACAAAATTTAGTTTAGTTAGCAATTTAGTCAAACTCGCACTTACCCTAAATATTTAAAAGTTATTCTGATAGTTTTCTTATTAATAAAATAAAAAATATTTAGAATTTGTATGATTCGTTCCTATTTTCCCAATTTTACATTTACCTTACGGATACGTTACCTTACAGCTACTTTTCGAGGTCCCGGTCGGGAATTCTGTCATTGATTTGTTTAAACTAAAATTGTCTTGTTAGAAACCGAGTAAAACAATATTCGTCCATAACTTTTTTTACATGAAAATATTTAAGAACATTCACACACACAAAAAATATCACCAACTGCCAGGATTCATCATATTGATGAATTCATTCATTGAATTATAATCGTATATTTTCAATGTTTTTCATTTTCAATATTTTGTTAATATCAAATTTCAAACACAAATTTGTCTTCATTTATACATTTATGTATTTATAATTCTTAAAGGATTTATAATATTTAATTTCTAATTATTCGAAGCCTTCATTTCATCATATGAATGAAAAAGTGAACATCATATTGATGAATTTTGTTCATCAAACCATATTAATTTAAATATCATAAATCTTATAAGAATTATAAATACGTAAATGTGTAAATGGAGACCAATTTTTGTTTGAAGTTTGATGATATAAAAAATATTAAAAATGAAAAACACTGAAAAAATACAATTTTAGTTCAATGAATGAAATCATCAATATGATGAATTTTTTTTTGTGTGTTCATATTTAATATTATTTAAAATAATATTAAGGGTGTGTGTGAGTTCGACTAAATTGCTGACTAAACTAAATTTACACAGAAAAAATTTACATTATATTGATGTATTCTGTTCTTCGAAGCATGATTCATTGTATTGAAGAACCGTTCATAATATTACTGACTAACAACATCAATGTCATGAATGCTATCATAAATATGATGAACGCTTGGTAACTTTCGAAAAAGTGTTCTTCAATATCATGAATTGTATGTGAAGAATACGTTTCATCATATTAATGAACATAAACATAAAATACAACATATATACTTCATATTGCAGAGTGCTTTTCATTAAATCAAATTTCAGTCAAAATATTTTATTTTCGTTCATTTTTTGCCGTACTTCTCAGTTCTCAAGTAGTTCTTGTACGTTATTTCTTATATAATGCTTGCTCGACAAGCATAAATTAGTAAAATATTTTATAATATATTTATTTATAACTACAACTTTTTATTAATAAAAAGTTATATTTATAATTTTTTTTCTATACATTTTTTTTCGATACTTCGGGTAATTTTTTTTTCAAAAACAAATTTTTTTTGGATAATTTTTTTTTGAAAACAAAATTTTTTTGGATAATTTTTTTATGAAAGACAACATTTTTTTTTCTGTTATTTTTTAAATAAAATTTTTTCAACAACACTTTTTTCGAATTATTTTTTAAACAATTTTATTTTTTTTTGAAAAATTCGTAAAAAGTATATTTTATTAATAAATATTATGAATAATTTCATCAATATGACGATTCAAATTCATTGTATTGAATATTTCGTTCTTCACTATGATGTTCGATAGTACGAATAATTTCATATATATAATAAATGTATTCATCAATATGTCATTTAATAAACGGTGGTACCAATATGATTAATCTAGTAGTTGGTGAAAAAATTCATAATATTTATGCATATTGATGATTTTTTTTTCAGTGTAGGTAATTTTTCGATTATCATATGCCTGATTGTTGTCATCTTAGTTGGCGCGAAAATTTGCTACATTGAAAAATAAACCTGCATTAACGACACAATTTTGTTTAGTCAGCAATTTAGTCGAATTTGGACACACCCTAAGTATTAAAATATAAAAAATAATTAAAATTCAATGAATTTTATATCGTAAAATCACAAAAATATGTTCATAATATTGGTAAGGTTTGCCGATAGTTGCTATTTAATAAAAACAAAGGATTTGTATGATTACTTTCTATCATTTCCCGATTGCACATGAGTTTCGAAAAAGGTAACATTAGTCGGTACCATTAACTTTTAGATAATGTAAATGCAGCTATTGTTGCATGCCAAGGTTATGTTAACGTTAACTCTAATGGAGCTTATCTGAAGAAAACCCGATTACCGATTTCTACTATATAAATTGGTCAATTGCTTTAATCTGGGGTCAAATTAAGCGCATCTAGTTTCGAAACTTGAATGATTTCACTTTTTGAATATCTAATCTTATTATTATTGAATTTTTGAAAAATCATATTTTTTATTCAAGTATCCTATTATTTTGTGGTAACTGTTAAAAAATATCAAACCTTGGTGTCGTGGAACGAATTGAAAATCGAAAAAGTTACAAGAAATGCTTAAAAATCATATTGAATATTGGGTATAATGTATATTCGAAATGTGAATTAAGTTTATTTTGCATTTTTGTCTATGGAAATAATATTTCAACATACATACAATCAATATATTCACATAACATGTACCTTTATTTAAAAATTCGATAAAATATATCTAGATACAAAAATAATTACGAATTAAACAATTATTTTCCAAGTACATAGTCATAATTTATCGGACGGTTATACAATATTTAGTGCTTAGTACTAAACAAAATATGTTTGAAACTATATTTAAGTATAAACTAATTTATAGAAAAATAATTAAATATATTATGCTAGGCATTAAGTTTAGCTTAAACAATAAACTTAAAACTTAATAATTACCTCATTACATACGGTGGCTACTTTCTGAATTAACTAGACACTAAAATGCATAGGTCTGGCATTTTTTACCTTGTTATGAGCTAAATTGACCCCACCGCTCATTTTATCGCAATTAAAAATACAGCTACCCTTTATCCTTGCCCGGACCCACACTCACGCCCAGCAGATGTTCGCCCGCCATAAGTCCGGCCGGCTGATGTGCATAATTTCGGATCTGATGCAATGATATCAGCTGATTGGGAAAAGTGTTGGCATTGTTCTGATTGACGTTCTTATTCTGAAAACTGATCGCATCGTAGAGATACGGTCGTTGCGCCATCGGATGATGACTTAATGTATTGAGATGCGGTGTCATCGAGTTGATTGGTGTAAATGCTGAGTTACTGGAGGTTTTTGCTATGCTCGCCGCATCGTACGGTCCTACGGTGGATGGCGTGGATACTAGAAATGAAAATATATTGGAGATTATTTAGATTTATGAAGTATAGTGCAGCCAAAAATTAAAATAGGAATATATGAGGAGCTCTGTATATTTCGAGCGCTCCATTTAACAGAAGCTCGAGAAGAGCGTACATGCTACATGTTAAGCTCGTTTGGACGATTGTAGTTCTGTTAGAACGTGTCTCTCACCAACAGCAGCGAGCTAACGATTGTTGCGTGTTTCGAACACATGAACACTGAAACATTGTTTATGTCACAAATGCATTCGAGCGATCTCCGTTTCTGAACACTTGTTATAGTATCAAACATTGGACTGATGACGTCTTGTACAACCATCCAACTTTAACATTAGAAAAAAAAATTTTTTTTTCATTTAATTTTTTGGGATTCCAGAAAATTGTGTGACCATGTGTATGTTGGTAAAAGTAAGAATTTAGAAGAATCGTTGTCTATCGGCGAACATACAACATTAAACTGTATGAGTGAAAATGAGGAAACTGTGTGTGAGACAATATTTCTTGGTAAACTTTCCACTGTCTACCGTGAGGTAGCGCCGTATAGAAAAAATTTATATCATTTAGATGTCTTTAGTTTCCACCCCATATTTGAATCTGGTAATTTTCGTTTTCAAGTCCTACACATTTTTAAACTGAGTTCTTGATCGGAAGTCTACCTTTAAAAAGATCTATATTAGTCATATCATACCGATATCCTCACGACCGCTGTCTGACATTCGGTGATGTGGCTGCAAATCCGCATGTCCATTCGTTGGTACCCCTACGCCACCTCCACCGGCGGCAACAGCTTGATGAGAGTTTATTGGCGGGAAATCCATATGTTGTTGAGGTTGTTGCTGCTGTTGATGGTGCAGTGGCGCCCCATGCTGTTGTTGCTGCTGCTGGTGCGTGCTATGTTGCTGCTGTTGCTGCTGATGATGATGATGGTGCTGCTGTTGTTGTTGCTGTTGCTGCTGTTGTTGCTGGTGCTGCTGATGCATAACGTCATTTATATTTGCAGCCGAGTCTGGACTGACTTTCGGCCAGTACGGATGTTCCGATGGTGCAATGGAAACTGGCGGCAAACCCAAATTACTGCGCTGATGATTCGTTGAGGAAATAGTTGTATTGCCGCTACCATTAACGCCAGCACCAATACCACTGTTACCGCCGCCGCCTCCTGGTCCACCACTTGCTCCACCGCTACCATTACCCGGCAGACCAGGAGTAGTTGCTGTGCCCGACGGGCCCGTTGCCGAATTATTGGTCGTGCCAGCAGTATTTGTGGCCATGATCGGTGGACGTTTATCTGTGCGTTCCGCATGCTTTTGCATGTGCTTGGTCAAATACGTCTCCTGTGTATAGCTCTTGCCGCAATACTGGCAGATGTGCGTCTTCAGATGCTTCGACTCCTTGTGCTTGGGAATGTGCTCCAGCAGCGACGGCTCATCGGAGAAACACTTGTAGCACGAATTGCATTTGAATGGTTTGTCTGTCTGGTGGCATCGCGAGTGCGATTGGAGATTCGAGAGTTGCGAGAAGGCCTTCTGACAGCCGGGATGTCGACATTTGTAGGGTTTGTCGCCGGTGTGCGTCCGTATGTGCTGCTGCAAATGCGACAGTTGCGTGAACTTGCGCTGACAGATCTCGCAGCGGTACGGCTTGATGCCCAGGTGGATGCGTGTGTGTTGCGACAGATACGAGGAGTTGGCGAAAGCCTTCGAGCACTGGGTGCACTTATAGGGTTTCGCTTCGCGCATATGGATCTGGGTGTGGAGCTGGAGATCGGCTTTGGAACTAAATATCTGTGGCAAAAATGAGAGTAAGAGAAAGAGATATTAAAATTTGTTATATGATTCAATATATAGTGTAAATTCAATAATTTCATATATAATTCTTCTTGATTTAAGTATAAAGTGTTCTTAAGTGTATAATTTCCAAGAAGTTTTCCTCTTGATTTAAGTATAAGGTGTTCTTATGGTTCTTAATAATCTAACATTCATTTAAGAATTGTATTTTCTAATAATATTTTTATGATTTATAATGATCATCCAAAGGCTTCATTTATTTTTTACATAATCCAAATGATGTTTCTCAATAGTTTTTTTATTAGTGCGTATACACTCCAAATGGTTCGAAGTCTGTACTAAATGGTTGTAAAACAGTTTGAAAGTAGTTGTAGTCCAAACTGCAATTCTTTTAGTAAAAACAACTGACTAAACGGTTGAGAGAAAAGATTAAGTTTTTTGGGCAAGGAGTTGGTTGGCGCAACAAATCTCTATTCGGTGTGTATCTACCTCTCAGTTTGCTATATCTCGGAGATCTTCGATGCATCAATGATTTTTCTTCGACTTTACCGCTTGTCTCCAGTCTGCCATTCGTTTCGATTTGATGCGTATGATCTCAAATCAGATCTTGTTCCAATATCGTACACCAAAACGTACTTAATTGCAAGATTGAAACGACATATCGCATTTTTTTACGAAACAAAGAATAAAAACGACTCTAGATTGATATCGCATCGAATAGGGCAAAGGTATCAATATTGATTCGAAAAACATTGCGATATCGTTGTGATAAATATTTCGAATCATAACGTATCTTGTCTTTAAATTTTAATGTACATGAAATTAAAAAAAAATAATAGTGATAAACGAAAGAAAACAGAACTTAGTTCGAGATAACTTCGATCATCGAAAAGCTTCGAGACATCTTTTCGATATCGATTTAGTACCGAGAAATGTCGCTATATACCTCCCACCCTGGCATGTCTCGGAAATCTTCAATGCCCAAAGATTTTACTAACTTCGACTTTACCGCTTCTTTTATAAAAAACGATATTAAATCACATTTAACGCATCGATATCGCAATATTTTTCGGATAAATCTCAAATTTTAATAATTTTTCTTTTCGAAAACGCAAACTTTAAAAATATTAAAATTATTTTTTTCTCGTAGGAATTTCGAAAAAACTTCGAAAAAACTAAGCACATGAATTATATTCGATATACGAGAATTGTTCGAGGCGAGTATTCCACCAATATAATGATCTGGTTCGACATATAGTACCTTAGTATCTTTAACATCCAACGACAAATGCATATGATGTGGTGAACTGGTCGATGACGAAATTCCGTTGGTGGATCCGCTGTCGTTGACGCTGCTGTTCTGTTGCCGCGCTCCGCCATTGTCTACGCTGTTGCTCGTGGTGACGATGTGATGATTCGGGTCGTGCGGATAGATTTTTGCCTTGCGTCCACGCACGTTGCCGCTATGCGTGGGAGGCACCACCGGCAATGTGTCACCATTGCTCGAGCTAACAATGGCAGCAGCAGAAGCATCTGCAGCAGCAACAGTTGTCACACTGGTCGAAGACAACTTGCGGTTGCTCTCATCTAAACTCAGTTGTGTTGCTGTTGTTGTACTTGATGTTGCACTCAACTTATGTTGTTGATGATGATGTTGATGCTGGTGCTGATGTTGTTGTTGCTGCTGCTGTTGTTGTTGTGTGGTTATCGGTGGATCGCTATTGTTTGCACTGTTGCTACTCGTTGTCACATTGTAATGATTGATATGCGAATGTTGCTGTTGTAAATGCTGCTGTTGTAAATGCTGCTGTTGTTGTTGCTGTTGCGCCTGTTGCTGCGTATGATGTTGCTGTTGGCTGTAGGCCAGTACGGAGCTGCGCAAATCGGCTGTGTTCGAGAAGACGCTCAGTGGGCCCAGCGTTACGCGCTCGTTCAAACTGTTGCGCAGCTGATCGATTGAACGATGTACAGCATGCGAGTAATCGCCACCAGCGGGCGGTATTTCACCGATCAGTGGTGAAGTGTGATGATAGTCTAGACCACCACCGAGTGGTCGATACTCAATGAGACGACCATCCATTATAATTGTTTGTTTTTTAATAATATCAAAAATTATACTTTGATTATAGTTAATATTTCACTGCACTTATTTTGAAAATACATATTCGAGAAAGAGTACAATTTACATTGGGCATTTTTTTCTTATAATCTGCATTTGAGTTTTTTAATTAATGTGTTTTAATTGTATTCGCAAAATATTTTATGTGTTATGTGGAAATTTTGTAAATTGACAGTTGTCGCACGTAAATATCTCACCGAAATATTTCTAACCACAAATACATCATTCATACAAATTTTTAAATTAGTACAACACTTTTGTTCATAACTTCTGAACTCCTAAAGGTTTTATGTTACTTAAAGTTTCAAATAATAGATAAAATATTTGCCTTCAACATGTATTATTTTAAAATTTTTACAAAGGTAGCTTTTTGAGATATGTGCTTTTGAAATATACTTGCTCCAAAACTGACCACTATAAAATCAACATGGTGTTAAAATTATATGTCTTTTTTTGGCATTTGTATTATCCTTGAAATGAAAGCTTAGTATTTTAATTCTTTTAACTATTGCTTAAGTTTTCAAATTTTAAAGCACTCAATTCAAAACATATTTGGACGAAGCGAATGTTATGTCAAAGACCTATAATTGGAAAACAGGGCGCCAATACAATTTTTGAATGCCTATTTTTTGCGCAATCCCTTGCAAACTCTTCTAAATTCATGAAACTCCTAATTTTTATTGTCAAATGTAGCCTTTTTTTGTTTTTAGAAATCCGCACTTTACCGTTGTTGGCCAGTTTTGACAATTCAAACTTGAGATGGGCGCGTGCCGTGCTCTAAAATCAGGCATGCACCCATTCAAGATTTTTTTTTTTAGTTTCTACTCCAATTTAAAAAACCTTTTACTTCCAGCATCAGAAAAGAAAAATTTCGTGGTATTTTAATCAGGGACAAACACACTTTGTAATATCGGTGTCGGTTCTACACATTTTTAATAACGATTCCAATTCAGGTTCCAAAAATCGAAACGGTTCCGATTCCGGTTCTTTGCGGTCCCCGACAGCTTCCGATTCCGGAGAGGTTTTGATTCAGAGAATAAAACAGTACCAAACTTAATTTTTGAATTATTTATAATAAGGGACCATAAATAACTGGTACCGGAACCGATTTAAAAATGGGTGGAACCGGAATCTATATAATTTTTTTGGTTAGAACCGGAATCGGAACCGGAACCGCTATTTTTTAAATCTTGGAACGAGAACCGGCACCGATATTCCAAGGGTTTTAGTCCCACTCTGGCACTGCAAGAAACCGAAATTGTAACCGGAACTGTCATTAACAAATGTGTGGAACCGGAATCCAAACTCATACAATTTTTTGGTTGAAACCGGAATCGGAACCTGAACCGCTATTTTGTAAATCTTGGAACGAGAACTGGCACCGATATTCCAAGGGTTATAATTGCACGAATCGGAATTGTAACCGTTTCGATTTTTGAAATTGAAACCGTCAAAAAAAAAAAAAAAACGGAATCGCAACCCATACAATTTTTTTTTTTACTCTTGGAACCAGAACCGGTATTCTAAAGGGTTTATAATATTATTTTTCAGGGTTTTCCTTCTTTTCATGTGATTCCGTGCTTTTTTCGTGTTTTGTCGTGCTTCTTCGTGTCTTTCTATGTTCCGTGTTTTATCGTGCTTCTCGTGTGTGCTTTTAAATTTAGTCTTCGGACTCGTGAGTCACCTATCGGCGTGCCCGTGCCCATCAAAAACAGGCACACGCCCTTCTCTAATTCAAATCAAACTCATTTATGTCAATAACTTTACGAGATATGAGTGATACTCACTTACGAGGTGAAATGTGTACAACTAATATTTAAATTTCATTCTATAACATTACTCAACAAAACGAGAAATATTTCTGGCATGGACATCCCATACATTAATTCTATATAATTTGTGATTGCTGTTTTCGACTGCATACTTAGTTTTTTTCTATTACGTAATGTTTTTAAAAAAATAGCTCTCGAATTTTCAAGCCCTTTTCAGCCACTTTTTAGAATTAAAAAAATACAGTACCTTACACAACTAGATTTCCAAAAAACAATAAACGCAATTTTTCTTTCAATTGTTAAGACTAATTACAATATACCGAAAAATATTTAATATACAAATATTTATAGATATTTGAATCTAAGCTCGAAAAATATTTATTATTTTAGAGAATTTTTGGACGATATTTTAGCAGTGTGAATGAAATGATAAAAAATTTTAAAATATTTTTTAAAAATGTTATATCAACATAGTTTTCGCTCAAATTTAAAATGCTTGTGTATATTATGTACAAATTACTAAAAAATAGCCGTTTTCATCCGAATTTTCTCAAAAACGCTACGTAGTAAAAAAAAGGCGGAGTATGCAATAAGAATAAGCATATTTTAGATATGAAGTAATGATATTTTCAGTTTAGGGGCATTAGTATTTTTTCAAAAACTTTACATAATAGAATAAAACTGAGTATGCGGCCAAACTCAGCACCAGCGAATTATATAGAATTGATGTATGCAATGTCCATGGCAAAAATCGTGTTGGGTAGAGTAATTTGAAAACAGGGTGCCAATGCAAATTTTTAATTTTTAAATTTATGTTTTCGACGAAATCAAAGTTTACATTTTTGAAAATGCCAAAGAAAATATGCCATTAAAACAGCGAATTCAGCGCTTTAACCTTTTATACACGATTCTTCGTCAAATCAGCAATTGCGTTTGCACCTCAATGCAGTAAATTAATTGGTCGGCGCAGTTTTAGCAAATATAATTGCTGAAATTTCGCCGACTAATTAATTTGCTGTATTGACGTCCAAATAATCATATTAGCAAACGGAATTGCTGATTTGAGGAAGAATAGCAAATGTTTTCATGAAATTGCTGAATTTCATTGCTTATTAATGAATGCAATTAATATCGGTTGCTATATATACGTCGATTACGAACGTTGATTACGAACGGGACTGTAACTTGTATTGTAACTTGTATTAATATTTTTTAGCCTTAGTAGTTTTAATTAAGCTTTCCAGAAAAAAAACAGTAAATATTATATTCAAAATTAGTTAATTAGGTACATCATAATAAAGATTATACCCCAGACAAAATTTTAAGCAGGAAAATGGTTAGAAACACGCAGGCAAACACGCTACCTATACGCATTGAAATCACATTTTATATGAAGCTTTGAAGGTGGGAATGTGGACAAAAGCTGCTAGTTCTCTGCTATAGCATGAAAATAAAATTGGTAGGGAAATGGCATGCATAGGTAGGGTATGGTAGCTAAACAGGTGTAAGCAAAATGGTAGGCTCATGGTTGGGAATGGTAGGGAAAGGTAGGGATCATAAACATATGGTTTAGATCATGGGCGACCATCCATCCCGCCCTCAACCAAAACTTCTTGATGTACAACAACACCGACAAATTTTGTTTGTTGAATTTTAGCAAAAATCAATCGCTTCGATGATGTGTTGTTGGTTACACATATTTCTTCTGCTTCACATTGTTATTCCAATGTTATTGTTATCGAAGTAAGCAATAACAAAAAACCCGTTTTGTACAACAAGAAGATTATGTTGTGGGCAAAAATGGCAAAAAGAGCCAGTCGCTGGTCACCTCCTGATGTAGATCAGCATAGATCGCGGCGATAGGGAAAATATTCACTTAACAATCCGACTTAACAAACCGATGGAATGAACACCGATTAAATAAAAATACAAACGCACAAAAGACGCGGCGTGGCATATTAATTTGAAATAACTGCTAAAAAATTTTAATACTGAACATTTTTGAATGCAAATTTGATATTGTAAACAACATTTTCTATCGACAACTTGTTGATCAAGCTTTTAAAACTTCAAAACAGAAATAATATAAACAAAATTTTCTGTCGAGAAATTGTTGATCAAACTTTTCAAATTTCAAAACAGTAATTCTATACAATGTGTTTGCCTGCTACTCGCAGGCTACCTTTCCCTTCCATATTCTAGCTATAAAGATACCTTTCAAAACTTCAAAACCAAAACTTACAGAAAAATGCTTTTGACTGCTAGGGGTAGGCTTGAACATACCAGTTCGCGGCGTAAATGCTGCTATAGGGAGCCTGCTTATTTTCAAAAATTCAAAATGCCTGCTATGCAATGTGTATTTCCTACCATATTCCTGTGAGTTTTCCTCAAAACTACTACTGTAATACCAGTTTCCTTGCATATTTTTTGTCTGGGGTTATTTTCTGTCCTACCACAATATCTTCGTCTCATAATCGGATATTGTTTTCTAGTTCTGCTTGCTCGTCTTTAACTTAGTCGTCAGACTAATGGCGATGGCAATGTCGGCAAAAATGAAGTTGCGTCGGAAACGTCAAACAGCGCAGCGCCGCAGAAAGTCACGTAACAAGTAGAAATAAAAATCAAAACCAACAACATAGAAACTAGAGAAAGTGTAGAGAGTTGGTAAAAAATGTGCGGATAAAAAATAGAGGACTAATATTTTTTATACACATTCAAACACTGTGTGAATCCTGCGCGAATTTTTATACACAGCGAAACGAAAAAAATCTAAAATATTGGTGGCGGGCAAATGAAAAAATAGCGTACAAAAGAATAGACGAAAAAATGTAGAATTCTATTTTTTTCATTACAGGACACACCACCGGCCGACCGACCGACCGACCGACACAATTGCGAGTCAATAACAAATTTTTATTTCTACATTTTGTCGGTCTCGACATGAATTTGATTTTTATTTTCTAAATAAACCGGAAGTCTTTTTGTTGCTATTTTTCGTTCTATGTACTGGGAAATATATCCATTGAATCCGTGATATTTTATGGGTTTAAATATAGTATTTGTGGGTGTGTGTGTGTGTTCATTTACGTATGTGTTTGACTCTGTCTGTGTTTTTAGTTGTTTTGTCTGGCGATTCTCCACGTCATTGTTGTCAGTTGGCAGCGATTTGTCGTTTAGAAATGTCGACAAAAAAATAATATGTAAAAAAATATATAAAGTTGGGTGGGATTGGGTCCTATCCGGCTGCCAGTTCACGTGCTTTGATGTCGATTAAGAATTTAAATTGCTCGTCTGACAGATAGAGAGAGAGATAGAAATAGAAATAGAAAAGAATAGGGAGAGAATAATACCGATAAACGTGCAGGTGAAAGTTACCTCGGATTTTGTTATGAAATATTTATTTATTCTTTTTTGCTGACGTATTGACTCGATATGAATCATTGGTCATGACCTTGATATTTATATTTTTTTATGTTAGTTAGAATTTAGAGACAGTGAACACATTTTTGCCATTTGTTTTATTTTTATTTTATTGGAAACATATTTATGAATATTATTCTACATCAATTTGAGTTCATTAACACAGCATGAATAAATTTGATATTGAATAAAACAGTATCAGTCATATAGTCCATACATTTCGATTTATACTTTTTTTCCACCGACATGTGAGGCATGAAAATGAATTATCTCACAACACTTTGATTATATAAAAGCGGACTGAAATTACGTTCAAGAAAATATGTTTTTAAAAATCTAGTACACTCAGAAAAATATGCTATTGAAATTGGTCAATAGGAAAATTATTGATTCAATAGTATACAAAAAATTAATATTTACATATAAACACAAAAACTATTTAATAGTGTTTTAGTATTTATTGGGATTTACCTATTAAAATAATTATCATATTGACTAATTTTAATAGCAAAAAACTATTGATTTTATAGTATTTTTTTCTGAGTCTACGATGCACATCACTCAGTCTGACTAAATTCATTGTACTGTGATAACTATTCCCTACGTTTTGCATTTAATATCACCGGGAGCGCTCAAGCCCAAGCAGGGATTCGAACCCGAACCCTTTAGATTGCAAGTCCAGCGCGCCTACCTCTGTGATGCTGAAGTCGGCTCAGAAACAGATAGGATAAAATTAGTAATTTTGATGTTTACTTTGAAACGTGCTATGGAAAAAATTCTTGTTAAACATTAGATTCGAAAATAATTGAAATATCTTACAATAATATAACGTAAAAACGGAATATTAGCATTCATTAGTATTACTAAAATAAGTTTTGACAATTAAAAGGAATTATGTTTCTATTTATTTGGAATACTAGTTTTTTATATAAATTTGTTCCTGAAAAGTTTTTCCAAAGCAGAATTTCCTCAGCATTTTCATTTTCCTAGTAATTCTTTTGACAGCTAATTGAAATCTGTCCCGTCGGGATCTTTGAGTACCAAAAGTGTAAAACTACAGTATAAAAATATCAAAAAAAAAAAAATAATTTAAAAAAAAATAAAAACTTAAAAAAACATCTGGAAATTTGAATAGTACATCACTTTTTATTTCGTAATAATGATTATTGTCATATACACAATTGTTTTTAGCAAAAATCGTAGTGCAAATTTCTATACGGAACTTCCGGAATTATTCTGCGATTTAAAGTGTTTATATACAAAAATAAAGTAAATTGTCTCAGATATGTTCAGAAATAATTAAAAAAAAAAAATTGTATGTAAAAAGTATTTTTAGAATAAAAATCGTTCTGATATTTTCTATACGGAATTTTTTGTCCCGTCCGGATTTTTTTTGTGATTTATTATAAAAAAACTGTAAACTCTAGGAACAAAGTGTAAATATACAAAGAAAGCACTTTATTTCAATTATTTTTTAAAATATTTCGAAAAAATCATTTATACGCAAAATTTGCTGAATTTTGGGAATATCCATGTGAACCTCGATATTTATTTCCGTTTTTGTTATACCATTATTTTGTTTATATCTTTTGATCTACCGTATAGAATTCTATTATTTTTGGCAGATTTAAATACTACATGCACAAAAGAAAGTAAATTCATTAATATTCCTTCGAGATATTCAAGTTTTAAGCGTACGAATGTCTCGTCCGGAACCCCAGGAAATACCCATATGAGGTACAGGGTATATTAACTTTGTGCAGATATTGCAACGCCCCTTAGAATGTGTGTTCGGTATGGAAAAGTACATATACTCTTGATCAGCATCAATACCCGAGTCCGATTAGCCATGTCCGTATGTCTTGCTTTCTTGCTATTCGAATACACAAAAACTTGAGAAATACAGATCAGAATTCGATGAAATTTCGTCTCAATATGGTTTAGCCAAAAGTAGGAGCTAAGTTTGGAAATGAGCCAAATCGTTCAACGGACACGCCCACCTCCCATACAAGTCACTTTTATATAACTTTTAAGAAATAATAACTCGAAAAGTATTCGAAATATAAAATTTAAAAAGCATTGTTAGAATTCAAAATATGTGATCTAAAAATGGACGTGATCCACCCACATTTTGTTTTACATTATTATATAGTTATAATTTTAGCCGTAAATTATTAAAATCAAAACTAGAAAATATTAGCCTTATAAAATTTTAAATATTTTTCTAAATTTATTTTTCAAAATTTTTTCTTTCAGTTTTTTATACTTTTATAACAATTTTTTAACTTATGAGAATATAAGACGTAAATTTCTAATATTTCAATAATATTCTGAGGATAGGGGGTTCAGCATAATTAAGAGCTTAAGGTATACAATTAATATCCCACTTTAATATCCCCACCAAAGTTGAGGGCAGACACCTGACAATCATCCAAAATTGTTGCAATTTTGTATGTCGGCAAAATTGTACGATATCGAATTAGATCTTGTACCAATATCGAAGTCCAATTCGTACTAAAACTGCAAAAATAGTTCAAAGCGACATATCGTAGTTTTATTTAGAGACGATAATAACAACGATTCTGGATTAATATTGCATCAAATAGTTCAAATATATCGATATTTATTTGAAAAGCATTGCGATATCGATATGGACAATGCTTAAATATCCTTACATACAATTTTACTCTACGAAAATTACAAAATTTTAAAAATTAGCAACAAGATTGGGTTTTTGTTATCCAAGTTTGTTCGAAAAAACTTTAAGGCATAAATCACATGTCAGACTGGTAACTATTCTTTTTATATTTTTCGATACAAACAATACTTAAACTATTGAAAAAGTTTGTTTTTTTTAAATTCCGTATATAAATTTGATATTTGAATAAATTTGAAAAGGTTTCTTTTTTATGAACAATTAATTTAAATTAAAATGACCATTGATTAGATGTTCAAAATTAGTACTTATGACGAAGTTGATTTTATTTCCTTAAAGCGAGGTTTGCTGCATTCTACGGTCAAGAGTTTTTTCTACAAAAAGTGATTATTGATTCATTTTTTGAAACTTTGAACCAATGTATCTTTGGAGAAGGTGAGTGTTGAACTCTGGTAGTTTTGGTGTGGAATGTCTCTAATACAAAAAAAAAGTTACTTACTTTTAAAAAAAAAATTAAAATGATTCCAATACCAGTTTGTGCAAAGCAAGTTTCTTGATTAAAAACTTGTCGTTTTTTTTAAATAAAAGTCCAAAGTCTGATTGCGGCTTTATTTGATACTGGAGCTAATTCCGAAAATGGTTTTGTTAAATAGGATCCAGTTTTTAAGATTTTTAAGTTTTAATTATTTTTCTCTACTTTTATTTTTATTAGTCGAATCAAAAACAATAATGTAATTTTTATGCCAATTTGCAAAGTCATGTATAATATTTAAAATGACAATTAGGAAAATAAATTATATCAAAAACTTTGAGTATTTCATTATTAAATTTTAGAAAATAATGTACCTACAAAAAATATTGATTTTTTTTAAATAAGTTTTTAACCAAGATTAGTTATTTAATTTCATACATGGCATATTAAATTGGATACATGGCGCTGCACAAAAATTCACAACAATACATAATAATCATTTTAACGCCTGAAAATAAAATAAATATTTAATATTATTAAATATATTAATAATATTTAAAAAGTCTTCGCGGCCGCAGATTAAATGTTGGAGGGACGCATGTTTGACATGCCTGTTGTAGCGTATTCCATAGTCTTACTCATGTGACTTAACTTCCATAACTCATTTTATTCTAAGAATTGGCAGAAAAGGTAGGTACTAAAATCTCGATTGTAATCTTCATAAAAATATCAACAATCAGTGTTGTAAAATAGACTCACATATTTTTCTTTCTATATCGTCGTTGTAGAATGAAAAGTCACCAAATACATTTTTAAAATGCCAAATATTCATTTACAAAAATCTTTATATATCAATTTTTAATCTATGATCTCAATTTTTTTACCACATGATAAGAATGTAAATCTATCAATTGATAATTCAACTTTAAAAATGCATCAATTACTTTTTATAATATTAATCAACAAACTCGAAATTTAAGTTTTTTCTTAAAAATGTATTTGGTGACTTTTCGTTTAACATGGACGATATGGTGCCATTTAACTATTAACATAATTTTGGATGTTGGTGTACTCATGTTGTGCGCATCATGTGTATAGCATTTTGTCAACGCTTTACGTTGGCAACAACGATAATAATTTAGCAAATCTCTAAAGCATTTTCCTTGGTTTCCATACCGGGAATTGAACCCGGGCATTCCGGGTTCAAGATCTGGGTATCCGAACCACTAAACAACTTGTCCTACAAATAATATAAAATTCATGTTCGGAATTTTAAGAATTTTCTTTTGTTAATCTGATCTATCGCAACAGTCCAGACAAACAAACCAAATATTAGTGACTACCCAGTTTCTCAAATCAAAAATGTACTCAGCATATATAAATCAATTTTAAAGGAACTTTCAATCCGTATTTGGACTAAAGTTGGAATCACAAGATTGACTAAATTGTATTAATTTCAGTTTGCATTCATTTCAGTTTGGGAAAATGAGGGTAATAGAGATATAGGTACAGAGGAATTATGGAGTAGTGTTGATGTATATTTGTCGGAATCGTGCGACCGAATATAGAATTTTCTCTGTATTGCGGAGATGAATGAACTAAGAAGGGGTGGGTTTGGTTCGATGCCACTGTAATACCATACACACCCCATGGTCCTTTGGTGCTTAAGAAAACCAATAGAGGAAGAATTGTTTTCAACCGATATTAAATATATTGAATGTGCTTGTATTCGGTCCAGGAACTCCATAGAGAATTTTGAAGGCACTGCCCAAATGTGCAAATTGTATTCCATTATCGACGGAATATAGGTGGGTAATTCCACATGAAATCGACAAAATTTTAAATTTCGTGAAATTATGTTTATGGTTTGGATTATATAAACAAATATAAGTTGATTTTTTTTTCCAAATTCGAAAATTTCACAAAATTATGATGCTTCAAAAACACCATTTTTATTATAGAGGTAACTTCGAAAACCATTATCTAGGTCAATAAAGTTGCAAATTATGATGCTTCAAAAAAACACAACTTTTTTTTATAGAGGTAACTTCGAAAGCCATATTATATAGGTCAATAAAGTTGCAAAATAGATATTTTTGGTGTCTATTATGCTAAGAATTGAATGTAGTTTTTGATTCTGGTTTACATTATTTTTTTAATAATTCGACACATAATTATTAAATTATTGTAAAGTTTTCGAACGCGAATTTCAGCAAAAACAGCTATTTTGATTTGGCTCAATTTTTTTTTTCAATATTAGTTCTATTATTTTGAAATATTCTGTCTGAATTTTGGAGATATTCAAGATCGTGCCAAGATTGATATTTCTGACCAGGAATGACCCAGATGTGTTTTTCGATATAAGAGATGGTTTGGGCGCTTAAATGGTTTGGGCGCTTAATGAATATGAATGACAAATGTAACTGTCATCTGCAAAGGAATGGATTGGTTACTGGATCAATGAAAGAAGGTCATTCATAAATACTAGAAATAAGTACGGGAATAGGACGGAACACTGATGTTCTAAAAGAACACCATACATCGCTACTTGAACTGAAAAACCCGGGATGAAACGCGATATATTTCGAGTTATAAAATTACCGACACCATATACAATTAGTTTTGATACGAGGGCTTCAGTCACACTCGATTAAAAGCATTGAAAATGTGTACTCAATAATTCCACTTTTCGAAGAGGACCGCCAACTGATTCATGTCCAGTGCGTATACTTTGTCCAAATCCATTTGTGAATTTGACTACAAAGTAAGAGAAAGAATTATAGATCAAGTCTGATATAAAATATTTACTTTTATTTAATTATGAAAATCATAGATGGTTCATTCCACGTCAGATATATCAATTTTGGCACAATGTCTTCCCACTTTGATGAAATTTTGTGGATGAATAGTGACCGAAAAATAAAAAAAAACTGTGTACTTAGTTTTTATCTGATATAGTAGTTTGATGTTTAAATTCTCATAACTTTGTTGGAGTTGAAAAATCAAAAAAACTAAGTACATAGTTATTTTTTATTTTTCGGTCTCTATCCAACCACAAAATTTCATCAAAATCGGAAGACATCGTGCCAAGATTGATTTTTTTTGACGTGGAATGACCCAGATGTTATCCAATAAATAAAAAAAATTAAAATTTAAACTTTTAGAGTTTGATAAAATCCATTCGAATTTCATTGGGTTTATTTCAAAATATTTGCGAAGTTGAAACACAAATCTGTAAAAAATTAAAGTCCAAAATATGTAGATAAACACGAGAATTTTATATATTTGTTTTACGTAATAACTGCAAAACTTGAGGCAATCTGAAAAAACTGAGTATGAGGTCATGATTAGAATATTGACCTCCATCGGAAAATCTTACTTAGAATGCGGATAATTTAATTTTGTTGTGCTGTGTTATCTGGGAAAAGTATTGAAAAATAGGTTTGCAGGCAACATATAAATGTTTGCAATCATAAATTTTCTTTACTTTAATTAGTTGTTACTTTGATATCAAAGTTTTTGAATTTGTTTCTTGGTATTCATTTCAGAACTAATGGTTACATATTTTTATTAACATATTTTAAATTAATAAAAATATCGTTACAAACATAATATGTTGCCCGCAAAATAGATGTTGCCCTTTGTGTAGTATATAAAAATTAGTCTTGACAGTTTAAAGTTAAAATTGAGTATGAGTATTAATGAATTGAGATTGGGATGTCCATGGGAAATATCCTGTTGAGTATGGTAATTAGATTAATATGTTTTTTTTTGGGGTAATAAATGTTTGTGCTGATGCAAAATAATTAAATTGGTATATCTAATAAATTGCATTCGGTTCACATTTCAAATTGTGCCATCAAAATTTCATATGAAATTGGAGATTGGATTGAAATAATTACATAATTTAACAAACTAAATAAAAATTCAATTTTTGAGAAAATAATTATTTTTTTGTTGTTGTAGTTGTTCTTGCTTCACAAATGCATACACATTAATTAATGACACTCTATATGCGAATAGATTAAATTTTTTGTATCCCTTTTTTTGTTGTTGTGCTATTGTAGTATTTAAATTTATAAATAGCTATTTGTGCAAATATAATTAATTAATCCATGCACAATGAAACGACGCATACAAACGCATTCGACGTTAATAAATATTTGTATATAAATATATAGATGTTTTTTTTTTAGTTTTTTAATTTGAATGGTTTTTTATGAATTTCAACTATTTAATAATTAGCGGTTAACGAGAATTTGTTTTTGCAGATTAATTGAATTTTGGTTTTTTTCATCGTTGTTTTTTTAATCCTTTCCGCAGCACACATTTTTTGCATTGCATGATTAATTTGTGCATTGCATAGATACTTTTTGAATATTTGAAATTTTTATTTTTAAATTTTTTTTATTGAACATTTTTACAAACACGCACTATTATATATTAGTCGTTGTCAGTTTAAATCATATTTTTTTAGTTGCACTTTAGTTAAGAATCTTATAGATTCTATAATTTAACTTGTATCTTCAATTTTGAGCTTCCATGCAAGTAGCGTTGCGTACGCTTGTCACCCTTGCACTGAACAACGATCGTTGTGACGATCGTTTCGACTGCTAGATACTTTTGGCAGCGCCGCGTATCCTTTGGATGCACACGCACGTCTGCTCGAGATGTTTGCCGTTCGTTCGTTCGCCCGCACACACAAACTGTGACACTCTGTTGCTTATGAAATTCAATGGACGAGGATCGGGTTTCACCTTTGCACCAAGTGGTAGTAGAAGTATCTGTCCGATACACCAAAGTATCTGAGGGTTAAACTAACGGCTTTGTATGTCTGCTTAAAGCTTCACTGGGCACAGGTGTTGAACTTGATTGTTGTAGCTATTGTTATGATTATTATTGTTGTTGTTGTTGTTACTGTCTGCGCTATTTCTTTAAGACGCCAGACGCTGTCGCCCCACGTCACGTCCTTAAGAAAGTATCTCACGCTCGTATCGCCGTCGCGCGCGCTCTCACTCTCTTTGGCTCTCGCGCGTCAGTTTATCGCACGCGAAATACACGACTGATGGCTTGGCAATTGTTGGCAGTTGGCTGCTGTAGCGACAACAGCAGCAGCACGATCCATCACCGATGTAAAAACTGAACTAAAGCGGCGTTGAAAAAATCTGAAACAATATATTTTGGGGGGCTCACAAAACGCAACGGCGACGGCTACGTTGACGCGGCGGCAGCAGCAACGCAATAGCAGTAACAGCAGACAACAAACAACAACAACAATACGTACATCCTTCCACTTTGTCTCATCCTCATCACATCTCTAAAGGCATCATCAGCAGCAGCAGCAACAGCGTCAACAACATGGTTACCGCGCGTGCTGCTGCTGGCGCTTGGAAATGGAAAAATGTTGCTAACATCATCATCAGCCGCGGCAGCAGCATCAAGAGCAGCAGCGACGGTGGCATTGCCAAGTTCTGTGCCAAAACAACAACCACACTGTATAGCCAACCAGCCAACCAGCCAACCAGCCACCCTCTAAAAGTTCAACAAAAATTTTTCAACATTTTTTCCGATGCCCACTAAAATCACCTAACAGCTGGGCAGCGCAACAGCCCCCACCCGTACAACAACAGCAGCATTCACCCAACAACAACATTGCTTCGCCAACAACATCAGACCCTCCTTCCAGCACCAACAACTCTTCCGCACTTTTTTACGCCCAAAAAAAATCCTCATTTTTTAGCGTGTTTTTTTAGAATTTTTTGCAATTTGGTTTGTTGTTGTTGCAGGTTGTTGGAATTTTTGCGCTCTTCGCGCGCTCGCTCTTTCACGCAGTCCTTTTTACTCTCACTCCTTCACTCTCTCTCTCGCTCTTTCTGTCTGTCTGATTGACATTGTCTCACTCGCACAGTGTATGTCAGTTACGCTCTTTCCGTTATTGTCATTGTTGTTGTTGTTTTTGATTGCGTTTTGAGTGTCCTTCTTGTCGGCCCCCACCCCTCCCACTACTGATGCAAATCGAAAAATTTTGAAAAAATAACTGCACAAAAACAACAACTTTTTTGAAGTTTGTCAAAGCACACCGCTCCATCCACTGTGCAGCGACTCTCGTGCGCGCTCCCCCACGTGCTCCTTCCTATTTTTTAGGCAGTTGGCAACACTGTCAAAAGCAAAGCGCCTTGTATGGCGTGCATTTAGTGTTGTGGTTATTGTTGTTGTTGGTGAATTCAAAAATTTTAACAATAATCATTTAAAAAATAAAAACAATAACTTACAAAACTACGCGTCATCGTTCCATATTTTTTTTATACCGAAAATCGATCCATATTATTTTCGCGCCATACCGCCAACAACTGTTTTTTTTTGTTTGTTTGTTTATTGTTTTGATTTTTAGCTATAGACTTTTACACAGTAAAAAAATACTAAAATGAAATTTCAATTATGACAAATTTTTATTATTTAATTATGAACATACACAAAATATTCAAAATTAATTTAGAAATCATCTTTCATCAACCCGGCCAAAATATAGGGCAGGTAACATGTGGACAAATGGCAGGTAAACACATGCTTCTTGCATCTTTCATGCAGAAAATCAACAGATTTTCGAAAAGTATCCGGCCGAAAATGGGAGAGTTGGTGCAAAACATGCCTGTTGTCTTCCCAAAGCCAACCAATTTTTGATCTACCGTTGTCATATAGTTAAATGGCTATGTTATGGTGGTGGCATATGCCTAACATAGCCCAATTTTGTATTACCACTACTCCCTGTTTATGAGAAAATTAAAGACCTTTCATTGTGATTTTTATCTAAATCAAATGTATCTGTATTCACAGAAAAAAAAATGTGTGTTATATTAATGAATTCCGTTCTTCAAACCATGATTCATTGCATTGAAGAAACGTACATTAAGTATATTAAAGACTAACGACATCAATGCTATGAATACTATCATAAATATGATGAACTCTTAGTAACTGTCGAAAAGCTGGTCTTCAATATAATGAACTGTATGTGAAGAATACTTATCATCATATTAATGAACAATATACATTCATCAAACCAAATTTTAATTTTGGACATTTTTTTCCAATTATTTTCTAAAAAAATATATATTTTTTTGAAAAATTCGTCAAAAATAAAATTTTTAATTATTCATATATATTATGATTATATTCACCAATACGACAATTCGAATTCATTGTATTGAATATTTCATTATTCATGATGATGTTCGGTAGTATGAATAAGTTCAGATATATAATGAATGCATTCATCAATATGTCATTTAATGAACGGTGATATCAATGTGATGAATCTGGAAGTTGGTAGAAAAATTCATAATATTTATGAATAAATTTGTCATATTGATGAATTTTTTTCGGTGTTCAGTGCGAAGATGTTTTTAATTATGTACATCAGGGGAAAACACAAGCATTTTATTCAAGATCAAACGTTTCTGGAGTTCATGGTGGAACACCAGCATTTGCCCAAAACTTTTGAGGCGATCGATTTGTCTTAATAATTTTATTGGGTTCTGTGGGTGTGTGAATTGGTAGAACTATTAATTATTTCAAGTCCTGCACATACAATGCTTCTGCCAACGTTGACATCTTTGCTAAGATCGATTTGCTGGAACACGCTATCCGCAAACTATCTGCCCGCTGCAGTATTGTTGGATTAAACTTTTATTTTTCGTTTCTTGACTAATAATTATTTCAAGTCCTGCACATACAATGCTTCTGCCAACGTTGACATCTTTGCTAAGATCGATTTGCTGGAACACGCTATCCGCAAACTATCTGCCCGCTGCAGTATTGTTGGATTTAACTTTTGATTTTTCGTTTCTTGTCTTCGTTATGATGAACTGAGTCGATAATATGCCATACATCTGCAAAAACAAAACATTTGTTCAAGTATAACAAGAAATTAACAATGAACGCATTACTTAGGCAGATTCTGGAACACGCGAAGAGTTTGAATAATACCTAAGGACATGCTCACTACTTGTTTGTCACTTAAATTGATCTTGCACGTTCAAATTGTACGAATAAATATAAAATAAACTCATTTTAACAAAATTTGCTGTTTATGATCAGTTCACAATAGACGTTTCGAACATGGATCAGCTGTTCGTAAGTGAATTCGAAATTGCTCTCTTTCGTCCGATTTACAGAACACACTTTCAAATCCGTCCGTTTGGCAATTTCGGATTTGACATGAAAACGGACGGATTGCAGAACATGTCTGTATTATGTTTTTAGTGTTTTTGAATGGAAGAAATTATCACAAAGCAATGCTATTGAAAACTATACACGAACTAGCAGAACTTTAATCGCTGCTCGAGCTTCTGTTAAATGGAGCGCTCGACATGTACAGCGCTCCTACATTCCGTGCAGCTCGGGGTTGCTCTCTCTTTAAATTATTTCGTTTGTAAAAGTTTTTTTGTTGTGTTTGTGTGTATTAATCTTTATTAATCAATTTTAGGCATGTATTACTAAATATAAAACATACGGTATTCATTTAAATCGAATTTATAAAAAGAGCGAGCCAACCGAGCGTTCAAAATGTTGTAGTGCTCGGAGTAGAGGGTTACCGTAACAGCACGAAACTCGGCAGACTGAGCCATTGTGTTTGATTGCGGCTCAACAGAAATTGAGTTCGGTAAAAAAAAAACAACGCTCGAATTTTGTCACGAAATGTTATAGCATTTTTGTATGAATTGTCATTTTTAAAAGTACTGCTTTATAGCGATAGCAGTATCTAACGTTAAAAATATCCGTTTCAAAATATTTTTCTCACAGTGTAATTTTACCGTTGTTATGGACAATCGCGCGCCATCATCATCAACGTTGTCGTGCATTTTTATTTGTTTGTTGTTGTTTATTTCTTGTTATTGCTGTTGCTCTCATGTGATGTGCAGAGGGAGGCATAGAGTTGCCAATTTTTGCGTTTTGTTGCACTTGTTTCGGCATTTGTTTTGCTTCTCTTTTCATGTGTGCTTCGTGTGTTCGTGGTGTCCAGCTAGTCCTTTCGCCGCCAGAGTAGCAACACCACCAGTCGTAACAACAACAACAACGTCAAAAGCCCAGCAACTTACCTCACATCCGTCGTTCTGGCGCATGGAACGCACCGACGCGCTGCCATAAATAGCAACCTTCAAATACGCGTCACTCTGCAAATCTGCCCACACACCCACGCCCACACACAGCACGCCCACTTTTGCGTCAGAAACGCCGCAACATCAGCAGCATCACGTTGACTCGACCTTTATTTTTTTTTGTCATTCATCAGTCCTCGTTCGCTTTCTTTTCAACAATTCCTTTGCCATCCACTAAGTCTATATCAGTCGGTGTCCACAATCCCTCCTTCAACACCACCTTCCTGCAATCGCCGAACTTCACAGAACAAAAGCACGTCTCCTGTGGGCCGGAGATCCAGATCCATGTAGCCCACTACGAATCCTTTACTACTACGCTATGTTCTGCCTTTGCCTCTTGAGCACTCGTCACCGTTTTTTTTTCCCACTAGTACTCACTTTTAATTTTTTCAAATTTTTTGTATTTTTTAAGCATTTTCTTTTCGGATTTTTTACGCACCCACTTTGAGCCCATTGCACCCATTCTAGTCGTTTCCTTTTCTTGCATTTTTTAAGCATCGTGTTTTTCATTTTGACCCGTTCAAAAAAAGAAAAAAAAAACTGAAAAAAAAGTCGCTGGAAAAAAAGTTTTTTTCATACAGCTCTTGTATGTCGTGCCGTTGGCCCCTTTTAGATTTTTTAGTTTAGTTCGTTTAAGGGCAGAGTTGCCAGTGTTCATAAATTTAATATTTCTGTAATATGTGCTCTTAATTTAAATATGGGGCATTATATGTCAGAACGACTATTCACGTTTTCAGTATATCCATGAAATGAGTTTTTCAAAGATTTTTCTTTTATTTTGTAGTTGAGGTGGAAAATAAAAAATATGTATAAAGGTAGATATTTTATCAAGGTTTTAAATAAAAATATGCATTTTTATGTTATTATTTAATATCAAATGAAATTCAGTCGTTTGTTACTTAAAGCCTCCTGTTGTGGCATTCGACAGAATGAAAATAATTTTTCTCCATACAGTTAAAAAATCTACATTTGAAGTTTATCCCACTGCAGTTTAATGAGTCCCATGATGGGGTTAACTGCATTTGAATGATGACGTCTGTGTCTTTATGTTGGCATATATTTTATTAAAATCGAGACTGTTCGTACGTATTTCTTCACTTTTTGAGAAAAATATATATGCATACCACGCTAAAAACATATATATTTTCTTTAAAAAGCTGAACATATTTTCTACTGATCCTAAAACATGTTATTGCCATAACTAAAAAAAATAAAAATCATAGAAATAGTGCCTAATTCGACGATTTTGTGTAGCTTTTCATACTACTCGGTTTTATTTACATGCTTTCGGCAATTTAACTATACTATATTAAGCCTGTTAAAATATCATAATATTAATAATTTGTTTACTATCAAAATTAGTCAACGAAACGGAAACTGTTTTCCAAAATCAATTCATTTAAAGGTTTTATTCTCATTTGAAATGGTACTATGAGATATTTCAAAAGTCTATTTAAATTTATTAAATACAAATAAAAGCTGCAAACTAATTGATATCGGACAACCATTTTCATATTTATACTAAGTGCTGTCTAAGCTATGAAGTACATCCAACTTGCCTTTCAAATGCAAATAAATCCTTTAACGAATTGATCCGGAAAATCTGGGATACATGTGTATTTTATTTTTAGCGTATTTTAAGAATATATAAGGTTTTCTCATGTGTGCAGCTAAAAGTTGAATTTTGTCAGTGTTATTAAACATAGAAATAAATCGTACGAAGAACGGACTATGCATCCTCATATTATTTTATCTACATTATTTATACTCCCAATACTCCGAAGAACAATTCATACCAGTATCCTACCAGTATCGAGCCTGTTTCACTAGTCACTTGTCGAGTAACTCTCAAGTGATGTCACGCACATTCCGACCAGAAACTGGCCCATAAAACCCTTCGGTTTCTGGGTATTTCTCTGCCAGTTTCACTAGTCACTTGTCGAGTAACTCTGAAGTGATGTCACGCACATTCCAACCAGAAACTGGCCCATAAAACCCTTCGGTTTCTGGGTATTTCTCTACCAGTAATCGACCGTTTTTTTCAAGTTTTAATGGTAGGGATCTATTCTTCAAATCCCTACCAGTAACAGAATAGTTGTTGACTAGTTTTTCTGGCAGAGATCTACTGTTTAAATCCCCGCCAGTATCTGACCAATTTTACAGGGGACATACCTGTTTTAGACTACTTTTACTGATAGGGGCTTTCTCTTCAAATCCCTAAGAGTAACCTACCAGGTTTTGACTAAATTTTCTGACGAGAATATTTTCGAAAAACCCTTATAGTAATCGACCAGTTTTTGACTAGTTTTGCTGGAGATAGACCACTTATTGACTAGTTTTACTGGCAGAGTTCTACTCTTCAAATCCCTACCAGTTACCTACTACTTTTTGACTAATTTTACTGGCGTGGATATACTCATGAAATCCCTACCAATATCCGAATTTTTTTCACTGGCGAGTATATACTCCCATGTCGTACGATAAACTTAGCAGTATTTGAGCTGCCTAGTAAAACCTTGATTATGCTGTTCTCACAATACCTAATAATACAAATATAAAAAAAAAAATATAATAAATATTCTATCATGCTGTTGGCAACACTATTTACGTGTTTTGCCACAATTTCAGTCTTTTCAAGCAAAAACAGCAGTTCTTTTTTCTTCTCTTGTTAAAAACTTTTTTAATCATTTTTTTTTTTTATTCTCTTTTTTATGAAAGACACCAACACTGTTGTGTGAGTGCGACGGCAGCAACAACAAATCAAATAATATGATAAAAAAGTGTTAGTGAAAAATGCATTTTTTCTGTTCTTTCTCACATAACTTCAAATTCGATGAGAGTGCGTTCATTATTCTTTGTTTTATTTTTAGTATGCGTGACAGCTAAAAAAATGCAACACTTGAATGTAGAAGCAGGGACTACAACAAAAACAGTACTACGCATGCCGCCCATTCTATTGCTGGATTTCACCAGTTTTTCCAGGCTTTTACACTAACGCGAACTATAAAAAAGAAAATGTGTGGAGGTTGTGCGAAAATGTTGAGAGGATGTTTGAGTGGATGCCTACCACGTCACAACAAAAATTAGCGAAATATAATATTCACAAATAAAAATGACATTTTATAATTTAAGAAACAACGACTGATTAAAGCTGGAAAAATAAAAAAAAACTCAGGTTTTTGTTGGCTAAAGTCGAAATTAAAAATATCGAAACTAAAAATACAGAACACGAAAATGTAGAAAGTAAAAATGCCGAAACCTTAAAATGTCGAAAACAAAAATGTCGAAAACAAAAATGTCGAAAAAGAAAAATGTGGAAAAACAAAATGTCGAAAACTAAAAATGTCGATATTTATTATAGCGAAATAATTTTTGGCCGAAAAATGATAGAAAATGTCGAAATACAGCTCGAAAAATATAATAAAATGGTCAATGGAGATCTAGATGCCCTTTATCAGTTGCCAAAATTTCATTGAAATCGAAGAGGTTGAGTTGTAAATCCTAGAGATTTGGTGTGGAATGGCTCATATACGATTTGAAATTTGTTCAACATTTTGATATATCAACATTTTGATATTTCGGCATTTTAATTTTCGACATTTGTTGATCCTATAGAATTTATAGTTTCAAAGATTTTTCGACATTGTTTCGGCGTTCTAGGGCTTTTAAAATTTCGACATTTTAAGGTTTCGACATTTTTATTTTCGACATATCGTACGGATTCCAGAAAGAAACTTAGTTTTATATATCATTTCAATAGTTTTAGCTATCAAAATTAATCACGCATAGAAAAACGTTTCCAAAACGTACATATTTTATATGAAATTCAATCGAAAGCCGTAACATGGCGGATTATCTTCTTATTGCATTTCGAAAACAAGTGAAAAAATTATTAAAATTATTGAAAACGAGTTGGGAAAGTTAGGTCACATGGGTAAGTTCGGTCACATGAGCGGATTTTTATAGTCGGTCGGGCCCGACTATGGAATACCCTACAACGTTGGTGAGGATATTAATATAGGATATTTAATTGCATACCTTAATTTTAAAGTTTTGAGTTATGCTGAACCTCCCCACCCTCAGAATATTATTCATATATCAGAAATTTACGTCTTATATCCCCATAAATTAAAAAATTTATATAAAAGTATAAAAAACTAAAAAAAAAATTTGAAAAATATAATTGGACGGACCACGCCTATATTTAAAATTTTGAAAGGCTAATATTTCATAAATTTGATTTTAATAATTTACGGATGAAATTTCCACTATGAAAACCCGGGAAAGAATGCAAAAAAAAGTGGGCGGATCACGCCCATTTTTGGACCACATATTTATAGGTGAATTCTAACAATACCTTTTATATTTTATAACTATACCTTGAATACTTTTCGAGTTATTAGTTCCGAAAGAGTTATATAAAAGTGACTTGTATGGGAGGTGGGCGTGTCCGTTGACCGATTTGGCTCATTTTCAAACTCAGTTACTACTTTTGGCTAAAATATATTGAGGCGAAATTTCATCGCATTCTGATCAGTATTTCTCAAGTTATTCTGTATTCGGACAGCAAGACAGCAAGACGGACAGACAGACAGACAGACCGACGGACATGGCTAAACGGACTCGGGTAGTGATGCTGATCAAGAATATATATACTTTTCCATACCGGACACGCCTCTTAAGGGGCGTTACAATATATGCACAAAGTTAATATACCCTGTACCTCATAGGTGTAGGGTATAAAAATATTCGCCCTTTTGGCATGACAAGATTTTCAATTTCTCGAATTAAGCTATTTGCAAGCGATAACTTTTTATTGGTACAAGATCAACTAGTAATGTAAAAGCATTATTTGTTTGTTGGCATCGTTTTTTAAAACCATTTTTTTGAATGAAATTGATTATAAGCTAATTATTTTTAAATAATGATGCAAATCGATAGGTGCTTTAGTTTACTATTTCCAATCAGGTTAATTTTTCATAAGTGTCAGATCAGATAACCTTAGGTAGGCTTTAGATTAGGTTTCTTCATAAAGGTTGCCTTATGTACCCTTACGCTAGTCGGCCCTCATCATTATTAAATAAAGTGGCCATAGTCTTCTGATTAAAGACGGATCGAAAATAAAGCTAACCTTAACACATTGTCACTCAGACAGATTAATAAAACGTTCATATGGAATGAATCGATGTATTCGCATCTATTTGTGTCTTCATATTGTGTCCTTCAAAATTATTTAATATGATGAACAATTTTTCCGGTGCATGGTTTTCAACAGTGAGAGGTTTCATTTTTTGTGCTCCTTTATTCTAATTTTCTTCATTCAATTACTGCCGCTGCATAAACGGGCTACGTACTTGATTCGTAAAATTTGCGCTCTGCTTTTGTCGTTTAAATCAATTGGCAACTCTGTTTTACGCCTACTTTATAAAATAAACGTATTTTTTTTTTAATTTTTATGGACATTGTGAAAATTGTGGCGGGCGCGTTTGATAAAGCGATCACCTAAATGCTATCGATTCGTTTTTGAATGTGAGTTTATTGGTTTTTATAGGTATATTACCCATCTGTGCTAATTTTTGTGTTGCGCCCTAACAAGCCACAAAATGCATTTACATCGTTATATATTTTTTTATAAATTTAAAAATGTTTCAATTAATTATTTTGTAAATACTTCTTTTTTGTATCTTTGTTATATAAATTTATGCAGAGATTTTTAATTTTACTTAGATTTAAGTATTTTTGATGCTCGATAAAATTATCGAAATTACAAGAATATAACTGCTTCGTTAAAAAAAAAACAAATTTAATGCGGCGTATAATTTAATTTTAGGTTAAACTCGAGATTATCTTCGATAGTCAAGTCGAGATTCCACAAAGAGCTTTTTTTCTAAAATTGTGAATCAACAGACAACGATATTTTAAAAATATGACCAATATTCATTGGCCAAATTATACACAAGGGGCACTGAAAACCAATCGTCACACAATAATAAAAGAATACATAATTTAAAATTTAATTAAAAAAAAAAAAAAATACAATTTTACAAAAAATATAGCTATTTCCGGAATCAGCGCCATAAATGGATCTAATAATTACAGCAACTTTTACTGCAAAACAAAACAAAAATTTATCCTACGGACATCCTTCTATTAAACCTGTATCGTTCGCAGATGTTGATTTTTAATTGAAATTTTTGGCTCTTTATACCCTACACCTATGAGGTACAGGGTATTTTAAATTTGTGCATATATTGTAACGCTACTTAGGAGGCGTGTCCAGTATGGAAAAATATATATATATTCTTCATCAGCATCACTACCCGAGTCTGTTTAGCTATGTCCGTCTGTCTGTCTTGCTGTCCGTATACGAGAAAACTTGAGAAATAATTGTCAGAATTCGATGAAATTTTGTCAGAATATTTTTTAGCCAAAAGTAGGCAATGAGTTTGAAAATGAACCAAATCGGCCAACGGACACGCTCACCTCCCATACAAGTCATTTTTATTTAACTATTTAGGAACTAATAACTCGAAAAGTATTCAAGATATAGTTATAAAATTTAAAACCTATTGTTATAATTCACCTAAAAATATGTGGTCCGTGATCCGCAAACATTTTTTTTTTCATTATTTCCCGAGTTTTCGCTGTGGAAATTTGAACCATAAATTATTAAAATCAAATCTATGAGATATTAGCCTTACAAAATTTTAAATATAGGCGTGGTCCGCCCAATTACATTTTTTTAATATTTTGTATTAGTTTTTTATACTTTTATATCAATTTTTTAAATTATGGGGATATAAGACGTAAATTTCTGATATGTGTATAATATTCTGAGGGTGGGGAGGTTCAGCATAATTCAAAACTTTAAAATTAAGGTATGCAATTAAATATCCCACATTAATATCCCCACCAAAGGTGTAGGGTATTCCATAGTCGGGCCCCACCGAGTATAACAATCCACCCCATGTGACCGAACTTACCCATGTCACTTAACTTTCCCAACTCATTATACCCTACACCTATGAGGTACAGGGTATATTAACTTTGTGCATATATTGTAACGCCCCTTAGGAGGCGTGTCCGGTATGGAAAAGTATATATATTCTTGATCAGCATCACTACTCGAGTCCGTTTAGCCATGTCCGTCTGTCTGTCTGTCTGTCTGTCTGTCCGTCTTGCTGTCTTGCTGTCTTGCTGTCTTGCTGTCTTGCTGTCCGAATACAGAATAACTTGAGAAATACTGATCAGAATGCGATGAAATTTCGTCTCAATATATTTTATCCAAAAGTAGGAACTGAGTTTGAAAATGAGCCAAATCGGTCAACGGACACGCCCACCTCCCATACAAGTCAATTTTATATAACTTTTTCGGAACTAATAACTCGAAAAGTATTCAAGGTATAGTTATAAAATTTAAAAGGTATTGTTAGAATTCACCTAAAAATATGTGGTCCAAAAATGGGCGTGATCCGCCCACTTTTGTTTTTTCATTATTTCCCGGGTTTTCATAGTGGAAATTTGATCCGTAAATTATTAAAATCAAATCTATGAAATATTAGCCTTTCAAAATTTTAAATATAGGCGTGGTCCGCCCAATTATATTTTTTAATTTTTTTTTAGTTGTTTATACTTTTATATAATTTTTTTAATTTATGGGGATATAAGACGTAAATTTCTGATATATGAATAATATTCTGAGGGTTAATATCCCCACCAAAGGTGTAGGGTATTCCATAGTCGGGCCCGACCGACTATAAAAATCCGCCCCATGTGACCGAACTTACCCATGTGACCTAACTTTCCCAACTCGTTTTTTTACTAATTTCTGGGAATAAAAACTACAGTCAGTCTGTCAGTTTATTTAATCATGTGGTCTAAACCGCTAAACTGATTTGACTGAACTATAGAGTGCGAAAACTAAATCAGAAATAAAAGCAAAGACACAAAAGTAAAGTCTATAGCACAATTAAAAAGCCAAAACAAAAAATGTAAAGAAAAACTCATAACAAATTGCAAAAACATAAAAAAAGACAAATAATTAAAAAAAAAAGACAAAAGATAAAAAAAGATAAATAAAAAAGTAACAAAAAAAGAAGTAAAAACGAAAACACAAAGCAAAACGCAAAAAAAATCAAAATAAAAACAAAAAAGGAAATGAAAAATATGTCCGCAATAATAAAATCAAATAACACGAAATTCAAATCAAAAAACACAGAACACAATTTTAAAGTTCAAAACTAAAGAAACCACACACAAAAGAAATAAAAAGAAGAAACATAATAGCAAAAATAAAAAAAAAACATGAAATCAAAACCAATAGCAAAAAATACAAACACAAAGACAAAACCTCAAAGTCTAAAGAAAAATGCATACAAGAAAAAACTAAAAAAACAAAATTTAAAGAAAAACAAAATAGCCAAAACATAAAATAGCAAATAATTAAAAAAAAAAAACAATCACATAAAGATTTATAAAAAAGTAACAAAAAAAGAAGTAAAAACAAAAACACTAAGAAAAACGCAAAAAAATATCAAAATAAACAATAACAAAACGAAATTGAAGTAAAAACCACAAATTTAAACCCAAAAGCAGATAGACATAATGAACAGAAAAACAAAATAATAACAACAATAAATCAAAAGAAATAAAATAAAACCAAATGTATTGGAAGTAAAAAGGCATATATGTAAAAAAAAGAAATAAAACCAAATACAAAAGCAGTAATGCAATGGCAAAATAAAAACAAAAAATCAAATGAAAAACATTTCCGCAATAATAAAATCAAATAACATGAAATTCAAAACATAAAACATAGAACTCAATTTTAAAGTTCAAAACTAAAGAAACCACACACAAAAGGAATAGAAAGACAAAACATAATAGCAAAAATAAAAACAAAAACATGAAATCAAATGCAAAAAATACAAAGACAAAACCTCAAAGTCTAAAGAAAATTACATACAACAAAAGAACTGAAACACAAAATTAAAAGCTAAAACAAAAAATATCAAAATCTAAAAAGAAAAAACAAAATAAATGCAAGAACAAAAAATAAAATCTAATGTATAAACAAAAATAATATTAGAAATTATAAATGAAAAACCAAAGCCACAACAGAAAGTAGTAACTATTTGCTTATAAAAAATACCGCGTTGCGCAGAATGAGTATAAAATATTAGGTGGACCTGTGGTAAAGGGGGACATGGGGTAATCTTAGAAATTGCAATTTTTAATATGTTTTTGCACTAAAAAAAATAAAAACAATTGTCAAGTGCGTCTTTCTAAGGCAGAAATTTTCCAAAAAAAAAAAGATTTTTAAAGATTTTTAGAGTTGTTTACTATCAAACAAAGTGAATTCTGCCGTTTTTAATTGGAAGCGTTGTTTTAAATGATCGCATATTCTATATATTTTGAAATACAAACGGGTTTTTCAAGTAATTTAAGATTCCTTAAATGGGGCTAAGTTATGTTCAAATTGCGATATTGGGGTAAAGTAGAAAACATTTTCAGGGGTAAAGTGGGAAACATAATTTATGCAATGTTTGTCGTAATTTGTAGTGAAAATATTGTGTTATATGAATTATTTAATTGGTTTAGCCAAGCAAAAACTTCATTCGTTTCTACAAACCAATGAAATAATATCAAATGAGATATGATCTAAATTGCAAAAGAAAGCCGCGAAGCGCTAAATATTCTTCAACTCTATCGAAAGAAATTTGATTTTTTTTTTATATCATTTTGAGAGGATAAAATTTATTACAATTAAATTACTTGTATTTATTTAAGTTTTTTAAGGATACTAGTATTTCGTACCCGATGTGCGAAAAGGTTTTTTTTTAATACTATTTATTTTTAAAAATTAGAAGTCCAAACAAAGAAATAATATGGTTGCAACATGATCGCGACAACTATGCTATGGTCTTTACAATCCTACATGGTTGTCTCAATCAAAATATAGTATTTTCAATGTTATTTCGACAATAATAAGATCGCTAAAATCATATTATAGAAGACAATTTATTATAATATGATTGTATTTCTGAAAAACTAAAATATGGTTGATAAGAACCATGTTATGATTACGATAAAAGCTGCCACGAACAAAGTATGGTCAATACCAATCATACCATGATATAGACTAATCATAATATAGTAATTTATTATTTACAACCATATAATTCTCACTTACTGGCATTTTTTACTCTCTCTTACTCACTTTGATGTTGGCTATGGCGGTGTGCAGTCCAGTTTTTGTTTGTCGTGACAAAGTGTCTTTTAATGTTTAAAACATCATTATTAAAAATAAACACATATCCGAAATTAAAACATTAATTGTAAATGCTTAATATGAAGTCAATATAGTTGAAACAAATTTCTATAAATAACATTAACTGCTCGTGTTTAATACAAATGTGAACGCGTGTGCTCGCGTTTTCAACTTCATGACGATGACGCTGTACTTTACACGAAAGTTCTTGTGCACGATAAAACTCGCAATTGCGAGCACAGCTTCGCACAGAGTACAGCTTCACGGAGTTTGCAAAATTGTGTCTTTTATTTAAAAATATATACTTATACAATAAAAAATGTAAATAAAATAATCGGCAATTAAACATGTGTCTTATTTATAATTTCTTTTCAATCCGATTTTTCAGGAATTTAGAATAATTATAATATAATAATATGATTACTGGTCACGTAGGACCATAGGTTGTATGAAATCGAAATACGCACGCTGCAAAAAAATGGGCTCTCCCAAACATAATTTTGCAGGCATTACATATGTCTTTGGAGCTTTATGCAAACAAAAGTATTATTTCATTGCCAAACATTAAATATTCAAACATATTTATGTTCAGAATGAATAATTTTCGGCGTTCTTGCCAACATATATGTTTGAATGTGAAAAACACTTTTTTTACATGTAAACATAATTATGTTTACATTCAATTTTAATGTAAAAAAAGTAAATTTAGTGCTAATATCTTCTTTACACACTATTCGCTATTTCCCTACTTTTAAATTATTTTTTTTTATTTATATTATATAATTATAAACTTAAAATTTTATTTTATTTTTATTACACATATTTTATTTATATCTAATAATTTTATTTACATCTATTGTTCCTATTCTGAGTTTTGTACTTTACGGATGAATTGGAAATTTCACAAACAGCCACTATTTGGTATTAACAGTAATTGGCGGTATTTAAACAAATTCTTCCACTAAAAAGAACTTTTGAACTATATGAAATGTATTAATTTGAGTGTTACTCAGTGCTAAAAGTAGGCAGCGCTGTTATTTAATTGTGATATCGTAATGACATATAATCAAAATAATTTTATTATTTTTAAATTCGTTGTCACCCAATAACATTCACGAATAACCAAATACATATAATTCAAAGAACCTTTCATTGACGTTGGGTGTGTTAAATAGCGGAAATACCAAACATACATATATTAATATCTGATGAAAAATATATATTTCTGCAGAAACATTAATATAGTAAATTCATGTAAATCCGCGATTAAAGTAATTTGTGTTTAAATATCGTATAATAATATTTCAATCTGAACATAATAATAATACAATTCAATAATAATGTAATTAGAAATTCTCCCAATATTTATATGGTGATTTTGAATTACGTTATAATTACATTCAAGCATATTCAAACAAATCTTTTCTATCCGTGCGATTACTGACAACCTTAGTATGGTTGTGTGGAATCATACTATGGTCACTGACAACCATATGGTCACTGCCAACCATACTATGGTCACTGACAACCATAGTATGGTCACTGACAACCATAGTATGGTCACTTCCAACCATACTATGGTTACTATTGTAGTGCGTATTGGTTTGATAAGATGTGTGCGTGTGTGGAAATAATTTTGCCATATAAAAATAGGCTAAAAAAATAAAAAAAAAGCAAATACAAAACATAACAACAGCAGCAAATAAAACATCAAATGCAATTGTTGTTGCTATTATGCACAATATTACAACAACAACAATAGCAACAACTATTTTATATACTTTATACGCCTTAGTTACTAGGCAGCTACGCCGCAACAGCTACGCTGGCAGAACGCGCTTTACGCAGGATACGACGCGCGGTGGACATTTTTTGATATTTTTGTATTAATCAATATTAGCATTAAATCGTACAGTAGTTGTTGTCATTTATATTGTTGTTGTTGTTATTGTTGTTGCTGTAATCCATTGCATTTATGTATTGGCTGAGGCCAATTGTTTGAATTGCTTTGCTATTGAGGTGGGCTACGCCTAGCAAAAATCCAAAAAAAAATATAAATAAATAAAAAAAAAATCAAATTAAACATTAAGAACATTTTTAATATATTAAAAAAAAGGTAGTTAGTATTAAACGCATATTAAATCAATTGTTTGTGAATTTTTTTTAATTGTTTTAAACAGCATTTAGTGGTTTCGTTTTAATGTAATGTTGTCAATATTAAGGTTTTTATTTATTTTTAAAATAATACCAAAAAAAAGTAAAAGTCTCACATAGATACAAAATTGTGCATTTCCTAAATCAAAGATCAACCAATTTTGCCCATTTTTAATACCAGACAACGTAGATATACAGATAAAGGGTTTTTCAATAAGAGCGCTACAATAGTTTTTTCAAGGGTTTTTCAACAGAGACGCTACAAAAGTAGAGCGACAGGGACAGCAAACGTCGCCATATTTCTTGCCGCTCTTTTGACATTTCTCTTCAGTAAGGTTTGCCATTTCATGATGGAAAGATATACGAGCCAACAACGAGTCGAAATTATTAAAATTTACTATCGAAATTCGAATTCGTATATCTTTCCATCATGAAATGGCAAACCTTACTGAAGAGAAATGTCAAAAGAGCGGCAAGAAATATGGCATCGTTTGCTGTCCCTGTCGCTCTACTTTTGTAGCGTCCCTGTTGAAAAACCCTTTAGATATTCAATGTTCTTAGTTTCAATAAAATAATTTTTCTTATTTTTGCGTAATAGTGTTTTCCACAAGCAGACAGACAGATTTTGCTAAATCAATACAATAAGTAATGCTGATAAATAATACCCGCTTCGTCTAACTTTGTATTAGACAAACGATAGATCAAAGTGTAGGGTATTCATTTATATATGCTCTACATTTCTAACTGTTTGATAACATTATTTCAAAAGAAACCACAACTAAATAGTTAACAAAATTTTATCAAATTCCATAATTTTGAATTTTTAATATTGTTTGTTTTAATTCGAACTTTAATTGAAAAACAAGGGTCAAGATTTACAGCAAGACTTTCATAAAAATTATGTTTATAGGGTCTATTAAAATCAAATCAGTAACCAAAACGAAACGAGAGAAAAAACCGAATCCGTTGTAAGTTTCAGTCTTTGTTTTTAAAGGCTTTTTAACTTTTTCACTTTTAACTGGCGATGACAAAAAAGTTTTACAAATATTTCCGTTTGCAATTTGTAAATTAAAGTAAAATGAAGTTGGCCAGTGGCAAAATACGATACAATGATATTAAAATAATATGTCAAAGTTTATTTTGCGTCATGGAAAATTTTGCTTTCGTTAAAAATGATGTAAAAAAATAATATCTGAGCATAGCGGTTACATGTGTTTACAAATAGCTCAGATACTCAGTACTAAGATAGATTGGTAAATTCATGGGTTCAGAATGTTGAAAATTTTGTATGAAAAATTTGTTTTTTATATTTCAATATTTTTTTTTGTTATTTTTATAAAGATTAGGTTTTTCCAGTAATTCATGGACATTACAAAAAGGTACAAATATATGCAAATATTTCCAATTTAAATCAGGGCTCGGGTGGAACCGGAACTGGAACCGGACCGGAACCGTTTCATTTTTATAGAACCGGAACTGGAATCGTTATTTTAATTTTTTTTAACCGGAACTGGAACAGTTTTGCCCTATACTCAATTTAATGCAGTGACAGATAAAATGTCAACATTTAATATATAAAGGGGTTTTCAACAGGGACGCTACAAAAGTAGAGTGACAGCGACAGCAAACGACGCCATATTCCTTGCCGCTCTTTTGACATTTCTCTTCAGTAAGGTTTGCCATTTCATGCCACTGAAGACGCTTGACCACCAGAACCGTCGTATGTTCGTGAATTGGGCTGAGCAACAACTTGAAAATGATTCTGATTTTCATCAAAAAATCATCTTCAGCGATGAGGCTCATTTCTGGCTGAATGGCTTCGTCAATAAACAAAATATGCGATATTGGTCAGACAGCAATCCACACGTACTTCATGAGTCATCATTGCATCCCGAAAAAATAACGGTTTGCTGCGGTTTATGGGCCGGCAGCGTCATTTGGCCGTACTTCTTCCGTGATGATCAAGACCGGCACATTACTGTGAATGGGAATCGCTACCGTTCAATGATAACCGAATATTTTTGTCCCCAACTTGATGATATGGACTTGGAGGACATGTGGTTCCAACAGGACGGCGCCACAAGCCACACAGCGAATGCCACAATCAATTTATTGGAAACCAAGTTTGGAGAACGTGTTATCTCACGAAATGGTCCAGTCGATTGGCCGCCTCGGTCGTGCGATTTGACGCCGTTAGACTATTTCCTGTGGGGCTACGTCAAGTCTATGATCTATGCCAACGATTGATGAACTTCGTACGAACATCGAACGTGAAATTGCAGCAGTATCGGCCGATTTATGCTTGAAAACCGTCGAAAATTGGGTTCAGCGTCTGGACTTCTGCAAGCGTGCCCGTGGTGGCCATGCAAAAGAAATCGAGTTCCACACATAATGGCATCGAACGTAATTTTACAGGAATAAAGAATTTAATTGATATCCGAAACCGTTTTTGTTTTATTTAAAAAAAACTTTTGTAGAGCTACAAAAAAAAACCCTTTATTATTTTAAACATTTCAGATATGTCTAATTCTTTGAAACTGCACCATTTCAATCCATGCAAAGTGGCTATATAAATGAATTCTCATTATCAAAATTCAATTCATATTTTTCCCATATTTCGATGGTAATTTGTACGAATCCCTTCACCGAGGCTTATTTCGTGAGAATACTAGAAAAACCAATCCATACGAAATTTCAGCTCTATCTCTTAAAAAAATTTCCGTTACATTCACCCTAGTGCATAAAGTACTAAATAATTTTATTTTCTTTAAGGATGCATCTTTCTGAAATGTCCAAAGTCGTAGTAAAAATAACGAAGATATTGTTGGCTAACCGGTGATGCCTTTTTGGGATTAATGAAAAAAATGTCATTGAAAAATTTTGGCAGGTAATTTCAATTTTTTTTATTTTCAAATTTTTTCAAAATTCAAAAAAGTCAGCAAGATGATTGCTTTAGCCTCTTTGAAGAGCCTTGTATTTTTTAAATCCACCGTTCCATTACCGACATATTTGAAACCACGTTTTAGGAAATTGCATTCAATGCGTTACTTTTAAATCCAAGAAAATCATCAAAGAGATATTTAGGCTTTCAGTAAAACTTAATTTTTTTTAAATTGATCGGTATATATAAGTCTGACGTAAGGTATTCAAAATTTGTATATTTGTTCCTAAGTATCCACAACCAAAACATCATAACAATTTTCTGAGGAAATATATCAAATATTCCTAAATGAGAAAAAGTGGGATAACTCACAATGGAAAAGGTAATCATTTACATCGATAGTAACTTTGTTTTTACTCGGATCTGTATACTCCACATTAATATACTTTACTCCACTTTATATATAAATTTCATTATTTTTTTTACATAAAAATAAAAAATAGTTATTATTTATATTGAATTTTTGGGCTTGTTTGTGGAACCGGAACTGTAACTGGAACTAATACGGGGAACCGGAATAGTTACTTTTTTTTCTATAGAACCGGAACTAAAACCGAAATAAAAAATAATTTAAGAACCGGCCCCATACTGAAACCTTTTTTTTTATTTTTTTATGGAACCGGAACTGGAACCGCAGAGAATAGAATTTCGATTCCTAACCCTGATCTGATGATGAGTTATACCAAATAAAAGGGAATTCAACATTGAGTTATTATTAATCACAATTTTTTGAAAATGGTTTACTGGTTAAAGAGAATTTGATAGGAGAATTCGAAAAAAAAATAATGTCTCTTTTAACCAAAATATATATCAAAGTTGCTTTAAAAAAATTGATAAAAATCAAAAAAAGTGAGAATGAACTGTTTACTATTTTACTTTTGTTTAAGGTTTTAAAGCACCTATCGATTGGCATCATTATAATGATGACAATAGATAGGTGCTACAAAAAGAAACAATGAATGCCTATACTCCCCTATTTTATCTTGTACCAATTTTATCTTGTCCAAATAGCAAAATTCGAAAAATTGAAAATTTTCGCATTTCGAAAGGGCGAATCTTTTCCTATTTTTGCCATAACTTTTTATTGATACAAGATAAAATAGTACTGTAAAGTCATTAATTGTCAATTTTTAAAGCACCTATCGGTTGGCATCGTTATTTAAAAATAAATTTTTGATTCTGTTATTTGCAAGATATGTAAATAATGATGCCCATCGATAGGTGCTTTAAAAAGAAACAATTCATGTCTTCGTACCACTATTTTATCTTGTATCAGTAAAAAGTTATGGCAAAAAAACGAAAAAATACGCCCTTTTTCATGACAAAATTTTCAATTTCTCAAATTCGCCCTTTTGGTTTTGTCTTTTGTGGCATGAAATATACAACAAAACTACACGCAAGTATACTAAAAACTACCTTTAAAAATGTAAAAAAAACGCAAATATCAAAAATTACACATTCGCCCCTTTGGCATAACAGTGACGATATCAAAGATACATTTTATCTTAAGATCAACGTTTTGTAGTATAATAGGAAATAAGCATATTTCAAAATTAGGTGCATTTGCAGCAATGTATCTATTATACTTTGGAGCTGTCGGAGATTTAGCTATGGACAGATTGAACGAAACAAGGTGTACTGCAGAGAGTGGCACCATTGAGCCCATAGCACAGGGAAGCACCTCACGGCTGATATGCCTCACATATCAGCAAAAGAAGGGTAAAAGAAGATTAAAGGGTGTGAGATAAAAAGTAGGCACAGTATAGCGGTTGCCGGAAAGACTGCCTGTCCGCCAACCAGCCTAAAAGGATGCCATACAGAAATCGCATAAAAAGACGAAGACATCAAATGAATAGAGTTGTGTTCTATATGTCTTTTTTGTTATTGTTGTTGCTGCTGCTGGCTTTTATTTGGTGAACAAAAAAGCGTTAAATTGAAGCATACTTCTAGGCGGGTTAAAATGCACACACACACACATGAACACGAACACAAACACACTCACGTACGCACACAGATGGATGGACATGTGCAGGACATGCCTGGCTGCCTGACTGAACTGGACTGGTCTGGGCACCTGGCCCCCGATGCTGTGCATGGCGGTGCAGCGTCGTTAGTAGACCGCAAATTGTGGGCTGAGTGGGTGTGGCATGCGCTCGTATGCGTGCATCGTAAATTTTATTTCACAAAACTTGGCTACTTTTTTGACGTTTTTATTTTTTATGTTGCTTGATTTTTTTTTTTTTATTATTTTGTTATTGGCACAGCGCAGAGTGTGAATGCGTGAGCGGCGTGGACGAGGGCGGCGGGTGCCTAAAAGCCTAGTGTGGCAAATGCAACATTTTGAAGGACGATCGGCAGGGTTGTTGCGAGGGCGGCTGCAGCGCTGAGCCGGGTGCTGTTGCGGTTGCTGTTCCTGGTACTGACTGGCGCTGCATAGTCCAGCTCAACTTTTGCATATTTTTCGTTTTCTAAATGCGAGGGCGGAGGAACTTTAATTGCGCTCCAGTGCTTACAAAGCAAATTGCCGCGCTGAGCGAATGCAGCTGCAGGCAGCCAATAGTTGCTGCGCTGCGCTGTGACGTTGCTGCCAACAACGAAGGCGTTTAAATTAATTTTTGAAATTTTTGCACTCTTCTTCAAAGGCAGAAAATCACAAAACTTCCAATGAGTTTTCGCACGCATATCGCATCGCACATGAAGCTCGTTTCAATTACTCAATAACCGTTAAGCCTCAACGTTGCTGACCGTCGGCCATCTGTTGTTGGCCAATGCCGCAAATTAATGTGGGAACAAAAAACTCAAAAATAAAAAAAATATAAAATAAATAATAAGCAATAACCAAACAAACGCTTGTAAACCCTTTGTTAAATCTCTTAAATCGCCCCCGTAACCATAAACCTCGATAATATCATCGCAACTCAATTGAAAAATATGCGTGTGTGTGGTCAGTCGATTTATTGGCCAAATCCCATTGCCCCCCATCAGGCATATTGCTCGTCAGTGGCTCGGCAAATTCCCACGCATTATTAATATTGTTGCTGGCAGCACCTGTAACATACTTTGCTGCCTTAAAATGCAGCCGACTCGTTGAAGACCTTTCAGCAACGTCCTCGACCTACACTCGACGAAATACACACACACACGCACGGACGCAAGCTCGCTCGCACTCACGCACGCAGCCAAATGAACAGACCACAGACCAAAGTGCCTACCATACTCAGAGGAGCCTTGCAGGCATTAAATGTTACCTGAGTCTTCAGGGCTATCAGATTACCATAAAAGTCAGTTGTTTTGGTGCTGCAGTTGTTATTTTAATATTTACTTTATAAGTAAAATATTCTTTAATATTTGGATTTATTGTTTTTAACTGGAAAGTTATCTTAACGATATCATTAAAAGGCCCAAGTTATCGTTTTCGATAAATCAACACAACACGAATTATCCTATGGTCTTCTCATAATTCAATTATATAGAATTCGCTGTTTTAATTTAGTATACTCAGTTATTTTCCACTAGACATCTGCATAAAGGTATTTAAAGATCCCTCTGCCAAATATGCACTACTGCACTCTACAGTGTTGAGTACATTTTGCAATGACAGTCGACAGTATTATAGTGAAGTCTCTCGGCCGACTTCACTGCACTGCTGTATTTGCTTCATTGGTGTCAAGTGGTGTTAATAATTATTTTTTTCAAGAAATTCAATTTTTTTGAAAAACAAAACCAGATGACACTACTTGCGCTGAAACAAGTACAGTGAGTGCAGTGAATACGCGCAACGAGTAAGAAGACGAACATTAAAAACAACAAGAAATATGCCGGTCGACGTTCTCCGACAGTAATGTTGTTGTCGGTATTTATGTGTTTATAAAAAATACAAGAAACATTATTTAAAAAAAAATGTGTACGACAAAAATAACGCATTAGTCTAAAAGCAATATATCCAACAAACATATTCTTTTTCAAAAATATAAATAGTAAATAAAATGTTATTCGATATATAAAAACTTAATATAAAATATTATATAGTTTTCTTATACTGTTTGAATTTTTCTTTATTTTAATATTAATGAAAATTCCTCAAAGGTAAGAATGATAAAAAAATGTAAAATTCACCGAGTACTCAGTGTAAAAATTCATTGCAGTGAATTTTTATTGCACATCATTATTGATATCTTCACTACAACTACGTCTTGAATGTGTTTTGTTTTGACAGTACTTGTGCTTTGTTGTGAGCAACACATTTATTTGATTTTCAAGCAAAGAGTCGGCGACAGTAAAGGTTTTGAAATAAAATTAATGTTTGAAAATTTGAAAAATATACATTCGATGTTTAATGTAATAGAAACTACAACTCGCATGGCTTTGACTTATATGGATATTTTAACTGTTTTGATGTGCTTAATATTTTTACCAAAGGCATAATAATACATTTATTAGTTCTTCATATAAATTTGGCTTATTAACTGCACAGATTTTTAGAAAATCCTTCATATTGATGGTCTATAGAAGAGATTGAAAATTAAAATGTACTACAGAAGCGATCCGTAGGTTTTCAGTCAAGAAATCCATATCTAATACCGTTTACCAGAAATGTTACTATGAAAATTAAGGATTTATCAGATATTTGGGGGTCATTATCTCGAAATACTGACGTGATAGAATATAATTTTATAGTAAGAAACATTTTTTGACACATTCAAGATATAAAAAATAAAGCCAAATCCTTGGTACCGCAAATGATCATTTGATTTTCAGCTACGAAAAACTTAAGTATTTTGCAGTTTCATATAAAATAAAAAAATACTTTGCAGTGCTCGGTATTAGAGAAACTATAGCTCGTACGGCTTTGACATATTTGGCTACTTTTTATGTTTTTTTATGCTGTATATTTTTTCCGTGGACAATATGATACATTTGTAACTCTTTAATATGAAATAAGTTGATTATGTAGATTGATCTTTGAAAATCATTAATATTGGTATTAAAAAAACGAGATAGAAATTTAATATGTACTACAGAGGTGAAGCCTTGGATAGTGTCTACATTTAGTTCTTAGACAATAAATCCATAACTACTACAGTTTTCTCAATAAACCACCGGATGTATTGCGGTCACTTTAGAATAATTATTGTCATATATCTCGTAAACCTGATGTGATGAGCATATATTTGTTGGGTGAAATTTCGTCAAGTTACTCAAGGATTCTAAAAAAATTGTGAAAACTCCGTCAGTAAATGTAGTGTGGCAGTAAATTTAAAATGATCGTCAGAAGGTTTGTAGGGAAATTATTCTGTATTCACCACACATATATATAATAATCGTGGTAATTACAGCAACCGACATTAATTGCATTCATTAATCAATCCTGCAATGAAATTAACTAATTTAAGAAAAACATTTGCTATTCTTCGTTAATTCAGCAATTTCCGTTTGCTAATATCAGTCGGTGCAATTATTTGCGCGTAAATTATTTGCTGCATTGACGTATAAATATTCATATTAGCAAACTAATTTGCTGAATTAATGAAGAATAACAAATGGTTTCATTAAATAAGTGAAGTTCATTTTTGGATTGAGTAATTAATACAATTAATATCGGTTGCTATATTTACGTTGATTATTTTTTTCTGTGGAGTTTACTATGTTTCTCAAATAATTTCTTTTTTTAAATACTATTACTCCTAATAGATAATTTCTAATCTACTAATTGGTTCTCGTAAATATTAATACATTTTTTATTTTGTATTTGTTTCAAGTGTTTGTTTGAATAATTTTATTTAAAACTTTTTAAATTCTTTGAAAAAATACTTTAAAAAATAAATCAAATATATATTTCATTATTTTGTAGCGAAATGGCGCATTCTGTGTTTCTGATGTCGGAGGATCAAATGTAGCTGAGTTCCTAACATAAGTTTGTTTCTCAACGTTTAAATGGATTTTCCACTATCAAACTATTCGAGAAGTTATAATCAGTATAAGTAATCGAAAATGTTGGTATCATTCGGAGACAATATACCTCATAAGTGTTAGGGTACCCGAACCACTTAATAATACAATACGTGCCATTTCACATATAATAGGCCTTAATAATAAAAAATACTAGTCCTGGATTAAACTTCCTTAGGATCTTTTTTTTTGCACTTACCTGCGGACACATTTTACACTGATATTTTCGGCCACCACCAACTCCACCGCCGCCTAGACCACCGCCTATTTTGGTTGCATTTATCGGCTGCGGCACAACCAGTAACGACGCCGAAGACACCGCCGAACTGTGATGCGTCACATGATGACTGCCTGGATGATGTGCACCACCAATACCGCCGACGCCAGTGCCCAGAACACCACCGCCACCGCCTCCGATGACGCCACCACCACCTGCTGGTGAATTACTGTTAGATGAGACAACAGCACGTATTTGATGGGCACTCGGCCCATAAATGGCGGCCATTTGATTACCTTGTGGTGTAGCTGCATGATGATCCAAGCGGTTGTCATCCAGAAAGTGGCCTAAAAAAGCAGCACCAGAGAAAGAAAAATAAGAAAATCAAAACTAATGATGAGAAAAAAAAACATCGATCGAGCAATCGAACGAACGAACGACTGATTGCTTCATAAATCAAAACTGTAATGGAAACTGTGTCGCGGTGGCTCTAATAACTCTGCGCCAGTGGCGCCATCTGCTGTCCAAAGATGGTCAGTCACACAAGCGCGGTCATTGCGAAGTGCCAACGGAAGGCGTCGTCTTGGTATGCGATGCAGTTATGTCGCAATGACGCAGAAATCAATGAAATTCTTTGAATGCAGTGCGACGTCTATCGATGAGTTTAAATGTCTTTTTCCATCGGTAGGTCTTTCAGTCTGTCGTCTTCTCCATCTCTGTCATGGTTGCGACATCAGAGTGAGCCATTAAGACATCATACTTAAGTCTGAAGCAGTTGCAATGCCACTGCGTTTGCGTTGATTAATGGCGCTACTCTTGTCTTGAAGTCCAGGGAAAATACGAGATGGGATTTCGCGATCAATTAAATGTCTTTGAATGGTTTAAACTTGTGAGAAATAATCTCAAGATACGATAGAAGGCAGAGCGCTTATCGAGCTGTAAATCAACAGATTTTCGGCATGTTTAGGGATTGACGGAGACACACGGAGATTGTTTCGAAACATGAAAATATGACATGGGTTTACGCGATCAATTAAATATCTTTTAATGATGTAAAGTTGTGAGAAACGATTGAAATAATCTTCAGATATGATAGATGGCAGAGCAGCTTTTTAAAGCTGAAAATCAACAGATTTTCGGTATGTTTAGGGTAGAGAAAGACGGAGTTTGTATCAAAACATGAGAATACGACATGGGTTTTCGAGATCAATGAAATGTATTTGAATGATTTCAAATTGTCAGAAATGATTGAAATAATCTTCTGATATGATAGACAGCAGGATATCAACAGATTTTCGGAAGGTGAAGGGTAGTCAAAGATTTAGTTTTTATCAAAACATGTCTGTTGTCTGTTTATTGTCAGTCGACATTCAAATGGCAGATTATAAAAAGGTGAAGACAGCTTCGTATTCATAATGACCTGCAACACCATGCCAAAAAGCTGCCGTTAGCAGGCAGACTCATTTTAGCTTGAAAACTGCTATTGGAAGATTGGTATTTTTGATGAAATACAAACTACATGTTGTGCGTGACTGTGCGCAAATTGATATTTTATGAAAAAGTAGCGTATACATAATTTTTTATTAATTTATTTATATTTTAATAGTAGCTTTAAACAAATTTAAAATGTGCATAAAAAATCAAAAGGCTCAAATTTCAACGGAAAATGTTAATCAATAATATCGGTTCATCACTTCATGATATAAAAATTCTCGTTTATAGATTGTTGCAATAGTAATTAATTTTCCCAACAATTGGCATTGCATTTGGGAGACGCCATTTTAATTTAATTTCGAAACTGTCGATTTTGGCTACGAAAACGCCAACTTTGAGGTCCCGGTGGGTCCATTTGCCATATTCGAACTTTGCTGAAAAATCTCCACATCGATTTTCTCATGCATTAGAGAGCATTTTAGGGGTAGACCTTTTTTTTTATCAAATGCTATACAAAAATGTCCATACAAAGCCATTGTAATTTTAAGGAACACTGCCATTCCAAGAATTGTTCATAGTGTAGCGTTAGGACTAGATGACATAAAAATTATTATAATCATAATAATATAAAATAAAACCCGATCATGAATCTCTTTTATTTAGGGATCCCTAACAGAAATTATTCTGAGACCATGATCGGAAACTGAATTTTTGCAAGTCATAACCCTGCAAGTCAATTAGCCGCGGTAGCTCAGTGGTTAGTGCGTTGGACTGCGAGCCGAAAGGTGGGGCTAACAAGACTGGGGCTAACAAGATCTTTTCATAGAAACATTTTTCTATACCGCGCTACCTCTCGGCAGTAAATGGCAAACCTACGAGAGTAAAACATTCGGCAAAAAACTGTAGGTCCCACCACTTTGAGTACAAATAAAACACGCACAGCTCAAAGTGGTGAGAGAGCTCGGCCTAAGTTCTTATAGGACTGTAGTGCCAAACTATTATATTATTATTATTAACCCGCCAACCTTCATATCTTTCGAACGGAGTATCCTAGAGGGGTCAAAGTCTGTGCAATTTTTCTGAAATTTAAAATCAAATTTTGAAAATAATTGGAGCGTCGTATGTAGGTCAAAGTAGGTGCATTTTATAGTGATTTGAAAGAGATTATTTACTGCAAAAATCATTAAATTCGGATAAATCGACTTAGGAGTCAATATTTTTTTTAAAACTTTCAGATCTTTTAAACGAAGCGTCGTAGAGGGGTCAAACTAGGCGCAAGTTTTCCTAATTTTAAAATAAAATTTTGAAAATAAAACATTTTAAATTTTTCATACATATCTTCTAAACGGAGCATCGCACAGTGGTTCAGAAATGGTTTTTTGTCCGCCAAAACTCTGTATCTTTTCATATAGTGAACATTTTTGAAATTTGTGAATTGTTGTTTTTTTTTCTCTTTGAGTTCTAATATCTCCCTGAGTTTTAAAAATATTGGGCTCAGGTTATATTTTTGAAAATACAGAATATTTTTATCTATATTTTGCAAAAGGAAACTATTGTCATATTTTTTTATTTTGGGTGCTAGAAGATATATGAAAAGTCTATTTTTTAAAAATTTTGATTTTAAGCGTTCACTACTTCTCTAATAAAAATCACTTAGCCAAAATGTATTTTAAGATATATCTAAAGGAATACTTTATCACCCCTTACCCACTATTACTGCTGCGACGTTCCGAGTCTGCCCGCTAGAGGTATTATAGTCGATTGAAGTCTATTTTTACAAGCTTTTTTTTTTTTTTAATTTAACTTCACTTGTTTGTTCGTTTGTTAGTATGTCGGGCACAAAAATATCAAATTTAACACACTTCCTATATGTGTTGAAACTTGGAACACATATAGTATTCGATGTGGCACATATAAAAATATATTTTTAAAGTTCGAATTTTGGCCGATATTCCTTTCAGCCGATATTCAATCTTACTGCCAAATTGTTCCAAACCTGCGCTCAAGAGGCGTTATAGCGAAACGTAGTTTAAACATTTACCATCAACATTTATAACCAAAAATCTCACACATTTATTGGTACAAATAAGACTTAGATAATCTTTAACCTCTTGTCTTGCATGATCATCACTAAGCCTCTATTAAACACGATTATCGGAAATTATGACATGATTAGTTTATGAACAAGGCCCAACCGAAATTTGAAATATCTATAAGGGATTTGACGGTGATAGACCGACTATAACTTTCATAAACTTACTACCTTCTTTGCATCAACTATTAAAAATGTATACCTAATTTATTCATGATTTATGTTCATTTTCATGTTAAGATATATCTGTAAAGAACTTGAGCACAGCAGATGTAATGAAATACATAAATAAAAATGCACGTTGCTACCTAATCTACTTCAAAAAACTACACATTTTCTTCATATTTAAATAGTCTTTAATGAGAATCTTCAGGTTTCGATAAATTTTTTCTCTATTTTGCATCTATATCTTATGTACCTCCATAAACTACGCATTGTCGCACACAACCTTTAATCGACGACAATTTTAATTTAAAATTAGTTTCAAAATTGCTATGCGCTCCAAATCCTGTCATCTGCCAGTCTAGGCTATGTTCAGCTAGTCCCAGAAGGCAACCTCATGTTACTACAACGAAACTACTTCCCGCTTTTTCGATTTTTTTTTGTTTTTTTTCGCATTAAAAATTGACTTAAAATCTCAATTGTGCGCCGTGTGCCATGTGACTCGTGTGATTCATGTGGGCGCAAAGCCTAGCTGGATACGAGGATCTTGAGCAGCATGCTCTATGGCGGTCTATTGTAGCCATAGCAATAGCTACAGCAACAGCTAGATTTTTATCGCATTGCATTCGCCTGTTGCTAGCGTTGACGTTATCGCGGCGATCGCGATTATCGTTGCCTGATATCGCGTCCGCGCGGAAGCCAATCGAGTTGAGTGGGGGGCCGTGTACATGTCAACGTCGATCGTTGTCATTGTGTTGTATTTTAGTTGCTGTTGTTGTTGTTGTGATACATGTTGGTGTTGTTTGCATTTTAGGAATTTATGTAAACATGTTGTAAGCATCTATTTGCTGCCGCCGTTGATGTTGCTGCTGCTCCTGCAGCTGATGTTGTAGCATCTACTGTAGCCAATACACATTTTCGTTGCTGTGTGGCTTTAGTAACTTGTTGGCCAGTTTTGCGTGTTTTATTTAGCTTTTTATTGCCTGCTGTCTTTTGCAGCAACTGTTGCTCTTGCTAATGTTGTTGCTGTTCCTGCTATGTTTATGTTGTTGCTACCATTACGCTGGTGGCATGACACAAAACAATGTTAAACATTCAGTTACAATCAGTGCAACAGTCCAAGTGGCGTCACCAAAAGGTCAACGAGGATCGTCGCCATCAGCCGTGGGAGTTGCTTTTGTTATTGTTGTTGTTGCTATTCTGTTGCTGTGATCGTTAATCTAGCGCGATATGAAAATCAGTTAATTGCACGTGTTTCCGTTTTCCGATAACATGTTGTGATGTTGTTGCGCCCCTCTTTTTGATCGTTATCGACGTAGTTGTTCTCGATAACATGGTGCAAGCATTTACAATTTCGTGATAATGTAACGAGTGAGTGGTTTGCGTGTGTGTGTGTTTTTTTAAGTTGTAGTAAATGTTAATTTAAATATAAATTGTTTGAATTATTGTAATAGGTGAGTCCAAGTCCATTAACCAATGGTGTGGCGGTAACATCTCAGAAATTAATGAAATTGTGTTGGTTGAATGTACTACTTAAAATTAATAAAAATACAAAATGTCAGTTTCCTAACTGCCATAGGTCCAGAGATATGGATCCTTGAAATATCAAAAAAACTTCGGTTTACTTAACTCACCCTAACTTAAGCAATAGCTAAACTAGACAATCCATTTAAACTGCCTTGAAAAGGCTATAACTATGCGCAAAATTGGGCATTTCAAAATATTTAATATTAGTGTGGGGTTGGAAAGAGAATACATGACACACATTACAATGCATACAAATAATTTTTAATTTTTTTTTTTACACTATGGTACTATTTTTCAGTGCTAGTTTAAACTTAGTTTAAACTGTTCCACATTTTTTAAACGTTCATTATTCCTAAACAAAATGGCCGAATGTCTTTTAATATTGCAGATATATAGACAATTGAAGCGTTACTCAGTGTGCCCAAACGCTCTTAAACCGGGTGAAATTCAGTATTTTCGGAACCACTCAACCGATTTTAAAAATTTAAAAAGTGTTGTACAGAGAGAACTTGAGAGAACCTAAGTTTTGGAGTTTGTATCTTTCATAGTTATTGAGATAAAAATCAGTAAAATTGGGATTTTTTCATGAACAATCTATCAAAAATTGCAAGAGTTATCCGATTTTTAAAATTATTTTGTTTATAACAAGCATACATTGAGATCTAAAGAAAATGTGCTTACATAAGAAAATATCTTGATTAGTTTTAAAGATATAGACTGGAACATGATTTTTTTTTTAAATTTTTGAAGGCTTTACTATACATATTTATACATAGATTGTACAGTTTATCCTGAAATCAAAATATTTGTATGGGACTTTCATAAACAATTAACATATAAATCATAAACTGAAAACCGTTTTTAAATATCTCAAGTGGTTTAGTAAATATATAATTGTAAATTCGATTTTTTTTTCCATTTTTTCATTTTGTTTGGAAAATTGGACTTTTACGCAAATCTCCGTAAGTTTTTTTTTTCTTCAGTAATATGTACTTTTGTTATATTTTTTTGATAGATAATATTTTTATTAATCTTTTAAATGCTAAAATGTATTCAAAATATATTTAACCAATCTGGTAACAATGGTCAAAGTTCAAGTTTTTTTAAATGTTTTTTTTTTTACTTTGACCCCTGCAGAAAAGTTTTCAAAGCCCAAAGTCATATTGAAAGTAAACAGTTTTAAGCAAAAGGTTTTTCTACGTATTTTTGATGTTTAGTTATTTTTTTCCCGGCGAAGTATATGTGCAGGGCCGCATTTTTTAATGGGTAAAAGTTTAATGATGATACGATTAATACTTAATTAGATATATTCAATCAAATAATTTTTTTTTGGGTAAATTTTTAATTTTCTTCTTTTTCAAAAAAAAAAGTGTTCAGAAACTATATACATATTGTCTTTATATTCGTCACATCTGAAATCTCTTCTTTTCAATGATACCAAACACTTATATATTTACTTTACATATGTGTGCAATGTGACATATTAATTAACATCATGTTTTATCAAAATTTCGTATTTTTAGTTTTATTATACCCTACACCTATGAGGTACAGGGTATATTAACTTTGTGCTTAACTTTGTGTAACGCCCCTTAGGAGGCGTATCCGGTATGGAAAAGTATATATATTCTTGATCAGCATCACTACCCGAGTCCGTTTAGCCATGTCCGTCTGTCTGTCCGTCTTGCTGTCCGAATACAGAATAACTTGAGAAATACTGATCAGAATGCGATGAAATTTCGTCTCAATATATTTTAGCTAAAAGTAGGAACTGAGTTTGAAAATGAGCCAAATCGGTCAACGGACACGCCCACCTCCCATAGAAGTCACTTTCATATAACTCTTTCGGAACTAATAACTCGAAAATATTCAAGGTATAATTATAAAATATAAAAGGTATTGTTAGAATTCACCTAAAAATATGTGGTCCAAAAATGAGCGTGATCCGCCCACTTTTTTTTTCATTATTTCCCGGGTTTTCATAGTGGAAATTTGATCCGTAAATTATTAAAATGAAATCTATGAAATATTAGCCTTTCAAAATTTTAAATATAGGAGTGGTCCGCCCAATTACATTTTTCATTTTTTTTTTTTTAGTTTTTTATATTTTATATAATTTTTTTAATTTATGGGGATATAAGACGTAAATTTCTGATATATGAATAATATTCTGAGGGTAAATATTCCCACCAAATGTGTAGGGTATTCCATAGTCGGGCCCGACCGACTATAAAAATCCGCCCCATGTGACCGAACTTACCCATGTGACCTAACTTTCCCAACTCGTTTTCATTTTGCACAACTGCAGAACAGTTTTCTAAACCCAACGTAAACATTTAGGTATGCAATTTTAAAGATAAATTAGTTCCAAACATTTTTTAACCTTACTTATTTTTTGCCCGTCGAAGTATATGTGCAGGACAACATTATTTCAGAAAAGATACAATTTTTTAAAGGACTTGTCATAAAACCGTTATATCTACCCGTATAAAGTATATATTCCCAAATTATTTTTATTAATTTTGAAGTATATTAAATTAGTATATATTCGATAAAAGTTTCATGATGATAGCGTTAACATGGCATTAGATATATTCAATTAAAATCGATGTTGGTTTTGCTTAATTACTCATACGAAATACTAAATTTGTGCAACATAATCTAGATTATTATGCATGTTGGATGGTTACGCCACAATATTTTTCTACAATACTTGCTATTATATATCTATATTATTGTAGATATATAATAATATACATTTAATATAAACCCACCTTTTTGCAGATTATTATGATGGTGTTCATTCATTTTGGCCTGAAAAGAAAAATATGAAAACATTTCTTAAATTGCTGTTGATGTTTTAAAGTAAACGTAGGAAATCATATATATAAATGCATATATAAATATATAGAATTTATCAAAGAATGATGATTATTTTTAATAATTATAAACAGTTCGTCGTAGTAGAACGAAAAGTTGCCAAATACATTTTCAAAATGCCAAATATGCATTTACAAAAATCTTTATATAACTGTCAATTTTTAATCGATGATCTCAATTTTTTTGTACTACATGATAAGAAAATGTAAATCTATCAATTGATATTTCAATTTAAAAAATGCATCGATTACTTTTTAGAATATTAATCAACAAACTCGATATTTAAGTTTTTCATAAAAATGTATTTGCTGACTTTTCGTTATACAACGGCAGATATAATATGATTAACTACACGCTAAGAAAAATGTGTTTGTAGGCAACATATTATTGTTTGCAATCATACATATTCTGACTCTAATTGCCTCTTATTTCATATATAATTTTTTTTATTATTTCGGTGTTCATTTTATAACCTATGATTACATTTTATTATAATCGTATTTATTTTAAAAGTCTTGCAAAATCGTATTTTTCTGCACGGATTTTCCTTATTTATGAGTTATATTCATGAATTATGCATAATACTAAAAAGAAATTGCAAAATTCATTAATGTCGCAAACGTAATATGTTGCTTGCAAAATCGTTTTTTTTTTCATTGCTGATTTATGCATAAGACGTTCATAAAACATATTTTTTTCTAATTTCCTTATTTATGAGTTATATTCATGAATTATGTATAATACTAAAAAGAAATTGCAAAATTCATTACTGTCGCAAACATAATATGTTGCCTGCAAATTCGTTTTTTTTTCGTTGCTGATTTATTGTTTACTGCTGATTTATGCATAAGGCATTCATAAAACATATTATTTTTCTAATTTCCTTATTTATGAGTTATATTCATGAATTATGTATAATACTAAAAAGAAATTGCAAAATTCATGCATACAAAACTGTAAATAACTATGTATTTATTAGGCATAGGATTCATATATATAATTATTAATCACAAAAAACGAAATTATGAATATTTATTCATAAATTGCATAATTCACGTCAATTGGGAAAAACCACAACGTAGCTCCAGTAAAATAAAAAAACATTTAAGTGAGCGAATAAAATGAAAATGTGTAATTTGAAAAGAATTTAGAAATTACTGACTTATTATGCTTTTAAATGCGACATTTTTCACTTTATTTTGCATAATTTGGTTTTGTTTTCCATCTGGAGACTACGGATATTTGGCACAATGTATGAAATTTTAATCATGAATTATGAATAATAAATCATAAATGCATTTCAAAACATATTCCAATTACTCATGACTTATGAATATATTATACATAAAGCATGAGTAAACATACGCATAATTTTATTCAATTAATCATAATTATAGATTCTTACTATAATCATATATTATGAATAAAACTAAAACATTATGATACTTATTTTTGGCTGGATATCATGATTATGATACTTATTTTTGGCTGGATATCATTATTAATTTTTTGAAAATTTATGTGTACATGATATATGAGAACATTTTTCTCCGTGTGTGTGTATAAAAGTATTTATGTTTAAAGTCAATTATAACTTTATTCAAATTAAAGATGAACTATTGTTTAAAAACAAAACCACAAAATTTATTATAGTTTTCACGAAAAACATGCTGCTCAGTGAAAAATTTAACTGATTTAAATGCGAAACCACTAACAATCAACGAAACCATCGAAACTAGGTGAGAATCGATTAAACTTTGTAGAGATGAAAAGAATGGCAAAGGACCTACGACAATAAATACGAGATTATAAAACAATAACAAAGAATACAACTAATATGATTGTGCATAAAAAAATATTTAGAGAACAATATAAAATAAAACGCCATTCATAGAAGCCGTCAAAATGAACGTTAACCAAAAGTCAACCAACCAGCAACAAAAGCATCGAATAAAAATACAAAAGCATCAAATAAAAATACGCAAACATTTTTCATTTTTTAGATATTGTTTAGAAGTCACCAAAAAGAACACAAAAAAAAAATTGCAACATCGAAAAAAAAGGCGCACGTGATGTACCTCATATCCTTGCTTCACGGACATGTGGTGATAACTGTGGTGGTGACGTGACGTCGGCGGCCAACCATTATAATCGCCGATTTCTTTCGAATGCTGTCCGCACTGTCAAAATTTGTTAAAAGAAAAAAATACCTATATTAAAAATTCGGGATTTGGTTTTATTTGTGCCACGTTTAGATCAGAACGAGTTGATGGTGGCAACATATTTTTTGCTATTGCACCAAAAACACTTTCACTGTCAACGCAATGCAAATAAAAACTATTTCTAAATATCAAAACAACATTTTTTTTATATATATTTTTTATTTCGATAGTTTTTGCAGTTTTGGTTTTAGTTTTATTGGCATTTTTTTGCGTCATATAAAATATTCTAATGTCAATAACCCACAACATCGCAGTGAGTGGAAAAAATGCAAACAACCAACTCGCAAAATTTTCATAGTTTCATTTGAAGGTTTTTTGGCGGTCATCTAAGCCGCCTACCGAAAAATAAAAACATATCGCTATAATTGGTCTCTATTTCATGTGATATAGCAAAAAATTGAAATCCATAAAAAATACTCTCTAAAAAAAATGCGCTGTTCTAAATTCTAAACTAATTTAGCAAAAAAAAATCCCTGAAATAGCACAAAGAGCATTTGAAATTGGCGCCAAATTGTGCGGCTTTTTAACAGACAAAAAAAAAAGGTATTTTACGCAATAGAACTTTTTTTTTTGTTACCTTCATAAATTCTTTATTTAGAAAATGGCACAGATTTTTACAATTTGACACAGATAACAAGAAATGATAAATTCAATACAAAAAAATTATAATTATAAAATTATAATATAAAACTACATATATATAAATTATAAATATATAAATGCAAATATACCGCTATGATATTTTAATCTACATAAACTCGAAAACTTGAGATTTTTTAGACACTTTTTGTATGATTTTAGATCTAATAATAGGTAAGAAAATGATTTATGGTTCTCATTTCATATCATGCCGTATTAACACAGTTCTCGTAAAAAAGTTACAATTAAAAAAATAAATAAAATGTTCCTATATTTTACATATAAAATACTGAAAAATTGTAGTCTTTTTACAGAGTATTTCTTAAATACCAACGTACAAAGAACCAATAACTATGAGAAAAAGCATACTTTACACGCAGAGAAAAAACATGGATGTGGTGATCATATTTGAAGGGCATCATACTATGATTGGGGGTTATGGTTGTAGGTAATCATATAATTTGTCTAATATGATCCTCAGTGGTAGCTCAGTGGTTAGTGCGTTGGACTGCGAGCCGAAAGGTCCCCGTACTATACCGCGCTACCTCTCGGCAGTAAATGGCAAACCTACGAGAGTAAAACATTGCCTAAACTGTAGGTCCCACCACTTTGAGTACAAATATAACACGCACAGCTCAAAATGATGAGAGAGGAGAGCTCGGCCTAAGTTCTTATAGGACTGTAGCGCCAAACTTTTATTATAATTTATTCTCAGTGACAATATTGCGTACCATAATATGATCCTCAGTGGCAATAGTACGATTTTCTACAACCATACCATTGTCCTCAGTGACCATACGCCGATTTAAAACAATCATACAGTGGTTGTCAGTGACCATACTATGGTTGTCAGTGACCATACTATGGTTGTCAGTGACCTTACTATGGTTGTCAGTGACCATACTATGGTTGTCAGTGACCATACTATGGTTGTCAGTGACCATAATATGGTTGTCAGTAACCATAGTATGGTTGTGAGTGACCAGTTTATAATTTATATATATAGTTTTATATGATAATTTTATAAATATAATTTTTTTGTAGTGAATTTATCATTTCTTGTTATCTGTGTCAAATTGTTAAAATCTGTGCCATTTTCTAAATTATGAATTTATGAAGGTAAAAAAAAACAAATTCTATTGCGTAAATTGTCAGTGACCATAGTATGATTCCACACAACCATACTAAGGTTGTCAGTAATCGTATTTCGATTTCATATAACCATACTATGCCTACATGACCAGTAATCATATTATCATATTATAATTATCCTAAATTCCTGAAAAAGCGAATTGAAAAAAAATTATAAATAAGACACATGTTTTAATTGACGATTATTTTCTTTACATTTTTTATTATATAAGTATATATTTTTAAATAAAAGACACAATTTTGCAAACTCCGTGAAGCTGTACTCTGTGCGAAGCTGTGCTCGCAATTGCCGTACAGCATCGTTCGAGTTTTATCGTGCACAAGAACTTTCGTGTAAAGTACAGCATCATCGTCATGAAGTTGAAAACGCGAGCACACGCGTTCACATTTGTATTAAACACGAGCAGTTAATGTTATTTATAGAAATTTGTTTGAACTATATTGTCTTCATATTAAGCATTTACAATTAATGTTTTAATTTCGGATATATGTTTATTTTTAATAATGATGTTTTAAACATTAAAATACACTTTGTCACGACCAAAAAAACTCGACTGCACACCGCCATAGCCAACATCAAAGTGAGTAAGAGAGAGTAAAAAATGCCAGTAAGTGAGAATTATATGGTTGTAAATAATAAATTACTATATTATGATCAGTCTATATCATGGTATGATTGGTATTGACTATACTTTGTTCGTGTCAGTCTTTATCGTAATCATAACATGGTTCCTATCAACGATATTTTGGTTTTTCAGAAATACAATCATATTATAATAAATTCTCTACTATACTTTGTCACGACAAAAAAAACTGGACTGCACACCGCCATAGCCAACATCAAAGTGAGTAAGTGAGTGTAAAATATGCCAGTAAAAGAGAATTATATGGTTGTAAATAATAAATTACTATATTATGATCAGTCTATATCATGGTACGATTGGTATTGACCATACTTTGTTCGTGGCAGTTTTTATCGTAATCACAACATGGTTCTTATCAACCATGTTTTGATTTTTGAGAAATACAATCATATTATAATAAATTGTCTTCTATAATATGATTTTAGCGACCTTATTATTGTTGAAATAAAATTGAAAATACTATACTTTGATTGTGACAACCATGTAGGATTGTAAAGAGCATAGTATGGTTGTCGCAATCCTGTCGCAACCATATTATTTCTCTGCGTGTCTGTGTGGAATCTGTATTCAGCGAGTGTTTGCATCAAAAGAGAAGAAAATTTATTATGTTTCGTACAACTATTACATGTGTTTGCGAGTAATAATTGAAGAATTTGCTACAAATCATTCAAATTGGTTGTTGCAAATAATATTTTAAACACTTCAAGTATTTCTTTGCATTTTTGTTTGTGTCAAACAAAATATTTTTTTGTGTGTACTTCTAAACAATCATCTATCATACGTTCACAAAAAATAGGCGTACAATTTTTTTATGCCTATTTTTAATAATGCTTTCAAATAATTTTTTCCTCCTCAAATGTTTCCCATATATGTTTTTCACTGAGAGCTCAATTTCTTTGAAAGAGTGTGAACTAATTTTGCAATATTACAAATTGTATATCATCTTACGTTCTCGATTCTTCAAACATTTTTAAATGCATTTTTGATTTAAATTTTTGTTGAAACAATTCTTCTTCTTAAGTTGCTTTATCGAGTTCTCTTTAACTAGTAAACCAATTTAAAGGTGTCGTGAAAACTATTTATTGAATATTTAATTAACTTTCATTTGATATAACACTTGATCATATATGTTATTTAGAACGTGAGATATTTACAAAAATATTTGAACACCTTTTTGAAAGCGCGCTGCAAAAGTTATTGAACGATATCTTGTAAACCTATTTAAAGAAACATTTTTAAATCATATCTTCGAATAAGGGGGTCATTTTACATAATACAATGACTTCTGCGCAGAAAGCCAACATTATAATTGGAGGTGGCGAAATATTGTTAAAAAATTATTTTTTTTTTCGTTAAAAAAACTTAAAACCGAAATTGTAATTGAAATAGAAAAGAGGAAGAAAACTAAAATCTAAACCGTTATTCATGTTATAAAAACAAAATTTTTTCTTACCATAATGATATTTCGTTCCGAACAACCTCATGACAAATGAATGTTTTTTTTGTGCACATAGAAAAAGTTGTGTTGCGTTGTGTTATTTTATTGGAAACAAATATAATTAAAAGCAAGTTGGAAATTTTAAAATACGTTTTTTTTTTCTGATGTTACTGTTATGTTCAATATCGTTTTGTAATTACATACATTAAAATAATTGAACAAAATTGAGTTAATTTTAAAATTATGTATACATAAAATACATGAAAAACTTTCACGCCTCTTCATCTGTCCCTTTTCTACAATTTTAAATTTTTCTACTTTCTGCTTTTTTCTACTTTTTCAGTACCGCTCTCTGACAAAACACCCGCATACTGCATGCAAAGGCCTAAGCTCACACTCAACAAAATTTTAATTACACACATACAAACACATTTTCTATGTGCTGAAAAAAATAACAAAAAAAAAAAAAACAAGAAAAACCTTGCGCTTCGAATTGGTTTCACACACACACACACTCACTCACTCAAAGCACTAACATCAGCTGCAACATCATTGATGTCCACCGGAACTCAACACTGCTACAACAGCTACCACCAACCCACCCACGCTCACCAACACACGCACTCATGCAGTGGTGTGCACTATGGCAGCGCTGCTTCCGGCCAGAGTTCACTTTCGCATGTAAAAAATTCGAAAAACCAAAACAAGCTACCCAGTCTGAAATGTATCGGAGCTCTTCGATGATCGAAGTTTTTCTCGAACTAATTGCGATAAAAAAGTTCGATCTCGTTGCAAATTTTATAAATTTAAATATTTATCACATCGATATTCGATGCGATATCGATCCAGAATCGTTTTTTTTCTCATTTCGAATAAACTTGATTATCTCGTTATGATATCTGCGTACATCTTAGAATGAATTGTAGTATGATATATATACGAATTCGTAATTGAGATCGAATGAATTATTCGACATCTCAAAATAGTCTTGAAGCGATAATGAATCGAATGGCAGATCTTCGATTCCTCGAAGTTTTCTCTCGAATAACATCGATAAAAAAGTTGGATCTCGTTGATATATCGATTCTAAATTTTAAAATTTTTCTTACATTCAAATTCTTTTGCAAGACACGATATTAAAACATTTATCACATCGATATTACAATATTTTTCGAAATTTGATCAAATTCTCGTATAGAGTAAACGCCGATAGAACGCATCGATACCAATTTGACGTTCGATACCGCTACGAGAATGTGACCGATATCTAGCCCAGTAGAAGATATTCATTTCCCCGAAAGCCAATTCCCCAAATGTACACTTCACCGAAATGGGCACTTCTCCGAAATGGACACTTCCCCGAAATGGACACTTTCTCAAACGGACACTTCCCCGAAATGGAAATTTATGCGAAATGAAAATTTGATGAAATGTGGCTGGGCAAAAGTGGTCGGAAAATGCAAAAAAGACCGAACAAATTTTTATTGCAGAAATCGTTGAAAATCGAATGGTACCATTTGCTGTGATCTATGACATCCAAAAGAGGTCAAAAACCTAATAATATTTTCTATCGATTTAAATAATTGAAAAATGTGGTCATAATTGCGGTTTAACCTCAGTTTGACGGTATTGACCACTCCAAGGGGTACCATTAGGCTCCTCTATCGATTTCCGGAATTCTAATTTCCAAATGGTACCATTATGCATCTAATGATGTCCGCTATGGATTTCTGCAATAATATTTTTTTTTTGACAAAAACTTCAGTCTTTTTTTGTTCGGTCAACAGGATTTTTGGTCTTTTTCGAATATACTTGAAAGAGGACGTGTATGGGCGTCTATCTTATAATTTCGATATCCTTTCATTTCTGGTGGTAAAATTGTTTCGTGTAATACAAATAATCTACAATAATACAATGAAAAAATCGATATTTAAATAAAATAAAATTGTTCTGAAAATAAATTCAAAGGTATTTAATTTACATACTATAAAAACATATATATTTGTTTTTACTTAAATGATGTTGTAGTTTATGTATAGAAAAAAAACTACATATTTTGAGTGCATTTTAATACAACGTTTTAATACATTTGTATTAAAATAACTAAATTGTGTCTTTATTTAAACGTACTGATATGTAGAGGAATTACTACATATGCTTTTAATTTTATTATTTTGTATTTATTTTACTTTGTTGTGATAATTATTTAAAAAATATGTATTTATATTTTATATATAAAAAAAAACAGTTCTTTATTGTTTTGGAAAACTATATGAATGAATATTAATATGAGATTTTTTGATTTACAAAAATATATAAGGTAAAACTTCAAGAAAAATATACATTTAAATATATATGTACATAAACTTGTAGAAGTGTCTAACAAAAATATTTTCCTAATGATGTAGTACACCACTTCGTTGATTTTCCGTTGAATCACATATTAATCAGACCAAGCAAACATTTTTAGTCTTTTAAGATTCCTAAATGTGTCATATTTATGAGTGTTATCCTCTTAAAAGAGTCTTAAAAGGCTCCTGACCCCTGGGTAGAGGGCACAATTTTATGAGCCCAAAAACACTCATATTTATGAAACTTGATTACTCCTAAAACAATCATATATGAGTACTTAAAAGAGCCAAAAAAGGCTCCTATTTTATGATCCCAACACACTCACATTTATCAGACTTTTATTGCTCCTAAAACACTCATATATGAGCACTTAAAAGAACCCAAGAAGACTCCCGACCCCTGGGTAGAGGACACAATTTTATGAACCCAAAAACTCTCAGATTTATAAGACTTTTATTACCCCTAAAACAGTCATATTTGAATACTAAAAAAATAGCTCCAAAAGTCTACAGAAACTTGGGTAGCGGACACGCTTTAAAGAGCGCAAAAATACACGTATTTCTGATCGTTTTAAAATATTCTTAAAACTTTCACATTTTTGAGATTTTCTAGACACCACAATTACTTCATTATTGGAGTGTTTTTTTTGTGTCTGAAATGAATCCAACATAAGAATTTTCATGTTTTTCTTAGTCCAGACATCCGTGAGAAAATGCATTCATTTCAAAAAAAAAATTATTAAATATGTAGGTTTGTCTGTTGAAATTACAATAATAAATTGAATTTTCATTTGAATTCAAATTCAAAATGAATATTAGTATATGAATTTTATTTAAACTCCCTTTTCTGCGTGCTCCTAAAATACTCTTTAATTTGATGATTTTATGAGTTTCATTTGAGGGGGCTCCTAAAGCGCTCACGAATGAGACTCTTTTCTGAGACAAATTTTGGAGCGTTCCTAAAACATTCTAAAACATAGAACATTTATGAGTCTATTTTCTGAGCGCTCAGAAACAATTTTATTTTTTATACTTTTAGTAGTCTAATTTATGAGGGCTCCTAAATAACTCCAAAATATGAATCTTTTTGAGTAATGTTTTTGAGAGCTCCGAAAACAATCTTAAATGAGATACTTTTATGAGTCATTTCTCTGAGGGCTAATAAAACACTCAATAGTTGGTAATAAGACTCCAATTTAAGAGCGCTCATAAATTGCTTAGTGAGTATAATCAGAATATCAGAAAGAGTTTATATATTACACTCTGCTCTTCTGTTTCTAATAATAATAGTTTGGATGTGCATGTTACATTTGTATTCAAAGCTGCATAGTTGCCAACTTTTGTATTCGCGTTCCTATATTCAAAATTAAATGGAGTTGACGGGAAACTGAAACTGAATAGTGATGCCAACTAATTAAGTCTTCTCCCATCAAATCGTGTCGGTCAATTTCATGGGTCTGCTTGTGTTTTTTTTTTATACCTGCGCACTTTTGCAGTTGTCCGTCGTGAGTGTGAATTCTTAAAATAATTTAAAAAATTTCAAAAAAAACGCAATGTGTAGCCAACAAACTTGTTTATACCTGCACTAATTTCAAACAATTGCAAAATAATTGAACAACAATACATTTTCTGCAATATGTAGAGAACAAATTTCAAATATATGATGTAGCAAAATGAAGTAAAATAAATACAAATGTATTTAAAATATAACAAAATGTACTAAAATAACATCACAAGACATTAATGTAGTATAATTTACTATATTAATTTGTTCGGTGTATAGAAAAAATTATGATATTGATAGCAAACTATCAAAGTATTTAAAATAATTTAAAAAATGGTTTATTCGGAATTTTCGAATTCATTGTCACTTTGGTAGTATTTTCAACAAAACCGATAGTATTTTCTACTGGGTGCACGGCTTTTTGTCACTCTGTTGGTGTATGAGCGAGCGCAAAATTGTTCAAAAATTAAAAAAAAAATGATAACCCCTTCGGCAACCCAGTTCCAATTTACAGCGCACGCACACAAGCACTGGCGCGCACTAGTCGCAGTTTCAACGGCATAAAAAAAAGAAAAGCCCGCGCGTTTAATGCATAGAAAAAAGCCAAAAGAAAAAATTAGGAAACATTCTGCATTTTTTCCGTTTTTCACATTTTTTTTCACAATTTTTGCATTTTTTTTGTTCCCTTTTTATTTATTTTTTTGAGATTTTTCTTTTTTAACGTTGACGTTTGGTGGCTACTCACACCCTTGGCGGTTATACGGGCTGTTGTGCCGGTGGTTTGTATGAGCAGAAATCGTGATGCGGTCCATGTATCTGTCCAGTTTTCGTCTACTTTGTGCTGTTCTGCTGCTTGGCGCAATTTTTATTTTTGTATCCTTCACATAACCAAATTTTTTTCTATCTCTTTTAGCAACACAATTTTTTTTGGGATTTTTCTGTTGCTAAATTTTGTACGTTTTTTTTATTTTTTGCAATTTGAACGTAGAGCGCATTTTTTCCCTGTCTGGTTCTATTGATTTTTTCCGCGTTTGAAAAGGGTTTCATAGTGTGGCAGGGGTGGGGTGGTTGATTGTGGGTTGTCGACGGCACTGGTCGCGGTTGGTATTGGTTTTGGTGTTCCAAACGACAACAACAAGAAGAAAACCCACCGCCTGCTGCTGGAGTGGTCTGAGTTTAGAATTTGAATATTCAACCTTTTGTGCTGCTGCTGCAGTTGTTGCCGCTGCGGTTCAGCTGGACATCGGTTATGTGTTTTGGGGCATTTTTATTCAATTTCAATATAGCATTTATGCTTAAATAATTCGCATTTAACTAGAAGCATTATTTATTTGAACGATACATCAACTACTTTCTGACCATTCTATAAAATAGAAACAGTTATGTTCAATATTCGTGAAAAAAAGTATTGATTACGGATTTAAAAAATATTATTTATAATTAATTAGATATTATTTGCAAATATCTAAACATTTTAAAAATTAAAATAATTTTCTTTAGATTTTCTACAAACCGCAATTTTCTAAATCGATCAAAAAATGATTATTTGTCGATGTAAAACGGAAAATTTTAAGTGAATTATAAGACTTGTCAAAAAATAAAATCTAAAGAAATAAAATTTGATTATCTAAAATAAAAACATTTTCGAGTTTATATTTTATGTTCGTTACCGATTCCATATCTGTATCGACTAAAACGTGCGATTTCATTCGATTTTTATTGTACAAATGTTACTTTTATTTCATATTTTAAATATCTTAATAAAAACCTTTACCGTTATACGTTGCTTATTGGAAAATTTTGAAGTTTTAGACAATTTTTTAATTATTTATTTAATATTTATGATCTAACGATAATGAAGAAAACGATCAAGTGACCTCATATCGTCAGTTTGATGACAAAGGGGGACAAAAAGACAAAACCAATAGGACGAATTTGAAAAATTTAAAATCTTGTCATGCCAAAAGGGCGAATCTTTTCGTTTTTTCGCCATAACTTTTTATTGGTATAACATAAAATAGTGGTGTAAAGGAATTTATTGTTTGTTTTTAAAGCAACTATAGTTCTGCATCATAAATTAAAAATATTTTGCCAAACATTAATTTGCCATTTGTTATTTGTAGGAAATTTTTTTTGACAAATATTTGTAATTAATAATGCAGATAGGTGCTTTGAAAACCAACAATAATTGCCTTAACATCACAATATTATCTAGTACCATGAAAGAGTTATAGCAAAAAAACGAAAAGATTCGTCCTTTTGTCATGCCAAGATTTCCAATTTCTTCGTGCTATAATTTTTTATTAGTTCAAGATAATATAATGGTGTAAAGGTATTAATTATTTGTTTTTAAAGAACCTATCGATTGGCATCATTATTTAAAAATATTTTTCCAAACATTTTTTCCTGCAAATAACAAGTGGCAAATTAATGTTTGACAAAATATTTTTAATTATTGAAGCCAATAGATAGGTGCTTCAAAATGAAACAATTAATGCGAATTAATGCCTTAAAATTTCAAAATGCACATTTGCCCGTTTGGCATGACAGTGACGATATGTGAACCATTTTTTTAGATTAATACAGTTAACCCACTTTTGTAATTTTACAATTTTCAAACCGCCATGTTTTGGAAACCATAATATTCAGAGTTCCAACATTTTGCATATTTCTTTGATCAATACGAGAGAACTTTCATGCAATTTTTTATTAATTTCAAAGTGGATGATTTCCAAAAAACCCTAATGTTTTTCGTTGATTTTAAATGAAATATCCCAAAAGTAAAACCAAAACAAAAGCAAACATAAAAACGAAATCACAAACAAAATGAAGCACAACCCCGTAAGATACACAAAAGCAAAAACGCAAACACAAAAACAAAGGCAAAACAAAATACAAAACAAAGAACAAATGGTAAAACAGAAATAGGGTCATATACAAATTCAAAGCAGAAACAAACAAAATCCGATACAAAAATAAATTTCAAAAACAAAATAGCAAAAATAAAATTAAAGAAATCATAAAAACGAAATCACAAATTAAATGAAAACACAAACCCATAGGATACACAAAGGCAAACACAAAACCAACAACAAAAAAGGCATAAACAAAATCAAAAACAAAAAGAACGCAAAAGAAGATATATATCTGTGGGCACAATGCATAACAGCATAACTCGACTTATGTCGTTATGTCGTGTGTACCGCCATCGTATTCCCGGTATTCGATTTAATATTGTGTCAAATTTTGGTGATATTCTCTTCTTTAGTTCAAAAGTTATAAGGGAAAAACATAACAGCATAACTCGTTTTGCCGCATTTTGCATATGAAATAACGACACAACTAGACTTATGTTGTTATTACACACTCGAAAGTTGAACTGTCTGAGTAAAATTCCTAAGAAATCATAACAACATATCTTGACTTGCGTTGTTATTCCAAATTTTAAAATTATGTTTTTTATAAAAAATGTCCACCTTTGTCGTTATTCCAAATTTAAAAACGTTTTTCTTATAACTTAATTCGAGTTATGTCGTTATTCCAAAATAATTTGTTGTTATATATTGAACATATCTCCACTTATGTTGCTATTCCAAAATTAGTTTTATTAAAAGTTAAAAAATAAGTCGACATATGCCGTTATTCCAAAAACAAAATATATACTAATTTACGACTTATTTTGTTATTCAATGGTAAAAATTCGCAAATTGTTCTTTAATCAGTTAATAGTATTAAAAGATTTAATTTATATTAGTATAATTACTTAAGAAATAATTAAAAAATATTTTTGTAATTATATGTTTATGGTTTTGGTATTTGCATGTTTGATATTTTATTCTCCTTTCTGCTGTTGTTAATGCTTTAGATTTGTATTTTTGCAATAATTTTTGACATTTCTTTTGAATTTGATAATGTTTTCGCTTTTGATTTGTGCTTTTTCTTTTCACATAATTTGGATTTAATTATGATGTTGTTTAAAAAATGTATATTGCATGGGAGAAGACAAGACTGCTGTCCTTTTATAGCCTATGTTATCTCTGAATACCATAGTATCCTTGCGTATACATTTAAGTCAAATCGATTCGGCGGATTAGTGGCGCTCGAACCAATAGTCAGAAAGACAAAGATAATTTCAGTTATATATGAAATAAAATAAAATGGCACAGCAGTTCTGAAGAATCTAGGCCGTTCTCTTTCCATCCATTTATGCTGAACATGTTTAATTTGTACTCAAATGGTAGGACCTACAGTTGTAAGCAGTATTGGTCAAAAATATCACAGTCATGAACTTGAACATACTTGGAAATTATTAAAATTATACTTCCGACAAACATCTTTAAAATATGAAACAAATACCACAATTAAATGTGACTTAAATCGGATTAATTGCAAATACGTTTACTTGTATTAAATATTATGCAAATCTTAAAACACTTGAAGAATACTTGGAAAAGGTACTCTATTATAATTCGCTAAGTAAATTTTATTTAATTAAAATTAAAGCATTTTTCTGGTTGTACTTAGTCTTTGTATAGCCTTTCCCGCCAAAATTGTACAATGCCGTGAGTTTTTGTCGCTCGAACTATAATAGTGTAGGCACATTTAAAGCTAATAAGTGCGAATAATGAAAGAAGTTTTTAAATCGCCTAAACTAGTAGTGTTTCTAAAAATATACCTCGAGTCTTTTCATATACTTGTTTGCAGTGAGTATATTGTAGTTCGATTGGTTAGTACGTTGGACTACGATCGTGTTCGATGTCAGCAACTTTCAATATCTTTTTCAAAGAAAACATTTTTCTATACCTCTCGCCAGACAATATCAAACATCTGAAAGTAAAACCCCCCATGAATAAACATTTTTCCACGCCGGTCGGCTTCGGCGTTAAACAGTAGGTTCCATCACTATGAGTAAGGAGTAAAGTCTTCAAGACTAGCGCCAAACTAGTATATATTGTAAATAAAACAATTTCCTTTAGACGTCTTGTCTTTTTTAAAATATAACAAGAGTTTTGTTGATGGAAAATACTTCTGGTATTTTTACAAGGCATAAATTCAAAATTAACGTCGGTGTTTCATATTTTTGATGTTTTTTAACACAATTAATAGAACTAATCACGACACGGAAATTATAGAATAGAAACTGATAATTAGATTGACTTAAAATAATATATCTTAATAAAAATAAGTTATAAATCCATCTTTTTATGATAAACCAAAATGATGAATCGTAAATATTCCAAATAATGTTTGTAAAAATATATGGGAATTGACAGTAATAACGTTGTATAATTTCATAGTCAAATTTAAAGTATTCAAAGCTTATTATATAATAGTTATCCAAAAATTTTAATAAAATGTAGTAAATAATAAGGTTTTCTTTTTGTAAAGAATATTCAGTAATTTTAATATATTTAGTTTTATAATATTATCCTTGTTAAAGAAATATGATTACATAAAATGAACCAATATTTAGTATGGTAAAACAACATAAATTTAGCATATTCGAAATTTTAGATTCGGCATAACAACATAAGTCGACATATGTAATAACAACATAACAAGACTTATGCACATGAAATATAAATATTTCAATTTGGAATAACAACATTTAATACTAATTTCGCTATAAGTATTAGAATAATAAACAATTTATAAAACTAGTATTTTCTACAAAATATGCTACTAATATGTGAGATATTTGCGCTGGTAAACCTTAAAAATCTTAATACAATTTTATGCTATAATTAGTTAAACCTTTAAAATGCTCTCCTGAAAAGTTGTAAAAAATGACTTATGTTGTTATTGCTTGAGACCACAGATATATAGGTATATTTAAATTTTAGTCCCTATTACAATTGAAGTTCTCATCAAAGAACGGCTTTGGTACTCGGTTGTCCTTCGAGACAATCAATCCTCATTCATTCATTTCAATAACTTCGAACTGTACGAATAACAAGGAATAACAAAAATATACAGAATATAAATAGACTAAAAGTATGAAAATAGAACACAATCCTTTCGCCTTGCGAATCATGCGAATGACAACCAGGGCGCAGATAAAATATTGTTTACATCCCGCCGAGAAAAACACAGGAAAAATAAAAAAAAATGTGACAATTTTCAAGTTCTGCAAGTGCGCGTTTAAAGAAAGACAGCATAAAGAAGATGATAAATAAAATAAATAGAAAGTCAAGAAGAAATGTTTAATTTTAAAGTGGGTTGTGAAAACTCATAGGTTGGAAAAATTTGAACATTTAAAAAATAATTTGCAGCAGTTTGCGGGGAAAAAGGTGTCAATGATGGACAAAACAAACAAAGTATGACAACGTGGAGAACACAGAATAAAGTAAAAAACTAATTTTTAAACTCACTATGAACGATAAAATTAGATGAAGTAAGAATTATAATAATTGTAGTCGGAATTTGAATACATTAACTAGAATGAAAATTAAAAGTGTTAACTGTTTAAAGTGGTTCAAAGTGCAAGGTTTTCGAAAATTTAAAATAAGTGGAAACATATAATTTTGAATACTATAACATCAGTTCTATATATCTGAGCATTTACGAAATTAATAAATGAAGAAATCATCTATATTATTTTTCGATGGCTTACTCATCCTGTTTGAGGAAACATTCAGCCGACTTTTCCATTTAATTAATGCCATGGGCAGCGCCGACAAGAAGGGAGAAATATTATAATGAATGATGAATGGATACTCAACTTAGGACGCTGCAAAACTCTGATGAAACTAATTTTCGTTAGAAGAACAAACGATAAAGTAGACGACGAAAAATATGATAATACACCGTTGAAAAAGAGCTCATATTTCTGATTAAGTTCAAGAACATAAGGAATCATTAACCTCAACTGGCTGATGTTGGTATCGGGGTATTATACAGCGCAACAAAAATTATATATTTATATATATCCGCGTTCTTAGTATGATAAGTATTTCAATTTTATAATCAAGACTTTGAATTAATTTTTTTTAAGTTGTATAACGCACGATCGCACTATGGGTCAGAAACCGCATTAGCGTCTCATAAATACTTTAGGTGAAAGTCATCAGAAATGAATGAAATAAACTGTTTTAGAAAGATAAATTATTGAATTTTCATAATTAAAAACATTTTTTGTACTATTTTTAGTTTAAGTATACGAAACACATGCTCTAACATGAAAAAGTATATATATTTTTAAAGATTTCTTTAAAAATATTTTGAAGTGCCTTTTTTCGAAATGTTTTGAGTCAAAAGTATATAATGTGGTACCATTTTAGAAAGAAATGATATTAAGCTTTCCAACACTGGTTTTAAAATTGCTATGATATGCTTATGTACACTATTAAAAAAAAAGAGTAGGTGCATATTTTGAATTCTTAAACTTATACTTTGGTGAAACTTTTAACTATCGCGCTGTTCCTCGTCGTAAGATTCTTTCCATTTTTGGAACAGAGTAAAATACAATCAATATCTAACTAAATACAAAAATTCACTCATTTTTTTACGAAATTCAAAAGTTACAGTTAAATATGTGGCAAAAAATTTACATTTTCCAAAAAAAATTGAAATTTAATATATGGAATGTGCCACTGAAAGAATTCAAATCAAAATAAGGGACAAATTTTGATTTTTGTATAAGGGTGTCCTATTATCACGTACATAACCAAAAATATATAAGTATTATCATATTAAACTAACCACTATTCTTAAAGATTTGAATCCTCTGTTTCGGAAACAGAATTTTCTTGTCAATTTAAAAAATGTAAACATAATTCCTAGTAATTCTAGACAATTTTTAACAGCTAATTGCAATCAGTGACTTCCGAAACTTTGAGTACCAAAAGTGTAAAAAAATATAAAAAAAAACATTTTTTTTTCACAAAAAAGGAAAATAACTAAAAACCTTAAAAAAAATCTAGAAATTCAAATTGTACATCACTTTTTATTTCGTAATAATAATAATAGTTTGGCGCTACAGTCCTATAAGTACTTAGGCCGAGGTCTCTCGCAATTTTGAGCTGTGCGTATTATATTTGTGCTCCAAGTGATGGGACCTACAGTTTAATGCCGAATCTGAACGGCGGGTGAGATCTTTTCATAGGCAATCTTTTACTCTCGTAGATTTGCCATTTACTGCCGAGAGATAGCGCCGTACAGAAAAATGTTTCCATGAAAAGATGTTGTTAGCCCCAGTCTAGACTTGAACCTGGAACCCTTCGGCAGTCCGACGCACGAACATTTATTATGGTTATTAATATTGTCAGACATAAAGTTATTTTAAGCAAAAAGAACGACCGGAATTATTCTCTGATATGTTACGATATAACTGTAAACTTAAGGAAAAAAAGTGTACATATACAAAAATTAAGAAAATTATCTGAGCTATCTTTCTAAACTATCAAAAAAAAAATAATTTGTACGCAAAAAGTATTTTTAGAAACAAAATATAAGAATGTTCCGTCCGGACATTCCGGATGGTATATTCATGATTTATTATGAAAAATGCATACATTTTGTAAGTAAAGTTTAAATTTACAAATAAAGCACATTATCTCATCTATTTTTTAAAATAATTCAAAAAATAATTTATATGCTAAATTGATTGACTTTTTGGAATTTCCATATGAATCTCGACGTGCACTTTTGTGACCACTATTTATTTATATTTTTTGATCTACCATTTGGAATTCACTTATATGTTTAGTCCTCTTTAAATACTACTTGCGCAAAAAATCAAGTAAATTAATTAAATATTAATTATATTAATTAATTAGATATTAATGTTTCGAAGGTTCGAATGTCCCGTTCGGAACCCCAGGAAATGTCCATATCTGTAGGGTATTTTTAGTCGGCTTAGACTATAATGTAGACTATAACTTTCATAATTATTACTAACTTTGTTACACCAACTATCACAATTTCTCTACTTCAAAACTTCCTCATGTGACCTAACCTTCGTTACTGGTTTTATTTAGATTCCGGTTTTTCTGAATTGAATTTTTTTTAATTCGTTGTACAAAGTGTGCCAGATATGTAAATGCTGTGGGTTTTTTATTATGTTATCACGAAAGCGAGAGTTCGGTCTAAGTTATTCAGGATTGTAGCGCCAAACTATTTATATTATTATTATTATCACGAAAGCGATGACACTATAAAGAATCATGGGCACTAGCATGTGAAAATAATTTAGTAGTTCTTGTGACATATAATTAAGTATATGTCTAATTAGTATAGTATAATTTAATAGATAGATTATGAAGGTGTAAAATAGAAACCAGTTTTTTTTTTCAATTTTCAAAATGTTTGTGTTTATTGACCAGGACACGTAAGGCCCTTAATAAAATTTTAATTTGAAACAATTAGTTAATAGTTGTTCCGGTGGAAAGTATAATTTACGATGAGATGAATCATTTTGCGAAATGGGGATCAAAACGTCATGCAAATACTGTAAAAAAATCGAATACGCACACCTTTTTACCAAATGTACATTTGTGTTTTCCGAAAGCCAAAAATTGCTTTAAAACAAAGCAATGTCTGTCTGTCTGTTGAAATCACGGTTGCAGAAAAACTAGAAAAGCCATTTCAATGAAACTTTTCAGTGAGATTACTTGTACTCCTGCGCTGTCTGACATTGAAAATGGTCATGATCGGTTGATTTGCACCTGTGAACCGACCACTTCAAATACCTCATATAACACTGACGGGTGAATTTTTCTACGGGTGAATTTTTCTTTATACTGCCCGAAGTTAACTTGCTCAAGTCTATACATAATTTTATGACCAAATATATAAAAATAATATTTTTTTTGAACGAACCGACTTGTGCTACCCGAAATAAAAAAAATCGAAAACAGTACATTAACCAATATGGGTACTCAAATGAAAGGAAATGCTGTCAAGATTTCAAATTTGCAGTTATTTTCAGGGACCTCTGAACCACGTCAAAAGGCAACCATACACATTTTTTCAAATATGTATAGGATATTTATATTTGGTTTAGTCCGAATATAACTTTCATAATTCATATTAACCATCAAAAGTTCCCTACTTCAAACTCCAGTACTTTTGTTTATTATAATTTCTTAATTCAAATTTATCATTATTTGTAGTAATAAATATACATTATGTCGTTTTCTAAGTATAATATGTTTCACACTCAAAACATAATGGCACCATCTGTTGTGGTGCAGTAAGAAGCTAATATAAATTTATCGTCGAGCTTATTCTCTTAAAAAATAGAGTTTTTTTGGTTAAATATATTACGCCAAAACTCACTCTCTTTCACTCTTCTCATTATTGTTTGATATTTGATAATAATTTTTAAAATATTTGCAACAGCAGTCAGTCGTATTTCAAACTTTCGAAGTCTTGGATATGTATTATAAAACGGTTCCTGAATATTGAAATAAAATTATTTCGATAAAGTTTTTATAGTCTTTCATATCTAAAGAATATGAATTTTAAATTGTCGGCATTATTCATACTCTGTACATGTTTCACACATGTTTCTAGTGAGTTTCCTACAGATAAAAATTGTATATAACATAAGTGATAAAAATTTGAGTGGGCGTAAATTGTAAGTTCTATTGTTTTTAATAAACAATTTAAATTAAAGTAATTTGAATAAAATAAAAATTAAATGAAAATAAATTCGAATAAACGGCTACAAGTTAAAATTTGTTCGAGACTTCTAATAATGACTTCCTGTCTTACACCATTTTACGGAGTTATAAATGTGTAATTAAAGCATTATTTTACACAGAAGAAAACAGGTGCATAAATCCAATTATTAATACATAATTGTTATGAGTTTGGTAATTATGGACTAAGTACATACTGTTGCTATTTATCATTTTCTATTTATAATTATTTAGTGTTAGAGTTATGCACCAGATTGTCAATAGATTGTCACGATTTTAAATCGAGAAAAGGTCAACCGCTAAAAATGATCTCTATTGGATAAGAAAATAATACGCAAATCGTCAATTTCGAAATTAAATTCAATGGTCGTTTTCAATATTTTTCAACAATAATATAGCGATCATATTATAGTAGAAAATTTATTTTAATATGATAGTATTGCTGCAAAACCAAAATATGGTTGATAAAAACAATGTTATGATTACGATAGGACTGCCACGAACAAAATATGGTCAATACCTATCATACCAGGATATAGACTGATCATAATATAGTAATTTATTATTTACAACCATATCATTATCACATAATGACATGTTTACTCTCTCTTACTCACTTTGATGTTGTCAATGCCGGTGAGTAGTCGAGTTTTTCTTTTGTAGTTTAAAACATAATTTTTAAAAATAAATATAAATAACATTAAATTCACGTGTTTAATAGAAATGTGTATAACAAATTGCAGTTATCAATCGTATACTCGTGTGCTCGCGTTTTCCATTTCATGACGGTGACGCTGTACTTTACGAGAAAGTTCTTGTGCGCGATAAAACACGAACGCATAAAGAGTGTTTGTTGTGTCCGGCCATTACAAGACCAGCGTCGCACACAGTACAGCTTCACTGTGTTTGCAACCTAAAATTTTGTCTTTAATTAAAAAATATATATATAAAAAATAAAATGTAAATTAAAAATGTAAAAAATCTAGAAATCTAGTAATCGAATTTTTATAGAATAAAATATTTTATTTTGCAAATTATTTTTAGATTTAATAAAAAATATAAAAAACCAGACATTAATATTTTTTAATAAAAAGTTTTAATTTTTCCGGAACCCCTTCCATTAATGTTGTAATGGTAGTGTCCGACACCCTCACAGTTGCTGAAGACCACTTTCTTTTAAAGTCTTGAAGGTCTTTGGCCACTTTTTTTGTTGTATTCATCTCCCTTTTTACTAAAGCCCAGTATCTCTCAATCGGCCTGAGTTCTGGACAGTTTGGTGGATTGGCTTCTCTAGGCACCAAAATCACTGCATTTTGTTGGATCCATTCTAAGGCCGTTTTGCTGTAGTGACATGAAGCGAGGTCAGGCCAAAAAAATGTGGACACTTCATGTTGGCGTAAAAATGGAAGTAATCTCTTTTGCAAGCATTCCTTCACATATATTTCGCTATTAATTGTACCCGATGTCACGAATGAGCTGCCCCTTTTTCCACAACTGCAAATTGCCTGCCAAACAAGGAATTTCTTTGGGAATTTTGTCATTTTTTTTAATTTGAATTTTTCAGCGACTTTTCCTCGAGAATCGGCTGTATAAAATTCCTGCCCAGGTAGCTGAGAAAAGTCCGCTAAAACATAAGTTTCGTCGTCCATTATGCAGCAATCGAGTTTTAAAAAAAAAAAATTGGTTCAGCTTTTTAGCTCGTTGTTTTGCGGTTTCATTCTTGACGGCATTTCTATCCGTAACTTTTTCGACCTTGTACGTCTTCAGCCCAGCTTCTTTCTTAGTCCTGCGCACGAAAGATTCTGAGCAATCCACCTTTCTCGCCAATTTACTTCCGGATATGCTTGGATCTTTCTTTAAAATATTCACAACCTTCGACTTTTCACGATCATGTGGGCCTTTTTTTCTTCCTTCCTTTCTTCCGATCAATACTCAGGTCTTCCATAAAGCGGTTGATAATTCGAGAAATGGTCTTAGGGTTAGCCCCTACCTCCTTGGCAATTTTTTTAAAAGACCAACTAGGTTGTTTTTGAAAAATTTTAATTATATTTTGTCGCACTTCCACTTCGATTGCCATTTTCGCGTTAAATAAATTTTGTATTGACTATAACTGACACAAATTATTTTCTGCCATTTAATTCAGAGCTACTATGATCAAATTGTTTTAATTTGAATCTTGCAATAGCACATTATGGAAAGATATGTAACGGACAATTTAATTCGACGCAGTCCTTATAATATGATCATAATCATAATATGTGATAATCATAATATGATCATAATCATAATATGATCATAATCATAATATGATCATAATCATAATATGATCATAATCATAATATGTTCATAATCATAATATGATCATAATCATAATATGATCAATGGTTACATAGGGGCCTTAGTATGGTTGTAGAAAATCGTACTATTGTCACTGAGGATCATATTAAACATATTATATGATTGCGTACAACCATAACCCCCAATCATAGTATGATGCCCTTCAAATATGAATACCACAACCATGTTTTTTCTGCGTGTATCGAAGTCGGTCGTTCAGAACACAATCGACGTGCTCGATTTCAATTTATCGAGCTGACTGTTCTTCAGGTTGAGTTCAGATTGCGTTTGACTCAGACAATATTCGGAAATTCGAATCATGTTCAGATCTTTGCTCTGAAATGTTTTACGAAAACATCCAATAGAGAAATGATGGTATTGAAAAAATATATATTTCTGTTCAGGGTCACACTCTAACTCAATTTACTGATTTAATTTTGATTTTCGGTGAAAATGCATTATTTGAAAATTCATATGACACTGAAAATTATTGTTGAATTTTTAAAAACAAATAACATATAAAATAAAAACCTAGGGTGTTGTTAAAATAATCACTGCTTTGGTATTTTTAATTCGATTTTACTCGATTATAGTTTGTTGAGAAATGTCATTTCAAATCAATTTTGAAATTATCGATTTGCGTACACAAAGATTGAAAATTTGAGTTTCAGTGTTAATTTTGTATATTCGGATTACGCTGAAATTTGCGAAATTCAGCGTTCAGCGTCACCTGAATTGCATTCCGTTTGTCCATCTATCTGTCAGTCAATCAGCCTTGTCTGTTAAAATCACGATTACAGGAAAACCAGAAAACCTAGAACAATGAAACACCAAACTTAGAGTGCTTATACACCAATGATGTCTGCAATGAAAGTTAATTTGATTGGTTGATTGTCACCTGTGATCTGGCCATACCAAATATACTGACATTTAAGGGTAAATTTTCTGTATTTAGTCTATACTACGTATAATATTAACGAAATGTAAATCTTGCTGTGCTCCATCGACATAATAAGAAAAAAATTAGGATTTTTAGCTTTATTAAGATTTTAGATATTTAGTTAACAATCTCGATTTTATGTAACTTCCTTATAATTACATCCATTAATTACATTAATTATTTTCCAATAATTATAGCTTGCGATGATGAACAATGGACTTGTGATAATGGCCAATGTATTTCCGAAACCTTGAAATGTGACGGCGTTCCGATGGACTGTTCCGATGGATCTGATGAAATAGCCAAAACTTGTTTGAATGTACCATGTCCCGAATACGCCTTTAGCTGTACATATGGAGCATGCATACCAGGCTCACTGCAATGCGATAACGATACAAACTGCGCCGATAAATCCGATGAAAATCCCGAATTGTGTGCAAAAGATGATGATGAACGCAGACAAATTGAGCTAAAACGAACTGGCTATTGTAGGTGAGCTCAATAAATAGCAACTTGCTACACTTAATACTATTTTACAAATATTGTTAGTGATGACTATGAACAGTGCACCTCGGGTGAATGCATAGACAAAACTATGCTTTGCAATGGCGACATTGATTGCGCGGATAAATATGACGAGTCGACGGAAAGATGCACGCCCTTCCCATGTCAAGAGTATTCATTTCGTTGTGGCTATGGTGCATGCATCTCGAAAAATCTTACATGTGATGGTGTCGTGCACTGTCATGATGGCTCCGATGAGGCGGTTATTGTTTGCGGCACGAATCATACAATTTACAATAACGAAGTTCACATACCTAAAACTGGAACTATGTGCTCGCTGCCATTCGATGAACATCTGATTGCAAGACACTTTCCAAATCGAAACAAAATATTGACTGGCCCAAATGTGGGCATTAATACAAACGTTAAATTTCAATGCCGGAATTCATATGCATTGGTGGGAGTAGATGAAAATACTTGCGGTAAAACAGGATGGAAGAATGAACTGCCACAATGCAGAAGTAAGTATTTCGAGCATGTTCCAGCTTTCAAACGCATTGCGTTCAAATTTCATAAGAAAATTTGTAAATAAACGTTTTTGAATTCGATGTCAAGTCACAGTACAAATCACTGTTTTGCTATTGAATTCAATTCGTTTGTTTTGACTTGAGCGATTTGAATTCATTTGGAAAACAATATTTTAAATTCAAAACCATTTATTTACAAATATCATATGAAATTCGATCGAAAGCTGGAACATGATCTTTTAACTTACATTTTTATTTCAACTAATACTACACAGAATATGACTTTATTCATAAATATTATGAATTTTTCTTCCGGGTTTTCGTTGGGTAAGCCCTATTAGAGAAAATATGATCATTGCCTTTGCATGCCCATATAATGCTAACCATACCAGGGTTTACATTATCTAAATAGTTAATGTTCCTGATCAGAGCTACATTATTTGTTCCTCATAACGAAATAAGCATCATGCAATGATCGAGATTTAATGAGAAAAAACCTATTATGCTCGGGCTCTGACAAGTCAATTGTTGGGTAAATAATAAAATGGGGAATTGTCCGATTAGTACATCATGTGTACTGACCTCAGGCCATGATCATCATGGCCTGAGGTCAGTACACGATCAGAACACTGCATTACAAGGACATTATGGGCCTTGTCATATCCCGATCATCTCAAATAATGACATGATCACTTCCTGACATGATCACTTCTACTACGGCTTTGATGCCATCGTTCATTAAATGACATATTGATGAATGCATTTATTAAATATATGAAGTTAGTCATACTATCTAACATGATAGTGAAAAACGAAATATTCAATACAATGAATTGGAATTGTCATTTTGATGAATTTATATTATATCTATGAATAATAAAATTTTGTTTGTAGATTGTACATAATTTTTATGTATGTAATAGTTAATATTATAAATATTGTTGAACAAAACATTTTTTATGAATTTTTCATAAAAAATAAAAATTAAAAATGTTAATGAAAATAAAATGTATATTAAAAAAAATCCGAAATTTTTGTTTTCGAAAAAAAAATTATCTATAAAAAAAATTATTTTCAAAAAAAATATATATATATTTTTTTTAAAATATATATATATTTTTTTAATATTTTTTCTAAATATAACTATTTATTTGAAAACATTTTACTAATTTATGCATTTCGAGCAAGCATTTTACTTGTGAACTGAGAACTTCTCATTCATAAAATCAGACCTGTCCATGTTTTGTTATCGATAACATTCGATGACATTCAATCACATTTTAACTCAAATAATTATAAACGGCAATTTCGAAACTGTTGAGATCGCTGAATATAGCCAATGTAAATCGGGCATTATTTATAAAATAAAACATTTAAAGTTTTAACGCAACTCGTCTGGCAACACCGCTTACTCGTTGCATACATACAAAAAATGAGCACCATGTTTATACAATTTGGCCTTGTACTTTTATGAGTATGAGAAAAAGATAAAATGCGTAATGCTACTCCCTCGTGAGGACAAAAATAAATGAGTTGAAAACAGCACTCATGAGTAGTAAAGTTTTTACTCTCCGATGATTATCCATTTATGAGTAAAGAGTAAGTCGGATTTTTTTCTCTTACTCACTCATGTCGTGTGTTGTAAAATTAAATGTGTGCTTTCTCACTTATGCGGATTATGCATGAGTGAGTCATTATGTATATTCATTTATGTGACTTTCCGAACTCTGCTGGGAAGTATGGCAAAAAATGAACGATAAATAAATATTTTGATTCAAATTTGGTTTGATGAACAGAATTCTTCAATATGATGTACAAATATAATGTATTTTATGTATTTATTCATTAATATGATGAAACTTATTCTTCATCATATTGAAGAACACTTTTCGACAGTTACCATGCGTTCATCATATTGATGATCACATTCATAACATTAATGTCGTTAGTCATTAATATTATGAATTGTTTTTCATTACAATGAATCATGGTTGAATTTCATCAATATTATGTACATTTTTTTGTGTAAACAACAGCTATTCTCCAGTCACTACTATTTTTGTATTTTGTAAAATGAAATTTTTCTTTGGTTAGATTAACGAGATTTGCAATGCTTTTCAAAAGGTGGTCACATTTATTTGTAAATATCTCACGTTCTAAATAAGTCATATGGTAAAGGGTTATATCAATTGAAAGGTATATACAATTTTAAATTGCAACAACAACAATTTTAAATTGCTTTACTAGTTTAAGAGAACTACATAGGAGAACTTGAAAAAAGATTTTTTTTCAACAAAAATTTAAATCAAAAATGCATTTAGAAAATTGGCAAAAATCTAAAAAGTCGGATGATACACAGTTTGTAATATTCCAAAATTAGTCCACATTTTTTTGAAGAAATTGTTATATAAATGATAAAAATAAATGGATAAGATTTGTGGATTCAAAATGTTATGTAATAGCATTATAATTGAGTACTATATATGTAAATAGCATACAAATAAAAAAAGAAAAATTGTGGGCACATCAGGCCAATTTTTGAACACGTATTAATAGATGATTGGTTATAATTAATTTTAAATTTTATAACTTTATCATGAATGCCAGATACCAGATATGTGAGCCTAGAAAGTAAAATCTTGTACAGGATGTGGTTGAATACGTTGACTATTTTAACTCATTTTCGAAGTTAGAATTAATTTTCTACTAAAATACGTTGAATCTAAATTTGATCGCATTTGAAATAGTATTTTTCAAGTTATTGTGCGCACAGAGAGATGGACATGTCACTGAGAGACGGACATGTCTAAATCGATACGGCTAATAATTGTAAATTGTGAAGAATCTGGGTTTTTAATTTTTTTACAATATTTAATCATCAATATATAATCAAAATTGTATTTATTTTTCTTTGTACATTCTTCGTATTTGGTACTGTAAAAACTCTGCAGCCTATATGGAGCAAATGTATTGGCAACAGTTTTTTGCTTTCTTCGAATATTAAAGAAAACAAAAGAAGCTTGAAAATGTAACTTAGGCAGGAAAATATCGCTGACTGTCTGTAAAGTTATATAGAATTGATGGCATATTTTCAAATTTTCGTTCTACCTAAATTTGAATGACAACAAAAAGGCGGTAACCAACATATCAATTGATTACGGATCGAATGAAAACTCATTAAAACTTAGATGAGTCAGCAATTTAGCCGAATTCATTCTCACACACTATTTTTAATATAATGCAAAAGTTATAAATTTGTTTGAAATCTTTCTTATTTATTAACTATTATCATTACTTATTCTCTATATATGAATATGACCAGAGTTCTGCAACACAACTAAATTGCTCGGAAAATCTACAGTCCTGACATGTAGAGAGTGTAAAAATGATATGGCTTTTGCCGGTGTTGAAGCGATAATTGAGTGCAACACTGGTTTCACCCATATACAACAGACGAGGCAGATACTGAAATGTCAAAGTGATGGTTCATGGACTCCGGATCGAAGGACATGCATTATGGATTGCGGAATTATTGAAAAAGATCTGACGCCATATGCATTGAATAGTATATCTATCAAAGCTTCCGTGGCACCGTGGAATGCGGCCATTTATTCTATTACTAATGAGAACTATTACGAATACATTTGCGGCGGTACGATTGTTTCGTTAACATGGATTTTGACAGGTGCGAAGATTTACATATTTCTCATATCACATACATAGCTAAATTATTGAAGTAAAATTAATACACCGAAAAAAAAACTTATTAAAAATAAACAAACATTTCTTTAAAATAAATGCATATCGTCACCTCATGAAACTATTGTCGTATGTGAAAATAATTACGATTTTAAGGTTTGATTGCGGTTCTATACTTTAAAGAAGAAGCTTTCGATTTTTTTATCACTTTTACGATATCTTCTAAAGTTTCCGAGGTATTGAGTGTAGATTTTATCGTATGAGCAAGATCACAAACGGTGATTTCCCACAAACTCGAATGTAACATACGAAAAATCTTTTAATCAAGCGACGATATGTATTTGATATACATTCAAAAGTAAATATATTTGTTTTTACTACATTTATGTAGTTGTTTTTGTATGGAAAAGAACTTCATAATTCTACCACATTTCTAAACATAATTTGAATACATTTGGATTAAAATAACAACATATTGTCTTTTTTGTACGTCCTGAAATATGCAGTACATACTTAATAACTGCATATGTATTTATTATTACTACATTCTGTATTAATAATAAATACATATGCATATACTACAATGATTTTCCTGATGATGATGATAAAATCGTCACTAAGCATCATCAGTTCTGACAAGCACTAAGTGTTGTTTTTCAGTAGTACCACATATGAATAATATGCGTGCCAATACCTCACAATCAGATAATTATGTGTCTTTCGTAGAATTTTCAATTTGTTTTTATTTTCAAAACCAACCAGATTCAGCGATGCACCCAATGAGTTGGCATCACTACACCGAACAAAATACTGTATTTAAAATAAAATAAATATAACAAAAATATGTATTTGAATTACATCCAAAAGCAAATGATTAATAATAATAGAGAAACATATTAGTTGTTTCAGTATGTTTGCATTTAGCACGCACGACGTGAACCCCTGATGAATTGAAAATCTCTCATGCGAAAAGGTTCGAACCTCTGGGCTTTTTTGACATACATTTTTATTGGTATAAGATAAAGTAGTAGTGTAAAGGCATTGATTGTTTTTTTTTAAAGCTCCTATCGATTGGCATCATTATCTAAAAACATTATACAAAAAATGTTCACAAATTCGAAAAATTATTTTTAAATAATGATGTCAATTGATAGGTGCTTTCAAAATAAACAATGAATTGCTTTACTGTACTATTTTATTTTCTACCAATAAAAAGTTATGACGAAAAAATGAAAAGATTCGCCCTTTTGGCATGACAAGATTTTCAATTTTTCGAATTTCGCATTCTTTTCGTTCTTTTTGCCATAACTTTTACTGGTACATGATTAAATAGTAGTGTAGAGGCATGAAATGATTATTTTTAAAGCAGCTATCGATTGACATGATTATTTAAAAATACTTTGCCAAACATTTTTCTAGCAAATAACAAAAATTCGAAACATTATTTTTAAATAATCATGTCAATTGATAGGTGCTTTCAAAACAAACCATTAATTGTTTTACCGTACTATTTTATCTTGTACCAATAAAAAGTTATGGGAAAAAAACAAAAAGAAAGCAAAATTCGAAAAATTGAAAATTTTGACATGCCAAAAGGGCGAATCTTTTCGTTTTTTTGCGATAACTTTTTATTCGTACAAGATAAAATAGTACTGTAAAGCAAATTATTGTTTATTTTGAAAGCACCTATCAATTGCCAATAAATAGTTTTTTTAAATGACAATTAATAGTTTTTTTAATTAAACACGATTTATGGTTAAGTTGACAGATAATGATAGACAATATATTAATGTTTACATATCAAATTATGTTATTAAAATGTGACCAAAAATAAATTCAATTTCGATTAATATTTAACGTAATTCTTCATTGCTAATACATGTATGGTTATTTCGTATTACTTTTTAATTACATTCAAATACATTAAATCTAATTTAATTTATCCGTATATAAACTGCTTCCATTTTCTATTTTTCCTGCGTAAAATTTTGTCTGAGATTGCTCAGAATGATGAATTTTACAATCAAGGATCTATCTGCATTTATAATTGTCATATGTACTTATTAATTAGTACTTATTAATTAGTTATTAACTGCTTTAAACACCTTTAATTATTTTTTAGCTGCTCATTGTTTTGGAAATAATACACTCATAAATAAAACACTCTACAAAGTAGGTGTCGGCAAACAAATCCGTGCTTACAATCAAACAGATCCAGGTTCACATATATATAATATAAAAAATATTACATTACACGAGTAAGTTGAACACATTATGCAACAAATACAACTAATACAAATGTGATCTATACTAATCAAACAGAAAATTCATTTTGTCCAATCTGGCAAATGATATTGCTATGGTACAAATAGATGGTGTTATGATGTTCAGCAAGACTGTGAAGCCAATTTGTTTGCGCCATGAAATACAAGCGAATCAATATATTTCCGATGGGTTAGAAGGAACATTTTCGAGTTTTGGCACGACAAACAACCATAAGCTGGCCGAAACGCTGCAAATGGTCAAGATGATATCTGTCAGTCACAATCAATGTGGGAAAGAACTAAATATAACGTTGTCGCCCGACCACTTCTGCTTGAATTCGACTCAAAATCAAATTGCTTGCAAAGGTGACAGTGGCAGTGGATTTGTAATCGAAAGTAATGGAAAATATTATCTTCGTGGTGTCGTCAGTCACGCGAAAAATCAAAATATTGATTGTGCCAGCGATACACTTCTTGTAATGACAAATATACTGTATAATGCAGAATTCATATTAGATTGTCATAAGGATGATGATATTTTATTATGATTGACTTTATGAAAAATAGGGATCCACTACGATCTAAGGACGGTTTAGGATAATTCCGGGTCGATGCTCATAAATCCATGTTTGGGGTACCTAATTGTAATTTCGTCTATCGTGTATTGTAAGCCGAATCACTCTTAAACCGTTAAAAATCGAATAATGTATAAGAAAGTATAATATTTGTTACAATGTGTAATTAGTACCGAAAATTCCAGACGTCTATATTGTATGTTAGATGTTAGATTTATATACATCCAATTATTGAAATTCATTAATTTAAATGTAAAATAAAATAAAAATGTTTGAAATAAAATTGGTTGTTTATTGTTTTTCTCGGTGTAAAATTTAAATAATACAATATTTTAATTATGAAAGTTTTAGACAGTCTAAATCGATATAAATTTACGAATTGTGAAAACAACTACAAACCTGCAATCGCTAAATAATTCCCTTTCAGTTGATACCCATATTTACAAATGGGTAGGTGTACAGAATTCAGTTTTTTTTTTTTTGAGGAACCACCAGTCGGTTCACGAGAATACATTATTTTCATATATTTGAGCATGAATTCAATATATATTTCAGCAAAAAAATTCACTTAAGTAAAATTCATCTGTAGATGTAAATTTTATATAAGGTACTTGAACATAAAAGGTCGGTTTACAGGTCACAATTGACTGTTCATGTCAATTTTCTTGTTCAGGCAGCATACATATATGAGTAATCTAAATTAGAAGACAGTCAGATGGACAGTTGTGTAAAAATAAAAATTTTAAAAAATCTCACGACGATTGCATGTCTGCATTCTCTGCACGAGGACGCGGGTTCGAATTATGCAATATTTTCTTTTTATTATTTTTAATTGTATTAATTGTTCGCGCCGCGAACGTACATTTTGTATCATCTGTTGTGAACACCGCATTATACCAACATAAGGCGAGTCATTAGAGTAGTTGGTAACTCTGCCCATCAGTCTCCAACGCATGACAAGCACACGCATACACTCGCACAGATGAGCGAAAGAACAAACGTCAAAGGTGACATTTGCCTCGTGGTGCGTTGGGACACTCACTTCACTTTTAACATATGCAGCAGAACAACGTTCAATTTTGAACAACGTAGAATTACTTAAAACTAAAACTTAAAATTTACCTTGAAATAAATATTATAACGTTTGAACTTAAACCTAAAACAACCACGCGTTTTTATTTAAATTTTACATTGTCTCAAAAAAGACAAGTAGTGTCTCAAGGATACAAATCATTTTTACATTGTTTCATTGGTGCCCATTGGCAACAACAACTGCAAAGCAGCGAAATGCAGCGACCAACGAAAGAGGCTTCAGCTAGCAGCACCAACCTGATTACACTTTTCATTCTGCCGAAATTGACATTGGTTTAAATAAGACATTGGCTAAAAAATTAAAATTTCAGTTAGAGGTTGCGAAAACCTCATGCTCAGCAACTTGGAGGATGCCACAACATCATGCCCACAGACTAGGAGATTGCCACAACCGAATAAAATGTTTAGTTGGTGGACGATTTGTTACGTCAACTAACTAAATTGCACCATACGATGTTTAGATAACTTATTCGTTTAGAGTACAAAAGTGAACAAATATTTATTAAGACGAATGAACTTACATCGACATTTCCATTCCACATGTAGTGCATGCCGACCGTGGAGGGATCGTGATGCGTCTGACCGGTCATGTGTTCCGCCATTACAGCGCTCATCCAGTGGACCAGACCCTGCGTCGGATTCTGTCCTTGCACTCCGCCGATGGGCATTGTAACGACGTTGGCTGCAGCAGCGGCTGCGGCAACGCTGCTATAAGCGACTGTGCGTTGTTGATGCTGCTGCTGTTGTTGTTGTTGCTGTTGTAGTTGGTGATGGTGGTTTTGTTGTTGTTGCTGCTGCGGCGGTGAATGCTCTTCTAAGTCGTGTTGTTGTTGTTGCTGATGATGCTGCTGCTGTTGTTGTTGCTGTTGTATACTGCTGAGTTTGTCCAATGAATTTGAAGACGCTGTACTGTCAGTGGCTGCTTTGGAGGACGTTTGCTGCTGCTGTAAATGTTGCTGTTGCTGCGGATGAGTTGTTACCTCTATGTTGTTGTTGGATGTTACTGAGTTTGGAGGCGTTGGTGTTGCTGATGCCGAAGCGGGCAACGTCGTTAAGTTTACCGTAGTGGGCCACGCGTAGTGGACGGGTTTCTGTGTGGGCGAAGAACGAAGAGACAATTAATATGAACAGTTTATTTAAAGAATATTTGAAATGAATTTATAATAATAACTTTTGATATAAAGAACATTTTTGAATTGCCATTCATTTTGATATCGTTACGAGATCAATGCGAGAAGCAGCAGAATTCACACGATATCGGACACTTTCTCGTAGCGATATCAGGCATCAAATTGGATCTATATGGAGGGCTGAGATCGATGCGTACTGGCGTAGTATACTCGGTACAAGACATTTTTGAAATAGGAACGATATCGAAAAAAACAAATTGAAAATTCGAGACTGCTTCGAAAATTATTTGCGATTTTGATTTTAAAATATCGGTTCCGATGCCGGTGCGAATTAAAAAAAAAAAATATATGAATTCCGATTTCGGTAACCGATTCACATATATTTTTATTAACGGTTCGATTCCGGTATTTGCGGTCCCAGAGAGGTACTTAAATATCGGTTCTAATTCAAAGATTTTTGAAATAGCGGTTCTGGCACTGTTTTCGGTTCTAACCAAAAAAATTATATGGGTTCCGCGATCTGTTCGGGTTCAACACATTTCTTTTAATAACAGTTGCGATACTGGTTCTTTGCGTTCCCTGATTTAAATATCGTATCAATTTAATAAATTAGAATCCATAAGTTATTTGAGAAAACTTCGAGGCATAGGAAGTCTCCGAGACATGGAAGACTGGGTATTTATTTTTTTATATTACTCAAAATAAAATGAGGCCTCTAAGATCAAAACCTATTTCAATTTTTTGTAGAAATTGAGTGGAAACAGATTTGTATTCTAGATCTGTTGTTGCATATATTGTATTGAGAACATTTCAATGTTATCCACTAAATTATGGACAATATGAAATCCAAGAATCACATACCAAAAAGCTACAAGGTCTCGTGATATTCAAATTTTATATTATATAAAATTAAATTTTTATTATGCATGATAAAAAATGTATATGGAATATCATTATTAATATTTACAATTTTAAATAATCGTTTGGAAAAAACGGTCAATATTGATATTGAAATTATTTAAATATAATATTTATTTATTATAAATTTAATTACTATTATTATTTTAATACAATAATTCGGAAAGTTATTCTATAAATCAAATATAAAAGAAAATATTAAATAAAAATGTCTAATTTTGCACCCATTTTAAGATACAGGGTGTTTAATAAGTATATTTTACTGACATAACCAAGTCAAAAAATAGGGTTATTAACAATAATCTGTAGATAAATGAATATTATTTTTTCACTCGTGTTTTAGAAAATATAATAACCTTTCCAATGTTATATCATATCTTCGACCTCCTTGATTTCATTCTTTTTTAAAATTTACCTAAATTTGAAATTTAAAAATAAAAATACAAATTTTGACTTTGACGTTGATTTTCTCAAGATTTTGTGACGGATTTCCCCATTTTTCAAAGATGTGATATATCATTGGAAATGTAATTTAATTATCGAAAACGAATATTCATTTATCAACAGATTATATTTTTTAACTAATTTTCTTGACTAGGTTATGTAAGTAATATGTATTTCATAAACACCCTGTATCTTAAACTGGGTGCAAAATTAACAATTTTTTATTAACTATTTAAATAATTAATTCAATTAATACAATTAATTAGATTAACGCATTGATTTACTATTAAATTTAGCATATACAGCAACCCACGCGGTTTTATCGACTTAACAACTTACACTATTTTTCCGACACTGTTGTGCCGATATTATTGAAGATCTATGTTATTCGTTGTGACTTTTTAGTATATTGCATATATAGTATATAACAACTTTTATATTCTTCGGTGTTATTTACATTTTATATTTCATTTTTAGTATATATATTGTAATATTGGTGATGTGAACGTGCTTTAAACTTTGAACTTTATACATTTGCAGTATTTAGTGTGTGTGCGAGTTTGTCTAAATTTGTAGACCAAACTAAATTTTGTTGGATTTTCATTTGATCACTATTCGATAACCGGAATTTGGTAAAATCGGTAATCAATAGAAAATAAGCTGTCTGTTTGCAACCATCCAATTTAGTTCAATTTTGTCTGCTAGAAAATGTGCTCAATTGAAAAGTAAACACTGCATTACCGACAAAATTTAGTTAGGTTTCATATTTAAACAAACTCGCACATATCCCTAATAAATTATCTATAATGTTTAATATAAATTAAATAGCATCTGGTGAATTTTACGATTCATTTGTGTATTAATTTGTGTACAGTTAAGTTATTAATTGAATTGATTAAATATTTAATTAATACAATTAAATGTGAATTCTTAATGCAACAATGAGACATTTGTTTTTTTTTTTTCATTGTAGATTATTTAATGAAGAATATTTTATGATATAAAATATTCATCAAAACTAATCTAAATCAAGGTAATAATCGGCAACTACTAACATGATCACCGCTGTCATCGCAGTGCGCTGCCTGCTGTGCAGCTGCTTCGGAGCGCTTGAATGTAGCTGCGACTGCGGCAGCGGCCGAACTGGAAAACAGCAAATTGCATGAAAAATGTTTGGAGGCAGATGTAGATGCAGATACTGATGCAGATAACGATGGTGATCTGGAATGTGAGCGCGCAGCGAAATACAGCTGCTGCGGCGGTTGATTGCTGTCCAATTGTAACAGATGATGTTGCTGCTGCTGATGCTGTTGCTGCTGCTGTTGCAGAACAGCACTGGCGAAGAGGCTTTTGTAAAGTTCCGCGGGCAGCAGAAAAGGCGCTGCTGTTTTCTTGTCAAACGCAAGATGCCTCGCGTGCAGTGCATTTGTAGTCACTGCAGCGATGTGACGTTTCTCGGTTAGGTCATCGGCGCCGCCACGCAACGAGACATTTGACGAGCACGAAGAACTGGGTGACATGCTCATAATATGCGTGAGTTTTATTTTATAATTTGTTTTTATTTCCGTGCGCCTAAAAGTAGGCAACGTCTTTTAAATTTGTTATGCGCGCCAAATATATGCAACACTTTCGCTTTTCGTTTGTTGTCAGTTGCTTGTTCTTTTTCTCACACACTCTGTCTCTCTCTCTCTCTCTTTGGTGAACACACTCTCTCTTGTCCACAAATATGTCACTCACTCTCGATTGCCTCGTCTCTCATACAAACAACAAGTTGCCATCTGACTGCGAAGTACTGAAACTTTTGGTCTAAACTATTTCGAAACTTAGTTTAGTCGCTTCCGTATCCGTTGCTGCAGTCGGCATTTTTTCGTTTGTTTGTTGTTGTCTGGCAACAGCTTTTGCACTAGTTTTACAAACACACACAAGTTTTTTTTTATTTTATTTGTTTGTTTTTTATTTTTTACTTTTAAAACAAACACGCGACTTTTTTTTAATACATATAACCTTGAATATTTTTTACTTTATTTCTTTTAATTTATTCTAAATGTTTTCTATTTGTTTAAAATTTGAGTTATTTTTAGTTTGGCTGTTTGATTGCCAATTTTATTTAGCTCTGATTGATATGTGTTGCATTAGTTTTTGGGTTTCAGCTACTTTTTTCTATTGTCGACTCCAATGTTTACCTTTTTTATTTTATTTAGTTGTATTTAGTTATATTTTGGTTTTTTTTTGTTTATTGTAATTTAAGTTATTTTTGTTGTAATTATGCAAATATTTTTCAGCAATTTTTATTTTATAATTTTATATTTTTTGTTCATATAATTTTGGTTAAATTTTATACGTTACTTTTTTTTGGTAAACTCTTTTTCATTATTTTTTATTTATTTCGATTTTTTTAAATATATTTATTACTATTTTTTTATATTTTCATACTCTTTTAACTGTTACTCTTTTGTTACTCTTTTGTTACTCTTTTGTTACTCTTTTGCTACTCTTTTGTTACTCTTTTTTTTACTTTTTTGTTAGTCTTTTGTTGCTCTTTTGTTACTCTTTTGTTACTCCTTTTTACTTTTTTTTACGTTTTTTATTACTTTTCTGTTAATTTTATTATACTTTTTATTACTCATTTTTTACTCTTTTTATACTCTTTTTTTACTATTTTTTATACTTTTTTATACTTTTTATTACTCTTTTTAATTTTTTTTAATCTTTTTTACTCTTTTGTTACTCTTTTGTTACTCTTTTGTTACTCTTTTGTTACTCTTTTGTTACTCTTTTGTTACTCTTTTGTTACTCTTTTGTTACTCTTTTGTTACTCTTTTGTTACTCTTTTGTTACTCTTTTGTTACTCTTTTGTTACTCTTTTGTTACTCTTTTGTTACTCTTTTTTTACTTTTTTTACTCTTCTATTACTCTCTTGTTCTACTTTTGTTACTCTTATTTTTTTAGTATTCTATATTATAAATTCTTTATGATTTCTTTTTTTAGTACTTTTTTCAATTCTTGTTTTATTTTCTTGCTTATGAAATTGTGTTCTACTGCATTTTCATTTAGTACTTTATGTTTGATTTGTTATTTTGTCGTTTTTAATGAAACCTTTTTTTTTAATAAATTATATACTGATTTTTTGCTACTATTTCGCTATTTTTAACATGTTCATGATATCTTCATTTAGTACATAATTTTATAAATCTGTTGTTGCTACTTGTTGTCATACTATTTTTCGTTTTTTTTTTTTAATTAATTTTTGGTATATTTTTTAGTACTTATGTGTATTTGCAATAATTTTGTTGCTCTTTTGCTACTCTTTTTTTTCTGTATTGTTATTTTATGCCCATTTTATCAATTTTAGTGCAAAAATTTATAAAACATTTGTTGTTACTTGTTTTAGTACTTTTTGCTACTTTTTTTGTATATACTGTTTTTTCGTATGTTCATACTTTTTATACTATTTTTTTCACTTTTATATATACTTTTTTGTGTTGTTATATTAGTAGTTTTGTGTATTTCATGGCGCACATTTGTATACTATTTTGTTACTTTTCTGCTACTTTTTTTATTTTTTGCATTTTTTCAAATTTTTTTTTTTTTTTTTTGCTACATTCTTGCTTTTTTATATTTGGTTGCTTTTTTTGTATTTCATGTGTATTTTATGGAGCACTTTTGTATACTATTTTGTAACCTTTCTGCTACTTTTTTTATTTTTTGCTTTTTTGCTGAATTCTTTTTTTTTGCTACGTTCTTGCTATTTTATATTGGGTTGCTTTATTTTTTATTTCATGTGTATTTCATGGAGCACTTTTGTATACTATTTTGTAACCTTTCTGCAACTTTTTTTATTTTTTTCTTTTTTGCTGATTTCTTTTTTTTTTTTGCTACGTTCTTGCTATTTTATATTTGGTTGCTTTTGGTTGAATTTTTAGCATGATTTTTTTTAGTACAGTTTAAGTACTCTTTTTTTAAAAACATTTTTCAACTTTTCGCTTTTATTTTGTTATTTCTTGTGCTCTATTTCTATCTTTGGTGATGGTTAAATTTTAAGTACTTTTTTAATATTGTTTTTGTACTTCTTTTGTTATAACCATTTTACTACTTTTTTTTTGTTTAATTTGCTTACTTTTTGTGCTTTTTTATATTTGGTTCGTTTTGGTTGAATTTTAAGTATTTTTTAGTACTCTTCTTATAGTACTCTTCCTTTACTTTTTATTATTCTTTCATTTTATTTATATTTGGTTCGTTTTGGTTGAATTTTAAGTATTTTTTAGTACTCTTCTTATAGAACTCTTCCTTTACTTTTTATTATTCTTTCATTTTATTTATATTTGGTTCGTTTTGGTTGAATTTTAAGTATTTTTTAGTACTCTTCTTATAGAACTCTTCCTTTACTTTTTATTATTCTTTCATTTTATTTAGTAAATATTTTTGATAAAAATTCGTTGGTTTTTTTTTGGAATATTTTGTTTAATTCCTATGCCAATTTATTATTATCTTTATTTCAACTATTTTACAGCACTCATTATTTTGTATTTCCATAGTATATTTTTGGTAGTCTTTTTCAAAATTTGACTTCTTTAATTGCTGGTCATTTGTTCTGTATATTTTTTGTTTTTTTATTTGTTTTTTATTTATTCGTTATATTACATTTATACGACTTAAGAAGCAGAACTGAATTTTGAATAGTTTTACATATATAATTTTATAGCTTGTTCTGCTTTACATTTTGTTTAATGTTTTTCACTTCTTTTTTACTTCTTTTTACGTCCTTTTTCTACTCACCAAGACTGTGATTCTCCGTTTTTTCTTTCTTTGTTTTTGGTAGCAAATTCATTTAAATTTCAACTGCATCCATATTCCTCTATTTGTATTTAATTATTTATTTATTTTTTTATTTATTTATTTATTTACTTAATTCATTTTTTAATTTAAATTTTAAATTTTGTTGCCTTTGATTTTTATAATCAATCTGCTACTTTTTAAAGCATTTCCTTGGCACGCACTTTAAGATAATTTTTACCACATTTAGTTTTTTCTAATATAATTTATTGTGATATTTGCATAATTAAAATATGTTCTTTTGCGAAAATAAATACTTTATTTTAACACTTTTCTTTATATTTCTCTATATGTTTAGCTTTTAATTATTTTTATAATAAAAATTATTTAATATATTTTTTTTAATTTAAATTTTATTTTCTATTTAATTACTTAATTTATATATTTGTTAATATATAATAATACGCAAAAATTTGCACTTTTTGTAGGAACTTTTGGTTTTTCGAAATACGTTCTTCAACAACTTGTATAGGCTTTCGTACTTGCAGTACATAGGAACTTTCGTTATGACGAATTAAGAATTATTTCATGTTTATTATGCTATATTTTTGGTGCCGCTATTTTGGTTTTTTGTTTTTTTAATATATAAATTGTTTTTATATTTAAATAATCAAATTTTCCGCTGCCTCTGAAATTTAAAAAATATTTTTTTTTATTAAAATTTGAAGAAGTATCACCAAATTTTACTGCACATAAATTGCACTGGGTGGTGCTTTAAAATTGTGCATACGCTGCGTATTTATTTTTTGTACACTTCATGTTGTTTGTCACAGAAATGCAATGTTGCTCATACGTCACATGGTGTTGCATTTTTATTCAAATGCTTTTGGCTTTTATTTTATGGCTTAAATGTAGATATTTCATTTAGTACACAAAATAGCGACAAATAACCGAAAACTATATTAAATCACTTATTTATCTTGCGTAATTCATACGTCATGTGTTTTGCACTTTTACATGCAGATATTATTGAAATTTATAAATTTCTTTTAATTTTTTTAAAGCACTTTCAATGAGCACTGCTTTTAATTAGACATTTATATGAAACAATAAAATAGTGGCTCGAGTTTTTAGGCGCGCGCGCGCTTTTGTCCCCGCTGCGCCATCGACAACCGTCACACATGAACTTTGCGGATCCTGGCGAGAAGTGCAACTGCCAGGCGCGCTTTGCTGTTGACTGGTACTACTGCTGCTGCCGCGCTTGTAAATGTTTTTTTTTTGTTTCAATATTTTTTCTATTTTATTTTTTTCTATTATAATTTTTTTCCTATTTTCTTTTTTCATTTAGTTTTTGCGTTTGTAAGTAGCAACAGCAGCAGTTTGCAAAAAAAAAAATAATAAAAAAAGAAGATTGATTTTCTTGCGCGCTATTTTTATGCGATTTTATATTTTTTCTTGCTTGCATTTATTTTTTTGCAGTTTTTTTTTTATTTATTTAGTTTATTTTGTTTTTCGTTTTGCTTTTTTCGCTGTACTGCTGCTCGTGTTTCATATGAGCGCGCGCTTGTTTCGTTGTGTGTGGCAGCAACAACATCCTTAAGGAGAGCTGCTGCTGCTGCAACTGCTTCTTCATCTTCTTCTGGCTGTTTTCGTCTTACACACTGACAAAAGCACACGCGCGCACATAAGATGCTGCTACCGTATGTGGATGTATATGTATGTGTGACGCGCAGCAAACGAGTAAAAAAAATTAAAAAAAAAAAATAAGTAACAGAACATAAAAATAGCAGCAGCAGCAGAAGTTAAAGAAGCAGAAGAAGAAGAAGAAACATATTAAAGTTGCGGAAAAAATTGTAACGATTTTTATGTCCTTGCTGCACTTGTTGTTGTTGACATCATCATCGTTGTTGTTGTTATTATTATTTTTTAGTTTCGTTTCATATATGAAGTTATAATAAATGCTAAGTGCTCTTATATTTCATGGTGTAAGATCTTGGTGTAATTGTTGGTGTAATAGTTGGTGAAATTGTTGGAGTAATAGTTGGTGTAATTGTTGGTGTAATTCTTGGTGTAATAGTTGGTGTTATTTTTGGTGTATTAGTTGGTGTAATTGTTGGTGTAATTGTTGGTGTAATAGTTGTTCTAATATTTGGTGTATTTATTGTTTAAATTGTTGGTGTAATTGTTGGTGTAATTGTTGGTGTAATTGTTGATAAAATTGTTGGTGTAATATTTGATGTAATAGTTGGTGTAATTGTTGGTGTAATAGTTGGTGTAATTGTTGGTGTAATTGTTGGTGTAATTGTTGGTGTAATTGTTGGTGTAATTGTTGGTGTAATTGTTGGTATAATTGTTGGTTTAATTGTTGGTATATTTGTTGGTTTAATTGTTGGTATAATTGTTGGTTTAATTGTTGGTGTAATTGTTGGTGTAATTGTTGGTTTAATTGTTGGTTTAATTGTTGGTGTAATTGTTGGTGTGATATTTGATGTAATAGTTGGTGTAATAGTTGTTCTAATATTTGGTGTATTTATTGTTTAAATTGTTGGTGTAATTGTTGGCGTAACTATTGGTGTAATTGTTGGTGTGATATTTGATGTAATAGTTGGTGTAATAGTTGTGCTAATATTTGGTGTATTTATTGTTTAAATTGTTGGTACAATTATTAGTGTAATTTTTGTAGTAATTGTTGGGGTAATATGGGATCTAATATTTGGTGTAATTGTTGGTGTAATTGTTGGTGTAATAGTTGGTGTAATTGTTGGTGTAATAATTGGTATAAATGTTGGTATTATTGTTGGTGTGATATTTGATGTAATAGTTGGTGTAATATTTGGTGTATTTATTGTTTAAATTGTTGTTCCAATTGTTGGTGTAATTGTTGGTGTAATAATTGGTGTAATAATTGGTGTAATTGTTGGTGTAATTATTTGTTAAATTTTTGGTTAAATTTTTGGTGTAATTGTTGGTATATAAGTTGGTGTAATATTTACTGTAATAGTTGGTGTAATAAGTGGCGTAATAGTTGGTGTAATAGTTGGTGTAATAGTTGGTGTAATAGTAAATGTAATTGTTGATGTAATTTTTTTTGTAATTGTTGGTGTATTAGTGGATATAATATTTGGTGTAGTGGTACATAATGCAATTGTTGGTGTAATATTTGGTGTAATTGTAGTTGTAATTTTTGGTATAACTGTTGTTGTAATAGTTGGTGTAATTGATAATTACTATCGCAGTTATTGGTGCAATTGTATGTGTAATTATAGGTGGAATTATTGTTTCCATTATTGGTGTAATTGTAGGTGAGTTTATAGTTATGGTTTAAATGATTTTATAATATTGAGTACATTGAATGGTGTAATTGTTGCTATCAATATTGTTGTAATGTATGTCATTTTAGGTGTACATAAACATCTGCTTAAAAATATTCGTTTCATTACCTACAGTAGTGCACACATCTAACAGTGCACTTTATTACAGTGCACTCTATTTCAGAGCACTCTATTTCAGTGCACTCTATTTCAGTGCACTCTATTTCAGTGCACACTTCATCAGTGCACACTACTTGATCGACTCATCCATTTAAAAGAGAGTGTAATCGAATAAACTCAATTAAAGAATTCTGCAATGTACTCCATTGTTTCAAATAAAACATTTGCACTGCTTCGTGAAATAGAATATGTGTGTATATTTAAAATCAAAACATAAACAGTAGAAACTGAATAAAATGCTTTTTTGATACTACGCTTTGTATACTAGTAGTGCTTGGTGCACTCGATGTAGTGCAGTGTATACTGTTTTGTTTTACTATACAAATGTTTTGTGAGTACACTGCAGTAATGATTTAATTCTTTTTTGTTTTGAATTCATTTGTGCAACGAATGATCGAAGCATGACTATATTTGTTTTTGAAGCTGAAGTATTTTACAATGAAGTGAATGGCTTGAAAAGTATTTCAAGCATATTCATGCAGTTGTTTTTGTGTACACCCCATAAAAATACTCTATTAAAAGCAAAGCAAATACTCTATAAAAATCTTGCTAAACTAAATTCATGTACTTATTTTTCAAATTACGACACAAAAAAACATGCCTCAGGGCTACTCTTAAATACAACACTTGTGGTATTTCACTTTTATACGGGATGCAACAACAAATTGACGTTTCTGAGTTATTGTGTTGTATATATACTACATGGTACGAGTACCAGACTACAATACGACGAACTGTGAATACGCTAAATAATATAGGGTGTCGTAAATTTACAACAACCCCTTTTGAAATAAAACATACGTTATCTGGGTTTTTGAAATAAATACAGAACGCTGTCAAAATAAATGCAGATGTAGTATTTTTTTCCACATATTTATGAACTTCAAACTAATGCAGTAACATTATTTTTTAGATGTTTAGTATTTTTGAATATTTTTCATTATTTTAAATAATTTCAAAATGTAGTAAAAATAAATGCAAATGTAGTAATTCATATACAGATTCTTGAACTTTTTTATAAATACATATTGTAGTTATTTTGTATACAAATGCAGTGAAGTTTTCTACAGAAATGAGACAAATTGTTTTAGTTAGTGCATAAAGGTCATAACATGTAGTATTTTTGTAGGTTTTATTGTTGTTATACTCGACAAAGTTTTTACTAATATTTTTGATTGAGTATATAAATTAATTATTTTAGCAGTTTTCGAAAACTTTGTAATATTTTGTTATTTAGCTTTATTTTGCTATTGTAGATTTTTTATGTTTTTAACACGTGTTTCTTGAACAAGATATTTGATTGAAATTAACATTGTTCACAAAATTCCAGCCATTTTCTGCGAATAACATGCAACACCAATGGCAACACCAAAGAAAGCTCTTTTTGACATGTTCTGCAGCCACACGAAAATTAAGTATATAATTTATCAAGTGGCAAATGAATTAATACTCAAGTAAATGCATTAATTAATTATTATAATTCTCAACAAGTTAAAAATAAAAGAATGATGCACGGATTGAACGTTTTTCAAACTGATCAAAGATCTGGCACCGCGAAGAATGCAACGAAATACGGCTGCACAACGCGACGTTGCCACGAGGTTTCAGAGGCAAATGCAAAGCGACGAATGCACGTCGCCGATACCGTTACATTTGCTTGCAGCTGACGTGGTAGAGGCAGCAGCATTTGCTATAAGTTGGCAACTGCAAAAGCAGAAGCAGCAGTAGCAGTCGCAAAAAAGCACATAAAAAATATTAAGAAAAAATACTAAAAAGAAAAAATTACAAATATAAACGTAATGGAAATAAAAAGCTGTATATGGAACAACAATAAAAGAAAGAGCAGCAAATCCTGGCGTAGCATACTTTCGAAGAAAGGATAAAGCGCTGCAACCAACAGCCAAAGCAGTCGCAGCAGGAAGTAGTCGCTGCCGCATTGCATGTGGCGCAAAAATCCAGCGGAAGCTAAGCAGCAAATGTCCGTCTTTTCGCACATCGGTCTGCCCGCCAATTCGCTGTGTCATTTTTTTACAACGTTGTATTTGATCTTTTTTTGCCAGCTGTAAACGACTTATAGGGTGGCAACGCCATTTGTCGATAGTGCAGTACATTTACGCAATTTGAATTTTATAGTACAATATAAAATAGTTGGAGAATTAATTTTGTGTATATTTATACATTATTGGTAATGTTGAGGTGGAGTACATTTTTGGTAAAAGTCGAAAGCAAATTGTTTAAAACGTTCGGGTAGAGTTCGGGTATGCTCGGGTAAAGTTAGTGTAAAGTTAGTGTAAAATTCAGGTAGATTTATGGTAAAGTACGGGAAAAGTTGAGGTAAATATCGGGAAAAGATCTGATAGGCAAGGGCAATATTATAAGTCAAATTCAAGTAATGTTGTGGGTAGTAAGGGTAAATTATAGGTAAAGTACGGGTAAAAATCGGGTAAAGTGCGGGTTAAGACTCAAGTGTATTTCAGGTAGTATACGGCTAATGTTAGTATTATTTTTCCAGAAATTTTAACTAAAAAACGGTGAAGTAAAGATCGACTGAAGTTAAATTTTAGTTCTCGAAGAGTTCAAGCGGAGATCGACTAAAGTTCAAATAAAGGTTAGTATATTGAGAAAAAGGTCAGATAGACAATTATTTATTTAATAGTAAAGTTATTTTATTTTTTTAATATTCATTTTTTTCACCGATTAAAAGAATAATCTGGTCCAAAATTTAAGTACATATATTACTACTAGATTTCAGGTAGAAATAAACTATAGTAAGATTATAATACATTTTTTGTTTGAGAATTTCATATAAAGATCGACTAGATTTCGTTTAAAATTAACGTAGACTTTGAGTATAAATCGACTAGAGTTCGTACAGAATTCGACTAGAGTTGAACTTCATATTGTATAAAGTTCGAATATAGTTTGAGTAGGAACATTGAGTAGATTTCGAGTATAGTACGATTGAGATCTAATTTAATTTGTTTGAAAAATTCGAGTCGATTTTGACTACAGATTGATAAGAGTTTAAGTAGATAACAAGTAGATTTTGGATAAAGATCGACTTTAGTTCGAATATATTACGAATATAATAAATATATATATTGGATAAGTTATAGTTAAATTCGACTAGATTTTGTGTAGAAATTGCGTAGATTACACGAGTAGACTTCAAGTAGAAAACGAGTAGATTTCGAATAAAGATCGACATTATTTCGAATATATTACGATTATAATAAATATTAAATTTGATAAGTTCGAGTTAAAATCGACTAGATTTCGTATAGAATTCGAGTAGAGTTTACATATAATTTAAGTAAGTATGACTATAGCTCAAGCTGCTTTGGAAATAAAATACGTGTAGAATACGATTGAAAACCAAGTCAGCAGAGTAGAGATCGACTAAATTTCGAGTAGATTTTGACAAAATATTGAACATTATTTGAAAAGAACAAGAGTAAATTAAAGATCGAGTAGATTTGGAGTAGAAATTGTGTGTAGACTTCGAGTTGAGTGAGAAGAGTTGTGAGAAGAGTTCGACTTGAATTCTAGTAGAATTCGTTTAATGTTAAAGTTGAGTTAGGTAGAGCTCGAGTAAAGTTCGGGTAAAATGGGAGTAGAGTTTGCAATTATTCTAAAGAAGAGAATTTAAGTATAGTTCAATTCGAGTGTAGTTCGAGTGTTATTCGTGTAGAGTTCACGTGGAGTTCAAGTAGAGTTCGAGTGGAGTATATATAAAGTTCAAGTAGTTTTTGTTCAGAATTCGCGCTGAGTTCGAGTAGATTTCAAGTAGAATTAAAGTATAGTTCAAGTATAATACATGTAGAGTTCGTGTAGAGTTCGTGTAGAGTTCGAGTAGAGTTCACATAGAGTTGATGTCTCTACTTGAACCCTATGTGAACTCTACTGGAATTAGAGTAGAGTTCAAGTAGAATATAAGAAGAGTTCGAGTAGAGTTCGAGTAGAGTTCGAGTAGAGTTCGAGTGGAGTTCGAGTAGAGTTCGAGTAGAATTCGAGTAGAGTTCGAGTAGAATTCGAGTAGAGTTCGAGTAGAATTCGAGTAGAGTTCGAGTAGAATTCGAGTAGAGTTCGAGTAGAATTCGAGTAGAGTTCGAATAGAGTAGATTTCACATAGTATTCAAGAAGTGTTCTGGGAGAGTTTAAGTAGACTTCATGTAGAGTTCAGATACAGTTCGAATAGAGTTCAACTAGAGTTGAAGTAGCTTTCGTATAGAGTTCGTTTGAAGTTCAAGTAGAGTTCGAGTAGAGTTCACATAGATTTCAAGTAGAGTTCAAGAAGAGTTCAAGTAACCTTCGTATAGCCTTCACGTAGAGTTCGTGTGGAATTCGAGTAAAGTTCAAGTAGAATTCAAGTAGAGTATGAGTGTTCTTCGGGTGGAGTACACAAAGAGAGTTCAAGTAGAGTTCACGAAGATTTCACGTAGAGTAGAGTTCAAGTAGAATTCAAGTTGAGTTCTAGTAGAATTCAAGTATAGTTCGAGTAGAATTCATATAGAGTTCCAATAGAGTTTAAGCAGCTTTCGTATAGAGTTCGTGTAGAGTTCATGTAGAGTTCGAGTAGAGTTCACATGGAGTTCAAGTTGAGTTCAAGTAGCCTTCGTGTAGACCACATGCAGAGTTCGCGTGAAATTCGAGTAATGTTTAAGTAGAATTCAAGTAGACTTTAAGTATCACTCAAGTAAAGTTCACATAAACTTCAGGTAAAGTTCAAATAGAGTTCAATTAGAGTTAAAGCAGATTTTGTATAGAGTTCTCGTGAAATTCAGGTAGATATCAAGTAGAATTTAAGTGACGTTCGTGTACAGTTCGATTTAAATTTGTATACATTTGGAAAAAACTTGAAGCAGGGTTCAAGAGACTAACAACTAGATTGAAAAAACTATTCGAGCAAATTAGATTAATTTAAACGTACACTATTTCATTGACCTTTCGGTCCACTTTACCCTATGAAGCGCAGTTTTTCTTCATTCGTCCTTAACGGTCGTCGTCGTCGTCTGCTACAGCTCTTAACTGGAACCACCCACTGCTCTCTCCACTACTAACCCACATCTCACACACACAAAAAAAATATTTTTTTCTCTAAGATTTTTTATATTATTTTTTGTTTATAAAAAAATACGCGATGTCGTTATTGTTGTAGCTTTTGCTGCTGTTGCTGAAGGTAAAGCTGCGACTTTGCTTAGACTACAAAAAGCAACAACAACAACAACAGCAATAGTACCAGCAACAGTACCAATTTCAACCAAGAAACCCCCAGAGCATATGTTGGTGGTTTTTTTTGTATTCTTTTGGTGGGGATTTTTTTATATTGTGCATTTTTTCATATTCTTCTTTATATGAATGAATTTATTTTTGTTTTGTTTCTTTTGTTTGTTTTGCTTTATATTTTCTTCAGTGTTGTTGTGAATTTTTTCGAGCGCGGATTTTAATATTTTTTCAACAAATCAATTCAGTTGGTAGCACTGCACGGGCGTCGTGTCACGCTGCTGCATGTGGCAGAGGCAGCAACAGCGACTGTGACTGTGACTGAGGCAGCAAAGGATTAACAGGCGCGCGATCGACGCAAATGTATTGAAGTCGGAAGGAAACAAATAAAAAAATATATATACAAATAAAATATATGAATATAAATGATGTTGTTGGTTTGTAGATGAAAAAAAAAAAATGAAATCATATTCAATACATCCTCTAGCTTTTACTGGTGCAGTGCATATTGCTGGTAGCTGCTAGATGCTGGTTGATGGTTGACGAAAAAACATTTATTTCCATCTGTAACACTGTTGCAATTGCTGTTCCTCTTTGCGCCAATACGACCTACTGCCAAAGACACTGGTGTTCATCAGATCAATACAGATGGACGACACAGCAACTTGGCGATGACTTTTGCGAAATACATTTCCTTTTATTTATTAAATAAAACTTAACTTAGTTTAAATTTAAAAGTTTCCTTTCTTGGTTATTTCATAATTCAATCAAATATAAGTGATGCGGATGCGCTTCGCATTTGCATCTGCGTAACATCCGCACGGATTGGTATTAAGTTTATTTTGAAATGTCATTCAAAATGTCATTATTACAATTTTTAGTTACATAAGTAATATAGTATTTTTGTATCAGGCACTTTATTTCTATATATATCCCATATCATTTGTCGAAATTATTCTATAGCCCTGTTTGGGACCTGATTATTACATTTTTAAATTGTCATAACAAGGCATATTTCATGATCCTCATGATCAAATCAGCATCATGTTTCCCCAAATAAGTTAAATTTTAACTAGGCTATATCATTCCGCTTCGTATGCGCCATGATTGTCATACAAAATATTAAAATATTGTAAACTATTTCATTCACTTATAGTCGATTTAATCCGACTAAAACATTCATATACGAAGGTAAAAATTAATCAAGAAGGAATCAAGACATACAGAGTGATATACAGCTAAATGGAAAAATTCATACATTTTAGAAACAAATCTACTTAGTGATAAAAAATAAGTGAACTTATTCTTATTATACAGATATTAATTTCTTAGGTATCAAAAAAAGTAACTAAGTGGTATTATTCTTGATATACAGACAATAATTTCTTAGGTATCAAAAATGTTGTTGCTGTTTTCTTCCCAAAATTTAATCTATTGTTTTTTCGATCTTGCTTTGTCAATAAGATTGTCATACAAATTATTGAAATATTGACAACTATTTCGTTCAGTTATAGTCGGCTTAGTTCGACTATAACAGTCATACACGGAGGTAAAAATTAATTAAGAAGGAATCAAGGTATACGGTGTGATATACAGCTAAATGTAAAAATTCTTAATTTCAAGAAACAGATCTACTTAGTTGTCAAAATGAAGTAACTAAGTGTAATTATGCTTATTATGCAGAAATTAATTTCTTAGGTATCAAAAAAGTAACTAAGTGGCATTATTCTTGATATACAGATAATAATGTCTTAGGTAACAAAAATGTTGGTGCTGTTTTCTCCCAAAATTTAATGAACATTTATTTAGAATATTATTACCTATTTGTATTTTTTTATATTAAATGAATTCTTTAAATACTTAATTTAATTGAATTTTATATTTTATTATATTTTATTTTATTTAATTTTTACTATTATTATTATTATTTAATCTATGCATGTATTCTGAAATATTTACTTATTTATACACTACTTATTTTCTCTTCTGCTGTCTCTAATGTTGGTTGATAGTGTAATATAGAGAACCATGGAATAAATTCAATTTTGTATGTATGCGCGATTTTATAAAAAAAGGTTTACGAACTGAAATCATAACAATATTTGTAGGAAAAGTCGTATTTTCTATATTTATAATACGAGCATTCATACATACACGGGTAAAATTCCATATTTTCGGCACCACTCAACCGATTTTAAAAATTTAAAAAGTGTTTCACACGGAGAACTTAAGAGAACTTAAGTTTTAAAATTAGAGTTTGTATCTTTAATGTTTATGGAGATAAAAATTAGTAAAGTTGAGATGTTTTTCATGAAAAATCTTTCAAAAATTTTATAAAATTCAAAAGTTATCCGATTTTTAAAATTCTTTTGTTTATGATAAGCTCAATGTAGATCTAAAGAAAATGAGCTTATAATAATAATAATAGTTTGGCGCTACAGTCCTATAAGTACTTAGGCCGAGCTCTCTCACCATTTTGAGCTGTGCGTGTTATATTTGTACTCAAAGTGGTGGGACCTACAGTTTTTTGCCGAATCCGAACGGCGGGTGAGAGCTTTTCATAGGCAATGTAGGTTTGCCATTTACTGACGAGAGGTAGCGCGGCATAGAAAAATGTTTCTATGAAAAGATGTTGTTAGCCCCAGTCCAGGCTTGAACCGATGACCTTTCGGCTCGCAGTCCAACGCACTAACCACTGAGCTACCGCGGCTATGAGCTTACTTCCGAAAATATCTTGTTTAGTATAAAGATATACCCTAGAACATATTTTTTTTTAAAGACTTTACTTTACATATTTATACAAAGAGTGTACATTTTATCATGAAATCAAATTATTATATAGGCATTTTTATAAACAATTAACATATAAATTATATACTGAAAACTGTTTTTAAATATCTCAAGTGGTTTAGTAAATATAAAATTGTAAATTCGAATTTTTATTATGTTTTACATTTTTTTAGTTTTTTTTTTTTTGAAAAATTGGACTTATACGCCAATTTCTGTAATTACTTTTCTTCAATAGCATGTACTTTTGTTATGTTTTTTGATAGATAACATTACTGAGAATCCAAAAGTCCAAAGTCCAAAGTCAAATTTTAAGTACACGCTGCAAAAAAAAGGGCTCTCCAAAAAAGGGCTTGCAAGCCTTACATATATCTTTGGAGCTTTATGCAAACAAAAGCATTATTTCGTTTTCAAACATTACTATAATAACAGCCAAACATATTTTTGTTTTCGTTCAAACATATTTATGTTCAGAATTAATAATTTTTGGCGTTCTTGCAAACATATATATGTTTGAATGTGAAAAACATTTTATTTACATGTAAACATAGTTATGTTTGCATTTAATTTTAATGATAAAATAGTAAATTTATTGCTAATATCTTCTTCACACAATATTCGTTTTTTCCCTTTTTTTAAATTACATTTTTTTTTTATTTATATATTCTCTATTTATAAACATAAACTTTTATTTTTTAATACACTAAATTTATTTATAATTTGATTTCCGTCTATTGTTTCTATTTTGAGTTCAGTGATTTACGGATAAATTGGATATTTCACAAGCAGCCACTATCTGGTATTAACAGTAATTGGCGGTATTTAAACAAATTCTTCCGCCAAAAAGAATTTTTGAACTATATGAAAAGTATTAATGTGAGTGTTACTGAGTGCTAAAAGTATGCAGCGCTGTTATTTAATTGTGACTTCGTAATGCCAAACATACATATAATCAAAATAATGCTATTATTTTTAAATTCGTTGTCACCCAGTAACAATCACGAATAACCAAATACTTATAATTCAAAGAACCTTTTATTGACGTTGGGTGTGTTGAATAGCAGAAATATCAAACATACATATATTAATATCTGATGAAAAATATATATTTCTGCTGAAACATTAATATAGTAAATTCAGTTAAATCCGCGATTAAAGCAAATGATGTTTAAATATCATATAATAATATTTCAATCTAAACAAAATAATAATACAATTCAATTATAATGTAATTAGATATTACTCCCAATATTTATATGGTGATTTCAAATTACGTTATAATTACATTCGAGCAAATTCAAACAAATTTTTTCTATCCGTGTAGTTTTTAGGATGAGTTATTTCTACCTATTTTGGACACGAAGTATATGTGCATGACAGCATTTTTTCCAAAAATACTCATTTTTTAAAGGGACTTAGATTAAAACGGTTATAACTCACTTTAAAATATATATATTCTGAAATATGTTTTAATAAAGCATAAGTGCATTAAATGGTTATATATTCGGTAAAAGTTTTATGATGATAAGTTTAATACTTGTTTAGATATAATTAATCAAATTTAAAGTTTTTTTGCCATATTATTATTTTATATCTTTTTTCTTATTTTTCAAAAAAAGTTTTCAGAAACTATGTCATTATATTCACCACATAGCTTCCTTAAAATCTCTTCTTTTCAATGATATCAAACACATATTTACTTTACATATGTGTGCAATATGATATATTAATTATGATATAACAAAATTTCGTAATTTTTAATTATACCCTACACTAAGAGTGAAAGGGTATATTCAGTTTGGTACGCCGTTTGTAACACAACATATATTCTTGATCAGCATGACCTCATAAGTCGATTTAGCGATGTCCGTCTATCTGTCCGTCCGTCTGTCTGTTGAAATCCCTACTACTTAAAAACTCATAACTTAGATTACTTGTATATCTACGCTGTATGTGCGAAAAAATTGGCGATATCGGTCAATTGTGACCTGTGATCTGACCATTTATATTCAAATAATTCATATAAAATTTACATCTACAGATCACTTTTGCTCTATACGTGCTTAGGTAAACTTTATTGTTCAAATATATATCGACTTCATGCTCAAATACATCAAAATAATGTTTTCCCGCGAAAGGACTTGTGGTTCCAAAAAAAATCGAAATCCTGTACACCTACCCATTTGTAAATATGGGTATCAAATGAATGGAAATTCTTCAGCGATTGAAAGTTTGTGGTTATTTTCAGGATTTGTATACCCTAGCCGCACATATGTGTAGGGTATTTATAGTCGGCTTAGACCGAATATAATTTTGATAATCCTAACTATCATAATAACACCTACTATAAAATTTCCCATGTGATCTAACCTTCGCAACTGGTTTTATTTTGATTTTACACACCTGCAGAAAAGTTTTCAAAGCCCAAATTTAGGTATGCAGATAAATAGTTAAAAACATTTTTTATCTTTACTTATTTTTTTCCTGTCGAAGTTTATGTGCAGGACCACCTTATTTCCAAAAATATTAATTTTTAATCAAATTCAATGTACGTTTTTCGTAATTTCCCAAACGAAATACCAAACTCTAATTTTAAAACTTAAGTTCTCTCAAGTTTTCTCTGTACAACACTTTTTAAATTTTTCCAATTGAGTGGTTCCAAAATACACTGAATTTCACCCGATTTAAGTGCCTTGTCTTATTTGGCTGTTCTTTGTTGCACAATTCGTGAATACACACACATGCATACAATGTATACCATGCCGTTTTTTTGATACCAAAGTCAAATTGATATCAAGACAAATTCAACTTAGTTACTTTTTTCGATAGCTAAGCACATAGTTTCTTAATATCTAGAAAAATTTGGCTTAGTTAAATTCGCAAAACAAAGCTTACGAACGAATATTACATACAAAGAAAGATCGATGAAAACAACAACAGATACATGAACACGTATTCTTTTTGCGAAGAGTAGAGCAACAAATTTGAGTGTTTTTTTTTTTGTCTTTAATAATCAATAATCCAGTAGAATTAAGTGTTTTACTATATTTATAACTAAGTAATTGCCTTTCTTAATATTCAGATAATAAATTGTAGAATTTTAGTTGATTTTAGTCAAATTCTATTATTTTTCATTCGAGCCGAATTTTTTTTCGAGTTTTACACCCTAATCATGTATATTTTTATTATCGTGTGACGACGATTCGCTTCCAATCTCTTTCGTCTAAAATTGATATATCTTATTTCAAACTTTTCGTACGTTTCGCTCTTTGAATGGAACGTTTGTTCAATATTTATGTTTTGCCAACTAAAATTGTAGCCGCGGTAGCTCAGTGGTTAGTGCGTTGGACTGCGAGTCGAAAGGTCCCCGGTTCAAGCCTGGACTAGGGCTAACAACATCTTTTCATAGAAACATTTTTCTATACCGCGCTTCCTCTCGTCAGTAAATGGCAAACCTACGAGAGTAAAACATTGCCTATGAAAAAGCTCTCACCCGCCGTTCGGATTCGGCAATAAACTGTAGGTCCCACCACTTTGAGTACAAATATAACACGCACAGCTCAAAATGGTGAGAGAGCTCGGCCGAAGTTCTGTACAGGACTGTAGCGCCAAACTATTATATTATTAACTAAAATTGAAGCCACACGATATTCAACCGATTTTGAAACGAACCGGGAAATGCATGATCGGGGGTTTAGAATTTTTTATCCTGCCGTGTAACTCTTAAAACTAACTACTAAAATTTCGCTATTTCAAATTCACAAATGTGACCTTACATTTAACATACTAATTGATTTTGGTTATCCATTTAATCGGCAACACCGTCTACATACGGTCTTCACTCTAACCCAATAATTTTTTAAATTTAAAATTTTTCGCGAATTGAAAATGGTGTTGTTCGTATTGAACTTATGCATCAAATGGTAAATGTTTGAACGTTGTAACTGGATTCGTTTGGCAGCTACAATCAGTCGAAGTGAAATTTTATTGAAAACAGACGCGAAAATGATTTGTGATTTGACTGAAAATTAGATTCAATTTTCTCAGAAAAAAATCTCATAAAATCCCATTAAAATTTGTCAATAGGACTGTTATTGATTTAATAGTTTGCAAAAAAATCAATATTTTCATACAAACTTAAAAATAATTTTATAGTATTTTGTAGTATTTAACGGGATTTGCTAATTGAATTAATAGTTTATCATATTGATTAATTTCAATAGTAAAAACTATTAATTTTATGGTATCTTTTTTCTGAGTGTATGTCTCATAAGTGTGCCATAACCACTTTTCGGCGATCTATATTATTTCAAATTATGCAGATACTTGGTGTGTACTGTCAATTAAACATTTAATCAATTAATTAATTTATTGTTAATTGATTTGTGGCAATTCCATTTACAATTAATATTAACAACAATTAATAATTTAAATCTATAAATAAATTGCAATTAAATTTAATAACAAATTTCACAGGGGTAAATCTTGGCTTTATCAAACCTCCGAGCGCAAACACAGCACAGCTCAAATCGTGAGAGAGGCTCGGGCTATGTTCTTCCGGAAAAAAATATATTTTTGATCACACTCGTCCTTCTGAAACTCTCAAGAATGTTTTTTAGGTGTATTCGAAATATCTAAAGTCAACCAATTAAAATCTTCCATATAAAAATCATGAACAAAAAATTAATAGGATACGCCTTTCTCCATGAATGGCTGGATTTATTGTTATTTTATTGTGAGTTTATTTCAAATATGCCATCCGATTCGATATCGTTACAATGCGAGTAGCTGGAAAATTCAGACGGTATCGGACCCATTCTCGTAACGATATCGCGGTTCAAATAGAACCTAAATGGTAGGTAGATATCGATGCGTTCTGTGAGAGTGTTCTCGGTACGAGACATTTTTCGAAATCGAAACGATGTCGAAGAAAAAATCAATCAAAGTTCGAGATTGTTTCGAAAAAGATTGCGGTATCGGTGTGATAAATGTTTAAATCAAATTAAATTTGTTCATGAATTGAAATTGTTTTCAAATAATTTCATTTCTATTTATTTTAATGGCATTTGAAAAAAGTTTTTCAATTCGAAAAATATTACATTTGAATTGAGTAAAAAAAAATACAATTAAAAAAAAATTGATCTGAAATAATTTTATTCAATTCAATTCAAATTTTGGCATTGACCAATGTCAATTCAACAAACATGACTTGGAATTGATCAATGCTATTTAAAATACAAAATCATTGATATTGAAGTGGCACGCACCACATTTTGGCTTGAATGTATTTCAATGGCACAGAATTGCATCCAGATGCATCATGGGATATTTTTCGGTAAATCTGTTGCACCCGGGGCCAGCATATTTGAAACTGTTTTTAAGTGGCATAGATTCGCGTTTTGGTTGAATCTGTATCAATTAGCCACAGATTCTTTTTGGTGATTCCCTTCCTGTGTGACCAAATACGCATCTAGGTGCGTCATTGAGACATATTTTGGAAAAATGTTTTGGATTTGGCCAGAATCTAACTGTGTTATTGGACTTTTATTTGGACAAATTGGTTCTTTTGGGATGGATTTGGCCTAAACCCAACTTGTGCTTCTTTAATCTCATTGTAACAGGTTATTCAAGTGAATTATTTTGCTTCAATTCTAATTTTTTATTTTTGAAATAGAATTTGTTTTGCTCAATTCAATTAAATTATAAAGTCCCGTCTCTGCTTTAAATATCGTATCTTATCCTTAAATTTGAATGTAAAGGGGTTTTCAATAAGAGCGCTACAAAAGTTTTTTCAACAGGGACGCTATAAAAGTAGAGCGACAGGGACAGCAAACGACGCCATATTTCTTGCCGCTCTTTTAACATTTCTCTTCAGTAAGGTTTGCCATTTCATGATGGAAAGATATACGAGCCAAAAACGAGTCGAAATTATTAAAATTTACTACCGAAATTCTAAATTTAAAAAATTAAATGCATTATCATCAAACTTTTTTTATCGATTATTCAAAAAATCCCTTAATAAAGTAGTTTTTATATTTTATATAATAAAAATTAAATATTTCAGCCTCTTCTACAACGTTGTACAGATTCCAAAACAGATTACCATGCCAACAAAAACAACAACGAACATATCCTTCCAGCAAGTACACAACCCTTTGAACGAACGAATGTCCTTCAAACTTAAAGCAAGCTTTCACGCTGGTTCACGCAGTGACTAAAAACATCACAGTGTTGCCAATAATTTTTCGTGCCACATTGAAATCCCTAAAATGAATAAAACTTTCACTCAATTCAAGTGTTTTTTTTTTCACTCATTCGCTGCAACACTCTACTCGTCACATTTTACATTGTACTCGCTACAATTTTTATGCTGTTGCACGTGGTGAGAACAACGCATGAGAGGCGGCCAAAAGAGCGCTCGTTTGATTTTATTATTATTTTTTTTTTTTGCTTCTGTACTTCTTATACTCTTTGCTCATTGTGGGCGTGTTTGAAGACACTTTTTGTGCGTCGCGTCGCTCTTTATTTTTTATGTGGGCTTGACTTTGGCTGATTTCTTTTTTATTCATTTATTTATTTGGTTCGCATGGGTCGCATTTAAATTGTTTTTTGAAAACGCCCACAAATGAGGGTTTTTGTGCGCTTGATTCATTCGTTACTTTCTTTTTTTGTAGTTCGTTGTTTATATTTTTTTGTTAGTTTAAGTGTGCGTGTTTGTGAACCAATTAAAATGCGTTCATTTAAAATGGAATTTCCGAAAACTAATTTGTTTTATTTTCAAAATAATTAATTTGAAATATTTGTATTTTTTAATAAACATCTAAAATGAATACAAATTAATCTCGAAGAATTCAGTCAAAAATATAATAACAATGCTGAAACAAAAATAAATACTAATTTTTAAGATAATACCGCTACATATAAAAATTATTTTTTTCTCATTTTTATTCATTCGGATTATCTATTTTTACTTTAAATCATAAACTCATTTAGGAATATTCCGAAAAAAATACTTTTAATATTTTCACGAATAAATAAAATAAAATAAATCATTTTTTCATCATATATATGAATAATATCGACCCTTTTATTCCCTTTCATATTCAAAAACTAAAAATAGAACTTCCAAGTTAAAATTAGTTTCAATATGAATTATAAGTTTTAGTATTGCTGATTTATGCTAAATCATTTTTTGGTTATAACTTGTAAGTTGTACCAAAATTTGACAAAATATACAAAATCCAAAAATTGATAATTTTAAAAATATTCTAAGTCTAAATAGCATGAAATGCGATTGTGTATTTTCATGCATTTAAAATTAAGAAAATATTTGTTTTCCTTTCCTTTATATCACTCAAAATAATTTCTAGGACATTATACGAATTATTTTTTCGTAATTTTAAATTTCGTAAATTAAAAGAACAATTCGTAGAATACACGAAATATTTGTAATTTCAATTTTTTTCCCAAATTATTTTTTACGCACGATTCGTATATATAACGAATCAATATTCGTAGAATTAAAACAACAACAACATTACGAATGTTTCGTTTAAATTACGAATCTTTCGTTATATTATTTTCTATTACAAAGATAGTTATAAAATACAAACAATTTTAAAATGTGTTTTGTGTGAGTTCTGTTTGTGCTTAAAGTGCAAAAGTATCAAATCAGTGCATAATGTTTCATATCGTCGTTGTAGAACGAAAAGTCATTTACAAAAATTTGTATAAATCTGTTAGTTTTAAATCGATGAGCTAAATTTTGTTTGTCCTATCCCAGTATACCAAACTGTTTCGATATCACAACGAAAATGTTGCGAAATGTCGAAGAATTTTTCCGATATTGATTCCATTACTCGCAATGATAATATAGGAAAATTCCTACCAAAACGGTCGGCCGATATCGAACCGAGATAATGAAGGTTTCTCGTTACGAGAATTATTTCAAAATCGAAGCGTTTTAGAAGCTCTTGTCGACAGAATGGGGTTTTATGATTGGTTTAAATAAATGCGTCATCTATATATGTCATACGCAGTGACAATAAAAATAACAGAAAAAAATAAATTTCTTTACCTATCTCTCTATTTTTTCTATTACGTCCTTCGCATCATAGTCGTGGTCGACATCAGCGCATTATTTTTTTTTTATTCTCATGAAATTCGTAGCACAATTACTTTTTACAATTACCATCATCATTTTCCATTGCATTTTATTTTCTGTCAGTTGCTCCTACTGGGTACTCTATATCAATTTGTCGTATATTATTTTCATATTCAATTTCAATTTAAACAAAATAGTTTTCGAAAATGAGTCTACGAACTTAGCATGTGTTTACATTTCTTTTTTATTTCTAAACGAAAATATTTCTGACATCAAAAACAAAAATAAATAAAAAATAAAATTCAAAGCTCACTATTTTCATAAATTTATTTTTATTGATATAAAGTGAAATTAACATAAAAATATAAAAAAATAATGTCCACTCTATTTATTTTAAACAAAAGTAAATACAGCAATAAAAAAAAGGTCACTGGAAACCTGGTGACCTTATTTTTAATATCGGAAACGAGTCGCAATCATGAGTTCTAACATTTATTAGCAAAGAAACGAAAATCATTGCTTTTATAATAATGAAACTGACCTAACTCTTGCGGACACTGACATTATGAACGCAAAAGGGTGTTCCAACTGTTCGGGCCAGCATATCATTACCAAAATTATATCCAGCAGACGAAAGCAGGCATGTACCTGAAAGGAGGTACAACTGAATGCGAAAATCTTTAAAAATTAGTTTCGATATAACAACGAGATCAATGTTTTTTCTCGTAGACATTTCAGAAACCTTCTAAACAATTGAATACAAAAATTATTAAAAACTAGTTTCGATATAATAACGAGATCGATTTTTTATCTCGAAGCCACTTTGAGAATTGTTCGATAAACAGGAGGCTCCGTGTCGTGGTCTACTGGGATGTTAAGAAAATATAAATCTATGAATTGATATTTCAACTTTAAAAATCCATCAGTTATTTTTTGTAATATTAATAAACCAACTAGAAATTTAAGTTTTTCATAAAAATGCGTGAAATGTAACTTTTCATTCTAAAACGACGATATTTTTATTATCATTTTCATCGAGAGTAATTTGTATCGCGGGTGCAAATAGATAGTTTTAATACAAAAATGTGTAAAATGTGTTCTGCGTTAGTTCGGTTTGGGTCAAAAAATCAAAACTATCATATTTCATAATTTTATGTGTCATCATTTTCATGATCAGTTTTTTTTATAAAAGTATTCGTACATTTTATGAAAGATTTGTAAAATGTTTCATAAGTTTGATAAATGTACGAACGCCATCGTCAAAAGTACGAATAATTTCGTAAAATATACGAATATATTCGTAAGAAAGTACACAAATATTCAATATATATAGAATATATTGTATTATGTACAAATGGTTTTCGTAGATAAAATCTCCGAATAGTTTCGTAAAATACACAATTAATATTCGTAATTTTATTATAAATTTACGAAAGTTCTTTCGTGTATTTTACGAAATATTTCGTGGATAAATTTCACGATTTTTTTCGTAAAATACACGAACGATTTCGTGTATTTTAAGCAGATTTTATTTTGGGTGTATATAAATTTATATATAAATTTTGTGATTGTTTCTGTGGAAAAATTTTATCACTTTAGAATTTGATCAGGATCTGCTTACTTTGGGACCTTTTTGAATAGCAAACTAAAAGAAAAAAGTCCTGGGAACATTTAAAAAAGTCTAATGATGCAGTTGGGTTCTGGGAAAATCTCAAATGAATACTAGTATACTAAAATGTTGACCTTAAATGCATAACACTGCTCTACACCCAGAAAAAAATTCTCTCAAATCCCATTAAAATTGGTGAATAGGACAATTATTGATTTAATAGTAGTCAAAAAATGAGTCTTTTAATATAAACTAAATGGCACTGTGATGGTATTTTCTAGTATTTAATGGTAATTTCCGATTAAATTAATAATTTATCCTATTGACTATTTTTAATAGTAAAAAACTATTATTTATATAGTATTTTTTTCTGGGTGTGCGTGCATTATAATTACTTGGAAGACATACTGTATTTAAATCAATGCAGTATCGAAGAATGGTCTACGAATTATATACGCATTAGTTGTGCCTTTTCGCTTTACTAGCGACATGTTTAGCATGGACACAATCCGTCTCCTCATGCAGACCTTTGATAGGTAGTTCTAGGGCAATGGATACCTTTTTCCCGAAGGTAATTATCAGATAATAAAAATTGCAAAAATTCAGTTAATTGAAACTATTGATAAACTAAAGAATCAATATCCATATTTAGGATTTTGTAAAAATTTTATAAAAGAATAATTTTTGATTTATTGCCGATTCAGTATCATCAGTACACTCAGAAAAAATACTATAAAATCAATAGTGTTTTGGTATTAAAATTAATCAATTGAATAAGTTATTATTTTAATGGGTAAATACCATTAAATACTACAAAATAATATTAACTATTATTAATTGTTTTTGTATTTAAATAAAAATATTTTATTTTTGTACATTAAAGAATCAATAACTGTCCTATTAACAAACTTTAATTAGTATTTTTCTGAGTGTATTATTGCTCTCATGAAAAAATTGAACTGTACGTGAAACTAGACATCATTCAGGATTTTCTCACTAAATAGGATCTCATTTTCGTAGTGTGGAAGAAAAATATTTTATATATTTTAATTTGTTACAATTTGTTGTATTTATATTACGTATTGTTAAATTTATAAACATATTTCACTATCTTAAAGAATTTGTATTATTTTATTTTGCTATCTACAATTTTAAATAAAGATATCGTACTTATTTTGGTCAAAATTGCAGCATTTATAGTTAAAATTGTTCCGAAAATGGTATCAATTTTTCAAAATGAGGTATAACACATTTTTATTTTCTAATAATTTGGTTCTTGAATATTTTTAATATTTTAAACAATGAAAATATTGAAATTATCTTTTCTGCATTAGACACATAAAATTTTGGGGAATAATATAAAAATTATATTTTATGCAAGACTATGTGGTTTGGAAGATATAGGAAAAATATATTATAAACTGTACAAACAAAATAACAAATTTTGTTAATAACCAAAATTATTAATTGAAAAAAAAAGCGCTATAATCGTTCTTTAATCCTCAATCAAACGACTGAATAAACAATAAACTTTTGAATCAATTTTCAAATAATTTTAATATCAATCGTGTGATTGCCTAATTTTTGTATGGAAAATTAGGCAATCACACGATTCGACATTGAATACATTCTCTTTAATAAATAAAAATACCCATATATTTTAAATATAATAAATACTGAATACGCAGTTTTAGTTATTTTCCCAATAACTCACCTCACAGTTCATTATTATATCTCTTTATCAACTAAATTTACTAAGCAAAACATTATAGAGATCATGAACATAATAGAGATCATGAACATAATAGAGATCATGAAAATAATAGAGATCATGAACATAATAGAGATCATGAACATCAGTTAACTTAAAAAAAAATTTCTTTGAAAAACTAGTAAAACGAGTAGCCATGTTGTATCAAATTACTGAAATGATTAAGTAAATGTCGATAATTATTATTAATAATATTATTAATAAGTTACATTATTAACATAATTATTAATATTAAATAATTTCTAAATGATGCAAATATATTTTGTCAGCAGAACTCACATTCGAGTCAGACAAATTACGCAGACAAATTTGAAAATTTTACAAATACTCAAAATTAATCGACGTAAATACAGCAACCGATATTAATTACATTCATTAAATCCTGTAATGAAATTCACTAATTTAATGAAAACATTTGTTATTCTTCGTAAATTCAGCAATTCTGTTTGCTAATATGAATATTTGTACGTCAATTCAGCACAGTCGGCACAGTTTTAGCAATTATAATTGTTAAAATTATAATTGTTATTTAAAAAGCAAAATAATTGCAAATATATGTAATCACCTTTTTGAATGCTCGGTTCAAAAGTTATTGCCTGATATCTCGTAAACCTATACATAGGAAATTCATATTCAAATTCTGCGGGCCATTTCCATTTGGTATATCCTCATTTCCATTTTTTTTCATATTTTGTTATGTACAACAAGTACACGATCCTTCTAAGGTTTTTCACTATATTTATAGATTAGATGTTTCGATAGATTTTCTTGACGACACTTCGGCTAATATTTGGAAATAAATCTAATGAAATTATGATTCAAGTAGAGAAAAAAAACATCTTTGCGGTGAACATATTTGAAGGGCATATAAGTTCATGGGATTGGGGTTATGGTTTTTAACATAACATATATCTTATCAACCATATTTTAGTTTTTCAAGGATATCTACTACAATTTATGATTTAAGGTCGCTATTTATTATTTTTGAAATAATATTTATAATATTATATTTTGGCTGCGAAAACCATATATGTTTAAAGAGAGCATAGTAAAGTGATCGACATCATGTCGCAACCATATTTTATCTCTTCGTGGAGAGTTGACCAAAGTTATAATCAGTCGAACACAAACACAACATGAACCAGTTGGGAAGGTTAGATCACATGGGAAATTTTAAAATAGGTGCAATTATGATAGTTAGGATTATCAAAATTATAGTCGGTATAAGCCGACTATAAATACCCTACACATATGTGTGGTTACCATTCAAAGTGATATATAGGTCACCAGGGTATACGAATCCTGAAAATAACTACAAACATTCAATCGCTGAAGAATTTCCATTCATTTGATACCCATATTTACAAATGGGTAGGTGTACCGAATTTCGATTTTTTTTTTTTGTGAACCACAAGTCTTTTCGCCGGAAAACATTATTATCATGTATTTGAGCATGATATCAATATATATTTGACCAAAAAAATTTACCTAAGCACGTATACATAAAAATGGATCTTTATATGTACATTTTACATGAGGTATTTGAACATAAGTGGTCGGATCATAGGTCACAATGGACCGATCTCGCCAATTTTAGGCGTAGGTATATTAGTAATCTAAGTTATAAGTTTCATTTATCTAGCTCTTCAATTTTAAAAGTAGTAGGGATTTCAACAGACAGATAGACAGACGGACAGACAGACAGACAGACAGACAGACAGACAGACAGACAGACAGACAGACAGACAGACATACAGACGGACAGACATACAGACGGACAGACGGACATCGCTAAATCGACTCAGGAGGTCATGCTGATCAAGAATATATATACTTTTCCATACCGGATATGCTTCCTTCTGGGTGTTACAAACGGCGTACCAAACTGAATATACCCTTTCACTCTTAGTGTAGGGTATAAAAATAGGTATCGAGTTTTCACAATATTTTTAAAACAACATTCATAAGCACTGCACTTTTTGTAATACACTTTGTATATTTATTTAATTTACAAATAACAAAATTATTATCAATACCAACACTTTCTTTCAACGAACAACAAAAGACACGTAAGCAAAAATATGATGGTCAATGAGTGTAAATCAACTTCGTTTATCGTCATCTTATTTTATTTAAATTCAATTTCAATGAATTGATATGCTGTACAAATAATATTGTTTACACATCATAATATGTTACTTATTATAATCTGAACAAAAATAGTGTCAAATTTGATAATAATGTAGGTACCAAGCGGGACATGACATCATGGACGACAAGAGCATCAATGATGAATCGAGGACATTTCAAGATTTGTTATTGATGAATACTTCTACAAATATTTCATAAAGGACATTGCATTATAGATATCATATATCATATGTCATCATATTTATGGAAATTATGATCATCTTGTCGATTAAGATATCTTTTATGTAGCTTTTTAAAACAAATCATAAAGAACCTATCAACTTCTAAATTATTTTTCATATACATGACAATCACCTGATGAAATGTCTTCTATGTTGTATCTATGAATGACGTCCATGACATCGTTAATGATACGTTAATGGCACTTTAGACATAGGAGAATTACAGAAGAATCGTGGATGACACTTCCCACTGGGTTATTCACAGTATATTCCCAATATTGACGAATTGACATATTGACGAATGAGAAAGTCTGGGATTCGAATTGTAGGAAAAAATATTAATTCTTATTAATTATTTAAAATAACCAAATTAAAATTACCAATTATTGACTTTTAAATAAGAATACAAATTCAATTGTATGGTGACGTATCGTATCATAGATTAAACTATTTGTACCATGAGTCAATTCTATATACAGTCGATGCCATTTCTCGCAATGATAATTTAGGAAAATTCCTACCAAAACGGTCGTCCGATATCGCCATCATCATTTTCCATTCCATTTTATTTTGTGTATTTTGCTCCTACTGGGTCCTCTGTATTAATTTTTCGTATATTATTTTCATATTCAATTTCAATTTAAACAAAATAGTTTCCGAAAATGAGTCTACGAACTTAGCATGTGTTTACATTTTTTTTTATTTCTGAACGAAAATATTTTTGACATCAAAAACAAAAATAAATAAAAAATGAAAATTCAAAGCTCACTATTTTTCATACATTTATTTTGAATGAAATAAAGTGAAATTAACATAAAAATATCAAAAAATAATGTCTACTCTATTTATTTTGAACAAAGGTAAATACAGCCATAAAGAAAAGGTCACTGGACACCTGGTGACCTTATTTTTAAAATCGGAAACGAGTCGCAATCAGCAGTTCTAACTTTTATTAACAAAGAAGTGATCAATGCTGACGCGAAAATCGTTGCTTTTATTAAATTATCATTACTCTAACTGTTCGGACCTGGTTATCATTACCAACATTATATCCAGCGGACGAAAGCAGTCATGTACCAGAAAGGAGGTACAACTGAATACGGAAATCTTTAAAAATTAGTTTCGATATAAGAACGAGATCAATTTTTTTCTCGTAGACATTTCAGAAAATATCTAAACAATTGAATACAAAAATCATTAAAAACTAGTTGCGATATAATAACGAGATCGATTTATTTTCTCGAAGCCTCTACGAGAATTGTTCGATACAATGGAGGCTCCGAGTCGTGGTATACTGGGATGAGTAAGGAGTCCACAGAAAAATATAATCGACGTAAATATAGCAATCGACATTAATTACATTCATTAATCAATCTAGCAATGAATAGTGAATACTAATTTAATGAAAACATTTGCTATTCGTCGTTAATTCAGCAATTCTGTTTGCTAATATGAATATTAGTGTATGTATGTAAAATACATTAATATTAGAATTTATGCATAAATATTGTAAACAATACATAGAAAAAAATAATCGACGTAAATATAGCAATCGACTTTAATTACATTCATTAATCAATCTAGCAATGAATAGTGAATACTAATTTAATGAAAACATTTGCTATTCGTCGTTAATTCAGCAATTCTGTTTGCTAATATGAATATTTGTGCAGCAAATTAATTAGTCGGCGCAGTTTCAGCAATTATATTTGCTAAAACTGCGCCGACTAAATTATTTGCTGCTTTGATGTACAAATATTCATATTAGCGAACATAATTGCTTATATAACGAAAAATAACAAATGTTTTCATTAAATTAGTGAATTTTATTGCTGGATTGATTAATGAATGTAATTAATAATGTAATTAATCGGTTGCTATATTTACGTCGATTATTTTTTTCTATATATTGTTTACAATATTTATGCATAAATTCTAATATTAATGTGTTTTACATACATCGTATTGACAAATCGAAATATTTGTAAATTTGACTGCAGCAACATGATTTTAGGTTAGGGTTATCAATCGGAAAAGTTTCTAGCTTTCGATCGGAATCGAATTGAAATAGAAATTCAAATCAAATCGAATTCTGTATCGATTTTTCAGTAAAATCGAATTCAATCCAGTTGTCGAATCGATTTTGATTTTAGTTAGTACGTAAAATTGACGTACCAATATATCATCGGCTTTAGGAAAACTTTATCAATTGACTGGTAGTGAATACAAAAATCATTAAAAATAAATTGAGAAGATCCCTAAATGAAAATGACCGACACTTACCCTATAAGTGTTATCGATGTTACAATCCAAATTCAGCGCATAGTCGTCCACTTGCGGCAATTGTGAATCCGTGAAGCTCTGTTCGATTTTGATGGTCGGACTATGTAGCGTGGGCACCGGCGTGACCAAGGCGTTGACGCTGGCAAAGGAGCCCTCTACATAAAGCGGCGAGGCGGCGTTCAGTGGTGCAGCGGCATGGGAGACACCAACAGCGGTCGACTCATGATACGGCGCCACAACAAACGAGGGATACGAACGAAACTGCGGATAATCGGTGTGCGTGTGATGTGCCAACTGGGGTCCTTTGTACCAGGTACCATGCATAATCATTAAAGCAGTGACCGCGCAGAGGGGCAGTTCGTTTATTGGGGGGTTGTTGCGTGCACTTTTTTTTAGTAATTAAAGAATTTTATATTTTTTAAATATTTTTATTTTATTTAACACTAATATTTAGGTAGTTTTCATGCACATGCAACACAAATAATATTATTTTTCTTTTTTATATTTGTAGATTTGGCAACACTTTTGTCAACTTGCAGCGCACTTTTTTGTCAAATTGACGCAGTTTTCCTTAATGAAACGCGTCACACTTTGTATTCATAATTTTTTGTATTATTTTTCTTTAATTTAATACAATTCCATTATTTTTTTTGTTTTGTTGTTGTTGCTGCTTCTTTTGCATTCGATTTAATTGCACGCGTCCGCGAATATTACGCGTATTGAAATTAAAACACACACGCCATTAACTGGGCCCAAACGGTGACACAACAACACTAATAACAATACTAATAAAAACTACAACAACAGACGACGAAATGCGTGCAGGTTTTTGAAACAACTGCTGCTGCTGCTGATTTTGCTGTTGCTTCTTCGTTTCTTGTGCGTTTTCGGGCAACACTTGAGAAAAATCGCGCGCGCTCCACGGAACAAACAAAAAGTTGCTCCCAACTCGCCAAGAATTCCGAACTCGAATGCTGAGCACGCAGCACAAAAAACCGACAAATGCCTGTCTGCCTGGCTGGTTGGATTATCGCTGCGGCAACTGCGGCTGCTGCTGCAGCAGCTACTGTTGGAGCGCATGCTGTTCAAATGTTGCTACTGAGTGGTTGTATGGGGAGCAGGGAGCACTGCGGTTCATGTGCTGCTGGGTTGGTCTAAACTTGTTTGTCGGCTGCGTTGTCGGCCACGTTGCGCAGGTCTTGTGAGAGCGCAAACAAAACCAATGACAACAACAATTCAGCGAGTAAGTTGTTGTTGTAGTAATTGCAGCTTCGTATTTGCAGAAGTTTGCTTAAGCTAATCTCTTTAATTTGCAATTAAAACCATTTTGAATAGGCAGAAGTATCGAATAGGAGTCTTTTCTGGTTTACGAAATCCCGCGAATTCGGAAAAATGAAAATTAAAATTTTACAAATACTGAAATACAGAATTTTTACTTCATAACAAATCATAGTTCACACAAAATAATCCAAATGAAAAAAAAAATAGTAAAATTTGTGTCGTTGGAATTTTGCGTCCTTTGACATTCCATTTTTTTTTGTAACCTTTTTAGACCCTACACTAAGATTGAATGGTTTGGTACACCATTTGTAACACCAAGTAGGAAGCATATACGGTATAAAAAAAGTATATATCGTCGTTGTAGAACGAAAAGTCACCAAATACATTTTTATGAAAAACTTAAATATCGAGTTTGTTGATTAATATTATAAAAAGTAATTGATGTATTTTTAAATTTGAAATATCTATTCATAGATTTACATTTTCTTATCATGTGGTAAAAAAATTGAGATCATCGATTAAAAATTGACAGATTTACAAAGATTTTTGTAAATGAATATTTAGCATTTTGAAAATGAATTTGGTGGATTTTCATTCTACAACGACGATATATTCGGGATCAGCTTGAGCTCTTGAGTAGATTTAACGATGTCAGTCTGTGAGAAAGCTCAGCCTAAGTTCTTAAAGACCTGTAGCACCGAACTATTATTATATATTGACTTTATGCCTAAATCTGTTCTAAAAATAGAATGGATAAAATTGCAATTAGATGAGTGATGGCTATGTGGTTCTGTAGTCGAGCACCTAGCCTGCTTGACTACCAATTCCGGGCGTTTCTGACGACATGAGTTCAAACCCCAACTGCACCGAGTTCGTATATACGAAACATTTAATGTCATCCAACGTCACACAGTGTTCCGACCACTGTACTGTTTCCGCTGAGTTTTCGTATTCTAGTTTACGCGCCTCTTCGATTAAAGCCCCGAAGAGGAATGTAGGCTTTTCGAAAAAGCAAATTGGGTTGCGTTAAATGATTTTTTTCGCAACTTTAATTGGAAATTGTGTTTCGCTGACAGAGACATAAATGCCGATACTGAAAGACTTCGTATACAGGCTAGGAATCGCTGTAATGCCGTGATCTCGCGCGAAAAGTTTCTTCACGAACAAAACGCGCGCAAAAAGGTCCTACTCTATCACAGGGGTAGTAAAAATTTCTGGTCATTTGTAAAAAGGGTGAAGAATCAGATGGGCTTATCTGCCCATGTGTTGAAGAAGTGCGCGTCAACGCTGGCCTGTCCGTTGCGTAACCTTTTCAACATCTCCTACACGACAGGAGTTTTTCCATCTTGTTGGAAGGTTGCCAATGTTTAGCCAGTTCCGAAAAAGGGCGAGGCCACGAACCCTGCCAATTACCGACCCATTGCAATATGCTCTGCACTCTCTAAGGTAATGGAGAGCGTAATTAACTTCCACTTTGTGAACTATCTTGAGCACAACGAATTGCTCAGTGACCGACAATACGGTTTCCGTAGGACCAGATCCACAGGTGACTTGATGGCGGTCCTCTCCGAAAAGTGGAATAATTGTGTTCACCTTTTCGGGGAGAGCAAGGCATCGAACCAAGCCCACCCCTTCGTAGTTCACTCGGCTCTCAATAGAACCACGCATTACCAAGAGAATTCGTTCTTCAGTCGCACGATACGTTTGTGGAACAATCTCCCTGCGTCTGTTTTTCCCGACATTTTTGATATTGGCAAGTTCAAAACAAACATTCACCGACACTACTCCATCTTTCCCCCCTCCATTTAACCTATCATCCCTTCTTACGATCAACACTGTGCATTGCTTGAATAGGGGGCATCCCCTAGCGTTGGTTAATTTGTAAAAAAAAAAAAAAAAAGTTGAGATTTTTTTCATGAAATTATTTTCAAAAATTGTAAAAAAATTTGTGAAAAGCTTACATTGATATTTAAATAAAATGTGCTTACATGACAAAATAACCTGATTAGTTTTGACGATATAGACTGGAACATGATTTTTTTAATTTTTGAAGACTTTACTTTACATATTTGTACATAGATTGTACAGTTTATCCTGAAATCAAAATATTTGTATGGGACTTTCATAAACAATTAACACATAAATCATAAACTGAAAACCGTTTTTAAATATCTAATGTGGTTTAATAATATAATAGTTTGGCACTACAGTCCTACAAGAACTTCGGCCGAGCTCTCTCGCCATTTTGAGCTGTGCGTGTTACATTTGTACTCAAAGTGGTGGGACCTACAGTTTATTGCCGAATCCGAACGGCAGGTGAGAGCTTTTCTAAGGCAATGGTTTTACTCTCGTAGGTTTGCCATTTACTGACGAGAGGTAGCGCGGTATAGAAAAATGTTTCTATGAAAAGATGTTGTTAGCCCCAGTCCAGGCTTGAACCGGGACATTTCAGCTCGCAGTCCAACGCACTAACCACTGAGCTACCGCGGCTACTGGTGGAATCAGTCCGTGTAAAATCGTTCGATTGTGACCTGTGATTAGGGAATACAATTTGTACCTGTGTTCGTAATCACGGGATTTCGGGATTGAACCCTTTTGAATCCCGGGATTACTTCAAAATACAAGTAATTTCAAGAAATATTTGTTTTACTCCTTACTCAAACCATAATTTGACTTTTTTTAGTTATTTTTAAAGCATTTAAGATATAATAGCAGGAACGCCACTGGAACGCCAACGGTTCTATTTTGAGAAAACTTGACAGTATTCGATTGAACTGGATAGAACTAGCTTTTGATCTGGTACTAGTTGTTTCTTGGTGTTTTTTTTTTATAGAAAATACAGCTTTGGCTCTAGATCACACGCCACGGGAACACAGTTAATGATTAACAGGAACTTAGTTTAAAGATAATAGATATTGTCTAAACTAACGATAAAAATAACTAAACTTCTGGTAGTTTTTTCTATTTTGAAATTTGCTTTTTTAACCATTTTTCGTCGAAAAACAAAATAAATTACATATTGTGAGTTTTATACACAAGATAGTCTTTATCAGATTTCTTCTCAACAAGTTACGAAAAAGAAACAATTAGTATGCAATAATAATTAATAATAATTTTTTTTGCATTATGTTTATAAAAAAAAAAACAGAACACAAATTAGGTAAAGGGATCTAATATTTAAAAGTACAATCGATAAAAAAGTTTGTAATATCAATTGTGAGTTTGACTATGCTCAAACCACCATAAACTATTTATATTATGATATCCTAAATACAAACAAAATATTTCAAAAATGGTCTAAAAATTTACGAATTTATTTCCAAATATGTATTTAAAAACTTATTAGAATTTTAGCATTTTTGTATATATTAAAATTTGTCTACACAGTAAAATAACAATTGGGTTAAAAATTTTTATTTTTTAAAAAATTATAATAAATCGAATCAAATAAAACGTATAACAAATTATAATGAAATGTTAAAATTTCTCTAAGTAATTATTGGTATCTAGTACATAATTTTTTAATCTCATTGATTTACCTTGTATATAAGACTTTGGTTTTAGCTTTTCAAAATTGTGATAAATTAAATTCATTGATTTTATACTAAATTTCATATCATGTTTTGTATTGAGAGCTCTGGAATGAATTTTATATCGTGTCGTTTGCAGTACTATTACAAAATAGTAATTTTTGCCAATCACGTAAATTCTGTGATTAGTACTTTTCGGGATTTTCGAGACTAGAAAATGGGACAAGCTTGTATTCCCTACCTGTGATCCATACAATTATGAATGAACATAATCCTCATACATATAACACTAAAATCTACGGGAAAATACATAACCTTCCAAGTGATCTTTTTTCAAATAATAAATAATAATTAAATACTTAATATTAAATAATATAATATAAAAAATATTGAAATATAGATAAACTCGAGCGAGGCCTACGAGTCTCCATCACGAAAGTTATTGAAATCTCGAATTTTTAAAATATTGTTACGAAAATTCATTCTACGGAAAACTGTTCTGCAAGTTCGTATCTCTGGATTGTGTACAAAATAAAAACACTCTTATGTTTGGTTTAAATTACAACAATTAACTTTATTTATTTTCATTAACTAACAACTTTACTAATTATAAATTCTAACAACTGCTGCATTAATAACAATTTAACTTGGCATTGATCACACACGAGATGCACTCGACCACTTTCCAATCACTACTGAAGTGGTGTGCTTCAGATGCGGCACCTTTATATGCTTCATACATAAATTCGACACGCTTCGACATATTTCCAGAACATTCTAAACTTCTCGTGAATGCTATATGCATCGTATTCACATTTATTTGTTTTAAAGCGCTGATCTTCTATCTCTTTCTCGCACATTGCCAAATCCTCTTTCTAACACATTGCTTAGTGCGCTGAATATTCTTTTTGATTGCTTGCACTATGTAGCAAATTCGTAACAATATTATAAGATAATATCGCGCTAATTTTTCAATCCGATCTCAAATTTCGAGTTGTAATCGATAAAAATGTCCTTCTCGTGTGCATTACTAGTAAAATATATAAAAATATTATTTATCTTGCATACCAAATTCTGATAATATAAAAAAATCAAAATTCGGTACATACAAGATAATAAAACAATGTTACCCAGTGTTATAAAAATTTAAATATCTTTAATTAAAAATATATTATGTGCTGTAATAAAATTGCAATAATTATTTATGCAAAATTTGCATTACAGATTGTAATATAATTTACAGAAAATATTAATAATACAAATAAATTAATTAAATTGAACAAAAAATTCAAAGCACTGCCGTTACAGGGGCAAAAACCCACTCAATACTCTTTACATTTACTCGTTGATTTCGAGGCAGTGAGCGCACAACAACGAGTAGTATTAATGCCACTCTGTGCTCTATACTCGTCGTCACCACGATGCTCTTTACTCTTTACGAGCGCATATTAGGTGGTGCAGCCAGCAGCAGCAACAAGAACAATGCATATGGAGAGAATAGCCAGCAATTGGGCAGTCAACAGACAATGCAGCGCACAATAAGAGAGAAAAAAAGCGGGGACACGGAATTTTTATTGGAGCATTTTTTTTTAGGTCTTCTACGATTTTTTTGTGTCGTAGAGTTTGATGTTTTTTTTTTTTGATTGTTGTTGTTTTTATGCTTCGCTGATGTTTGTTGTAGTTGGTGTAGGTTGCAGAGATGCAGTTGCGCGCCATGTGCTGCTGCTGTTGCCGTTGCATTTCTTGAACAAAAAACGAATGCATGGCGTCGTGTCTTTGTGTGTGTGTGTGCCGAAGTGAGTTAGTGTGTGTGAGTGCGTGCGTGTGTGCGCCTTCTTGGCTCCTTTTGTGCGGAGTCTCCTGTGGGGATCGCCGTACTGCGTTTGGAATAAAATTAAAATGAAATAAAAATAAATTAAAATTTGCAACAACGTTGAGAAAAAACAGGATTTATAAAACAACAAAAAGAACGGTTGATACAACAAAAATAAAATCCCTCCATTTTGATTAAAAATTGACAAAATGTTGCGCTTGTCCTGTACATTATTCTGGTTGTTGTTATTGTTGTTGCTCTTGTCAAATCTCATGTTGCGGCTGCTGCAGCTACTCGTTATGTTGTAGCAACATGTTATTGTTGTTGCTTGTTCATTTGTGTTGTCTGAGTTGAATTTATTCGTTTGTTTTTTATTTTTTTTGTTCAATATATTTTTAGTATAAATTTTAAAATATTTTTTTATTTTTTTTTTTTTATATTTTTACTTTTTATCCAGTTTAGCTTGTTTGTGACAAGAAAAAGCAACAAGAACATAGCAATTATTTTAATTTAAACGTCGCGCGCGCGTTTCTAATTTTTTTATTTATTTTTATTTAATTTTTTTGTTTATTTTTTTCTTCTTCTTACTGTTTTTCAACGTCGTCTCTGCGCCGTGTAATTTATGACGACTTCTGATATTCATTTCGATTTCATTATGCGTTTCTGTTGATTTACTGAATCGGTTTGATTTGTAGCCGGCATAAAACTGCAAAAATATTGATTTACTACGTTTTTCTGTATTTTTTTATTAAACTATCGAGAATTTGTAATTGATAGCATGAGTTTGGCAGCCATAAGTCGAAATTAATGTTCATAAAATAATATGCAATTGACATGCAGTCAAATTCAATAAAATTGAATACTTGAAAAATGTATAAAATATCAATTTAAAACAAATACGTTCTTATTATTATTTCTTTAATAAATTATGTATATTTAACATTTTGAAGTAATTTGGATAATGTACCTATCAATATTAACAATAATATAAATATTTTCCACAAAATGAAAAAAAAATGAAAAAAAAAGTAAAAATAGTTAGAAAGAAAAATAGTAGAATTTGACTAATATCAATAATATATACTACTAAAATTCAAGAATTTGTCATCTGAATATTAATGCCCGTAACTTCAACGAATAGATATCTACTGGTGCTTAGTTATCTATCGTGTAAGCAAAATTTCGTAACTTCAACGCATAGTTAAGGAGTAAAAACACCGGATAGGTAAGAGATATCTGTTCGGTACGAACACCAATAGATATCTACTCGTTGAAGTTACGGGCATAAGAAAGCAAATTACTTAGTTGTTAAAAAAGTAAACAAACTTTATTCTACTGAATTTTCAGAAGTTAATTTATTGATTATTTAAAACCAAAAAAAACACGCAAAATTGTTGCTGTATTCTTCGCAAAATGAACACGTGTTCATGGATCTGCTGTTGTTTTCATCGGTCTTTCTTTGTCTGTAATATTCGCTTGTATGCTTTGAGTTGCGATGTCGCCATCTGTTTGTTAGTGTACATGTAGATATTAAGACATTTTGTTCTTAGGTATCAAAAAAGTAACTAAGTACAATTTGTCTGGATTGCAGATTTTTTTTTTCTTAGGTATCAAAAAACGGCATAATATACAATGTTTGCATGTGTGTGTTTTCACGAATAGAACAATAAAGCACAGCCAGACAAGCAAGCGTTTAAACTAGAGATGGGCGCGTGCCTGTTTTTGATGGCACGGACACGCACGGGCACGCCGATAGGTGACACGCACGAGCACGAGCCCGACGAGTAAATTTAGATGCACGCACGAGAAGCACGATAAAACACGGGATGTTAAAAGACACGAAGAAATACGGAAAAACACGACAAAACACGGAAATACACGACAAAACATGAAAAAAAGCACGAAAAACATGAAAAAGCAAGCGAAACGCGAAAAATAATACCGGAACCGTTTAGATTTTTGAAACCAAATCGTTATTAAAAATGTATTGAACCGGAACTGGAATCGGAACATATATATTTATTTGTGGTTGGAATCGGTACCGCTATTTTAAAAATTTTAGTAAAAGAACCATGGAACCCAACGAACCGGAATCGGAACCGTTATTAAAAATGTATGGAACCGGAATCGAAACTCATTTAATTTGTTGGTTGAAACTGGAATCGGAACCGGAACCACAGTTTTAAAAATCTTGGAACCTTTACCGGAACCGATATTGCAATAGGTTTTAGTCTCTGTAATAAATAATTGAAAAATTAAGTTTGATACTGTTTTATTCTCTTAAATTCATAAGTAAAACAGATTTTCAAGAAAAGTTAAAAAAACCACATAGGGGTTGTTTTGAATTGGGGTAGAAACTATAAAAAAAAAATGTTTAATGGGCGCGTGCCTGATTTTGGAGGCACGGAAACGCAATCTAGTAAATTCTTGAATTTACCTTCGAGATATTAAAGTTTTAAGCGTACGAATGACCCGTTCGGAACCACTGGAAAGGCCCATATTTTAAATTTTTAACTGAACCTTTCTCCTCTTCTGCTGCCTCTACTGTTATTTATGTATAAACTAGAGATGGGCGCGTGCCGTCCTATTTTCGTATCACGCCCGAAAATCTGAGTTCGAGCGTGCAAATCGCCGTGCGTGCTAGTTGCTGTCGTGTCCGTGCCTACAAAATCAGGCACGCGCCCATTAAAGATTTTTTTTTATAGTTTCTACCCCAATTTAAAAAAGCCCTTACTTCCAGCTTCAGAAAATAAAAATTTCGTGGTATTTTAACCTTTTCTTAAAAATCTGTTGCTTTAGTTTTACTTATAGATTTAAGAGAATAAAACAGTATCAAACTTAATTTTTGAATTATTTATTACAGGGACTAAAACCTATTGGAATATCGGTTCCGGTTCGGGTTCAAAGATTTTTTAAATTGTGGTTCCGATTCCGGTTTCAACATACCAATTAAATGGGTTTCGATTCCAGTTCCACACATTTTTAATAACGATTCCGATTCCGGTTCTTTGCGTTCCCAGTCAGGGACTATAATATCTGTTCCGGTTCTGGTTTCGATATTGTTAAAATAGCGGTACCGATTCCAACCAGAAAAAAATATATATATTCCGATTCCAGTTCCGACTCAACACATTTTTAATAACGATTTTGCTTCCAAAAATCTAAACGTTTCCGGTATTATATTTTACGTTTCGCTTGCTTTTTCATGTTTTTCCGTGTTTTGTCGTATTTTTCTGTGTTTCTTCGTGCCTTTTAAAATCCCGTGTTTTATAGTGCTTATCGTGCGTGCCTATAAATTTACTCGTCGGGCTCGGGCTCGTGCTCGTGCGTGTCACCTATGCGTGTCCGTGCCATCAAAAACCGGCACGCGCCCATCTCTCATATGGATATGATTTATTCGAAAATGATTTATTCGAAATATTTTAAAAAATAGCTGAAATAATGTGCTTTCTTTGTATATTTACACTTTGTTCCTAAAGTTTATAATAAATCATAATAAATTCATAATAAATCACAGAAAAATTCCGGGACGGGACAAAAAATTCCGCTTAGAAATTAGCAGTACGATTTTTATTTCAAAAATACTTTTTATATATAATATATTTTTTTGAATTATCTCTGAACATAGCTGAGACAATTTACTTTATTTTTGTATATACAAACTTTGTTCCTAAAGCTTACAGGTATTTCATAATAAATCGCAGAATAATTCCAGAAATTGGCACTACGATTTTTTGCTAAAAATAATTGTGTATATGACAATATCAATAATCATTATTACGAAATGAAAAGTGATGTACAATTCAAATTTCCAGATGTTTTTTAAGTTTTTAATTTTTTGTTTGTACTTTTTTAAAAAAAAAAATTGTTTTTGATATTTGTATACTGTAGTTTTACACTTTGGTACTGTAGTTTAATTTTTTTTTGTACTTTTAAAAAAAAAAAAATTGTTTTTGATATTTGTATACTGTAGTTATACACTTTGGTACTCAAATTTCCGGACGGGATAGATTTCAATTAGCTGTCAAAAATTTTCTAGAATTACTAGAAAAATCATGTTTACATTGTCGAGGGAATTCTGCTTTGGAAACAGTTGATTCAACTCTTTAAAAAAACTTTTCAGTTTACTAATAATAAATGTATCTTTTTGGTTCCGGACGGGATATCGTAAACCCTAATACAATAATTAAAATTTGTCCGTTATTTTAATTTTTATCATTAATTTTAAGTTTTAAAAACAATTATTAATGATACCAGAAAAAACAGAAAATAATATTTTGTATCTGTATGTCTTTAAAATTAATTAATCTGGTTACTCAAAATACATGAAAAATTGGTATATTTACATATTTCACAGTAACGTAACTTTATGAGTATTTTTTTTATACGTTACCGTTAACGGAATAGAAATTTCTTTTCAAATATTTATATTCAGACATTTAAGATTTCAAATCCATCGTTATTTCAAATATTTGAGCATTTTGAATTTATCGGTCGTGGTTGACGTTTTTCTGGAAATGCCTGTATGTGACGGTACTTTATCTCTAGAGAATTCTATAAAATGTACGAATTCTGAAGAGGTGCTGCATAATTAAAATGGTGGATTTAATTGATATGATATAGAATAACTCAAAGTACTACGAAAATATATGAGTAAATGAGACACAATTATCTAGAGCATACTCAGGATATGTCAGGAAATGAAAGAAAGAGACTGAAAATTATTCAACTCATTGAGTCCGTAAACAGAAATGAGATGGAAGATCAGTGCAATGAAGCATATGAGTATAAAAGAGATTAAAAAAGTGTGATCATCATAATTCTCTTTAGATTTAAATGTATGTAAATGCGGCTTGAATATGAGTGCAAAAGAGGTGGACATATCTTACAAGCAATACGGATTCTCGTGAAATGTAGAAGTTTGTGGAAACTGCTAGAAGCCAACTTTGTAATATTGAAGGCGGGACACTTCAGTTGTGATTTTAGTGAGGACTGATACATCTCGTGTTCATTGTTAGTTGAATTACAACCGAATTTTTTTTTAATATGTACATAATACAGAGATATGAACTTATATAAAAAATAATATTTATTAGAGAGAAAAATGTGAGAAATACAACATAAAAAGTAGTTACACTAAATGTCTAAATGCTAACATAATGCAGACCAATTTTACAGCAAAACTATTAATTGTAATTGTAATTAAAAAATTAATAAAGATAAAAAGAAACAGCGATTTTTGAAAAAAAAATACTCAAACATACATTACGTAAAATCACAACAAACCATCAATGAGTAAATATCGAGACACGTAATGTAATCAGTAAATTCAATTGCAACGCGAAAAACAACCACGCCCGAAAAAAAAGTGACTAATAAACTTGATTGCCAGCGGCAGTAGCTAAAATCAACAATGACAAAAACCGCAGGACACAAAAAACTACTTCATCAAATTATACAACAAAATTACAAAACGACGTAAGTACCTGCTGTGCAAAAAATAATGGGTGGGGCGGTCGGTCGGTTTGAGGAACTCAACTAAAACTCAACAACTCATTGCTGCCCAGCACTTTGGTTACTTTAGTTGCTTTGCTTAGACAACATTGGCGCCAACAACTTTTGCAACAACAACTACCTGAATTCATCAATTGCAGCTGATGGCAACACCGAACCGAACTGCGGAAAATAGAAAAACATTCACATTTCATTGGAAATGCAGACGACGCATTCGAAGGCGTGCAGCATGTGCTACACTGCAGCGAAATCGGCTTGCAAACGACCACCCTCGTGCCCTCATCCCATCAACCACTGACAACGGCCCCAGTCCCACGAGTTACCCAACGCAATTAGTAGCTGCGCCTCGCCCGCTGCAACATTTTCTAATCGCAAAACATTTTTTCCGGCTGCCAACTGCAAATGAAGCAATTAAATCGATGCATCGCGCGCAGTTCGCTCCAATCAACTGTGGCAAGTAGCTCCTCATGTTGTTCGCTGAACGCGCAGCTATCCTGTCATTGCTATGCTGCAGCGTATCTCATTATCTATTGCTGGTCGTTTTCGCTTCTTTGGCGACTGTTGCACGCATGAGACGATGCAGTCCATTGCAGTCGATCGATCGGTCCATTGTTGGTCATAAATGCTGTGAATGAAATTGCGAAAAATTTATGAATATCTGGCAGTATTTCTTGCTCACTGTTGTAAATGCTGCATTTTAAAAGTGATGTATTTTAAATTTTTAATATTTCTAAATATAAGAACACGACTTTTCCTATGATCGAAAACAAGATATTGATTTTTTAACATATGTGATCGACTCAGAACTTACACTCAGAGAAGTTTGACAGATAATTTGTTAAACAGACTCATGTCAATTCTACATGATACTTTTAAATATGGAAAATAACAACAATTCTATAAATTAAAAAGATATTCATGTTAACTTTACATTTTCAACTATTAAAATTTAATATAACAAAAATCACTTAATATATTCAATGTGTTTGAAAAAAACAACATGAAATATGTTTAATTTCTGTTTAAATTTACATGATTTTTTCCCTGAGTGTATCGACATTGCCTATTTTTAATACCAGACAGCGTAGGAATAAAAGTTATCAAACTTCGGAGTTTCATTGATCTAGCTCTTCTAGTTTTCCTGTAATCGACAGACAGAGAAATTGCTTACTCTACTCAGGAGGTGATGCCAAACAAAGATATATATTTTTCCTTAAGAATTACTGCTCTTTATAGGTTTAACAAATGAATGATCACAGTGAAAATACTCTCTCGATTTTAATGTAATATAAATTATGACCAGCAACCATAGATGCTAACTTTGTAAAAAAAATCTACCTTTTTAGAGTTTTTAATCGTCGGTAGATTAAATATATCTTATAAGATCTTTAAATTATGTGTCAGATTTTACATTCAGTGAAGAGTTTTTATTCTGACTCAGATGTGTGAGCATTTATAAAGTATTTAAGATAAATGTAATAATTCATTGACTTTTTTTAGGTTTTATGTATTTAAACATGTATAAAAACCATCTTTATGTATAAAAACCATCAAAAACATATTTTTGATGGATTTTGTATTTGAGATTTTTTAGAAATTTCAGATTTTTTGGAATATTTTTTTAAGCATGAGCGATGTTTTAATGACCGACACATATTTTAATAGCAAAAATCTGTATGTAGATTTTTATTTCTCATTGTAATTGTATATGAAATAATACAAAAATATTATTACCAACTCGTTAAATTAAAATTAGATAACTTTTGGCAGTAAAACTACAGTAGTATCAAGCAGTTAACATTTTTTGTGATTGGTAAGCTGTAAAACTATAACAGTTAACTAAAACTTAATAATTTTAAAAACCATAATTTCATTTAAAGGTGTAAAATGAATTTAACAACATGCTGTAGTAATAACTTTATTCTACTTGAAGAAATAATAATTTAATTGTAAATGGTCATTTAAAGTACATTTTTTTGCCCTAAAGACTTATTCTTAGTTTTAAGAATCCTACATTAACAGTAGCTCAAGATTATTGCGTTGGACTGCGAGCCGAAGGGTCCCAGGTTCAAGCCTGGACTGGGGCTAACAACATCTATTCATCTATTTTTCTCGGTAATAAATGGCAAAACTACGAGAGTAAAACTTTGCCTATGAAAAGCTCTCACCCGCCGTTCGGATTCGGCCATAAACTGCAGGTCCCAGGACTTTGAGTACAAATATAACACGCACTTCTCAAAATGGTGAGAGAGCTCGGCCTATGTTCTTATAGGATTGTAGCGCCGAACTACTATTATATTAATATTTTTGGATATTGATCAGTCCAATGTACATACAGGAGTATAATTCTGATTTATAAGAAAGTATTTTAAAGGTGTCTAGTTGTGAAATTATTCCATGTTATAAGTAGTGCCCATAATCTATATATGAGTCATTCCATAACAAATCAACCGAAAAAATTCGAATTATGGCAGCACCATCTCAGAATTTAATAATATTTTGAAGTTTGGTGAAATAACATAAAATTAATAAATTGTCCAAATTTCAGCTTCTCATATGGTGTAGTTTCAGAAATTTGGTGGTTTAAAATTTGACAAAACTGTAAAAAAATCACAAAGGTGGTGCTAATCAATTTAACGTAACTTGAGATATAGTCAACCAAAATGAAATACAAAGGTCACATTATAAAATTGCCAAAAAAATGTCTAAAAATGTCTATACCACGTTGATTTAATAGTGGCCAGTTTTAAACAAAGTATAATTCAAAAGGACATATCTCAAAAAGCAAACCTTTTTAAATTTTTTAAATTAATATATGTTCAAGGTTGACTTTTTATCTTTTATTTAAGATTTTAAGTGGAGTGTGGTAAATCAAAAACTAAATTTTCACACAAAATGTTCAACATTCTACAACATTTTTATACATAACTTCTGAACCCGTGATTTCGCCACTCTAGTTAAAATCCTAAATAATACACTCAAAATAAAAAGTCTGCTATTAATGACAAACTTTGACTGCTAAATTTTAGCACACTTTAATTTGCATTTACAGCATACTTTTATCTGCAATAGCGAACTGTTTGCTGGGTATCTTAGTTCTGCTAGTGATCAAGATCGTGCTAGTGTCACTGGTGTGCATATTGCTAGTGTAGCTAACCTGCACTAGATGGCGCCATAGTCACGAGACGCTGCAGCTAAATGTGTCTATAATTCGTAGACTCTTATTGGACAACATGTTTTTTTAAAAGAGATATTTCTTATACGTATTAATGCACGTTTCTAGTATTTCTACTTTAAGAGATATTGAAATATGAAATACCATACAAAAATGACAAAGGAACATGAAATTTGGACAGGGTGTTCATCTCCCGACGTAGGCACGCACTAAGGCGGGATTTTTTGAAATTCTAAGGTACAAAAATAGGCGTGGCAAACCTGAACTTTTAATTGCAAATATCTGTGTACTGAAGAAAGCCACAGTCATGAAATTTGGCCCAGTGATGTATATTGTGGTTGTTTATCGTTGTTTGAAAACTGGGCGTGATTAGACCACGGATCGTGGCACCTCCCATATAAAAACATTAAAATTGCAATAACTGCTGACATACTAAGAGTAGAGTTATAAAAACCGAATCAAATGTTCATATTTAAAACACCAATCGTTACGTAGAATGTGGGCGAGATTGTGATCAAGATCGTGTTAGTGTCACTGGTGTGCAAATCGCTAGTGTAGCTAACCTGCACTAGATGGCGCCAAAGTCACGAGACACTGCAACTAAATGTGTCTATAATTCGTAGACTCTTATTCGACAACATGTTTATTTAAAACAGATATTTCTTCTACGTAATAACGCATGAAAGAGTGAAATAGTAAAATAAAGGTAAAATAAGATAAATAAAAATGAATAAAAAAAATATAATAAAAAAAATAACAATAATATAAAAATAAAAAAAGTCAAAAAGTATATCAGAAAAAAAATATTAAAATACAAAAAAATATATATTTTTATTTTCTTTTTTATGAATTGGAGTAAACAGCAACAAAATTAGTTAAAATAGCTAAAATTGTCTGCTCTAATAGTATAAAAAAAGTTCACTGAAACAGGAAACTGTCATTTGCTGTTTCAGTAGAATTCGGCGCTTTCCTCTTTTCAGCAAACATTTTTGCTATATTGGCAAACTTTTTTTGCTACTGTTACAGACTTTTTATTTTGAGTGTGTACCCAGATTTTTAAGATCGATTGTTTTACGGTTTTTGTTTGAATTGAAAATGCATATCATATTTTCCTAATCTTTTTTTTTTGAGGAACATATTTTGTAGCTATTATCTCTCCTTTAAAGGTTTTATTATCATTTGAAATGGAATTTTTTTTTTTCAAATTTTAGGCAAACAAATACGGACTTTATATCAAAATATGCCCAAAATGTGCTTTTACAATTCCTCAAATTTTGATACGTTTCCATAAAGATTCATTTTGATTGTTTTCCTGTCGGAATGAACACTAAAAATTCACGGAAAAGATTTAAATTATGTGTAATTTTTTGTTAAATAGCTTTTTTTGTGTATTTTGCAATAATCCGTTATGTTTAAACTCTCGAATGGTGTTGGAATTTCAATATGGTCGAATTTGGTTTTTGCTATTTCAGAATTCCATTTCTAAATGGAATATATACGAATTTTAATAAAATTGAATCTCTAAATATTTATGGAAAAAATTCCATTAGATTTTTATTGTAAAATTTTTGCATTTTGATCGAATGCGTATTTGGGAACATGCTCGGGACATTTTACAGTAGAAATTGATATTGTAACCTGATGCGCAAAATGACTTTTAAGTAGTGTTATCAAAGAGGTAAATACAACTGACAGATTTAACATCTATATATGAGAAATTTAAAGAAAATCCTTTTAAATACACCTGGAGTAAAACTTGTTTTTTCAAATGTTAATTTTCGAAATTTGGTACGGAAGTTGCAAGTTTAGTTTGATTTTGATCAAAATATACTGAAATTTTATATAATTCAATACTTTTTAGTTTTCAATTTTTACTTTACACATATTTTGCGGTTTTATGTCTTATACGTGCAATTACACTTATTTTAGCAAAAATTAAAATTTTCAGCACAAATGTTCCTAGTTAATTTTTCATTCTTGCAAAAGTCAATTGATTGACAGTGAAAAACCACAAAAATACTATAATTTCTCAATTAAAATTTTACAAAACACACAAAAACAACGTCAAACCACAAAAACCATTCGACGCAACAGAATTTAATATCGAGAGATTATGTTGCAGAAGGCGGCCACTGTAGTCAGAGACTAAACAGCAAATGAAGAGCAACTCAAAAACCGCAACAACAAACTTAGGCACTGTTGCAACAGCAACAACAATAACAAGAACAACAACAAAAAACACCCAGTACAGCAGACATCGTTGTTGTTTTTACACATGGACGCCAATGAATGGCGTTGCAGCCGACATTGTGCGGGCACCTACGAGTCGCCGAGTTGAAGCAGACACAAACACATTCACACGCACTTGGTACACAGCAAAAAAAAAAACCAAACAAAGGCAACATGGCAAAGTGCGCGCAAACGCTGCAACGAGTTCTCCGCCTTTTTTGCGCCAACTGGCAACAACAAATGAACGGTAGGCCGATGAAGTGCGGACAGCTTTTTTGTTATTGGCTGAACGAACGAGTTGTTCGTTGGCACACAAACACACAAAGGGGCGAGTGTTGGCGAACGAGTATTTGGGGACGCCGAGTGTTTGGCGACGATTCGAGTTGCAACTAAGAACGAGTGACGACCGGCAACTCAAGACTTTTGGGAAAAAGACTTTGTGAACGGGTAGACGACGACAGACCAGAGAAACAACAAACACGGCTACGTTAAAATGAGCGCAGTAGTGCAACAATGTTTTTTGAGTGGTTTGAAGTTTGGAGTGTTGGTGTCTACTGCAACCAGAGAGTGCGCGCCAACGAGTATTTTCGAGGATGCGCCCAACGGGCCGCGAACTAAGCGCTATAAAAATAGACTGAACAACGTCAGTCTGAGTAGGGTTTCTATTCCGAAAATCTAAAGTATTGAAGTGACAGTACAACAGATGGGAAAAAAGTTAGTGGTGCCAATTTTAAATAAATATTTCCACAAATTATTATTGGGAGAAAAAAATAAAATTTGTATGTAAAAACAGAAGACAAAAATAACACTGTTCTACAAATTGAGGTTTATCATTTCTGATATATTTCGGTATCCTGATTCATGCTGCGTACCTACTCAGAATTTGCCCACCACGTCGAGATTTTGCAAAAATTCGAGTCGAAGTTGCAAATAATGCCATTTTTGGTACTTTATATCGCTCGATTTCGACATGCTGCAGATGCAAAACTTTACCACAAAATAAAATATGAACCTTGCCCTACGGATAATTGGTAAAAAACTGTGTCCAGATATTAGTATTTGCAAAAAATCAAAAAGAAAAAGTGTATCGAGAGAGTTATTTATCACAATTCGCTAAGCTCTCTTAATTATTTTTTAAATTTATTTTCACAATGTTTTTGCTGTCAAATTTTTGAAAAAATGTTTTAAACTTTTTCTGACTGGAATTTTTTGTGAAAGTTTTTGTATTTGAAATATTTAATTAAATTAAAGCGAAATACACGCAGCGATATACAATGTCATACGGAAATAATGTAGTGAGGATAGACACAAAAACAGACAAAATTAGATTTGCATTTAGGCGTAAATAAAATATAAAATATATACAATAATCAATGCGAAAATTAACGAAATACTTTTTCGTATATTTAAATTTCGTAAAATACTCTGCATTCGTCTTTTTAACTTCGTCCCGATTTTTTATTTTACGATACATCCAAAAAAAAAAAAATAAGTTCCGCTTATGTGCAGTTATCGGTACAGCAAAACGGAATCATACTCCGGAAACGTGCCGATTTCTCAATCCGGAAACGTATTGGTGAGCGGATTTTAAGGAACATCGAAAACGTATTCGAATAAGTTAAAAATCCGTTGTAATGTGCCGTAAACGTGCCACTGTATCGTACTTTAAACGGAGTACAAATATTTGCAGTTCGTTTGAAACATACCGCAAACGTGCCATTATCGTACCATTTAATAAACAAACGGATGGAAATACAACAAAATGAACCATGAACGTGCGGAAAACTGAGTGGAAAAAGATATTGCCGAATGTTTTTTTTTATTTGTAAATTAAAACAAGTGCATTTGGTAATTTAATTTAAAATTTTAATTTTTAACTAATAAAAATATTAATTGTTTATAAAATATATTATAGTTTAATATGGTTCACAAAATAGTTGAAAAAACAATTAATTAATTGAAAAAAACAGTGTAATTTTCGATGTGTTTCGTGCAGACATTCGAGAAACTAAATTTGGTGACACCATTTATCACGCAATGATAGGCTGACGCTTTTTGATTCAACGAATGTTCCTCCGGTTTAGTATCTGCCTCGACGGATACATTTTTTTTCAACTTGTCGTTAACGTACCGGCAATGAGGGAATTGTGATTCCGTTTATGACGGAGCTCCGTATAAATGTTTCTTGGGATTTGTATATTTTACAATTTGATATTCACAAAACAAAATGAAGCAGAAAACATGACGAAGACAAGAAGAACAAAAGCAGAAAACAAGACCGAACAGATAAAATTTTCTTTTCAGCATCGGCATTTAGTAATTGTATTAAATTAAGTTCGCAAATCAATCACGTGTGTACTAAAAGTGTGTGAAATGATTAAAAATTATTATTAAATAAAAATATGACTATTTTGTGTGTGTATTGTATTTTGTGTATGTGTTGGAATCGACAATATGTGATAGTATGAAAGAGAGACAGAGCGGTAAAAGTCATCATGATATCATCGGTGATCTCTCGTTGATAACCTCGATTCTACATCCATTTGCCGCAATATATTAACCCAGTCGTGTCATAGACAGGTGGATGACTTACGAGTTCCATTACAAAGTAATCTAAGGCAAATAAGGCTCCATGATTGTTTCATTACATTAATATGTTGACATTGGAATACGGATCATCCATTATCTGACTTACAAAGTAAGCATTCGCATTTCGCTTACTCTGTAATGGAAGGCGAATGAGAATTGTGCTACAATTTGTTTTATATGATGATTTTCAAAGTACTTTGAAATCTTTACCGCTGGGTCATTAATAGTCGATGTACCGATTAATGCGTGGATTATTTCCACAAATGATTTTCTATAAATATACGAATTTGAATATAAATATATTTCACAACTTTACGAAAGTTCTTTCGTACTAGGTACGAATGTTTTTGTGGATCATTTTCACGAATATTTTCGTCAAATACATTAACTTTTTCATGTATTTTATGCATATTTTATTTTGAGTGTACTATAAACATAATTTGCCACGGTAGCTCAGTGGTTATTGCCGTAAATGGCAAACCTACGAGAGTAAAATATTGCCTATGAAAAGCTCTCACCCGCCGTTCGGATTCGGCAATAAACTGTAGGTCCCACCACTTTGAGTACAAATATAACTCGCACAACTCAAAATGGTGAGAGAGCTCGGCCTAAGTTTTTATAGGACTGTAGTGCCAAACTATTATTATAAACATAATAAAATAGGATAAACTATTATTTCAATCGGTAATACAATAAATTATTTTTATACACATCGTAAACTTTATTAGAATTTTTTTAACTTTTTGTATACTATTAAATCAATAACTGTCCTATTCACAAATTCAAAAGGGAAGATGGGAATATGTAAAGTACAGAATATTATTTATTCTAAAAAGTGGTTGAAAAGAGTACACCCAGAAAAGAATACTATATAAATAATAGTTTTTTACTATTAAAAATAGTCAATAGGATAAATTATTATTTTAATCGGAAAATACCATTAAATAATAGAAAATACCATGACATTGCCATTCAGTTTATATGAAAAGATTAATTTTTTGTATACTATTAAATCAATAATTATCCTATTGACCAATTTTAATGGGATTTGAGGGAATTTTTTTCTGGGTGTATAAAATTGCACACAGTTAAAGACCCTTTTCCCGCTGGGTATATTTAACACACATACTCAGTCTCTCCCGGTAATGATGGCAATTCAAACGCGACTCAAATTCATTCAAATCACGTGTTTCGCATATTTGACGCCGCTGTAGACGTTTTTTCGAATGTTTTGTTGGAAAACTAAATTAAATTAATAATAAAACAGTTTTTGTGTGCGCATCATTTTGTTGTACATATTGTTTTTGCTGCTTTTGTTTGTTTTTTTTTTTTTCTTTTTTGGTGTTGTTGTGCATTATGTCCGCGTGTGCCATGCGATTATTACAATATTGAAGCCAAGAACAATAAAAACTTTAAAAGCTGTAAATATTGTAAATTGAAATGTATGTCTCCATGTCTGCCTGTTCGACTGTCTGTCCCAACATCCATCCAGCCATCCATCAGTTCGTTTGTGCGCCCGCTGTCTATGTTTACTGTATGTTGTTGACATTTTTTGTTGCTGTTGCTGCTGTTACATATTATTTCACAGTTTTTCCCATAGCATTTTACGTTGTTTTTTTGTAATTACATGAAGCATTCATTGCATTGAGCCGTTAGACTGCAATTAAATTGCAATTGAAAATTATTGCATTCAATGACGTGTGGAGTGGTTTGAAGGGTGCTGCTCTTAATTGAATGCTTTGTAGCAACAATTTGCATGATTATTATTATTTATTTATTTAACACTGTAGTTACTCAATTTAATGAGATCACATTAAATCAGCCATTTACTTCATAAGTCATTAAATACAAAATTATACATCGTGCAATAATGATTTTCCAGGATTTTGACATTTTTAAATAGCGGAATAATGAAAAAAATGAAAAAAATGTAGAAATCATACATACTGGTTTTAGGTTAGAAATTCTTCTTCTAACTCTAGTTACTTCTCTAATATAAACTGATAAATGCGAGGGTACCTCAATATCATAAATATAAATAAATACACATGTATTTGATTTACGTCCAAAAGCAAACATATCTGTTTTTACTTTAATGTTGTATTGCTTCGTCGTTCTTTTAAAAGAACAGTCCTTCTTTTTAACCTTTTGTACTTCAAATAATATTTTCAAAAGAAGAACAGTTTGTTTAAATTTTCCTTCTTTCTCCTTTTTTTTTAAATTTAATCTTCATCACTACTTTTTTTCTTTATAAATGTACTAAAGGGGTTTTCAATAAGAGCGCTACAAAAGTTTTTTTCAAGAGTTTTTCAACAGGGACGCTACAAAAGTAGAGCGACAGGGACAGCAAACAACGCCATATTTCTTGCCGCTCTTTTGACATTTCTCTTCAATTAGGTTTGCCATTTCATGATGAAAAGATATACGAGCCAACAACGAGTCGAAATTATTAAAATTTACTACCGAAATTCAAATTCGTATATCTTTCCATCATGAAATGGCAAACCTTACTGAAGAGAAATGTCAAAAGAGCGTCTCTTTTTCTAATAAATTTAATTTTTTTAATGTTTATTTTATTTATACATAACTAATTTGTTTTAAAAATGTCCGAAAAATATGTAAAATAATCCACACAGAAAAAAATGTACATCATATTGATGAATGCCGTTCTTCAAACCATTATTTATTGTATAGAAGAACCATTCATAATATTAATGATTAACGCCATTATTGCTATGAATTGCTATAAATACGAAGAACGCTTGGTAAATGTCGAAAAAGTGTTCTTCAATATGATGAACTGTATGTGATGAATACGTTTCATCATATTAATGAACCAAAATATAAAATGCATCATACATGTTTACCATATTGAAGAACGCTGTTCATTAAACCAAATTTCTATCAACATATTTTTTTTTCGTTCATTTTTTGCCGTACTTCTCAGTTCTCAAGTAGTTCTTGTGTATTATTTCTTATATAATGCTTGCTCGACATGCTTAAATGTTTTATAATATATAATTATTATAATTACAACTTTTTATTAATAAAAAGTTATATGTATAAAAAATATATTTTTTAAAGAATTTTTTTTCGAACAAATTTTTTACTCCTATTTTTTTTTTCACCAAAATATATAAATATATTTTATTAATAAAAAGTATTTTTTTAAATAAAATTTTTACAAAACTTTTTTTTCGAAGGTGCCCCCAAAAAGCCAAGACTAACGTCGCACCTTGAGTTGATATCTCCTAAATGGTATTTTTTTTCTAATGAGTATCGCGTGCCGAGCATGTGTCAGCAGCAGCACCTCGGAACGACATTTTTGCGAATCAATAAAACAAAATCCGTTTTTAGCGATGCAACGAACGACTGCAAAAGGCAATACGCCCTAAATGGATGTGGCTAAAAAGCATCATCATTATACAGCGACGTTGTAACGGCCGCAAATAAATTCAACAGCAGCAGCAGTAAACAACAAGAGCTACAACAACAGGTATTACCATAAAAATTATTGCTGCCATGGCAGAAGACAGTTGCTGCATCATGGTGGGTGCAAACGTCAATGGAGCGCTGACAGCCACGCAGCTGTGCCGAATAAATCATTCAAATGTTTTATTAAAATTGACAAACGTGTCAAATAGATGTCGAATGATAATACCAAAGGCTTTAATTGCAATAGCAGCACTTTGGTGCGCGTGCGGCCACTTCCGTTGCAGGGACATAGGCCACTTTTTCGCATCATTATTCGATAACGCTTGCTGTACAAGAGATAAATGGGTAAAATACACATGGCAGGTAGATGTACCTTGTAGTAGTCAACAAAATGGGCGGACTAGTAAAAGCGGGAGTGGCACTTTTCATAAACGTAAGTTCAATGAAAAAATTTTTGTCTTTAACCTTTGTGTCTTAAGAGAAAAATATATGAAATTTTGGATTTATTTGGTCTATTTATATAATACAGTATAAAAATGTCTGAAATCGAAAAAGGTTATGGTACTTTTATATATGTATGCTATATTAAAAATGTCCACAGTTTCTAGTTTAAGAGATAAATGGACACAACTTTGAACTGAGTTGCACAATGTTACTATAGGATGAAACGCAAAAAGGAGACTGGCACTTATGTATACGAAAGTTTAACGTACAGCCCTGACATTGATGGTTGCCAACCGAAAAATCACACGAAAATTCACGTCGAAATCACTTGTTCGACTTTTTCATAAAAAAAAATTCTCAAATTGAGAAAAATCACACTCAAAAATCTCATATCGTGATAAATAACACCAAAATCAAATTAAAATGCATTAAAAATTCAGAATAAGTAATATTCAGAGGCGTAGTAATTTTTTTTTTACAAAAAGATTTCTTCATTTTTTCCAATTTATGAAAAAACGTATGTGCTGAGAAAATGCAGAATTGGTTTGATCCATACATTCAATGGTGAATGGAGCAAACCAAGTCAATACTCTGATTTGAAAAATAAATAAAAAAAAGGATTCCTTTAATTTTCATGTTTTAGGTCTCTGGGCGTGGTACTCCCCAAGGGTATCAAGCACCACAAATTTTTTAAACCCACCACACCAAAATTCACCACAACAAAATTCACCACACTAAAACTGACCTACTAAAACTCACCACACCATAATTCACCACATCAAAATTCACCACACCAAAATTCACCACACTAAAACTAACCCACCAAAATTCACCACACCAATATTCATCACACTAAAACTCACCACACTAAAACTCGCCATACTAAAATTCACCACACTAAAACTTCTACTGGCAAAAACTCTACGGGGAAGAATTCTACGGGAAAGAATTCTATCGAGAAGAAAGCGTTCTACGAGGATGAATTTTACGGCGAAGATATAAATAATAAAAATATTCTTTATATTTATAAAATCACTCCAAATCCTTGCATTCACAAAATCTTGGCACGAGTCGTGCACGGGTCCAGCTAGTAATTCATATAAATTTGATTTCTTACTCTATTTAACCAAATACGTTGTATAGAGTAAACCACCCAGTATACCAAACTGTTTCGATATCGCAACGAAAATGTTGCGAAATGTCGAAGAATTTTTCCGACATCGATGTAATTTCTCGTAATGATAATATAGGAAAATTCCTACCAAAACGGTCGTCCGATATCGATCCGAGATAATGAAGATTTCTCGTTACGAGAATTATTTCAAAATCGAAGCGTTCTAGAAGCTCTTGTCGACAGAATGGGGCTTTATGATTGGTTTAAATATGTAAATGCGTCATCTATATACTTATGTCATACGCAGTGACAATAAAAAAAAACAGAAAAAACAAAAATAAATTTCTTTACCTATCTCTCTATTTTTTCTATTACGTCCTTTGCATCATAGTCGATTTTTTTTTATTCTCTTGAATTTAATACGTAACACAATTACTTTTCACAATTACCATCATCATTTTCTATTGCATTTTATTTTCTGTCAGTTGCTCCTACTGGGTACTCTATATCAATTTGTCGTATATTATTTTCATATTCAACTTCAATTTAAACAAAATAGTTTTCAAAAATGAGTCTACGAACTTAGCATGTGTTTACATTTTTTTTTTATTTCTAAACGTAAATATTTCTGACATCAAAAACAAAACTAAATAAAAAATGAAAATTCAAAGCTTACTATTTTCATAAATTTATTTTTATTGAAATAAAGTGAAATTAACATAAAACCAGTTGGGAAGGTTAGATCACATGGGAAATTTTAAAGTAGGTGTAATTCTGATAGTTAGGATTATCAAAATTATAGTCGGTCTAAGCCGACTATAAATACCCTACACATATGTGTGGTTACCATTCAAAGTGATATATAGGTCACCAGGGTATACGAATCCTGAAAATAACTACAAACATTTAATCGCTGAAGAATTTCCATTCATTTGATACCCATATTTACAAATGTGTAGGTGTACCGAATTTCGATTTTTTTTTTGTGAACCACAAGTCTTTTTGCCGGAAAACATTATTATAATGTATTTGAGCATGATATCAATATATATTTGACCAAAAAAGTTTACCTAAGCACGTATACATAAAAATTGATCTTTATATGAACATTTTATATGAGGTATTTGAACATAAGTGGTCGGATCATAGGTCACAATGGACCGATCTCGCCAATTTTTTCGCACATACAGCGTAGGTATATTAGTAATCTAAGTTATAAGTTTCATTTATCTAGCTCTTCTATTTTAAAAGTCTTAGGGATTTCAACAGACAGACAGACAGACGGACAGACAGACGGACAGACAGACAGACGGACAGACGGACATCGCTAAATCGACTCAGGAGGTCATGCTGATCAAGAATATATATACTTTTCCATACCGGAGATGCTTCCTTCTGGGTGTTACAAACGGCGTACCAAACTGAATATACCCTTTCACTCTTAGTGTAGGGTATAAATATAAAAAAATAATGTCCACTCTATTTATTTTAAGCAAAAGTAAATACAGCCATAAAGAAAAGGTCACTGGACACCTGGTGAACTTATTTTTAAAATCGGAAACGAGTCGCAATCATGAGTTCTAACATTTATTAGCAAAGAAACGAAAATCGTTGCTTTTATAATAATGAAATTGACCTAACTCTTGCGGACACTGACATTACTTGAACGCAAAAGGGTGTTCCAACTGTTCGGGCCAGCATATCATTACCTAAATTATATCCAGCAGACGAAATCAGGCATGTGCCTGAAAGGAGATACAACTGAATGCGAAAATCTTTAAAAATTAGTTTCGATATAACAACGAGACCATTGTTTTTTCCTGGTAGACATTTCAGAAATCTTCTAAACAATTGAATGCAAAAATCATTAAAAATTAGTTTCGATATGATAAGAAGATCGATTTTTTTTTCTCGAAGCCACTTCGAGAATTGTTCGATACACTGAAGGCTCCGAGTCGTGGTATACTGGGCAGGATGTGAAAAATAACTCAAAAATTACACAAAATCACTCGGTGTGAAAAATCTCACAAAAATCACACAAATCATGCATTCAAGCAAATAACTCGTGAGAGACTCAAATCACGCAAGACTCACATATCCCACATCGCGTATAAATCACTATTTGAGATTTATCTTCCAAAGTTGGAAACGTTGCTGACATCATTAACTGGGATAAATGCATTGAATTCATATAGTTTATGAAATTTCTGAAATTTCTGGCATTTATCAGGAATATTTCAGGCATATTTCTGGCAAACACACAGATAAATGTAATATTTTGAGAAAGTTGCAGTTTGCAAATTCTGTATGTATTTTATGTATTGTTTATTTGAAACAAATTTGGTGTTTAGCTTTTTAATTAAAAATGTTTTAAATTGGTATTTATTAAATTACAAAACATTGTTCAATTTCGCGGACAATTTTCATTGAATATACCATTATACCCTACACCGCTGAGGTACATAGTATGAAAAAGTACTCCGAGTCCTTTTAGCTATGATTTCCAAAAATGGACGTGATCCGGCCAAATTTCTTTTGGCATTTTTTCCCAGGTTTTTATAATGGGAATTTTAGTCGTAAATTAATTAAATCTAATCTATGAAATATTAGCCTTAAAATCTGCATAAATGTTTTAAAAATACGAGTAGTCCGCCCATTTTTATTTTACTCAATTTTTTTATTTTTTTATTTATTTTTTTATACTTTTATATCAATTTTATAACTTCTGGGGTTAAAAGACGTAAATTTCTGATATGTGAAATAATAAATATCCTGAATTAAGTGTAGGGTATCCCACCAAAGTGTAGGGTATTTCATAGTCGGGCTTGACCAACTTTAAGCCCTGCCCCACTCATTTTATTTAATATTTGAAGTTTATATAGAGAGCTGTAGTGGTACATAGCCCTTGAATTGGTGGTCAAGTGGAAAATTCGGATGAATCAATTGGAAATTAAGTGGAAGATGAGAAGACGAATAGTCCAAAATATGCGCACCGTTAATATCCGATTCGGATGACGCGTTGCGCGCGATTAACGACGCGCAGAATAATCGATTTTTAATCATCAACCTTTCATGGCAGCCATGAAGCGCGAATTCTGCCCGTGCGTCTAAACTGACGACTGTCTGTCTGTGAATGCTGTGCACTGACAGCTCAGCGTCAACGTCATTGTCGTCATCATCGTCGTCATCTTTGTTTTCGTCAGACGCGCCATGCTGAACGGAAACAAAGCGTAATGATGCGCCGTCTGGAACGCATTAATAATTCGCGCCCGGCCAAATGCCACCGCGACCATAACAGACAGACACTCTGAGAGACGTCAGTACGTCGTCGAAGACTGTCAGTTGTAAAGTTGAAAAATATTTAGACAAACTTCAAATAATTTATTTAAACTCTAAGAAGTTAAAGTGCGCGCACCTCAATTAACTCACTTAATTCGAGTTGCTTTTAACTCACAGCGGCACCGTTCGACTAACAGGATCTTCCGTCCAAGACATGTTATGCGCTCATTAAGCTCAGTCTCAAGTCACGTGCTCAGCAGTTGCATCCGAAACGGAAGTTGTAATAAAATTAAAAGTGAGGTTGGTATTAATAAAAAAAGACTTCCGTTTCTAATTGTGATTGTGTTTTCATTTCATCAAACAGGAGAGTTAGACCTTATTAATTCGTGTTCACTAGTTTTATTTATAATTTAATGGCAACATCACGTGTTGCAATATCACGTATAAATTTGATGGAATATATTTGAACTAAGCTAACAATTTGTTTTTACTTAAATATAGACGTCGTAGATAGGTCATGCAATTTGGCAGGGTTATTCTTTGAAACAATATCTATCGTTTTTTATCGGATATCGGATTTTTTACTTAAACTTAGTAAATTCTTGATAAAGACGTCGTAGATAGGTCAAAGTATGCATACATCACGCCGCCTTTAGGAGATCGGCATTATCTCACTCTTGCAACTACCGTAATGCAATTTGGCAAGGTTATTCTTTGAAACAATATCTATCGTTTGATGCAAAAACTATTAAAATAGGTCTACCGAAAATTAAGATATCGGATTTTTTATTTAAACTTAGTATAACTCTTGATAGAGACGTCGTAGATAGGTCAAAGTATGCATACATCACGCCGCCTTTAGGAGATCGGCATTATCTCACTCTTGCAACTACAGTAATGCAATTTGGCAGGGTTATTCTTTGAAACAATATCTATCGTTTGGTGCAAAAACTATTAAAATAGGTCTACCGAAAATTAAGATATCGGATTTTTTATTTAAACTTAGCATAACTCTTGATAGAGACGTCGTAGATAGGTCAAAGTATGCATACATCACGCCGCCTTTAGGAGATCGGCATTATCTCACTCTTGCAACTACAGTAATGCAATTTGGCAGGGTTATTCTTTGAAACAATATCTATCGTTTGGTGCAAAAACTATTAAAATAGGTCTACCGAAAATTAAGATATCGGATGTTTTACTTAAACTGAGCATAACTCTTGATAGAGACGTCGTAGATAGGTCAAAGTATGCATACACCACGCCGCCTTTAGGAGATCGGCATTATCTCACTCTTGCAACTACAGTAATGCAATTTGGCAGGGTTATTCTTTGAAACAATATCTATCGTTTGGTGCAAAAACTATTAAAATAGGTCTACCGAAAATTAAGATATCGGATGTTTTACTTAAACTGAGCATAACTCTTGATAGAGACGTCGTAGATAGGTCAAAGTATGCATACATCACGCCGCCTTTAGGAGATCGGCATTATCTCACTCTTGCAACTACCGTAATGCAATTTGGCAAGGTTATTCTTTGAAACAATATCTATCGTTTGATGCAAAAACTATTAAAATAGGTCTACCGAAAATTAAGATATCGGATTTTTTATTTAAACTTAGTATAACTCTTGATAGAGACGTCGTAGATAGGTCAAAGTATGCATACATCACGCCGCCTTTAGGAGATCGGCATTATCTCACTCTTGCAACTACAGTAATGCAATTTGGCAGGGTTATACTTTGAAACAATATCTATCGTTTGGTGCATCGTTTGGTGCAACTATTAAAATAGGTCTACCGAAAGAGGAGGTATCGGATGTTTTTCTTAAACTTAGCATAACTCTTGATAGAGACGTCGTAGATAGGTCAAAGTATGCATACATCACGCCGCCTTTAGGAGATTGGCATTATCTCACTCTTGCAACTACAGTAATGCAATTTGGCAGGGTTATTCTTTGAAACAATATCTATCGTTTGGTGCATAAACTATTACAATAGGTCTACCGAAAGAGGAGGTATCGGATGTTTTGCTTAAACTTAGCATAACTCTTGATAGAGACGTCGTAGATAGGTCAAAGTATGCACACATCACGCCGCCTTTAGGAGATTGGCATTATCTCACTCTTGCAACTACAGTAATGCAATTTGGCAGGGTTATTCTTTGAAACAATATCTATCGTTTGGTGCATAAACTATTAAAATAGGTCTACCGAAAGAGGAGGTATCGGATGTTTTGCTTAAACTTAGCATAACTCTTGATAGAGACGTCGTAGATAGGTCAAAGTATGCACACATCACACCGCATTTATGGGAGTCGGCATTATCTCACTCTTGCAACTACAGTAATGCAATTTGGCAGGGTTATACTTTGAAACAATATCTATCGTTTGGTGCATCGTTTGGTGCAACTATTAAAATAGGTCTACCGAAAGAGGAGGTATCGGATGTTTTTCTTAAACTTAGCATAACTCTTGATAGAGACGTCGTAGATAGGTCAAAGTATGCACACATCACACCGCATTTATGGGAGTCGGCATTATCTCACTCTTGCAACTACAGTAATGCAATTTGGCAGGGTTATACTTTGAAACAATATCTATCGTTTGGTGCATCGTTTGGTGCAACTATTAAAATAGGTCTACCGAAAGAGGAGGTATCGGATGTTTTTCTTAAACTTAGCATAACTCTTGATAGAGACGTCGTAGATAGGTCAAAGTATGCATACATCACGCCGCCTTTAGGAGATCGGCACTATCTCACTCTTGCAACTACAGTAATGCAATTTGGCAGGGTTATTCTTTGAAACAATATCTATCGTTTGGTGCATAAAGTATTAAAATAGGTCTACCGAAAATTAAGATATCGGATTTTTTATTTAAACTTAGCATAACTCTTGATAGAGACGTCGTAGATAGGTCAAAGTATGCATACATCACGCCGCCTTTAGGAGATCGGCACTATCTCACTCTTTCAACTACAGTAATGCAATTTGGCAGGGTTATTCTTTGAAACAATATCTATCGTTTGGTGCATAAAGTATTAAAATAGGTCTACCGAAAATTAAGATATCGGATTTTTTATTTAAACTTAGCATAACTCTTGATAGAGACGTCGTAGATAGGTCAAAGTATGCATACATCTCGCCGCCTTTAGGAGATCGGCACTATCTCACTCTTGCAACTACAGTAATGCAATTTGGCAGGGTTATTCTTTGAAACAATATCTATTGTTCGGTGCATAAACTATTAAAATAGGTCTACCGAAAGAGGAGGTATCGGATGTTTTACATAAACTTAGCATAACTCTTGATAGAGACGTCGTAGATAGGTCAAAGTATGCATACATCACGCCGCCTTTAGGAGATCGGCATTATCTCACTCTTGCAACTACAGTAATGCAATTTGGCGGGGTTATTCTTTGAAACAATATCTATCGTTTGGTGCATAAACTATTAAAATAAGTCTACCGAAAGAGGAGGTATCGGATGTTTTGCTTAAACTTAGCATAACTCTTGATAGAGACGTCGTAGATAGGTCAAAGTATGCACACATCACTCCGCATTTAGGAGATCGGCATTATCTCACTCTTGCAACTACAGTAATGCAATTTGGCAGGGTTATTCTTTGAAACAATATCTATCGTTTGGTGCATAAAGTATTAAAATAGGTCTACTGAAAATTAAGATATCGGATTTTTTATTTAAACTTAGCATAACTCTTGATAGAGACGTCGTAGATAGGTCAAAGTTTGCATACATCACGCCGCCTTTAGGAGATTGGCATTATCTCACTCTTGCAACTACAGTAATGTAATTTGGCAGGGTTATTCTTTGAAACAATATCTATCGTTTGGTGTATAAAGTATTAAAATAGGTCTACCGAAAGAGGAGGTATCGGATGTTTTGCTTAAACTTAGCATAACTCTTGATAGAGACGTCGTAGATAGGTCAAAGTATGCACACATCACACCGCATTTAGGAGATCGGCATTATCTCACTCTTGCAACTACAGTAATGCAATTTGGCAGGGTTATTCTTTGAAACAATATCTATCGTTTGGTGCATAAACTATTAAAATAGGTCTACCGAAAGAGGAGGTATCGGATGTTTTGCTTAAACTTAGCATAACTCTTGATAGAGACGTCGTAGATAGGTCAAAGTATGCACACATCACGCCGCCTTTAAGAGATTGGCATTATCTCACTCTTGCAACTACAGTAATGCAATTTGGCAGGGTTATTCTTTGAAACAATATCTATCGTTTGGTGCATAAACTATTAAAATAGGTCTACCGAAAGAGGAGGTATCGGATGTTTTGCTTAAACTTAGCATAACTCTTGATAGAGACGTCGTAGATAGGTCAAAGTATGCACACATCACGCCGCCTTTAGGAGATTGGCACTCTTGCAACTACAGTAATGCAATTTGGCAGGGTTATTCTTTGAAACAATATCTATCGTTTGGTGCATAAACTATTAAAATAGGTCTACCGAAAGAGGAGGTATCGGATGTTTTGCTTAAACTTAGCATAACTCTTGATAGAGACGTCGTAGATAGGTCAAAGTATGCACACATCACACCGCATTTAGGAGATCGGCATTATCTCACTCTTTCAACTACAGTAATGCAATTTGGCAGGGTTATTCTTTGAAACAATATCTATCGTTTGGTGCATAAAGTATTAAAATAGGTCTACCGAAAATTAAGATATCGGATTTTTTACTTAAAGTTAGTATAATTCTTGATAAAGACGTCGTAGATAGGTCAAAGTATGCACACATCACGCCGCCTTTAGGAGATTGGCACTCTTGCAACTACAGTAATGCAATTTGGCAGGGTTATTCTTTGAAACAATATCTATCGTTTGGTGTATAAAGTATTAAAATAGATCTACCGAAAATTAAGATATCGGATTTTTTACTTAAAGTTAGTATAATTCTTGATAAAGACGTCGTAGATAGGTCAAAGTATGCACACATCACACCGCATTTAGGAGATCGGCATTATCTCACTCTTGCAACTACAGTAATGCAATTGGGCAGGGTTATTCTTTGAAACAATATCTATCGTTTGGTGCATAAAGTATTAAAATAGGTCTACCGAAAATTAAGATATCGGATTTTTTATTTAAACTTAGCATAACTCTTGATAGAGACGTCGTAGATAGGTCAAAGTATGCATACATCACCCCGCCTTTAGGAGATCGGCATTATCTCACTCTTGCAACTACAGTAATGCAATTTGGCAGGGTTATTCTTTGAAACAATATCTATCGTTTGGTGCATAAAGTATTAAAATAGGTCTACCGAAAATTAAGATATCGGATTTTTTACTTAAACTTAGTATAATTCTTGATAAAGACGTCGTAGATAGCCTTTAGGAGATCGGCATTATCTCACTCTTGCAACTACAGTAATGCAATTTGGCAGGGTTATTCTTTGAAACAATATCTATCGTTTGGTGCATAAAGTTTTAAAATAGGTCTACCGAAAGAGGAAGTATCGGATGTTTTACTTAAACTTATCATAACTCTTGATAGAGACGTCGTAGATAGGTCAAAGTATGCATACATCACGCCGCCTTTAGGAGATCGGCATTATCTCACTCTTTCAACTACAGTAATGCAATTTGGCGGGGTTATTCTTTGAAACAATATCTATCGTTTGGTGCATAAACTATTAAAATAGGTCTACCGAAAAAAGAGGTATCGGATGTTTTGCTTAAACTTAGCATAACTCTTGATAGAGACGTCGTAGATAAGTCAAAGTATGCATACATCACGCTGCCTTTAGGAGATCGGCATTATCTCACTCTTGCAACTACAGTAATGCAATTTGGCAGGGTTATTCTTTGAAACAATATTTATCGTTTGGTGCTTAAATTATTAAAATAGGTCTACCGAAAATTAAGATATCGGATTTTTTACTTAAACTTAGCATAACTCTTGATAGAGACGTCGTAGATAGGTCAAAGTATGCATACATCACGCCGCCTTTAGGAGATCGGCATTATCTCACTCTTGCAACTACAGTAATGCAATTTGGCAGGGTTATTCTTTGAAACAATATCTATCGTTTGGTGCATAAACTATTAAAATAGGTCTACCGAAAAAAGAGGTATCGGATGTTTTGCTTAAACTTAGCATAACTCTTGATAGAGACGTCGTAGATAGGTCAAAGTATGCATACATCACGCCGCCTTTAGGAGATCGGCATTATCTCACTCTTTCAACTACAGTAATGCAATTTGGCAGGGTTATTCTTTGAAACAATATCTATCGTTTGGTGCTTAAATTATTAAAATAGGTTTACCGAAAATTAAGATATCGGATTTTTTATTTAAACTTAGCATAACTCTTGATAGAGACGTCGTAGATAGGTCAAAGTATGCATACATCACGCCGCCTTTAGGAAATCGGCATTATCTCACTCTTGCAACTACAGTAATGCAATTTGGCAGGGTTATTCTTTGAAACAATATCTATCGTTTGGTGCATAAAGTATTAAAATAGGTCTACCGAAAATTAAGATATCGGATTTTTTATTTAAACTTAGCATAACTCTTGATAGAGACGTCGTAGATAGGTCAAAGTATGCATACATCAGGCCGCCTTTAGGAAATCGGCATTATCTCACTCTTGCAACTACAGTAATGCAATTGGGCAGGGTTATTCTTTGAAACAATATCTATCGTTTGGTGCATAAATTATTAAAATAGGTCTACTGAAAATTAAGATATCGGATTTTTGCTTTAAACTTAGCATAACTCTTGATAGAGACGTCGTAGATAGGTCAAAGTATGCATACATCACGCCGCCTTTAGGAGATCGGCATTATCTCACTCTTTCAACTACAGTAATGCAATTTGGCAGGGTTATTCTTTGAAACAATATCTATCGTTTGGTGCATAAACTATTAAAATAGGTCTACTAAAAATTAAGATATCGGATTTTTTATTTAAACTTAGCATAACTCTTGATAGAGACGTCGTAGATAGGTCAAAGTATGCATACATCACGCCGCCTTTAGGAGATCGGCATTATCTCACTCCTTCAACTACAGTAATGCAATTTGGCGGGGTTATTCTTTGAAACAATATCTATCGTTTGGTGCATAAAGTATTAAAATAGGTCTACCGAAAATTAAGATATCGGATTTTTTATTTAAACTTAGCATAACTCTTGATAGAGACGTCGTAGATAGGTCAAAGTATGCACACATCACACCGCATTTAGGAGATCGGCATTATCTCACTCTTGCAACTACAGTAATGCAATTTGGCAGGGTTATTCTTTGAAACAATATTTATCGTTTGGTGCTTAAATTATTAAAATAGGTCTACCGAAAATTAAGATATCGGATTTTTTATTTAAACTTAGCATAACTCTTGATAGAGACGTCGTAGATAGGTCAAAGTATGCACACATCACACCGCATTTAGGAGATCGGCATTATCTCACTCTTGCAACTACAGTAATGCAATTTGGCAGGGTTATTCTTTGAAACAATATCTATCGTTTGGTGCATAAAGTATTAAAATAGGTCTACCGAAAATTAAGATATCGGATTTTTTACTTAAACTTAGTATAATTCTTGATAAAGACGTCGTAGATAGCCTTTAGGAGATCGGCATTATCTCACTCTTTCAACTACAGTAATGCAATTTGGCAGGGTTATTCTTTGAAACAATATCTATCGTTTGGTGCATAGAGTTTTAAAATAGGTCTACCGAAAGAGGAAGTATCGGATGTTTTACTTAAACTTATCATAACTCTTGATAGAGACGTCGTAGATAGGTCAAAGTATGCATACATCACGCCGCCTTTAGGAGATCGGCATTATCTCACTCTTTCAACTACAGTAATGCAATTTGGCGGGGTTATTCTTTGAAACAATATCTATCGTTTGGTGCATAAACTATTAAAATAGGTCTACCGAAAAAAGAGGTATCGGATGTTTTGCTTAAACTTAGCATAACTCTTGATAGAGACGTCGTAGATAAGTCAAAGTATGCATACATCACGCTGCCTTTAGGAGATCGGCATTATCTCACTCTTGCAACTACAGTAATGCAATTTGGCAGGGTTATTCTTTGAAACAATATTTATCGTTTGGTGCTTAAATTATTAAAATAGGTCTACCGAAAATTAAGATATCGGATTTTTTACTTAAACTTAGCATAACTCTTGATAGAGACGTCGTAGATAGGTCAAAGTATGCATACATCACGCCGCCTTTAGGAGATCGGCATTATCTCACTCTTGCAACTACAGTAATGCAATTTGGCAGGGTTATTCTTTGAAACAATATCTATCGTTTGGTGCATAAACTATTAAAATAGGTCTACCGAAAAAAGAGGTATCGGATGTTTTGCTTAAACTTAGCATAACTCTTGATAGAGACGTCGTAGATAGGTCAAAGTATGCATACATCACGCCGCCTTTAGGAGATCGGCATTATCTCACTCTTTCAACTACAGTAATGCAATTTGGCAGGGTTATTCTTTGAAACAATATCTATCGTTTGGTGCTTAAATTATTAAAATAGGTTTACCGAAAATTAAGATATCGGATTTTTTATTTAAACTTAGCATAACTCTTGATAGAGACGTCGTAGATAGGTCAAAGTATGCATACATCACGCCGCCTTTAGGAAATCGGCATTATCTCACTCTTGCAACTACAGTAATGCAATTTGGCAGGGTTATTCTTTGAAACAATATCTATCGTTTGGTGCATAAAGTATTAAAATAGGTCTACCGAAAATTAAGATATCGGATTTTTTATTTAAACTTAGCATAACTCTTGATAGAGACGTCGTAGATAGGTCAAAGTATGCATACATCAGGCCGCCTTTAGGAAATCGGCATTATCTCACTCTTGCAACTACAGTAATGCAATTGGGCAGGGTTATTCTTTGAAACAATATCTATCGTTTGGTGCATAAATTATTAAAATAGGTCTACTGAAAATTAAGATATCGGATTTTTGCTTTAAACTTAGCATAACTCTTGATAGAGACGTCGCAGATAGGTCAAAGTATGCATACATCACGCCGCCTTTAGGAGATCGGCATTATCTCACTCTTTCAACTACAGTAATGCAATTTGGCAGGGTTATTCTTTGAAACAATATCTATCGTTTGGTGCATAAACTATTAAAATAGGTCTACTAAAAATTAAGATATCGGATTTTTTATTTAAACTTAGCATAACTCTTGATAGAGACGTCGTAGATAGGTCAAAGTATGCATACATCACGCCGCCTTTAGGAGATCGGCATTATCTCACTCTTTCAACTACAGTAATGCAATTTGGCGGGGTTATTCTTTGAAACAATATCTATCGTTTGGTGCATAAAGTATTAAAATAGGTCTACCGAAAATTAAGATATCGGATTTTTTATTTAAACTTAGCATAACTCTTGATAGAGACGTCGTAGATAGGTCAAAGTATGCACACATCACACCGCATTTAGGAGCATAAACTCCTAATTTAAACTTAGCATAACTCTTGATAGAGACGTCGTAGATAGGTCAAAGTATGCATACACCACGCCGCCTTTAGGAGATCGGCATTATCTCACTCTTGCAACTACAGTAATGCAATTGGGCAAGGTTATTCTTTGAAACAATATCTATCGTTTGGTGCTTAAATTATTAAAATAGGTTTACCGAAAATTAAGATATCGGATTTTTTATTTAAACTTAGCATAACTCTTGATAGAGACGTCGTAGATAGGTCAAAGTATGCACACATCACACCGCATTTAGGAGATCGGCATTATCTCACTCTTGCAACTACAGTAATGCAATTTGGCGGGGTTATTCTTTGAAACAATATCTATCGTTTGGTGCATAAACTATTAAAATAGGTCTACTAAAAATTAAGATATCGGATTTTTTATTTAAACTTAGCATAACTCTTGATAGAGACGTCGTAGATAGGTCAAAGTATGCATACATCACGCCGCCTTTAGGAGATCGGCATTATCTCACTCTTTCAACTACAGTAATGCAATTTGGCGGGGTTATTCTTTGAAACAATATCTATCGTTTGGTGCATAAAGTATTAAAATAGGTCTACCGAAAATTAAGATATCGGATTTTTTATTTAAACTTAGCATAACTCTTGATAGAGACGTCGTAGATAGGTCAAAGTATGCACACATCACACCGCATTTAGGAGATCGGCATTATCTCACTCTTGCAACTACAGTAATGCAATTTGGCAGGGTTATTCTTTGAAACAATATTTATCGTTTGGTGCTTAAATTATTAAAATAGGTCTACCGAAAATTAAGATATCGGATTTTTTATTTAAACTTAGCATAACTCTTGATAGAGACGTCGTAGATAGGTCAAAGTATGCACACATCACACCGCATTTAGGAGATCGGCATTATCTCACTCTTGCAACTACAGTAATGCAATTTGGCAGGGTTATTCTTTGAAACAATATCTATCGTTTGGTGCATAAAGTATTAAAATAGGTCTACCGAAAATTAAGATATCGGATTTTTTATTTAAACTTAGCATAACTCTTGATAGAGACGTCGTAGATAGGTCAAAGTATGCATACACCACGCCGCCTTTAGGAGATCGGCATTATCTCACTCTTGCAACTACAGTAATGCAATTGGGCAAGGTTATTCTTTGAAACAATATCTATCGTTTGGTGCATAAAGTATTAAAATAGGTCTACCGAAAATTAAGATATCGGATTTTTTATTTAAACTTAGCATAACTCTTGATAGAGACGTCGTAGATAGGTCAAAGTATGCACACATCACACCGCATTTAGGAGATCGGCATTATCTCACTCTTGCAACTACAGTAATGCAATTTGGCGGGGTTATTCTTTGAAACAATATCTATCGTTTGGTGCATAAACTATTAAAATAGGTCTACTAAAAATTAAGATATCGGATTTTTTATTTAAACTTAGCATAACTCTTGATAGAGACGTCGTAGATAGGTCAAAGTATGCATACATCACGCCGCCTTTAGGAGATCGGCATTATCTCACTCTTTCAACTACAGTAATGCAATTTGGCGGGGTTATTCTTTGAAACAATATCTATCGTTTGGTGCATAAAGTATTAAAATAGGTCTACCGAAAATTAAGATATCGGATTTTTTATTTAAACTTAGCATAACTCTTGATAGAGACGTCGTAGATAGGTCAAAGTATGCACACATCACACCGCATTTAGGAGATCGGCATTATCTCACTCTTGCAACTACAGTAATGCAATTTGGCAGGGTTATTCTTTGAAACAATATCTATCGTTTGGTGCATAAAGTATTAAAATAGGTCTACCGAAAATTAAGATATCGGATTTTTTATTTAAACTTAGCATAACTCTTGATAGAGACGTCGTAGATAGGTCAAAGTATGCACACATCACACCGCATTTAGGAGATCGGCATTATCTCACTCTTGCAACTACAGTAATGCAATTTGGCAGGGTTATTCTTTGAAACAATATCTATCGTTTGGAGATCGGCATTGGAGATCGGCATTATCTCACTCTAGCAACTACAGTAATGCAATTTGGCAGGTTTATTCTTTGAAACAATATCTATCGTTTGGAGCATAAACTATTAAAATAGGTCTACCGAAAATTATGATATCGGATTTTTTATTTAAACGAAGCCTAACTCTTGATAGAGACGTCGTAGATAGGTCAAAGTATGCATACATCACGCCGCCTCATCATGCCGCCTTTAGGAGATCGGCATTGTCTCACTCTAGCAACTACAGTAATGCAATTTGGCAGGTTTATTCTTTGAAACAATATCTATCGTTTGGAGCATAAACTATTAAAATAGGTCTACCAAAAATTATGATATCGGATTTTTTATTTAAACGAAGCCTAACTCTTGATAGAGACGTCGTAGATAGGTCAAAGTATGCATACATCACGCCGACTTTAGGAGATCAGCATTATCTCACTCTTGCAACTACAGTAATGCAATTTGTCAGGGTTATTCTTTGAAACAATATCTGTCGTTTGATGCTTAAATTATTAAAATAGGTCTACCGAAAATTAAGATATCGGATTTTTTATTTAAACTTAGCATAACTCTTGATAGAGACGTCGTAGATAGGTCAAACTATGTCATACATCATACAGATAGGTCATACATCACACCGCCTTTAGGAGATCGGCATTATCTCACTCTTGCAACTACAGTAATGCAATAGGGCAGGGTTATTCTTTGAAACAATTATCTGTCGTTTGGTGCATAAACTATTAAAACAGGTCTACCGAAAGAGGAGGTATCGGATGTTTTTACTTAAACTTAGCATAACTCTTGATAGAGACGTCGTAGATAGGTCAAAGTATGGATACATCACGCCGAATAGGAGATCGGCATTATCTTACTCTTGCAACTACAGTAATGCAAAATGGCAGGGTTATTCTTTGAAACAATATCTGTCGTTTGGTGCATAAACTATTAAAATAGGTCTACCGAAAGAGGAGGTATCGGATGTTTTACTTAAACTTAGCATAACTCTTAATAGAGACGTCGTAGATAGGTCAAAGTATGGATACATCACGCCGCCTTTAGGAGATCGGCATTATCTTACTCTTGCAACTACAGTAATGCAATTTGGCGGGGTTATTCTTTGAAACAATATCTATCGTTTGGTGCATAAAATATTAAAATAGGTCTACCGAAAGAGGAGGTATCGGATGTTTTGCTTAAACTTAGCATAACTCTTGATAGAGACGTCGTAGATAGGTCAAAGTATGCATACATCACGCCGCCTTTAGGAGATCGGCATTATCTCACTCTTGCAACTACAGTAATGCAATTTGGCAGGGTTATTCTTTGAAACAATATCTATCGTTTGGTGCATAAAGTATTAAAATAGGTCTACCGAAAATTAAGATATCGGATTTTTTATTTAAACTTAGCATAACTCTTGATAGAGACGTCGTAGATAGGTCAAAGTATGCATACATCACGCCGCCTTTAGGAGATCGGCATTATCTCACTCTTGCAACTACAGTAATGCAATTTGGCAGGGTTATTCTTTGAAACAATATCTATCGTTTGGTGCATAAACTATTAAAATAGGTCTACCGAAAGAGGAGGTATCAGATGTTTTGCTTAAACTTAGCATAACTCTTGATAGAGACGTCGTAGATAGGTCAAAGTATGCACACATCACACCGCATTTAGGAGATCGGCATTATCTCACTCTTGCAACTACAGTAATGCAATTTGGCAGGGTTATTCTTTGAAACAATATCTATCGTTTGGTGCATAAACTATTAAAATAGGTCTACCGAAAGAGGAGGTATCGGATGTTTTGCTTAAACTTAGCATAACTCTTGATAGAGACGTCGTAGATAGGTCAAAGTATGCACACATCACACCGCATTTAGGAGATCGGCATTATCTCACTCTTGCAACTACAGTAATGCAATTGGGCAGGGTTATTCTTTGAAACAATATCTATTGTTTGGTGCATAAACTATTAAAATAGGTCTATCGAAAATTAAGATATCGGATTTTTTATTTAAACTTAGCATAACTCTTGATAGAGACGTCGTAGATAGGTCAAAGTATGCACACATCACACCGCATTTAGGAGATCGGCATTATCTCACTCTTGCAACTACAGTAATGCAATTTGGCAGGGTTATTCTTTGAAACAATATTTATCGTTTGGTGCATAAACTATTAAAACAGGTCTACCGAAAGAGGAGGTATCGGATGTTTTACTTAAACTTAGCATAACTCTTGATAGAGACGTCGTAGATAGGTCAAAGTATGCATACATCACGCCGCCTTTAGGAGATCGGCATTATCTCACTCTTGCAACTACAGTAATGCAATTTGGCAGGGTTATTCTTTGAAACAATATCTATCGTTTGGTGTATAAATTATTAAAATAGGTCTACCGAAAGAAGAGATATTCTAACTTTTACTTAGAATAACTCTTGGTAGAGCCTTTATTAGTGCCTTTACCAATATTCAACGTGACCACAGAGTAACCTTTAATAATTAAATCGGTAACATAGCGTACGGCACGACTTATACTAAATAAAAATTGCGCAACATGTTGAAGCATTATGAATTTCACATGCGTTGCCTTATCAAACGTGACCATAATAATCAAAAGCATGGACACCATCTGTGGCGTAAAAGTGACCGTGCACTGACAACTACACAAATTCAATACAAACATGTTGCGAAATTGTGTTTTGTGTGCAGAAAAATGCTATGTTAAGTTATTAAAAAAAATTTGCAAATACTTATATTGATGGTTTTTTTATATGGTTTTCAAACAAAAATATGTAGAGGTTATTGTGAAGAATGATGTGCCTTTGCACAACTGCTGCACTCACTTTTTTAGCATGTAGTTTTCTTGAAGTTTTCCATTTACTGTTATCTTCAGCGCAAGATGTGACCACATAGACCACAAGGACAATGAGCTGAAGTATGCGTGTGCAAAGGACATGTGCCATAAATCACAGAATTTGCTTCATATTAATACGTGTTTTTTTTTTTTTGTTGTATTGGCAACAACTTGAATTGTTAAATTTGCAGATTGCAAAAGTTTATATAATACAGATTTCTTGATTTATTTTTCGGCAATAGAAAAAAACATTCATCAAGAAAAATTTGCTTTTACAGGCAATTCATAAAACTAAACTTGTATTTTACGAAAAAAATCGTGAAACTTATCCGCGAAATATTTCGTAAAATACACGAAGAACTTTCGTAAATTTGTGAAAGCTAATTGTTTATTTTACGAAACTATTCGTAGATTTTATCTACGAAAGCCATTCATACATAATACGAAAGATTCGTAATTTATTAAATATTTGTGTAACTTTTTACGAATATATTCGTACATTTTACGAAAGTATTCAAAATTTTGAGGAGAGCATTTGTACATTTATGAAACAGATGATATATTTTACGAAACTTTCGTAAAATACACGAATTTCTTGTTAAAAAAAAACTGTCGATGAACATGACGATTCATAAATATATGAAAATAAAAAGTATATTACTTTCGAACTTTTGACACAACCAAACCTAACATAGAACACAGTTTAAACATTTTTGTATTTATAACTATCTATTGTCGCCCGTGATACCAATTAAAATAATATGCAGCTCCAAGTTGCTATTTGACGCAACTGATTTTTTTTTTACCAATGGTTCGTAAAAAACACGAATGTTTCGTAAAATTCTACATATAGCGTCAAAATATACGAATGTTTAGTAATTTATGTAAAACTCATTCGTAAAATATATTATTATTTCGTAAAAAAACAAAATTCATTGAAAATAATATAAGGAAAGTTACGTAATTTAAACGAAATATTCGTAATTTTGTTGTTGTTTTAATTTTACGAATATTGTTTCGTAATATATACGAATCGTTCGTAAAAAATAATTTGGAAAAAAAATAGAAATTACAAATGTTTCTACGAGTTATTGGTGTATTTACGAAATTAAAAATTACGAAAAAATATTTCGTAAAATGTCCTAGAAATTAGTTTGTGTGTATAAAATCATTAACATCTATATATATATATATATATATATATATATATATATATATATATATATATATATATATATATATATATATATATATATATATATATATATATATATATATATACATATATATATAAACTTATTGCCCGTTTGTTTGTTTGTGCGATATGCAAACGTACACCTGTGCACGGATTTCCTTAAAATTTGGAATATATATCCTACAGACCCAAGAGAAGGTCCCTATATATAGTTTTCTCTGACCATGCCCACTTTTACGGCCATTTTTATTTTTGGTGTATAATTCAGATTCATAGCAAAACCACTGAACGTATTTTTCAGAAAATATGCTATTACTAAAGTCCATGGAGTATCCTAAACCATAAATAAACCAGATTGTGAAAAGGGGAGTGGCACCTCCCATAGAACCCAAAAATTCAGTACGCTATATCTTCACAGAAAAAAAAAATTACATAATATTGATGAATTCCGTTCTTCAAACCATGATTCATTGTATTGAAGAACCATTCATAATATTAATGACTAACGCCATTAATGTTATGAATGCTATCATAAATATGAAGAACACTTGGTAACTGTCGAAAAAGTGTTCTTCAATATGATGATTGTATGTGAAGAATACGTTTCATCATATTAATGAACCAAAACATAAAATACAACATATATGTTCATCATATTGAAGAACGCTGTTCATTAAACCAAATTTCTACCAAAATATTTTTTTTTCGTTCATTTTTTGCCGTATTTCTTAGTTCTCACGTAGTTCTTGTATGTTATTTCTTATATAATGCTTGCTCGACATGAATAAATTAGTAAAATATTTTATAATATATTTATTATAATTACTACTTTTTATTAATAAAAAGTTATATTTATAAAAAATATATTTTAGAAAAAAATATTTTTTTCGAACAATTTTTTTTCGAAATTTTTTTTTTCGAACCAATTTTTTTTTTCGAACAATTTTTTTTTCTAACCAAAAAATTTTTTTTGGAAAAATGTTTTTTCGGAACTATTTTTCTTCCCTAAAATTTTTTTTTCTGATAATTTTTATAAAATTTTTATTTTTCTTCCCTAAAATTTTTTTTTCTGATAATTTTTATAAAATTTTTGTCTGTTATTTTTTAAATAAAATTTTTACAACACTTTTTTTTTGATTTATTTTATAAAAAAAAAAAAATTTTTGAAAAAATATTATGAACAAATTCATCAATATGACAATTCAAATTCATTGTATTGTATATTTTGTTCATATATATATTGAATGCATTCATTAATATGTCATTTAATGAACGGTGGTATCAATATGATGAAACTGGTAGTTGGTGAAAAAATTCATAATATTTATGAAAAAATTCATCATATTGAAGAATTTTTTTTTTCTGTGTTAACCCTAATGTTATCGATTTCCACCAAACTTTTTATTTGGATGCTAGTTACTCATCTTACTTAATATCACCACACTAAACTCACCACACCAAACTCACCATACAAAACTCACCACACCAAACTCACCATACCAAACTCACCATACAAAACTCACCACACCAAAACTAAATATGAATCCTATGCACGGGTTTCGTTAAGATTTGGAATATACATCTTACAGACCCAGAAGAAGATCACGGTATAGGATTCGTCGATCACAATCACTTTTACGCCCATTTTTAATGAGGGTGTAAGTTTCAGATTCAACTATAAAAAAAACTATAAATTAATCAGATTGGACAGGGGAAATGGCACTTCCCACACATCCCAAAAACTCAAAATACTGTACCTCAGTACAAATGCTATAAACTTTAAATTATGATGCTACTTATCTCACCAAAACTCACTACGTCAAACTTACCACTCTAAAAATAACCATATCAAAATTCATCAAACCAAAACCAAATTTCAAACCACTGCACCAAGTTGCTTAAAATTTGGAATATATATCGTAGAAACTTAGGAAAATTTACGCTCTAAATCAGACTAGCAAAAATAAATACTAAAAATATTCTTTATATTAATTAAATCACTCCTCACATTCACAAAATTTGTGTACGTGTCGTATTTCATATGAATAAACGGCATAAAGATAATGAAAATTGTATGGGTTACTTCATTTGATATTTGAGTTTCTTTTTAGTGATAATATACAACGTGATAATATACAACAATACAACGAAAAACCGTCTTTAAAATAAACTAGCTGGACCCGTGCACGACTCGTGCCAAGATTTAGTGAATGCAAGGATATGGAGTGATTTTATTAATATAAAGAAAATTCTTCCCCGTAGAACGCTTTCCCGTAAAATTCTTCGGGTAGAATTCTTTCCCGTAGAATTCTCCCCGTAGAGTGATTTTAGTGTTGTGAGTTTTAGTGTGGTGAATTTTGGTGTGGTAAGTTTTGTTGTGGTGAATTTTAGAGTGGTGAGTTTTAGTGTGGTGTGTTTTAGTGTGGTGAGTTTGAGTGTGGTGAATTTTAGAGTGGTTTAGTGGTTTAGTTTTAGTTTGGTGAATTTCGGTGTGGTGAGTTTAAAGAATTTGGGATGGTTGGTATACCCAGGTGTGAAATATCATAAGATCACTACAAAGATCACTATAATATCTGTTGAAATACACCATCTGGAAAATGTACCTTCTATGGGGGGTGCCACGCCCAGTGGTCTAATACCGTCCACATTCCGCGAGACCGTTTAGAATGGTTATATATAACGCTGACCAGAATTTCATTAAATTTGCTATGCTAATTGCTGACATAATGTGTTTTTAATTTTTGGGTTATATGGGAGGTGCCACGGCCTGTCCACCAATCTCACCGAGATATAGCCTATACTCTGCCCAGACCCAACATACATGTTGTGTCAAAATTTGATTCAATTCGGTTCAGCCGTTTTGACGCCTATTCGGAACATACAGACATACATACTTACATTCGCAAATATATAGTAGATTTCTATGCATTTCTATAAAACATTTAAATAAATTTTCATTCTGAAATATGTTTAGCAATTACTATATCGTCGGTGATACTGCAAATTACGCCTAATTTTGTGTTTTAATCGGGTTTTTAATGACATGCTGATCGGATAAATTATAAAAATTCCATTATAAATTATGGCATACTTAATTTTATATGACGTAAGTGCAGAATTAAGACTGAAAATAGTTTTGTTTCAGATGTAAAATTCATTTTGTAAGAAGTATTCGGAAATGTAGATAGGTGGTTTTGCAGTATCACCAAAGATATGCTTATAATTTAACAACATTCTATATATATTTTATTTCATTATGATAATTAATTAAAAAATAATTTTTAATTTTTTTTTGAAAAAAAGCAATACAATGTATTGATTTGAAGAATTAAATAAATGAATATTAATATGAAATTTTTTGATTAACAAAAATAAGATATAATCATCAGTTTTGACGACTTAAAAGAATGACGAGCACGACGAGTATTTATTTTCGCGTTCCTACTTTCAAAACCAATAAGATTCAGCGGATAACTCAATTAGTTGGCATCAGTATCAGCGCTTCGCCCACCAACTAGTTTCGGTCAGATGCTTGGATTTGTTTTATTACGTGTTCTGTCAAATAAATATGAAGAAATTTACGGTATTAAATAAAACAAAATTCCTAATATGATCAAACATCAATAAACTTCAAACTTTCGCGTTTTCTAAATGCCGTTCTAAAAATCGGGAAAAATTACATAAAAAGTTTCTCCACACGAGAATGCAAAAAAACGTGTTATGGTTTTGAAAAATAAATTCAAAACCGTACATGAACGTTCTTCACATTATTATAAAAATATAAACAAAAATATAAAAAAAAAATCTGCAAAGTGCAGCCAACGAACGACATTTCGTATTACGTTCGTGGGGTGGCCATTATAAATAATATTTTCAGCAATATGTAGAGAACAAATTTCTAATACAAGTTGTAGCATAATTAAGTGAAATAAATACAAATGTATTTAAAAACTAACAAAATGTAATTGAACACATTTTTTTCAAAACAATGACATCATTTTTCGTTATTGACCTGTTTCTCCAGTCAACCATAAGTGATAGCTTTTATCAATTACATCCTTGGAATATATTAAAAGTATATAGTAAATCAGAACCTCTGAAATGAGTACTTCATTTTTCTATTTACATAATTAAATGATTTAAAAGTAGGTATTATAAAATCTTAAAAGCACTTTGATTTTATCTGTAATCCTACTTTAAACCATATACGGCTTATTCATTCTTCCCTTTTTCTATATGCTATGTTGCTGACAATCCTTGTCAGTTGGTATTGTTCGTCATTTAAGTGATGTGATTGATGAATGAAGCGACAGACAACTTTAAAAACTGAACGTAGACGAATGAAGACGGATATACAATGAACGCCCCCTTGAAAACCAAAGACTTTAATTACTTTAATTTAATAAAATGCGAAAATATATAACAAAAATTGTCTTAGATACAACTCAATGTTGCTGGTTGAGAGATATTGCAGGTGTATCCATAAATATATTTCTAAAAAATGACTTCATAATTGAATAATAAATATTTTTGCTTGTCTTCGAACAGCGGAAGGGGTTCTTCATGAGCAACACTTTGTATATCTTTTATTAATGAGCTCCAATTGTGATGAAATGTTTTGGAAAATAATATTTATTGTGCTACGTTATCAGTACTTTGATCAGCATAAATGAATAAGCAATATATACAGTACAGCTGTTGCTCGATTCTCTGGTATTAAATGTTCAACTGTTTATTTAAATGGAATTCTAATTGAAAAAAAAAAGAAAAAGTATGCTAATAATTAGGAAAGGTTTAACATTTATTAATAAAGTTTAAATTTGTACTGGGTAATCGGAAACGAAATAATTTTTACGGCGCAACCATTTTGCAGACAATGCTAAGCTTCCTTTTCCTTCATTATGGAGCATAATCCCTATAAAACTCAGTGCATAAATATTTTTCATAGAGTCTTTGTTAAATTATTTTAAATTTGCTAATGAGCGAAATACTTTATTTATTTAAATTATGGTTAATATTCCATTTCAATTTTAAATTTAACTAAATCATATTAATAGCAGTCATACAAAGAATGTGACAATTTTTAATAAACGGGAAAATTAAAAAAAAAGTTCTAACTCCCAAAAAAAAAAGAACAATAAAAGGACCAGCATAAAAACAAACAACCAACAAACCTGTCGACATTGACGACAATTCATTTGTCTGTCTTTACGGTAAGAATCATTAGCGCTTCCGTTTTCACGTAATAAAGCGGTTTTACGTCTACAAAAGGTCACCGATAATGATGGTTTGGGTAGTGGGTGGTAGTCGAAAATGTCTAGAATACAAGACGAACGACTAGGTCACAGCTGAGTATAGCAAAAGCCGCACAAATTAATTGAAACATTACCTCGGTGAGTTTGCACAGAACAGAACGCACAACAATAATAGATGAATTGCGGCAGCCAGGAGTTTCGACAAGGTTCTGAAGGACACTTTTGTGCGACTGACTACCTCGTCTCTCCATAATATTAGCACAGTTTTAAGCATTCAATTCGGTTGGTTTATTTTGTATCTGTTTTTGGCTAATTTATCCAAACGAAAAAAAAAAACAAAATAGCCAACTGTTTGAGGGTAGCTGAATGCACGAGGAATTCGTAACATTTTCACGCATAAAATTAAAGCTGCTGCTATTTCTCATACTTTTCATCTATTACTACATGGTACAACTGCTCCACGGTCTGGTCAGAAACAATTGGCTTTGTAGTGGAATCATTAGTTTTCTGGGTACTTAACGATGATGGCCTTAATTATGGTATAGCATTCAGTGATGTTGTTGTTGTTTGTATTTCTCTTTTCTGCTTTTTTTTTCAATGTATTTTGGTTGCTAATTTATACAAGCGTTGATTGTGTTATTTAATTTTTCTTTTGCAGGATGTACAGTGAAACAATGTGTATTTTATAGGTTTTAATATTTTAGTAAAATAAATTTTTAAGAAAGCGAATTCCAGTTTTTCTAAATTGCAGACCTGTTTCTAAATTTTGAAAGTTTTCGACTTACTAAAATCGTACACGGAGCTAAAAAAGTTTAACAATCCAGAAGGATCAAGAAGGAATCGGATTGATTTGTTGTTCTATTCGTGAAAACATACAACTTATATCATGCCGTTTTTTGATACCAAAGAAAAAACTTCTACATATCAAGACAAATTGAACTTGGTTACTTTTTGTTACCTAAGAACATAATGTCTTAATATCTAGAAAAAAATCGCTTAGTTACTTTCAACAGACAAACAGGTACACTATGGTGCTCTCGCAAAACAAAGCAAACGAGCGATTATTACAAACAATGAGAGATCGATGAAAACAACAATCGATGAAAACAACAATAGTACACGTACTCTTTTTACGAAGAAATTTACATTTTCTGAATTCCAAATGAAAAGAATGTTCCAAAGCATTACCACTCTCCACACTCAAAATAATTTCTAGGACATTTTACGAAATATTTTTTCGTAATTTTTAATTTCGTAAAATACACAAATAATTCGTAGAATACACGACACATATGTAATTTATATTTTGCTAAAATATTTATAACGAACGATTCGTATATATTACGAAGTATTATTCGTAAAATAGAAACAAAAACAAATTTACGAATATTTTGTTTAAATTACGAAACTTTCGTTATAATATTTTATATTCCATTTTTTTAACGAAAGAATAACATATTTTACGAAAGAGTTTTATATGTCACGAATAAAATACTAAACTTTCATAAATTTCGTGTAGAAATTTACGAAACATTCGTGTTGTAAAAGATTTAGTAAAAACAGAAATCCGTTGCATCAAATAGCAACATGGAGCTACATTTTATTTTAATTTAATACTAACCGCGACGTTAGTACATAGTTATAAAATACGAACAGTTTTATAATGTGTTCTGTGTGAGTTCTGTATGAATTCTGTTTGTGTCAAAAGTATCAAATCAGTGTATAATATTTCATATTTTTATGAATGAAACGTCATTTTCATCTTCAGTTTTTTTAAACAAAGTATTCGTGTATTTTACGAAAGATTCGTAAAATGTTTCATAAAATGTACGAATGTTATTGTGAAAAGTACGAATACTTTCGTAATATGTACGAATATATTCGTAAAAAGGTATATAAACATTCAATACATTACGAATCTATCGTATTATGTACGAATGGCTTTCGTAGATTTAAATCTACAAATAGTTACGTAAAATAAACCATTAACATTCGTAATTTTATCATAAATTTATGAAATTCCTTTGGTATATTTAAAGCAGGTATTATTTTCAGTGTAGCCGCGGTAGCTCAGTGGTTAGTGCGTTGGACTGCGAGCCGAAAGGTCCCCGGTTCAAGCCTGGACTGGGGCTAACAACATCTTTTCATAGAAACATTTTTCTATACCGCGCTACTTCTCGTCAGTAAATGGCAAACCTACGAGAGTAAAACCATTGCCTATGAAAAGCTCTCACCCGCCGTTCGAATTCGGCAATAAACACGCACAGCTGAAAATGGTGAGAGAGCTCGGCCGAAGTTCTATACAGGACTGTAGCATTTATACGAAGATTAAAGATCTTTCATTGTGAAAAAAATAATCAAAGTTCGAGATTGCTTCGAAAAATATTGCGATATCGATGTGATAAATGATTAAATATCGAATCTTGTCCTTACATTTGAATGTACGAGAAATTTTGAAAATTAGCAGCGATTTAGCTACGAGCTCGAACTTCGATATCGAATTTAGTTCAAGAAAGCTTTGAGGCATCGAAGGCTTCCGAGACATTGCAGACTGGGGCACGGGGCAGAATACACTTAGTTATTTTGCTGTGGGTACTATGAGTCAACCTACTTTGTGCTTAAGATATGGATTTCCCTGTTTCGAGTATTTGTGCAGTCAGAAGAAGAAACGTGCCCCAACTCCGTCGACCTCATCAAGATTCATCTGTATAGCCGTTTAGTGCAGTAAAGTGTCCACCGGTTGGCGATGACCATTTGGTTGGCGATGAAATTTTATCGAAAAATTCGTGTTGAATCATGTTTTTGGAGCCATGTACTCCGTAGTAATATTTGTTATATTCAGCGACTAAAACCCTTTGGAATCTCGGTTTCGGTTCTGGTTGCAAGATTTTTCAAGATTTCCGTTTCCGATTCAGGTTCCAACCAAAAAAAATTATATGGGTTTCGATTCTACAGATTTTTTATTACGGTTTCGATGCCGGTTCCAAAAATCGAAAAGGTTTCGATGCCGCTTTTTTGCGGTTCCAATTGTACGTCACCCCATTTACAAAGAACTCTATTGGCATCAGATGTAATGTCACATTAAGTGACTCTTTTGATATAGTTCTGAGTTATGCCCACACACATAACATGTTGGGATTTTCAGCTTCTTCCCAGTCAGCCATGTCTCGGAGACCTCCGATGCCTCGAATTTATCTCGAATAACCTCGAGAAAAAAGTTCGATCTCGTTGTTTTATCGATTCTAATTTTTATAATTTCTAGTACATTCAAATTCATTGACCAGATACGATATATAAACATTTATCGCAATGATATCGTAATAATTTTCGAAGCAATATCGAACTTTGATCATTTTTTCATCGATATCGCTCCGATTCGAAATAATTTCTCGTACCGAGAAAACTCCGACAAAACGCATCGATATCTACCTACGTCTCGGAGACCTCCGATGCCTCGAATTTGTCTCGAATAACTTCGAGAACAAAGTTCGATCTCGTTGCTTTATCGATTCGAATTCTTGTACATTCGAATTCATTGACAAGATACGATATATAAACATTTATCGCATTGATATCGTAATAATTTTCGAAACAATATCGAATTTTGGTCCTTTTTTCATCGATATCACTCCGATTCCAAATAATTTCTCGTACCGAGAAAACTCCGACAAAACGTTCGTTATCTACCTACCATGTAGGTCCAATTTGATGTTCGATATCGGTACGAGAAAGTTTCCGATATCGTGTGATTTCTCCTTTTTCTCGCATTGAATAGAAACGAAAGGCATACGTGGTTAGTTGTGACTATTGTATCTAGAGCTCTTCATCGAACCAACACATGGTGTGGATCCACTATTCCAAAAACATTACCGTGTGTAAAAGAAAACACTTATTTTAGCCACTGTGCCGCCTGGCAGCAATTGCACTACATTAGCTAATGTCCTGAGCGCTGACCGTTACGAACTATGCTATCCGATGCGATACGATACGGTACGGCGTTAATGATGCTCACTTTGGCAGATGATTGTGCTGCTGCCAGAGTGGATGAGGCATCAGTCGCTCAAGATGAGCATGAGATAAGTTGCGACAAACGCACTCGAATGCGCACACGAGCAATGTACGTAACGACAGCCGCAAACGCATGAAGACGAGACGGCACTCGAGTGAGTCAAGACGTGCTAAGAGGCGCCCACCGCCCAACACATGGTGATTGATTGTTTTTGTATGTAAATCGTCAGACGAATTAATCAATGCTAATGACAGATCTGCACTGTCAAAGAACAGGCGGAAATGAGTATGAAGTAGAATAGAAAAAGGAGGAGACGAAGACGATGTAGAAGAAGAGCACAGTGGTCGATGCGCTGCAGCAGGAAATGCGTTGACGAATACCGAACAAATTACATTACAAGGGGTCGGGCAGAACCTGCCGCTTTAAGAAATGTCAGAAATTGTGTGGATCACGGTGTCAACGTCAGACTGATGCGCCCTTTGTCTTTGGGGTGGGGGTTAGTATTAGGCGGAATAATTTTTCAAAGTAGCTTAAGTGTAAATTTAATTGTCCTCAACAGAGCAAAACGGATTTTGTAGACTTAAAAAGCATTTAAACAAAAAATAAACCGAATATCCGTAAAAAACCCGATGCGCATTGATTTAAGTGACACAACGTCTGACAGGTTAAAATGTCATATTAATTAAGCGCTTCCTGTCAACATCCTTTCGGCAGCATAGACTTCCGGCGCAATACTTTAAAGTGCCTTTGTATATTCTTTGTCATTCTTTTAAATGTAGCCTCGCTCATTAGCTGCTTGTAATCCTTTTGTTTTATTGTTGCATACTTTTTGGCACTTAAGCCTAGGCAACAAGAAGCCGGCTCCTTGTCTTCAGTTACAGCAAAAACAGTTATCTTAATAAACATTTTATGCTAATGTTATGCGTAAGCGACTACAAGAAAATGCGAAAAACAGTCTCACAGCCCTTTTGTCGCCAGATTATTAGATAAAGATTAAAAATCCCATGGCTACAGCAACGTGTCGCAATGGCACATATCAGCCCACTAGCAGCCATTAAAAAGCCTCAAAGCTTTGTTCACTGTTAAAACCGCCCTTTAAGACATCGTTCGGTCCACTGTCTTCGCTAAACTACGTTTGCCATTATTTGCACAACCCGACCAGACGGACGCATTCGCAACTCTATATTAGGGCAGGCTCACTAAGCACTTTAGCCGCAACACTAAACCCGCTACTGACACCGAAAACTGTAACCACTAATAATACCGAAACCTCTACGTGCACCATAACTACTATCAAGACCTCACGAAATATCGTGCAACCTTTTAAAGTCTTTTAAATATTTTCTGCCGCCAGCCTATCTCCCTCCCTTTTCAGGCTATACCCTGGCAAAGGGTTGTTTACAGGCAGCCTCGACTGTTGCTGTTTTTCTTATGACGAGTACTTGCTTGGCTTGGTGCAAAAAGTGGGCTTTCCACGGCGGCACACAGTACATCTATAATTACGTCACCTTTTAGTGGTGACCAGTGGCCAGCCTATTTTGTTGTTTCACTTTGCCGCATGCACAAAAAGTGCTTCATACGCGTTCTTCTTGGTTACTTATTCTGCTTCAGGTTTCGGTTCTGGTTCTGGCTCTGGCTCTTGGTCGGTTGCATTGCAG